>JAQPPZ010002951.1:612975-1225950 GCA_028583015.1 Wollemia nobilis
GTAAGCTTTGGAGGTGACAAAGTATAGAGGATGATAGTCTCTAGTGGATAGAGATCCATTAGCCAGGGTAGTGAGGACAGGTCTTCTAAGTGAGGACAAGAGTCTTCAATGGATAGAGATCCATTAGCTAGTGTAGTGGAGGCAACAGTTCTTCTAGAAGATCACCAGCTAGAGCAAGAGGAGAAAGGAGTTCTCTTGTGGATAGAGATCCACAAACTTGATTAGGGGATTGGTGTCTCCTTTGGATAGAGGTTCATAAACATTGTAGGGAAAGGATTCCCAAGAGAATTTATTTGAGAAAAATTTATAAGGAATATTTTCTCCATGGAGTAGCCCACATTGGGTGAACCACGTAAAATCATGTCTCTCATGTGTGTGATGCTTTGTGTGATGATTACTACTTTAATACTACTGATGTTAACATTTGGATTAAAAAGAAAAAAGTTTTATCTTATACTATTCACCCCCCTCTAAGTATAAGCACATGTTCTTCAATTGGTATCAGAGCGGGTCTCTCCATGAAAAGACTAACAACTTGGAGGAGGATCCATCAGTAACACACATGACTTCAAAAAATGAAGAGGAGACTATGTTTGACATAAAAGAAGAATTCTTTGCTACTCTCAGAAAGTTGGAAAATATTAGAGAGAAGAATTCAGGCTTGAAGGAACAAATTCAAGAGGATGAAGAAGCAAGGATGGAACTTCTACAAAATCTCATAGAACTCAAGATAAAGGTGGAAGAAGGAAAGAAAATTGAGTAGGATATGACAGATCTATTAAGAGCAAGGGAAACAGAATGTGAAATACTAGAAGCAAAAATTGTGTATCTAAGGAATGAAGTTGAAAGGACCAAGGTACTACAAGTTGTAGAGGATAAGAAATCACAAAAGGAATCAAGCCTTCAAAAAGTAGAAACTTCAAACAAGGATAAGCAAACAAAGGATATCCAAAAGGAAGAAAGCAAAGAAGAACCTTGGTTAAGAGTTAATCACAAGAGAAAGAATACTCCACCACAAACTCCAAGGCACTCAAACAGGTTACATAATTTCTTCCATGGTCATTACTTTTCTTGTAATAAATATGGTCATAGAGTTGTACATTGTATTAATCATGCAAGAAACAATGTCAATAGAAATTTCAATTCTTTTACACCTCTTATGGACGATGATATTATATGTTACAAATGCAATAATTTTGGGCACAAGGCTAGATGGTGTAAAATGATACTTCCTGAGTCTAGAAAAACAATTTCAACATCTAGGAAAAATGAAAGGGAAAATGTTAAGGCTAGATCAATGTTAGTTCAAACAGCCCTTCATGCTCAGGATAAAGAAGAACAATGGTATCTTGATAGTGGTTTCTCTAGTCACATGATAGGAGATAAAGACAAATTCATTGTACTAAAAGAAACCAATAGAGGGTCAGTAAGTTTTGGTGATAATGGATCAGCAAGGATTGGTGGAAGAGGAACTCTAAGTCTAGATAATGGGAAAAAAAAATAGAAAATGTGTTGTATGTTAAAGGGTTAAAACACAATTTATTAAGTATAAGTCAACTTTGTGATCAAGGGTACATGGTTACTTTCCATCCAGATAGGTGTGAGATAAGAAAATCAAAAATTGGAAAAATCATTGCCAATGCAAGAAGAACCCCAAACAATTTATATATGCTCAATGAGATCAAAGGGGAAAAGTGCTTTCTATCTCAAGAAGATGAAAGTTGGTTGTGGCATAGAAGATTGGGTCACTTGAATTTTGACAACATAGTCAACATAAGTAATAAATAGGTGGTCAGAGATTTACCCAAAATAAGAAGACCTCAAAGCACAATCTGTGCACCCTGTCAACATGGAAAGCAAACTAGGACAACATTTAAATCAAAAGGATACATGTCATCTGAGCCATTGAGTCTAATACATACTGATTTGTGTGGTCCTACTAGAACATAAAGTATTCAGGGTGATAGCTACTTTATATTGTTTATAGATGACTATTCCATAATGGTTTGGGTAGCTTTCCTAAAAGAGAAGTCAGAGGCTTTTGAAAAATTCAAAGCATTTAAGGAATTGGTTGAAAATGAAACTGGCAAAAGGATTAAGTGTCTGAGATCTGATAGAGGAGGAGAATTTACTTCAAATGAATTTGTAGAGTTTTGTGAACAACATGGAATCAAAAGAGAGTATTCAGCAGCAAGAACTCCTCAACAAAATGGAGTAGTTGAAAGGAAAAATAGGACTATTGAGAATATGGCTAGAGCTATGCTAAATGAGTCTAAGCTCTCAGATGGTTTTTGGAGAGAAGCAGTCAACACAGCAGTATACATAATCACTAGGGCTCAAATGAGGGTAAACCATCACAAGACTCCATATGAGCTTTGGAAAGGAAGACCTGCCACTGTAAAACACTTCAAGATTTTTGGAAGCAAGTGTTACATAAGATGAGAAGATCAAAACTTAGGAAAGTTTGATCCAAGATGTGATGAGGGAATATTTCTTGGTTATTCTTCAAATAGTAAAGCCTATAGATGCTTCAACAAGAGAACACGTACTATGGTGGAAAGCATAAATGTAATAATTGATGAGAAGATAGATTCAAGAGAACTAGTTCAACAAATTGTGTATCAAGAAGATGGATGTTGTCAAGAAGAGTTCTGTGAGGAATTAGATAAAGAAGAAGAAGAAACACAAAGACTCCTTCCCAAAACTCCATCTAGGCATGTACAGAAGCATCATCCAAAAGAGCAAATTATTGGGAATCCAGATGAAAGACAGACAAGGAGAAGGATAATAACACCATCTCAACAAGCAAAATTTTCTTTGCTATCTAAGATTGAGCCAAAAGACTTTGCTCAAGCAAGTGAGCATAAGTTTTGGATTAAGGCAATGGATGAGGAATTAGATCAGATAGAAAAAAGCAAGACTTGGGAACTTGTTCCACGACCAAAGGACAAAAATGTGATCGACACAAAATGGGTATTCAGAAACAAGTTAAATGAAGATGGACAAGTGGTCAGGAATAAAGCAAGGTTAGTATGCAAAGGTTATGCACAGGTAGAGGGAATTGAATTTGATGAGACATTTGCTCTAGTTGCACGACTTGAAGCCATAAGAATGTTTTTAGCCTTCTCAAGTTTCAAAAACTTCAAGGTATATCAGATGGATGTTAAGTCAACATTTCTAAATGGTGTTTTAGAAGAAGAAGTCTATATTGAACAACTAGAAGGATTCATATTAGCAGATAAACCAGATCATGTTTGTAGATTAAAAAAGGCATTGTATGGTCTAAAGCAGGCTCCGAGAGCATGGTACTCAAGATTGGATAAGTATCTTCAGGAACAAGGATTCAAAAAAGGGATAGCAGACAACAATTTATACATCAAAAATGAAGGGAATGATCTATTAATTGTGGTTGTTTATGTTGATGACATCATTTTTGGGGGAAACAATGATAAGATGTGTAAAGAATTTGCTAAGAACATGCAAAATGAATTTGAGATGTCTATGCTTGGTGAATTGTCCTTCTTCCTTGGACTTCAGATTTCACAATCAGAGAAAGGGGTATTTCTCTCACAAGCCAAGTATATAAAAGAAATGTTAAAGAAATTCAGATTAGAATATTGTAAACCAGTAAGTACCCCCATGGTCACAGGATGCAAGTTAAGTAAGGATGATGAATCTCCAGAGGTAGATCAGAGATTATACAGATCCATGATTGGCAGCTTATTGTATGTTACAGCTACAAGACCAGACATAGTACAATTAGTGGGATTAGTGGCAAGGTTTTAGGCAGCACCTAAGGAAACACATGTGGCAGTAGTAAAAATAATTTTTAGGTATCTAAAAGGAACTATGGATTTTGGGCTTTGGTATCCCAAAAGTGATAGTTTCACACTGACAGCATATATAGATGCAGATTGGGCTGGCAGCATTGATGATAGAAAAAGCACAAGTGGAGGAGCATTCTTTCTTGGAGACTGTTTAGTCTCTTGGCTAAGTAAGAAGCAGGTTTCAGTATCCTTATCTACAGTAGAAGCAGAATACATTGCAGTAGTAGCCAGTTGTACATAGGTTTTATGGATGAAGAGAACTCTAGAAGACTTCAAGATAAAACATGATCATCCTATTCCCATACTATGTGATAATACAAGTGCTATAAGTATCTCAAAAAATCTAGTAATGCACTCCAAGACAAAGCACATTCCGATTAAGTATCATTTTTTGAGAGAACAGGTGATAGATAAATAGGTCAGGCTGGAATATATTTCTACAAAGGAACAAATAGCAGATATTTTCACCAAGCCACTTTCAAAGGAAACCTTTGAGTATCTTCGAGGAATATTGGGAGTGAGACTCCCACCTCAGAATTAACCATCTCATGAGGAGGTGGGGGAGGGGCTAAGCTAAGAGGCTCATTCTTAGCCCCGAGCCCCAAAGGTGACCCTTTGCCATTGATGTCAAAGGGGAGAGATTTGAGTAAGGGGGAGAGATTTGGTATTTGAGCAACAAGGAGAGATTTGAGCCAGGGGGAGCAAAGTCCCAAGGGGAGCAGAACCCATAAAAGGTTAAGTTTCTGGTATAAAGAGTTTGGGTTGCCATCAATGACAAAGGGGGATATTGTTGGACATTTTGAGGAATATTAGTTGTCATTGATGTCAAAAGGTTCTAAGAAGGATTGCATCTTGATTGGTTCCAAAAGAGCTTTATGTAAAGCATGATTTAAATGGTTTTTCTCAAAACCATTGATGGAAAAATAAAAGGTTTTTCTTAAAACCTATGGAGAGGCCTAAGGAATTAAATTAATTATAATAATTTAATTATATATTAATTTGTAATTTAATTTAATAATCCTTTTGGTTATTAAATTAATTATAACTTAATTATACTAATTAATATTATTATTAATTAATTTATAACTTAATTAAATTACCTTATGGTAAGGTTGGCAAAGTTTAAATTCAAATTGCAATTGTCTTTTCCCCATCGACGTCATAAAATTTTGTGGAGCACTGATGTCTAAATCAAATGGTGGATTTCATGTATAAATACCATGCCAAAGGGGCATTCAAACCTTACCCTTCTTCGATTAATATTCAAGTGACCGAGCAAAGTTTATTTCATGCAAATCATTGAGGAAGAAGACAAGAATCATTTTGTCTTTTAGCACCAGGAAGAAGACTAGTGGAGAGGGCTTAAGGCCTCACTCCCATTGGATAGTGTGGTCCATTGGTAGCATGCATTTCACGAGAGCGTTTGGAGTGGAAGTGACCATGATCGATTCGCATGGAGGTTGTTGGCGTGTTTGTCTTGAGCGTCGAGGTGGAAATATTTTGGCATGCACTTTTTAGAGTGCCAGGATTGGGAAGAAAGAGCACATGGTGCTCTTAGCCTCCCAAGTGTGTGCCTAGTGCACACGGTGGTCAAGCCCATGGCTAGGGTGCACGAGGAGGTGGTGGTTGTGGGTTTGAATCCCACAAGTGGCAAAGGTAATTTTAATTAAATATTTTATTTACCTAATATTTTCTTAAGGTGTTATTTGGAGTTATAAGGGTATATGAAAGGTTGCTTGCTTGGTAATTAATTTATGTTATTGGAGTTATAAGGAAAGTGGATTTGATTTTTGCCAAAGTTCTTTTTGCCATTAAATCTAATTAAAGAGGTTTTTGAGTTAATTTTGGTGGATGTTAAATTTATTTTAATTGGGATATTATAAGGTGTTATTGGATAAATATTTTATGTATGTTGATGGTTGTTTTTAAAGATGGAGTGATAAGGTGTAATTGAGTTTTTGCATTACATTGTGAGAGAGATTTATCTTCTAACCTCTTTGAGTTTGGCATAGAAGTGTTTGTGGTTGTGGCAGATATTTGAGATTCCTTCATCATCAAGAAAAGGTATGAGCACATTCTTCCATAGTTGAGTTGATTGATTGGTTTTCTAAAAATAAGTTTGGAGTGAAAAGGAATTGATTAGGGCTTCCTTATTGAGTGTGTTTGAGTTAATACTTCAAGGTTTTCTAGAATAAATATTTGTTTTATAAGCATTGTTGTTGAAGTGAGTTGTTGAGAAAAGAACTTGAACTAGGGTTATCATTGTTATGTGAGATTTGTTGTTGAGCATTGTTGGAAATATTTTGAGTGAAGGATCATATGCTTGGACTAGGGTTTATGAGCAAGAATTATTTCATTGAGAGATTGGTTGAGTAGAGTTGGTTGAGCCTAGTCAAGTGGATGTGTGAAGTGATTGTTCAAGTTCCATAAAAAAAATTATTCTATATTCTAAATTGATTTGAGAAGAAAGTGTTTGAGCATTGTGATGAGTATAGAGCATATTGAGTCTCTAACAATTCTCTTTATGTTTCTATGAGATTGGACAAGTTTTAGTGTTGACTTGTTGAGCATATTTGAGGTAAGTATTTGAGAAGACTTGTGGACAGATTTGGATAAGTTCTTGTAAGGACTTATTGAGAAGATTGGACAAGTTCTAGAGAGAGCTTGAGAATAGAGTTTGGTGCAAATTTGAGGATAGATTTGTGCCTGACCAGAGATAGAGATTGAGGATAAATTTGTGCTAGACCGATGGACTGTGTTTAGTATAGATTTGAGATAGAGTTGAGTACAAGCTTTGGAGGTGATAGAGTATAGAGGACGATAGTCTCTAGTGGATAGAGATCCATTAGCTAGGGTAGTGAGGATAGGTCTTTTGAGTGAGGACAAGAGTCTTCAGTGGATAGAGATCCATTAGCCAGTGTAGTGGAGGTAGTAGTTCTTCTAGAAGATCACCAGCTAGAGCAAGAGGAGAAAGGAGTTCTCCTGTGGATAGAGATACACAAACTTGATTAGGGGATTGGTGTCTCCTTTGGACAGAGGTTCATAAACATTGTAGGAAAAGTATTCCCAAGAGAATTTATTTGAGAAAAAATTATAAGGAATATTTTCTCCATGGAGTAGCCCACATTGGGTGAACCATGTAAAATCATGTCTCTCATGTGTGTGATGCTTTGTGTGATGATTACTGCTTTAATACTATTGATGTTAACATTTGGATTAAAAAGTAAAAAGTTTTATCTTATATTATTCACCCCCTCTCAGTATAAGCACATGTTCTTCATATTGATGTATTTATTATCTTATGCAAAAGTAGAACATGTTTCTTTAAAATAAAGTTAAATAAAATTTCTCCTTTATGCCCTACTAGATGGTGGGCTAGTCTTTGCTTTTGGATGGATATTTTAGTTTAATTTATGTTTCTTTTGGCCTTGGATGATAGCTTGTGTTTAATTGAAATTATATTTCTCTACCTCCTCTAATTTAAAAGGTTCTAGGACCCTTCAAAACCATATTTTTTTACCATTAACTAAAAATAATAATATTGAACTAAATAAGCCATAGGAATAAGCTGCATGTATTAGGGTTTTGATTTCTTGATGCTATACTACCTATCCACTCTGGAGTGTGTGTAGGACACATCTTAGGGAATTTCTTGTTGTTTTCACCTAATTTACTCTATCATTTTGTGGATTGAACCTCTTTTTTTATGGATGTAGCTCAATCAGTAGCTCCAAATTTAATTGAAGCTGTAGAAGTGAGCAATGGTGCTAAAGGTGAACAAGCAACAACATAAGTGCATTTCCAAAATTTATCATGAGCTAATATTTCTCCTACATATATTTTTATCCCATTTAGTTGGTTTAATACTACTTGTTCTTGGTTGAAAAGCCATAGGTTGGTAGGGTATTTTCTAGGTCATATCCCTAGTGAGACCCTCCTTTGGAACTAGATCCAACAATATTGGCATGGCATCAAGGTTGATGGTATCCAAAACCTCACCAAAGGGTTTTTTTGTTTCATTTTGCTAACCCTGCTCAGGCCACAATCCTCAATCATGGACCTTGGTTTATTTGTAGCTCTTTGTTGATTTTTTAGCCCTAGACCAAGGATATTTTGGTCACTAATGATGTTTCCTTGTGGGTTTCAATTTGGGTTGAATTACCTAGTCTTCCTCTATCACTTTGGCCTTACTATCAAAACCTTGTGGCCCCAATTGGTGAATGTGTTTGCTGTGAAATAGATAAATTTTATGCCTCACCCTCAAAAACATTTTTGTGTCAAATTTGGTCTTTCTAAAGACCTTAGGGAGACTATTGATGTCCAATTTGGTTATTATAGGTTCAAGCAACATGTTATCTACATAAACCTACTGAACACATATTATGATTTCCAATCAGTTACCCATAATATAAAATATTATTCTTTAATGGTAAACAAGATTAAAGTTAAGGAGATGACCGTGGCTCATGTTACTACTAGCTTTATTCCTACTTCCAAAGAGGGGAAAGATGAATGGAAGGTAGTCCAAAAGAAGAGTAAAAATAGGAAAAATGTAAATCCTATGGTTTCTCCCAAAAACTCACCTCAACCCTTTGTGTCTTCTATGCTAGTTGGGTATGGTGTGATGTCAAAAGAACATACCATATAACTAGCAGTATCCAATGCTAGGGCTTCATAGATGGTTGCTAATATACCATCGACTAGTGCTTCCTTTACCAAAATTACTACTTCTTCTATTCCTACTCAGTATTTAGATTCTTCAATTTTGTATATTAATGGACAATCTTGCTCAAGCTTCATGGAGCCTGAACAAAATTCTATCAATGGTCAAAGATCCCATAGCCCACCACGAGGAGAATTCTTGGTTCACCAGTAAAAATGGCATCATCCAAAGTTTTGGAAAGTAGGTCTGGAGTATTTTTATAGTAATATTTATGATATCTTTCAAACCTCAGAGATGCTTAAGATGTAGCTAGACATATGAATCTTGACTGATCTCCATGATTTTTTATCATGGAATATCATAGGCCTGATGGACCCAGTCTACAAGTACTTTGTTTGAGATGAGATTGCTTTATGCTCTAGGTTTTAAGGTAATCCTAACTTTCTTTTTCTTCAAGAGATTAATATTTTTGACTTTATTCTTCAATGTACTTGCCCTTTTAATTGACCAGATTGCTTTTTTTGTGCCATCATTCATTCTTATGGTAGAGGGGGAGCTATCATTATTTTGGTAGCTAGGTGGAAATATAGTTTTGTCTCATGGGTTGTGGACCCCTCCAATCACACATTTTAGGTTTTACTTGAGATTGGTGGGCTATCTTTTGGTATTATTAATGTTTATACCTTGAAAGATGCTCAGGAGAACTATGGACTCTGTGGTGGTGTGCTTTTTATTTAACACCTACATTTTGGGTTATTTACAAATATTTTAATATGAATTAAAAGCCTAAAAACAAGATATTACAACTTCCCATGTGATGGGATACTGGAGAATGAGAGGACTGGTACTTAATTAAAAACAAATTGGGTGTGTCAAACCCTAATTCTTGTTTTTTCCTCAAGATTTTATTGAAAAATTGTGGTATACGTGGTCCAATTTCTAGGTTGGACATGCAATATTTATGAGAAGGTTGGATAGAGCCATGCTTTCATATCATGTGCGGTTTATCTTTCATAGAAGAAATGCTTCAGCTTTGTTTGTGGAAACCACTCTTGGTACCACTACTTTCGACCACTAACCCATCATGTTTAATGCACTAATGAAATCCCTACCTCAAAGACACTATACATCACAATTTTTTTAATACATCCTTTATTCAACACCCTTCCATGGTCTATCATATCCATAAAGTTTGGAATCTATTTCTTATACCTACTAGAGAGTTAGGTTGGATAGAATGTGTAGTCACTAAAATCATGTAAATCGGATAAGACTGTGTTTATGTCACTCTTATCGACATCATATGGTCCCATTTAGCAAACCTCAGGGTTAATTAAATGTCCTTACTAATTTTGGGATTTTTTTATCCATGTAGCCATGGTCGTCCCACCCCAATATGACCATAGTTTATGGTTGTCCCACCCAAATATGAGCATAAGAAACTATCCTTGGGTGGGACGACCATGGTCCATGCCCCTCAAAAATTCAAGGGTAGGACAAATGGTAATCAATTTATACTACCTAATTGCTTATGATAGATTAGGAGACTATCCAGGACATTACTAACTACAAATTTGAGGCACAAATTGGAGGTCTCTTCCATCCTATGCATGGCAACGACATTGACAAGTGGTGGCACCTGCCTTGCATGCCCAAAATTTTCCCTTTTCCCAATTTTTCCTCTTGGGATATAAATTAGAGTATTTTAACTCAATTTTAGGGAGATACCTTTGCAATTATTCACCACAAAGTGCTACTAATATTTGCTCTCACCTTTTGCCCTTGTATTTGTCCTTGGAAACCTCATCAATCGAAGGTATTTTCAAGGCATCCCAAAATACATATATCCTTTCCAAAACCTAACCATTACTTTTATTTTAATCACCAAATTGTATGGAAACACCTCTAGGAGGATTCTAGACCATATCCTAGTGGAATTGGTGGTAAAAATCACCCTATTTTGTGATTGTCCCAACCTGGGATGGTTAATAGTCCCATTTTGAACACCTAGGTATGACCATGAATTGGCCCTTAATTTTGAATTAATTTTAGTTTATATCATTTCTATAGTAATATATACATCATATTTTACTTTGGTTAAGTTTGAAGTAGTTTTGAATTATCAATTAGGGTTTTTGTGATAATAGTACTAATTGTCCCACCCAAGGATGACCATATATTATGCTAAAAATTTCACTTCAATTTTTGCATAGATAATTACAAAAGTAGATAATATACATCATTCTAAGTTTTGGTATCATTTGGAGTAGTTTAGCCCTATCGATTGTACTTTTTACATTCAATATTGCATGCATTCCTTTGATTTTATCCTAATTTGTACATGTTATTAATCCATTTTAATTTATTGTGTAGGTACAGGTATTATAGCGTATGAGGAAGGAGCTAAATATTTTAATATGGATATATCAAAGCAATGGCAACAAAATATTGGTCTTCAATCATGAATGCAAGAAGAACATTGAAAACGCACCATAATTTTGTGAAAGGATTGGATTCTTCAACATTGTAATTTGAATTGTATCAATTTGAGAGCCCTCAAGGGGATGTTTTGTAACCATATATTTTATATATTGATTAATATAAAGAGAACCCCCATTCCTTTAAAATATTTTTCACTTATTTACTTAATTGAATGTCACTTTGAATGCTTGATTAGAAAGATAGATGCATTTCAATTTCCATTGCTAGGTGCACCATTTTTTCCACTCTATAGTGGTGATAATGGTGGTATCCTTTTCCCTTTTAATATTTTTCATTTTTAACCTTGTTTTTTGCACTTTGTATGTTGCATGTTTTGGCCATTCTGGACTAAAATGACCCCTAAATTCCTAATTGGAACACCTAGGGATGGCTACAGCAACCGTCCCACCCAGGGATGATCCCTAAATTTGCAACCATCCCACCCTAGGATGGCCACAAAATAGGGGGTTTTCAGCCCAAATTTCTAGAAATAGCAAATTCATAGAAAGTCAAGGTAAGTGCCTAAACCTTCACTTTGCATTAATTTTGTTCAAAAAAAGGTAAACTTAAGTTTTTCATGTATTTTCTTAGTTGATTGAAAGGTAGATTTCTCCTTTCATAAATTTTAAAATAAATAATATAAGGAAAAAAGCAAAAAGAATAGCTTAAGGATGCATTTGAATGGTCTTCCTGCATGTGACCTTCCTAATGGTTAGGTTTTCATATAGGATAAACACTTTTTTAGGTTCTTTATTCATGCATTTTTTTAAAAAGTGAAACGTTTTTTGTGTATTTAGTAAAGTAGCATTGAGTGCTCTCTTGTTTTGCTTTCTTAGAGGATAAAAGGAATCACACACACCACATCACATTTTAACATTAGTGAGTTGGAATTTCATCCCCAACCACTAATAAATATCAACAATGGTGGGTTTCATCTCCATCCAATAGCTCACATCCTACGAACCATATTTTTGACCAAATACAACTCCAAGAACCATCATAGCTTGTGGAATAGAGCATGTATCTCTCTTCAAAGAGGTATATTGTTGACCATGGTGAACTAGGTGAGGATTGGTAGGACCTATGCTCCTTGATCAGGTATGGGCTTCATCTCCATACTTTGGTGGGTTTACGTGACCAAAATTTTATTATCGATTGTTGAGCTATGAGTATACTGATGAAATAACTCAAACAAATTAAGAATCATATCAATAATATTCAAACATGTGAAAAGATATTCCTTTGCAAAAAAAAAAATCAAAACACACCTAATAGTTTTAGGAACACATAAATATTTAAAAGAAATAAACACTTGTATTATTGTGTGTTTCTATTTTTGTTTATTGAATCATTAAAATTTGTAAAGGGGATAATCACGTAGGTTTAGAAGGAAGTAGTTATGGTTTGCACCCATAGCCAAGCTCACTAAAGGGATGAATCTATAGGGAGTAGGTAAGGATACATAAACCATCTCTCGATTCAACCCCAAGGATTTGGTTATACCTCCTTGGTAGCCTCCTACTCACCCAAGTCCTAGAATGTCAAGTAAGGAACCTAGCCCCCAAGGGACCCCCATGTGGGACACCCCTATAGGTTGTGGTCCTAATATAGGAAATTATTTTCCAAGTATAGATATTTCACATGAATTCTTTCAATAATGGCAATCGTGCATTGAGGCACCAACATGTAGAGCAATACCACACATTCGCATGCCTACTTAATATACTTCACACACCTACATGTAAGAACAAGACTATGCACCATGGGTGGGGCTAAATGGTCACAATATACCCTTACATTGCTTTGATAGGTCTCCACAGTATAAATACCAAGATGAGTATGATACTCATCACATTGGGTGAGCCAATTATACGCTACCCTTCCTCGTTTATGAAGGAAGACCCGAGGAGAATCCTGACTATCCTCGATTGCATCATTCAATGCAAGCACAATGCAATTTTGCATCGACAAAGTATAAGTAACACATGTTTAGGAGTGAGCCTCAAGTAAATGTGATATCTCTTAATCAAGAAAATATTATAGTAGATTTTTCATATCCTCCTGAATAAGATAGGTATCATGCCCATGGTGCTAGGTCTCATAGACCCCACATAGCTGAGCAGATAAACCATGTTATCAAAAGGTATGTTGATCACCAAGTATAATTTAATCATCTTTTACTAGATAAATAATACTTGGGTCTCTTAGATTGTCAGCATTCATTATAGAAACAAATTATTGAACAATAGATTCAAGAGACCTTGTGCAATAGGGTTTTTACCCTAAGTATGCACATATAAGGGGTTCATCAAAGGCAACCCACTCATAACAAAAATAGGCCTCCTAGGCCTAATAAAATTGTGCCTCCTCAACCTCCTAGGCCTAATAGAGACTTACCTCCTGGGCAAAAAATAGATCGCCTTTAGCAAGTATTATTTCCTCCTTGTAGGCTAGTCCAAAAAATACCATACAGGGATTTAGAACCAGGAGAGGAATACCTAGAAGCATCTTAGATATACATGGTGGATGAAAATAAACCACCATGTCATACGCTTAATATTACTTGCCCCCCACCATGGTGCCAAAGTAAATAAGAGGAGATTAAATCCTATTATGTGTATATAGAACTACTTGAGTCCATGGAAACCATAGAGAGCAAGATAACAAGGTATGGGTAACCAAATACTACATTGCACCAACTGCATACTCAACCACTACATCCATATATACCTTACCCTTCATATCCAAATAATTTTAAAATGCCCAAGTTGGATAGATTTAAAGGAGACAGAGATGCATAGGAGCATGTCACTAGGTTCATGAACCAGTGTTTCAGTATTCAAGAAAATGATGCTTTACTATTCAAAACATTTTTAATTACCTTATCTAGCTTAGCCATAGAGTGGTATAATCAACTTCCAAGGCACATCGTCTACACCTTTGAAAAATTTACAGATGCATTCCTAGAACGTTTTACATTCAATAATAAGAGAAAGGTAATCTTAATAGACCTCACAAGGTTAGAGCAATATGAATATGATTCCATCACAGACTATGGTAATAGGTGGTGAACACTTCTTGCTAATCTACCATACTTATTTCCAGTGTCTAAGTTGACTAAGATATTTTCAAAGAGTTGTTTAAATACAATATCACTATTGCTACAACTCCAATAGTATCCAACTCTTTAAGATACTGTAGCACAGGCTAGAACTATAGAATAAATTAAAAATCAAGAGGGGGAAATCGTGAAACCTTGAAAAAAGGAGTGGACTAAGTGTTATAATTCCAAAGAGTAGAACTACAAAGCATTACAATATTTAAAGAAACAAAATAAAACTAATTGATTTATTCTAGGGATCAACTTTGTATAAATAGCAAAGTTGATAATTGACAGTTGTTGGATTACAACAACTCATCAAGTCTGATGAAGACACCACTAAGAGTTCACTTGACACATGGAGGAGTGGAAACTCAAGTGTGTCTATCATAGTAGAACTGAAGAGAATATTCACTTATTCTAAAACCCCCCTTAAGTGATACTAGGGGTGGTTTGTACAAATGAGTCCCAACAACAAGGCCTGATGAGGTACTCATGTACAATGATTTATTTTCTAAAGAGATGGTAAAAACCCAATGGGAAAAGCCATCAATAAAAAAAGAAATAAGGAAGAGGCTTGTCTTCGGATGGCGAATATTGTCCTCTTAAAACAATAAAAGGATGAGTCCCAAAAATATGGCTTGATGAGGTACTCATTTACAATATATAGATGGTGAAAAAATCCCTTGGGGAAAAACCATATGTTACAAGAAAAATATCCAATATAGAGGCATGTCTTTGGATGGCAAATATTATCCTCTCAACACAAAAAAATAATGAGTCCCAGAAACTTGGTCTGATTAGGTACTCATGAAAAATGTACAATTTTGGAGAGATGCTGAATAAAACCACAAGGAAAAAATAAAACCACAAGGAAAAAAACCATCCTCCAAAGAATACAATAGTAAAAGAAGAGGTGGAATACCTCTACATCAATGCAATTGTATTACTCCAAGTTTCTCTCACAACTGTATCTAATGCAGAGAAGGAAATGACTTGGTGAAGATGTTTGCAATTTGCTCCTTAGTTGGAATATAGTCCAAGTATATGTCCACATTCTGAATATGTTGTCGAATGAAGTGCATATGTATCTCAATATGCTTGGTGCACTGATGCTCAACTAGATTTTGTATAATGTGAATTGTGCTCTTATTTTCACACCAAAGAGTTATAGGTTTGTCATGGGACAAACCAAATTACCCTACAATTTTATGAAGCCAAACAGCTTCGTGACTTGATAAAACAACTAGCCTGTACTCTACCTTTGTAGATTATAAGGCTAATGCTTGTTTTTTTTTGCATAACTAGGCTATTGGTGAATAACCAAGATAAAAGACATAGACATAAGTTGAATATTTGTCTTCTACTGAACCTGCCCAATTTGAATCTATGTAACCAATGATATCCATGGATTTTCCCTTATATAATAGCCCAAATTGAGTAGTTCCTTGTAAGTAGTGGAGGATTCTTTTTGTTGCTTGCCAATGACTAAAGTGAGGTTGATGGGAGAATCTAGATATGAGGCCAACAACATATGAGATATCTGGACGAGTATGAGTAAGGTATAACAGACTCCCTACAAGCTGACGATATAGATTTGCATCACATAGAGTAAATGAGCATGAAGTACTTAGATTTATGCTAGATTGAAAATGTGTAGGAGAAGGTTTTCAATCTAATATTTTAAACCTCTGAAGAAGATATTGAGTGTATTTTTTTTGACACAATGAAATACCTGCATTTGTTTGATTTATTTGAATCCCAAGGAAGTAATGAGCTAAAACTAGATCAACCATATCAAAATTTTCAGATAGGATGTCTTTTATAGTCTAAATGTGATTGAAGGTACTACCAGTGATTAGAAGATCATAAAAATATAAAATAAGAATGGTTTCATCTCTCAAAATGTAGACTGTGTTATCAGACTCACAACTAGAAAATCTTGTGGAAAGAAGGAAGGAGTCCATCTTTTCATACCAAGCTCTAGGAGCTTATGTGAGGCCATAGAGAGATTTGTTTAACCTACAAAAAATAGAGGAGTATTGAGTGAAAGAAGTAGGCTATTCCATGTATATATCTTACTTTAAATACCCATGTAAGAAAGCACTTTTTACATCCATTTGAAAGACATGTCACTTTTGGGAAGCAACCAGAGCAAGAACCAGTATTATAGAATCCATTTTAGAAACTGGAGAAAAGGTTTTGGCATAATCAATTCCTTCAATTTGAGAGAATCCTTTGGCTACTAGGCAAGCTTTGTGTTTGTCAATTTCTCCATTAGTATCGTACGTTGTTCCGTAAATCCATTTACAATGAACTAATTTCCTTCCTTTAGGCAAGGGGACTAAATCCCAAATTTTGTTTTTGATTCAAGAAGAGAATTTGTTTTCAATGGCATCATCCCATAATTTAATACCAATTGCTTCTTTTAAGGATTGATGATCAGAGGAAATAGATTGACAAACAAGACCAGTGCCTATGGAGTTGGTTGATATGGATGATGGAAATTTTTTTTTGTAAGGAGTAACTTATTTAACAATGGTGTGGGCCCATTTTTGCATAGTGGAAGGAGTAGGAGTGGAAAGACATTGAGTTGGAGTTACAGGTTCCTCATCTTGATTATCAATCTCTAAGTTAACCTCTAGATTTGGTTCTTCATAATATTGAGGTTCTATTACAGGTGAAGTCTCAATGGATGAAGAGGAGAGTTGAGGATCTTTCTAAGGGAATGTTTCATCAAATTTGACATTCCTATGAAAAATACCTCATGAGTTGAGGGATAAAGGAGCTTGTATGCTTTAATTTCCTCACAATAACCAACAAATATGAGCTTTCTTCTTTTCTTATCTAGAGCCTTCATTTTCTTCTTTGGGATGTGTGCCCAAGTAGTACACCCAAAAATCTTGAAGAAGGAAACATCTAGTTTTGAACTAGTCCATGCTTCTTCAGGAGTTAAATGATCAAGATCTTTATGAGGTGTGCAATTTTGAATATAATTGGCATAGTTAATAGCTTCTACCCAAATTTTTTTTGGAAGATCTCTTGAATGGAGCATACAATTTGCCATTTCCTTTAATGTTCAATTTTTTCTTTCTGCAATACCATTTTACCAAGGATTATGGGAGACAAAATGTTGATGAATGATGCCATGATTTGATAGAAATATGGAGAATTCATTACTGCAGTATTCCCCCCATTATCTATGTGAATTTGCTTGATATTGCAAGAGGCATGATTTTCAACTAAGGCTTTGAATACTTTGAAGTAGGATAGAACATCACTTTTATATTTTAGTAAGTAGACCCAAGTTCTTCTAGAAAATTCATCAATAAAGGTTAGAGCATATTTTGCTCCTTTGAATGAAGGTTTTGGAAAAGACATCAAGTCACTATGGATTAATTCTAGAGGGAATGAAGTTTTTATAGAACTAATTGGGTGGAAAGGATATTGATGTTGATTTCCAAGAGCACATCTAGGACAAAATCCATCAATAGAAGAGACTTGAGGTAAAATTGTTACCATTTCATGGGTGCTCAATTCCTTTAGGTAGTTGTAACTGATATGACCAAAACTTCATGCCAAAATTTACTTTCAAGATCTCCATGAGCCACAAAATAGGAGGCCCCTTATGGATTTTTAAATCCTTTGAAGTGAAATAGGTGAGTGTTATGATAAATATCTCCTTTGGCTATGATAGAATGGGGATCTTGAAATTATCTTATCTCAACTCATGTTGGAGAGAAGAGAATAGTTTTGCCCTTTCCAAAAGTACAAATATGATAGATAGAGAGGATATTTGTGGAAATATTTGGAACATAGATAAAATTATTGATAGATCCACCATCAATGGTTATATCACCCTTTCCTTTGACTGGGATGAAGGAAGAGTCACCAACTTCTATGCTATAGGTTGAACTTGAGGAGATAGAAGAGAATGACTCATATGAAGTAGTCATGTGATGAGTTGCTCTGAAATCTAGGACCCAGTGATTAGAAGAAGAATTAGAGGTTTTCCTTGAACATTAAGGGCTTGTCCCATTTGCTTTTTATTGTCTATCTTTTGATCCTTCATAGTTGCCTCTAGTTGTTGTAATATTTTCCAGAATTTTTTTACAGAGTGACCATTCTTTTTGTAGTGAGTACAAGTTATGGGATTATTTTCCTTATTTTTGAATTTTTATTTAGAAGAGGTGGAGGCTACTAAGGATTTTTAGGAAGCTAAAGAAGAAGAGATTTCATATCTTGAAAGTTTTATTTCTTCCCTAGTTATTCCATCATAAAATTCTTCTAAACAAGACATTTTAAAGGTTGTACCAAGAGCATCTTTGGTAGATAGAAAGGTGGTAGAAAATATTTGGAATACACCATTTAGTTTAGAAAGGATTAGATAAATGCATTCTTCTTCAATATTAGTCTTCCAACTACCTTTGTATTGAGTGAGAACCTCTTTGAATTTGGTGAGGAAGTCAATAATATTGATGAAGGCCTCTGGAGATAGAGTTGTTAATTATGCTTCTAGTTGCATTGATCTTATTTGATCTACTTTTCCAAACAAGGTATTTAGTTTCTCCCAAATTTCATAAGGAGTTTTACAATATGCAATGTGAAACCATAAAATTTCATGCACATTAGAGCTTATAATACCCATTGTTTCATACATTTTTTCCTTTGTGAACAAATATTTCATATTATTTTTCAAACTCAAGTTGCTTTTTTTCAAATAGGTGTGTGAGCCCTTTCTGAGAAATGAGATTTAAAATTTTGGGTTTCCATGTATGGAAGTTGTGAGGAGTGAGAGGATCAATTGTATTCATTTAAGTTAACCCAAAAGTCCCCCTTTAACTTTAATTTAGAGAATGCAATGGATATTAGTCAAGAAAAGACTGTAGAAAATACCAAATTTCTCAAAAATAACTGCCCTAATGAGAGGGAAACTATAAATAATTTTGATGTTATTTGATATTTAATGAGGTTAATGAGATAAATATGCCAAATATTTTAGGAAACACCAAATAAATAAATAAATACCCACCCTAATGAGAGGGAAACTATAATTATTTTGAGTAAATTTGATATTAATAATGGTTAAGAGGACAAATATGCA
Source organism: Wollemia nobilis (assembly GCA_028583015.1). Lineage (NCBI taxonomy): Eukaryota > Viridiplantae > Streptophyta > Pinopsida > Araucariales > Araucariaceae > Wollemia > Wollemia nobilis. Next base: position 632,151 of record JAQPPZ010002951.1, read on the forward strand.
AGGCCTATATATCTCTTCTTCTCAAATACCTACCCTGACTAGAGGGAAACTATAAGTATTTGATTATAAATGATACTTGGAACATAGGTGAATATCAACCTCGGTAATATTAGGGGAATAATTGATAAGGCAATGGTTATTGCCCTATCACCTACCTCCTCCCCTTCCTTTTTGGAGTCTTAGAGGTCTTTGTCCAAATCTTCCTCTTGTTCCTTGGTTATCAAGAGTAATTTCTACCAAATCAATATTGGTTAGTGGAATCAGATTAGATGACAAATTTTGCAAGGTTTTGATTCTCCTATTAGCACATACTAAGTGACTTCTCCATATTATTTCCTCAAAGTATCTCTAGGGGGATGAATATGCCAATACTTCCTTATATACATCATATAAGTCTATCTGAGAGTTAGAGTTGGTCTGACCCTCTTCACTTTGTTCTACCCAATAAGTTGGAAAATTCATCACAATCTTAATATCCTTAGTTACCCTGTTTGTATTCTCATTTTTTGATGAGCTATTGTGTAAGATTGTGTATTAATATTTGGTCTACCCCTTTGAGATCTCCCTGATTGTCTTTGTCTCGATGGACTAGTTGGAGGGTCATGATCTCTCTGAGGATTATGAGGATTATATGGTTCATCATCATCACTACTATCTATACTAGGCTCTCTTACCAACCATGAAATTCCTTCATTACTGAGATCCGTCATATCCAATAATATGTTACCTTGTGATTCAGTTTATGTGGTGGCCTCCTTTATGTCTCACAAAAGTACTTATATATCATAATTTTTCATTGGTTGCTCGCTTGGTGGGGGTTGCAAATATGTGCTTGCACCTTCATTTCCTCCACCATTTTTTGGAGTTAATCCTTCAACCTCCTCAGGTTCAATTTCAACCTCTTGCAGTCTAACTGCCCTCTGTTCATCCAATATTTGTATGGTGCCATCCAAATCCTGGATGAGTTGTTCCCTCAACCTCGCATTGTGACTTTGCAATGTTTGATACTCTTCTTGTAATTGTTGAGTTTGTGTTCTTATCCTCTTTTGTAATAGCTCTATCTGATCTAATGGAGAAAGTTTAGCTAATTCATCATCGATAGTTTCATCCATGTCATCCTCTAGGATTTCCATTTCAAACGTGTCCACTCTATCTTCATTGCGCACTATTAACCTTATCCTTCTTCATCCTTCCATATGTTGAGGCAGTTCCTTGTTTTCTACTTGTGGATACCTCGTGTTTGAATTTTTGGGTAATAATGCTATCTCTTAATAGCCTCTTGGTTCTAGAGAAACCCACTCCTCTACTTCTTGTATGGTCCCATTAGCTCTTCTGATGCGTACTCGCATCCTTCTTCTTACACCAGGTCGAGGTTTCAACTCTTATTGTTCCACTATTGGTTGTGTCTCCTCCCCTTCTATGAATAAGTGTGTAAGCCCCATATCAGGTTCTTCCTGTGATGGACCTGTCTCACGGTGAGCCTCCTCTTGAGCTTCTGCTCGTCTTCATCATTCAATTTCTTCTAAAGTAATGAACAAGCATTGTACTTTAAAAGCCTTCAACTTTGAGCCATTTATAGTATTGGGTACCTCCATACCATTAAATTTCTAGAGTTTGACTACTCCATTACTCATTACTTCAGTCACTCTATAAGGACAAATCCATAATGTCTTCAACTTACCTGGCTTGATTTTCCTATTTCCATTAAAATTTAAAACTAAGTCACCCAAACTAAGTTCCAAATTTACCAAATGCTTTTCATGCCACGCCTTCCGTATTTTTTGAGCTATCTCAATCACCCATTGTTCCATGAATATTATTTCATCTAGCTTGATTAGTGTCATCAATCATTCCTCCAAACTTTCTTGATCCCCCAAGCGATGCTCTATCGCAACTCTCAAACTTGGTATCAAGAATTTGACTGGCACCACCACTTCTTGCCCATACATTAATTGGAAAGGTGTATGATCTTTTGTTGGTTTAAAAATTGTTCTGTATAGCCACAAAATGGATGGTATCCTTTCCTCCCAGTCTACTCCCTCTATTCCATAGGTTTTATATGGAGTAGATACTAAGACTTTATTTATCGCTTCCACCTACCAATTTGCTCTTGGGTAGTACGAACTAGAAAATGAGTGTAAAATATTGAACTCTATTGTTAGCATCTTGATAATATCATTAACAAAGTATCATTCAGGATCACTTATTATTTGTATAAAAATACCAAATCTTATGATTACTTGCTCATACAAAAATCTTTTTGTACTTTTGGTCGAAGTATCTGATAATGCTCTTGCTTATACCCATTTTACTAGGTATTCTATTGCTACTACGATGTATCTACACTTCTATATCTAAGACATTTTCAATGGTCCTACGAAGTCCAATCCCCACTGTTCAAACAAATATTGTGGTTGTGATGGGTGTAAATGCATAAAGTCTCTCTTGATCGGTTTTCTTGCTCTTTTGCAAGCTTTCAAATGCTCATTTGCATCATTATACAACATGGGCCACCATAGCCCAAATAGCAATACTCTTATCGTGGTCGTATTTGGTCCCATATGTCATCCTACAAAGTCTGTGTGGGTTTATTTCAATGCCACCTTGACTTCTTCATCCATTACACATCTCGGTAAGATACCATCATTTCCCAGTTTATATAGAAATATTGCTATTATCTGGAAAGGTGTTGACTTCATGATTACTTTATTATTTTTGGTTGTCATCATCTCTTGTGGAAACTCACTTGTGGATATATATTGGCCAACCAACTTGTACGATGATGGAGTAATGTTGATGGTGAATAATTGTGCATCTAGAAATTCATCCGAAACTCTTGTTCCTGTAGGTTCCCCTGATCGTATCCAAGACAACTGGTCTGCAATCACATGTTTCTTATCAGGTATCACCACTACTCAGAATATGAACTCCTAGAGGGTGATGAGCCACCTGCTGACTCACCCTTGGATCATCGGTTTGTTTATCAAGTACAAAATAGCTTGGTGATCAACATAGAAAGCAAAGAGATTTGTCAGTAGGTAATGCCTAAACTTTTGAAAAATGTATACCATTCTCAAAGCTTCCATTTTTTTTGTACTATAGTTTCTCTCTAGCCTTGAAAAAAGGTAACTAGCAAAGAAAATAGGCTTATCTAGCCTAAACTATCCTTATTATGCTAAAGCACATGCAATTGCAAAATTTGAAGCATCAACATGGATATGGAATTCCTTATCCCAACTAGGAAACACCAGAATCAGACTACTCACCAACTTAGCCTTTAACTTCTCAAAGGCTCCTTGGTTCTCCTCTATCCATCTGAAAGGAATATTCTTTTTCATAAAATAATATAATGGGTAGGATACATGTGCATAATTTCTGATAAACCTTCGGTAGTATCCTGTCGAACCAATAAACATTTTGATTGAACTCACATAAAATGGTTCTTCCATGTGTAATATCACACATATCTTATTAGGATATGTCTTCAATCCTTCACTGCACACAATGTGTCCTAACAATTTCCCATATGGTACCATTAGAAAATATTTCTTTAGGTTTAATGATATATGTGCATTTCTGCACCTACTCATACATTCACTAAGGGTAGTAATATTCTCCTTGATCTTCCCATATATGGACTAATCATCCAAAAATGCTTTGAAGTTTCCCATTGCTAACTGATCAAATATATACAGTATGATGCACTAAAATGTAGTTGGGGCATTACAGAGCTCGAATGGAATTTGATTATATGCATAGATGTCATTCTCCACAATAAATGTGGTCTTCAGCTTATCCTCCTCGGTGATGCAAATTTGCATGTATCCTAAGAACCCATCCAAAAATGAATAAATCTCATGTCCTGCAACTTCTTCCAAGATAGAATCTTTGAAGGGGATGGGGAAGGGATCCTTAATAGTTACAACATTTAGACTCCTAAATTCCACATATATTTTGATCTTGTCTACTTCCTTCTTCAAGGTTATCACTATAGGTTAAAGCCATTCATTGTTTGTCACCCTGAATATGATTCCTGCTTCTAACATATTTTCTTTCTTCGCATTCAGTAATGCAGTATAATTTGGGTTCATCCTATATGGTTTCCTCCTTACTTGTTGAGCACCAGGTATAAGTGTAATCTTATGGACACACATTTTTGGTGGGATTCCTTTCAGGTCCTTAAATGTCCATGTGAAGACATCCTTGTATTCCAAGAATATCTTAAAAGCTACTACCTTCAATGTCAAATTTCAATCATCATCGTAATGGATCATCCTAGGTTCCTCCTCCATTCCTATATTGATTTCCACTATCTGAGGTACTTCACATTTGATATTTTTTGGTTCACTCATAGCTTTATCTACATTCTTGGTGTGTTTCGGCCTTGTATCAATCTCTACATATCCTACTGTATATTATGCAAAGATTTTCAAAAATATCCATTTCTCTTCTACTTCCTTCTTAGGTTCTTTGCAAAATTTTGGTTTGTCTTGTTTCTCCTTGATCGTCTCTGACTCAATACATAGGTAGTTGGTGTGAAACATTTTGTACTTCTCAATTTACCAATGAAGAAGTCTGCTATCAGATCAAGCTTCATCTTCATTACATTCATCTAGGTACAATATTCCTTCTCCATCAGGTTCGTGCCCTTCATCCCCTAAGGAATTTTTTGATTCATTTATTGTGTCTACAACTTCACTAATTTTTTCATTGGCCATATTAATCATGTATTTGTGCTATCCCTTATTAAAAGAGATCTGGTTCTTTCCCCAATTGTAATTAACTTTAGGTACCCATACCCAACCTCTCCCCAAGAGAGCATCATATGCAAGTTTTTTATTTGTAATCACAATGAAATCCAAGACAAATTCTTGTTTAGATATCATTAATTGTTGTGTTGTTAAGACTCCATTTATCTCAATGTCATTCTGGTCAACACCATATAGCCAGAATATCGGTGCCCATAGAGATGGAGCACGTAGTTCTAGCTAGGTTCTCTCTGATAGCACATTAACACTGGATCCTCTATCCACGATAACTTATGTTAATTTGTGCCCTAAGATTTCCAAATACACTAATGCAAGTTTCTTTACCACATCAATAATTAATACAGTTGGATCCATAAATTGATATTTTCGCTCCTCCTCTTGAATTTGTTGGCTCTGCACTTCCATCACCTTCTACAGTTACAATTCTTCCACCATTGCCTTTTGTAATGTTGGAATAGATTCTAACATGTTGGATACTTTAATTTCCACTATGGTATATAAAACTTGTGCTACCAGATTTTGTACAACTATCTCTTGATCTGATGGTTTTCTTATTTCCTTACCAAATCTCAACTTTACTTGTTTAGTTTTCTTAGCTTCTTCTTGAAATATTTTCTTTACTACTTTTCAGCATTGCTTTTCTTTTGCTGGATCTGGATACTTATCCTTATTAGCCTGATTTATTGTCATGAATAAAACTTCTTGAGTTTTCTCCTTAACTTGAGGAACTTCAATATACAAATAACTAACATTGTATGGGTATCTTGAACTCGCCTGTTTTGGACAATTCTCTTATTTGTGGTTCCCTGGACCACACCATCTACACATATGTGTAGTGCTTGCTTGTGGTGTCTCTTACCTCAAATGTGTAAGACATTTTTTTGCAAAATACCCCTATTCCTAGCAATTACGAGATTGTATGATCAGTCTACCTTTCGAAGCATACTGTAAATGACTTTGTCCTCCTTGTTGATTACCTTGGTTTGATCTTCCACCTCGTCTCCTATTTTTGTAATTGCCACTTGTCACTTGTTTCTTGCTTCCTTAGACCTTCTATTTCTCTTCCTGCTCTTGTATTTACAATACTTGTAGATGTATTCTTGCATTATATGGGCATAGCATTACCTCATGCCTCATCACATTATAAATATGACAATAGTCATTCCTTGGGCATTTCATATTTGTATGTTCCTCTGTTTTGCATTCCATGAACCACATGTCATTTCTATCAGGTTTGATCTTTTATTCCTTTACCAACTTATAAAACTCATTGAAAAATGATGCTACCATCCTTTGTATAGTGTCATCTTATTCACTATATGAATCCTTCGACTTGGGATGAGACAAGATTCCCATATACATTTGTTTTTATTCACTCTCAAAATTCTTTGCATGCTTAAGCACTTATTCATATGTTTTTTATGGTACTACCTTCATATTTTTCTTATATTTTGGAAGTAATCAATCTACGAACCACCATTTTACTAGAACATCTACCAACGAAATCTGCATTTTATTGACTAATTGCTTTAGTGTACGGTTTTAGGATTTCACATTCTCATCAACTTTTTGCTTTGTGAAGTAAATTTCTTTAACAATGTCTCCATCATCCTTTAAAGGTCAAAATTCTTTAATGAACTTCTCCTTTATTTGATTCCATGTCTAAAAATCTATGGTATTTTCTCTCTTTAAATACCAATCAATTGCTAATCTTCTCAAGGTATCAAGAAATAGGATTACCCAATCCTTAGGTATATCTACACCATTTTATCTCAAAATGGTTATGCAAGTCCCTATATGCCATGTGGGGTCTTCCTTACCCCCACCTAAAAATTATGAACATCATTGTTTGGCTACCTTGTCAGTATCGTACGAGAGTCATCACTATCACTTGAGGTATCCTGTGGAATCTTTGTCTAATTCCTCCTTGCGGGTGTATTAATCCCATTGTCATTAGAAGTGTCAATTTGAGGTATCTTGTTTTATCTCACCACTCGATGACAAAATTCTCATGCATCTTCACTTTGTGACCTCCTTCGTTGATGTGAGGGAGATGTTCTTGGTTCATCCTCCTGAGACCTTGCATCTTGTTACTTTGGTTCCTGACTCCCATACTCTGCACTCTATTGCAACCCTTTTATCACTTTCTTATGTGTCACCATCCAATATCTATATTCTTGCACTTTTTCTTTGTCAGTAATTTCCTCTACTCTTGGTGGTTCTATTTCCTCATCTTCTATCTCTATCAATAATGCCTCAAATTCTCCTTCTTTGAGTGTCCAAACTTGCTCTATCTCTAGTTCTTGAGTACTACGATTTGAGTTACTTGTGTTTTATCTTTGATAAATCCTTCTGCTCCTTATTACTATAATGTTTTCTATTAGTTCTCATCTCCCACAACTTTGTGCACTGGTGTCCGTCATTCACCTCTAGTCGTAGTGTCCACTTTGTCAATTTTGACTTATTTTAACAAAAATGCTAGATTCGATAAGGAAACGATGCCAAATGTAGTGCAGGGGTGGATTATTCTTGGTGGGGAGGTATTTTCTAGGGCTGATAATGATTAATATGCTAAGCCCATCTCAATTCCTAAATCGTACAATCTTAAGACCTTTCAAACTAATTTTGTATGAACAATGATTACCTTGTACGGATCTCAAATACACACAGTGTACGATCTCAAATCATACAATGTCAAATATGGTAAGATCTTGTACCCAAAAAAACTGACAGATTCAATTTTGGAGGCTATCGTACATAGTTTTGTAATCTCTCAAGTTGATACCCCAAAACTACCAAATAGGGCAAGTTTCTCTCAATCATCTGTTTTACCAAATCGGGTAAAAGTATGTTGTATGATTTGTAAGGGTGAAAATGTATGATTTGTACGAACCAATGGCACATTATAAGGCTATTATAGATGTTCCATTGCTCCAATATCTCTCCTAGATGTTTTGGAAGGGTTTTATAGACCAATGAATGTGATCTCTACAATAATCAAAATATCTTAACAAGACTATTGAGAGATTCCATGTGCATGAATACAACCAAAAATTATACAGCACCTCTCACTATGTATTCCATGATATTTCCATCCTTCTATATCATTATCTAGGTTGCACCAGTACCATATTCTACCATAGGGTTGCAACAATGCACAAAACTAATCTATAACAAGCAATAGAAAACACACACACATCATATTCATCCACAAATATATATTCATCATTAACAGGATCGTACATAGTCATCCAAAACCATCATTATGCTCATTAATGTATATGGATTTGATTACAATGTAGAAAATATATTAATATAAGTGCAATAACTCAGAGAATCAACAACTAACAAGTACTATCTCTTAACTCTAGCAACCAGACCTACTATTTTGAAATGGGGCCTTAGATAATGTTTCTCAGGCTATTCCAAAGTGGTTCCTAAGGTATTTTATTATTTAAAACTACCCATATAAAATTGAATACATTAATTTGGCTTATTAATAATTTTAACACCTGTGTTAGCAAATCCATGCATCATTTCACTCTGAAATTACATTTTCCTTGCATTTGGGTGAATTTTGGTGTGCCCTATATGATCTGCAATTGCCCTGTACGACTTACCATTCCATTTTATGGTTTTGTGCGTTATTGTATGGTTTGATCCTTACTGTATGATTTACAAAACTTCGATAAACTATGACTTATGTCAAAACTATCAAAATTAAGCAAATCCCTTTAATCATTTCTAGGAGGTGAATTTGATGCCTACATTTGCCCTCCCATTTGCTTTGGTCGGTATCCTCGCCAACTCATTCAGCTTCTTCCACTGTGCTTCATATTCGACCACGATAGCCTCTAAGTCCTTGACTTGCGACTTATACATTTCTTGCTCATTCTTTAGCTTGGCCATGTAACTTCCCATTTGCACTGCTTTTTCCCTATGGAAGTTAGTGTAACTTCCCATTTGCACTATTTTTAAGAATTCCATAATCTTCTTCTCATGTTCTGAGGCACTCTTCTTCAACTTCTCCTTCTAGTGAGCTTATGCTCGAGCTTCCGCTTGGAGTTCCTCATTCTTTTCAGTAATGGTCTAGAGGTGGTGGTTGATATAAGTCTTCATATATTGAGTCTAGTATTCTTCAATATTTAGCTAAGATTGATTTTCCAGGACCATCTCATTCAACTGTTTATTGTCCTTCATCAACTCCTCTATCTGCTTGGCTTATGTAGCCATTTTCTGACTCTTTTCGACCAACTGAGATGTCACCTGCTCATATTTTCCTTTGAGTTGTACCTCTAACTTCTTAATTTTATCCTATGATTTCTATGATATCTATCAGTTTTCCTCTTCAAGCATGCTAATTCTAGCTTTAGAATCAGTTCTAAACCCTGACATATCATCCTCTAATTTGTTTACTTTATCTTCTACCATAGTTCTACTTTTATGCAGTTCTTCTTCCATTACGAATTCCTTTTGAGTGCATTTAGTTTCCTCCTTATGTGCCTCATTGAGTTGATAGATTTGTTCCAATACAATGCTCATACACTCTATCCAATGTGTTAGGAAGTTCAACTTCCTTAGGGTGATGGCCACTCCGATAGCAACCCTTTTGTATTCCAACTCTATCATATTTGCAGGACAGGTCGGATGGTTGACTCTATCCAAATACATCCTTGGATATTTCCTATAATTTGTGACCACCCCTTCTGGCAAGTCTTCCCTTCTCAACATTGTTGTTACCTCTTCCTTGGGTAACCTCCATGGATGCTGTGCATGAATGTCTACTATCTTCCTTGTATGCTCCGCACTGCTCACCCATTCTGTTATTCTCTATAATTCAAGAGACTTTTTCTTCCCATAAATTCAATTATTCCACATGGCCGATGCAAAATTTCAATTTTGTGCTATTAATCACATGTCCTAACTAAGAAAATAATTTCTCCATCTTATCCTCTACTCCAAGTTCTTCCTCTTCAGTTGCAATTCTACGGAACCACAATATTTCTAGAAGATAACCATGTTCCTCCTCATAGTTCTTCCTCTGTAGGAGTTCTAACATCTTCTTCCTCCATAAGGTGGCTAGAACTTCCCACGAGTTCCTATAGTACTCTCACTATATCTATTTTCTCTCGAGATGGAGATTTTTTTACAATTTTATCCTCCTCACTATATTCAATATTCACAATATCCTCCTAAGATTGTTGCTGCTCAACTTGTTCTTGGGATTTTTCTAATTCAACCAAGCCCACCTGTTGCTCTTTAGTGTTATCTTGGGCTACTTCTTACTCATTACTACCCACATGTTGTTCCTCTGTCACTTCTTGAATTTTTTGTATATTCATTGTTATGACTTTCTCAAAAATAAGTTACTCTTTTTCTTGTGATGCCCCCATATTTTTTAGTGCATCTCCCTTACTTGAGATTCCTATTACAAACTTGTAATGAGGCTTCTTCTTGGGTTCTAGCTCTGCAGATTTTATTCTTACTTCTACTTCTTCCTGGGTAGTGGCTATTCCATCTAACCCTATCTCAATTCCCTTGAAAATTTTAGAAGCATTCATATTATCAAAATATTGGAAGATTTGTGGAGATTGTACTATTCTCTCTACCTTTGTCTAATGCAACTCCTCCAGTTTCGTTGCTTCTAAGTCGGACTGTTATTTGTACCTTTGGAATTGGTCTACTTATCATTATTTCCCATTTCCTTCTCGTAATTACTTGCAAAAACAATTCCACCTCAAAAGGATAATTATCAGGCCCAAACTCCTCCTACAAGTTACAACAACAACACTTAAGCGAACTAGGGGCAAAATTAGCAACATTTCCCTAGGCAAAAATATACGCCTTTCTCTGAGTTAACATCGCCCTAGGCAAAATCATTTGTGTACGGCTAAAGTGATTACTCTACCCGGGATATGGACTATAGACCCTAGCACATGTAAAAAAAAACCTATGGGATGTTGTGAAGACCTATATGGTAGATATCATAGGTAGATTGGACATGACTTGCGCATATGCTATGGTTTCAAAAACCTAGTACAAGATATAGTCAAGAGGAATGACCTTCAAGTAGATAATCCTCTCGTGACTAACAATCAACAAATGGGTGTTTTTAAAGATCCATTATCCACTCATGGGGTATAAAAAATTCCTTCCAAACAAGTAAATAAGGTCCGTGTGACACCTCCTCAACAAGGATTCATTAGGATGGTTAGAATTATGACTAGGAATAAATGCTACCAAAGGCAAGTTGCACCACATATAGCTTCAAGCGATATTTCCTCAACATCATAGCCTCCACCACCTCGAGTGCAAAGCCTTCCACATCATCCAATAGTTAAAATAAAAATTAAGCTTGCTCAAAGCTTACGAATAACATTAACTAGACTTTCCATGTACGAGCTTATTCAACAATCTCCACCTCATAGAGAAACTATTATGGATATTCTTAAGTTGATTGATTTTTAGCTCAAGGAGTCTAACTCCTTCATTGATTTTGTGGGGCATGTTTACCAGTAAAGAACCAATGATCATATTTCATGAACACAAACTCAAACTAATAGCAAGTGATGCAATTGATCCTCCTCTACACATCATAGCATGTGTAAATAGAACACCCTATAAGAGAGTTATAATTGAAACTAGTTCATCAAGTAACATTATTACCACCAATGCTCTCAAACATCTAGGACTTCCAACATCCCATGTTGTTGCATCCACCTACACCCTCTAAGCATTTAATGATACAATATGCTCAATAGTTGGCACTATAGTCCTACCCATCCAGGTAGGGTGCAAAACTATACCAAATTTATGTCCTGTCTTAGAGGGTGCAATAGCCTATAACATATTACTGGGTAGACCTTATATTAGGGATATGAAGTGTGTACCCTCTATAGCTAACAAATTTTTGAAGTATATTTATGAAGGGTAAGTACATGTCGTCTCTGCAAACCTTAACCCCTTCAAATACTGCAACTTAAGCAAAATATACCTGAGTTGACCTTGCCATCGACTCATGTGGACTTCTAACTGAATTTATCCATTCAATATCCAATTCCCTCACCATCACCTTCCATTACTTCATTACCATATTCTTCCATATCATCATCATCATTGGTACCTTAAAAAAGATCTTCATCATTGTCCAATCCTCCATAGAGGAACATGTCAAAGAGGTCGATTGATGAGATTCCTCCCATCATATACACCATTTCCATGAAAGAGATTCTTAGTCTACAGATGAGGAACCTTCTCATGAGTTAAGTGTTGAGTCTTATCAAACCTCACTTTCATATCCTCCACCTTCACCATCCTAGGTCACAGTCCATTTGGATAACACAGGTTTAGAAGAATATCTAATGAAGAACATCACAACTATTCTAGCCATTGAGAAAATGCAAGACATAAGATGACCTTGTCTTCCCATAGGTATCATTATACCTCTAGGTATACCTCCCAATAAAATAAATTTTATATATGGGGGTATTAAATGTAGAACTGGACCATCTCCTCAGCCAGAACAAGATGAGGAACCTTTCTTTGAGGATATCAATTACATATCAAATATTGAATATACCTTATGATATATCCATCACTGTCATTAGCATGGCTATGGTTTGGGGTTATATGAACAAGGTACTTGTGTTCCTTGCCAGCCATAATATCAATTGCCATATGATAAATCTGGCTTAGGATATAACAAGCCTATACCTCTTGATGTCCTCACAAAGAGTTTAGAACACATAGGTATAAACTATAAGGACGAGGTTACACGTAATCCCTATGCTAATCCTAATCGCATCCACTCTTTGGTGGATTATTTCCTTGCAAATAATATAGATTTGGGGATATCTCATGATTTCACCCAATATTATGAAGAAGATGAGGGGTTGCATACTCTTTCATCTAATAAAAAGGAAGAGGATCAAGGTTCTCCTCAAGAATAGATAATAAATTATAAATTGGATTACGATGTAGCACCCATAAACTACCCTAGTTTAGATGAGGAATACTAGCAAGTCATCCCATTGGATGACAAAGAAGAATTATATCTATGTATGTTCCCAATGCAACATCCCATCTGGCACCAACTTTTGTCACTCAAAGAGCAAGCTCGTCGTCTTCCACATAGACCATAGTTGGTCATTCCACCTCAACTACAACCACTCTCATGAGTCTTGTGATAACCTTTTATCACTAGACACAATTGCGCATAAAATGAAGATCATCCATCCATTAATATGATTTCCATAGATCTTACTACACCATTGCATGATTTGAGTAACCCATAAAATTCATTGTACGTCGACCTTGAGGTAATTAACTTTGATTAGGAAAATTCTCCCCCATATCCATCATAGTATTGGCTTTGCGATGAAATGCTACAACCATTTTATTTTTGTCCAAGATCTACTCACAATGTCTTTCACACTAAGGTTGAGCATGAGTTTCTAATTGATGACATAAACCCAGTTGATGACATTAATTTTATCCCTACTCCACATCAGTTTGAAGAGGGATCCCATATATCAATTGAGCCAAAAATTTATAGGGATATCGATACAGATACTGAAAATCCCCAATTCATCAAGCTAGGGGAAGGCTTATCCCCTACCGAGCAAGCTGATTACACAAAATTATTAAAATAGAAGAAGAAAGCTTTTGCATGGTCTTATAAAGATATGCCAAGACTAGATCCCAATTTAGTAATGCATAATCTTATGATTGATCCAAATGCAAAACCAGTTAAGAAAAAGCTATGCAAGATGCATCCAACAATAACCTTAATGGTGAAATATGAATTGCAAAAGTTGTTATATGCCAACTTTATTATATCAGTAGATTATCCACCATAAATTTCTAATATGGTACCTATCAAAAAATCGATGGAAGGATTTGCATTTGCACTAATTTTTGAGATCTAAATAAAGCAAGTCCTAAGGATGAATTCCCTTTTCCAAATATTGATGTACTGGTGGATGCCACAATAGGTCATGAGATGTTATCCCTAATGGATGATTTCTTTGGATACAATCAAATTTGCATTAATCCATAAAACCAACTCAAAACAGTATTCACAACATCCTGGGGGACATTTTGTTACAAGGTCATGCCTTTTGGTCTCTATGAGCACATTGATGTATTGCACAAAGTTCTAGATCGCCTCATCGAACATAATGTTAGACTAAATACCAAGAAGTGCATCTTTGATATCACATCTGACAAAATTGTATTGTCTGTCTTTAGTATGATTACAATTTTTTTTTAAATATTCTTATAAACATGAACAGGTTGCACCATAGTGGTTTGTTCTTCCCTCTCATCTGGGGAAATTAACGTTTAACAAGAAAAATATTTCAGTTTAAGCATGGCTGGTCCTCTTTTATATTTGAAATTGGGATTTTTACCAAACAAAATGCATTCATATAATAAGGGAAAAACGAATTATACGAATGAAAAGATGATTGCAAAAACAGTGTGCTAAAGTGTGATTGAAATTTTAACATAGGAGTATGCAAGTGGGGAGATCACGGGTATTGAGAATGTTTGCATATTTAAGCAGTATTTATCTAGTTTTTGATCTGGGAGTGAGGAGACGTTTCTAAGTGGTATGGTGATGGTTTTGCATGTTACAAATTGGCCTGCACTACTCCCATGCAAGCTCCTTACCCTGCTGTCACTGCCATTGCCTTGTGAAGGTCTGATGTCTCTCTCCTCACATTCCTTGAACTTCTCTTGCTTCCATTCATCTAGTCTTTCCCATTCCTTTTCTCATCGTTATAAAAACGTACGTACATATTGATTACAATGTGCACACCCCTGAAAAGGCGGAAAAATCCACATTAAGCTTAATAACTTCAGCCACCACAAACAAATCTGAATAAGTTGGCCAAAGTATATATAAATATATATAGATTGATTCCTTAAGAAAACCCAAGATGAGCTTCTATCTCAGAATATATGCGATCTATCATTTTATAAATCATGCTCTCTGTGGGAAGCGCTTTTGATTCTGTTATTGGCAAGTAACAACGAACCAAAATTTAATGGACCCAAAGAAAAACTCCCTAATTCCTGTCAAATAAGCTTTTACTGTGCATAGTATTTGAGTCACAACTTGGAAAAATAGCCTTATAGAATCCCCAAAACCAATTTGTGAGTGTTTGAACTAATTACCTGGGCTGCGACACCCAACACGTTTGCCAGTATAATTGTTTTCACCATGTAATGGAAGTCCTCACTCATAATCACTCATGGGGATTGTAAAAATTCTCGAGGCATTTGGTAGTTTCCTGGTTGAGATGGAGGGAAGTTTGGTGACCATATTCTGTCTGTTTAAATTCAAAACATTTGTTCAGAAATAAAGGCAGCAATTATTTGTGCAATCTTTAACAAAATCTCAATGCCATCCAATGCTGCATAGCTTGTTGTCCATCATGCAATACTCAGACAGCAAATGGAGAGTAAGGAAATTCCATAAAAATCAGAAAATAAATTATTGTACGTAAACGTGGCTGATCATTTAAGAAAGTGGGATTTGTTGCTTTTAAAGAACAAATCGTCAAAATACTAATCAAAACAACAACGTTAAATCATAACCTTAAAGAAGACAATAGCATTGGCATTTTTATATTGTTACTAAAATTTAAACTAGCATCGTAGTAGCTTAGCTCTAATTTACAGCATCTAAAAATTTCATATAAACATTTTGACAAAAGTCAATCGAAGCAAACAGCCGTAACTATAGTGATTGAAATAAAGATAAATAAGATTTAGCTGACACAATAGGGCCTCTATGTTCCTCACTATATCGGCCCTTATCCACCATGGTAAGAAAACAATGGAAGACTGTGTGAAGCAAATGCAGGGCAACTCCCCTTTGGCTTGTTTGGAATTGAACTGCTCAACGTTAACGGTTTGAGAAGTCTCTGTATTACGTCGACCCAAAGGAGCTTAATTAGGTAGGATTTTGGCCATTGATGTCGACGCCATTGGGAAACCACTTTTCCAAAATAAGGACGCAGCATTCGAAGCAAACGATGGTCCTCAAGCCGTTACAGATAACAGAGCACAGGAATTTGGCCAAAACTTCTACAAAGGCTCTATATGTCTCATCTGCCAGCCTTCTGCCCAGGTTCCGCAAAAAGCTTTTCACCTTCTGTCGTGTGGAGTAAGTGCTGCGACTCGATGGCGCATCTGTAAGACAATCCTGAGTCTGATTATCAAGATTTGCAAGGCTCAGTCCCGCTAGAGGCCTCTTCTCGTTGCATTTACAGCATGTGAACCTTCCCTCCGCTAGGGTTTCAAGGCCGCTTGCATTATGCTCAACTTCTTTCTGCTCAGCCAGGGTTTCGAGGCCGCTTGCATTATGCTCAACTTTTTTCTGCTCAGCGAGGGTTTCGAGGCCGCTTGCATTATGCTCAACTTTTCGCGGAGAATCGTAAGCAGAGCACCGGCGGAATCATATTGCTTCGCCCTAAATCCCTTTTCTTTCTGAATGCGGCCATGGCCGCGCTGCTTCTTCTTCTTCTTTAACAGTGCCTTTGCTTGTTGAATCTGAATTTCAGTCAAGTTGGAGCAACACATATTTTCCTAACAGCGATCCTGGCAGCAAAGGGGAGGGAAGAAATGAAAGCTTGTTGAGAAAAAAATAAATTAAATTAAATTCAGAAAAAATCTGGATCTGGATTCTCCTGCCGCCGCTCCAGCCGAAAATACCTGACATGTCCACACCTATATTCACATTCAGGCTCGGTTGTGGGAGAAAATCGAAAGAGAAACATAAAAATTACACAAGCAAAGAAAATTGTAGTCTTATCAGCTACTTACTGAGCACACAAACTTTCCGACCAATTATTACTGACTATGCGGATGCCATTGCTGAGTGATGATGTCTGCGTGAGTAGTTTATGTAGTATTCCACAAAGGATATCCTATGCGCATGCTGCACCCCACTTACGATTTTTTATTGGCATATCCCATGACTGGAATTTCGTCGCCCTTTGACAGAGCATGGCTATAATACTACATAATTCTCGTCCTTGGACACTTCCAGATTGATAGCGGCTTGTTGGTGCTCCGGTTATCCGTGATGTGAAGTTGGGGCCCGTCAAGTGTAAGCCTGCAAGCGGACATTAGTTTTGCAGCTGAATCCGACACGTGGCCAGACGACAGAAAATTTTTTAATATTGGAAATCCGACGCCATCTTTGAATCGAAAAAGAGAAGAAGAAAAAAAAAAAACGAAGAATTTAAAACAATGCGTTTGTTTTATGAAGTGTTAGTGTAGAAGGCGGGGATGTTAAATGCCGTGCAATTGTTAGCGGGAAGGGCGACCGAAAGTCGGGAGTTTAGCTCGCCGTGCACTAGAGAGTTGAAGATGGTAGGAAGGAAGAAGGATGTCGTAAATGTCCGATTTAACACAAAATCTCTGCAATTCAATGCTTAATCTCCAGTAAACACTTTGTATGTTAAGTTCAATTTAAATACCTCAAAGTGAGAAAAGTCTAAAGATTTTTGTTTTAAATAACAATCCACAGAGATGATATATTAAAGACATGACCGCTTCAACTACCATGATAAATAAATAATCACGCAAGTAAAATCAAATCCATTATTTTCTTTATGAAAATATATTCTTAATCAATTCTCTACATTGTTAATTATTTAATAAATTAAACATTCATTTGAATTGAATGCATATAATCACTGTAACCCCTAGTAAATTAACTACTGTTGGCTAACCGACCACCGAAACTAATAAATTAAAGAATTGAATGCATATAATCACTGTACTCTCCAACATGTACACATTAAGCTTGTGATTCTCTGACTTGTAGCTTGCTGTAGTACATAAAATAAGATGGAATAGTTGTGCATAACAGTTGCAGGGCAATTCTCCTTTGGCGGATATGGAATTACAGTAGACAAGAAAAACCCTGTCTTACAAATCTTTATTCTTTCTTGCCAAAGGAAAATTGTCCAGCAAATGCTAAGCACATCAATTAATCACTTCATCTGAGTCTCTTTGCAACCGCCAGCAAATGCTAAGCACATCAATTAATCACTTCATCTGAGTCTCTTTGCACCCGCCAGACAGATATTTAAGGAGTTCCGCACTGTTAGAAATTAAATCAGATTTCACTTGAAAGATCTGTTACTCCAAAATCTTATCCTTCAAAAATATCGTCGTATTTTTAAAAAATACTTGAAGTTATTACCGGTATAGATTTATTCCTCAAAAATCTTATCCTTCAAATCTGATCGTCGTATTTTTAAAAAATATTTGAAGTTAGTACCGGTAGCTGTAGTTGTTCGGCAATTGGATAGACACCATAAATTTATTGCGTCAAAATGCTGACGAGCCTTTCCCACCATTCTAGCTATAAATATGTTTTGCTTGTATCATTTTGAGAGTGAGATAAGAGTTGGAAAAATTGAGGACCAAGAAGTGCGAGAGAGAAGTGTCGAGAGTTGAGGCTGCAATCTTCAGAAATTCTGTGGTTGATGTATCCTGCAATTTTTAGGTTCCAGATGTATGTGGTTCCAGATGTATGTGGATGTATTTTCATTTTGTTCAATATATAATACTTTCAGTGTGTTTAATACTTCTACGTGATACTTGAATATTGAATAAATCTACTTTGCAAAGTTAGGGTTTGTTTTTATCTCAATTCGTCCTTTGAAATATTCCGCTCGAAATATATTTTTTATAAACTCTGCTCAACAACCCTTTGAAAAATCCACTAATTTATTTTTTTGTTAAAATTCTAAAATTATATTTTTCCCTTGTTATATTCCACAAGTTATAAATTTTGCACTTCATTTCTCCACTAAGGCGTTCACGGAATTTCAAATAGCAGAATTTATATTCCATACATTTTTTCGAAGGATTTTTTTTTTGTAGTGTCATTTATTCCACTTTGTCCATTGCTAGATAATTTTCGCTCCTTGGTTTTCGGGAAGGCACTTCCTAATTTTTCAAGTTGGGAAATTCATATTCCGATAGACTTTTCAAAGTGTTTTATCATGCTCCTTTGGTGCTATAGATCTATTGTCTTGTGCATTCATTCTTTAAAATTGGTATCAGAGCTAGCACCATTTGTGGAAAGTTGAAGAAGCAATGACTTTTGGAGGTAATTCTTTGTAGTTGCAGATCCCATGATTCAATGGAAAAAACTAAGATTACTAGAGCATCCAAATGATAATTTCATTTGGGTCTTAGGAGCTATGAGACTTGGTGGAGAATGGTTACCCAACCCACAGATGCAGTAGCATTGAGCGCTCTCTCCCATGTCGATGGATTAAATTTAATTTTGACGATGTATTAAAAGTAAATCCAAGGAGGGTGGGTTATGAAGGTATTATCAAAGACGATCTCGCCAAGATCATCTTAGTGTATGTAGAGAACCTTGGCTTCTAAACCAACCATTGGGCCAAATCCAAATCATTATATCAGGACCTCTCCATTCTCAATGAAATGTCTTACAATTACATCATTATTGAGGGCAATTCCCTAAATATCATCAATAACCTTAAGGAAACCAAGTCTTTCGAAGGGAGCATATACATCATGATCAAATAATCAAGGATGTTTCTATGTAAATATGACAATGTAATTATCCAACACATATTTAGGGAGGGCAATAAGATCATGGATGTGATGGCCAACCTTGCTCTTTGAAAAGATAATCTTTATGTCTGTGTCGATCACTTTTCATGGGGTATCTTTATCAACATCGACAATAATGATTCCACTCTTTTCTAATGTTGCCACCCACCCCTTGGAATCTATCAGATAAAGTGCCACATCTAACCATTCCATAGAAATCAATAATTCCAACCTATGAGAATTCCTAATCAAAATGGCAAACTTGACCTTTCTTTGGTAGTCTTCAATCAACATGTCAATCATATCTAGTATATACCATCAATTTTTTCACACATCAAGATCTTTCACATTATCCATCCTACGTGGCATCATCTCGTATTGTCATCACCCTTTTATACCTAGTCCTCATAATCATTCCATAAGTTATGCCTATTTTAGCCTAACATGACACCCCTTCTTGTATCTCGTGTGTGTCATGGTTTGAAATCCTCATACAATTGGGTCCCTTCCTTACACTTATTTTCCAATTCATTTCCAAGAATGGACAGAACTTTAACTTGCATCCTTTCCCATGACTCTTACTGGTAAAGCGAGATCCCTTTTCAAGTGCCCATATAATTTCATTGGTTGTGGCAGTTTCAATGTTGATTGGGCGCTTTGTTCTATGTTCCCTTAGCATGAACTAATCGATCAAAGACTCTCCAATTTTAGTGGCATGCATTATCTAGAAGGATATGGTATTTCAACTTCACGAAAAACCTTTAATTTCATCATGGATGAAATTATTGTTCACATGTCTAAGGTGGTGTTCTAGTGGTGGAGTTCATGAATTACCCTCAAGAGGTATGGTTTATGGTGGATGGTTATAAGAAGGGCTACAATGTTGAGGTGGTGTTCATACATTATGTAGAAGGTGGATCAATGGTAATATAAGATAAGGAAGATTATGTTTTTGGGGTGGATTATGTACAATTCCCTGGAGAATTTCATTTTGTGGTGGACTGGGACTAGAAGGACTTCGTTCATAGGGTGGTGCTCATGGAAGCTTCCAAAAAAAAATATTGGTGGTGGCCTAAGATAATGAGGGTTGTTCAAAGCCTATGGGATACCTTCCAATGGTGGACCGTTAGGCTATCCCAATACCAAATAATGGTGTTGATCAAACCATCATCCTTGTAAGCGGATTCCCTAGTGGAAGAATCTTTGCAGATTCATCACCTATTACCCTTTATTTACAAGTTCAATGGTAACGACCCTACTCTTTCCAAGGAATTTACTCAATCCTAGGAAAAAGGTTGAGGGACACTAAGAGGGATTATGTTCAGATTCAACATTCATCTTCTAGTAAAAGTGATTGGTTTACCAAATGATGGTGACATTATGCATAGGAACAAGCACTCCCTAGTCGGGGAACATATCCACTTTAAGAAAAAAGGCAAACATCTAGCTAGGAATATGGGTAGCATCATGAGAAAGGGTCTCCTAGAACCTTGGAACAGGGTTATGGTTCCCATCATGGAATACTTCACTATTTATGATATTAACTCACCATTAATAAACTTTCATATAACGTTTTTGAACTATATACATGTTATTTAGGAGATCAACATCCTAGAGTATCTCTTTCAATTGATAGAGCTTTCAATTTTAAATGTTAGGGATGGTTCATTGACCTACCCCATATACCAGGACCTCCACCTTATCCTATTCCACCATGTTATTCAGAAGTAGACTAAAAAGATAGCTCTAACCATTGTTGATAGCTAGGAAGATATTCTATTTGTTTTAGTCCTTAGTGATGATGTCTTAGAGAATGAATCTACTAGCATGGCCAAGTGTGGAGGTGGTACCCTTGTGTGCACCTCATCACCTACCAAATATGACTCATATCATCATTCATCAAATGGTGGGACCATGAGGTAAAAACATAAATCTATAGATAGTGATAAATCAAAAATAGCTCCTAATAAGACCTCAATGAAGCCCAAGAAGGTCAATATTAAGAAAATATCCAAATAGCTCTACTCTTTGTATGTAAGGAAATCCTAATATAAACCTAACTCCTGGTATATCATGGGATAACTTTTAAGTTCAACATCTACCATGCTCCTCCAAGTTAGCAATATTCTCACCACCCTGAGAGAAGACAACACCTAGGTATTGTAAGATGATCTTAGTGGTGATTTGGTTGAACATGATCACCTTGAAGATTAACCTAAACTCAATGGTAGTAGTAGTTCTAGGTTTCCAGTCACTTCTCTATGTCCTTTTTGTTATTATATCATAGTATCAAGTTGGTTTATCTATGGTTCTTCTTTGGTTGATCTGTCAAGGTGGTCTCAATTGAGATGACCTCCTTTTGGTTTTCTAAGGTCACCTTTGGTGAGATAAATTCCTTTTTTTCCTTTTTTTGTTGGCTTGTAAAAAGTTTGGAGTACCTTTAAAAATCCCTTTATGTCTATAAAAAAAAAAAGACCTACAAACTTAGTATATTTATCTAATATAATGATTTTCAGCAAACCATGTAGTTTTCTAACTTCTCTAAAGAATATATTATTAGTATCAGTAGCATCATTCATTTTCCTACAAGGTATAAAATATTCCATATTTGAGAATCTATCAACAATGACAAAAATTGATCTATTAACCCTTTGTATTTGAGGTAATACAAGAACAAATTCCATACTTATGTCTTTCCATGGTCTTTTTGGTATTGGTAATGTCTAGTAGAACCCAAATATCGGACTGCTTCCCTTTACATGTTGACAAATGTGAAATCCATGCACAAATATTCTTACATCTACATTTATTTTAGAATAATAATAAAATTCACAAATATTTGTCATTGTTTTATTGACTTCAAAATATGTAACAAGTCCTCCACTATATTTTTATCTTATCATGTTCTCTCTCCTTGAGCTCCATGGTATACAAAACTACTTCTCCTTGAAAAATAATCATTCTTGGATAAAATAATCTAACCATGGTGTTCCATATCCTATAGTAGGGTTCTTACAAGTTGCCCAAGCTTCTTTGAAATCCAAATCATTGATATAAAACTCTTTATTATTATCAAAACCATCTTCAATACTTGTTGCATTCATCAACAAATTTCTTCTACGTAAGGCATAAACTACCCAATTTGAACTACCATTTTTGTGCTTTAAAACAAATGTGTAACTTTAAATATATTCTGTCTATTTCATATCTTTGGTTTAATTTACCTTGGCTATAATACAAAGCTTTATGATCCATATATAGTACAATTTTTTTTTGTAACAAGTAATATCTCCACTTCCTAAGTTCTTACACAATAGTGTAAAAATATTTATCATAAATTAAAACTTTTATCTTGGATTCATTTAACTTCTCACTGAAAAAGGTTATATATTTATATTTTTGGCCCAAAACTCTTCCAATCGTTGTTTTACTTGTGTCACATTCTACTTGATTTTTTTAAAGTGTATCAATCCCAAAATTAGTTGTTCTATGACTTTATATTTCACAATTTAAAATATTATTTTCATTGCATTCATCCATTTGAACTCATGTCTATCACCTTTCATTATTTTTATGATTGCAACATAAATTCCATTGAATTTTTTATAAGCTTCCTATAAAAAAAATTCATGTGGAAGCTTCTTACTTCAACCATACTCTTTGGTGATGGTCAATCCATAATAGCCTTTACCTTTGCTAGATCCATCTACAAACCACCTTTTGAGATTAAAAAACCTAAATATATCAACTCCATAAAATGATATTTGTTAAAATTTTATTAGGAATTGCTTCTCTTTTAAACTTTACAAAATTAATCTCAAGTGCATGGCATGCTATTTCTTTGTCTTACTAAACACCAAAATATCATCCAAGTAAACCACCATAAATTTGGCAAGGAAAGGCTTCAAGACTTCATTCATAAATTGAATTTATCAATCCAAATGGCATAACCTACCATTAATACAATCCTTACTTGGTCTTAAACACAATTTTCTACTCATATCCTTATATGATTTATATTTTATGACAATCAATATTTAAATTAATATTGATGAACTACTCTACTCCACTCAAACTATACATCAAGTCATTCATACAAATTAGTGGGAACCTTTATTTTATTTTAATCTTATTGACTACTTAGGATTCCATGCACATATGTCATTCTACACATTTTTGGATTTTAGGATAAATGGTTCTACATATGGACTCAAGATCTCCCCAATTAGTCCTTTATTCAATAGCTCTTGCAATTGTCCCTTCATTTTTTCATTTTTTTCATTTTTTATGGGTGTCATACTATAGGTTGCCTTGTTTGGCAAACTTACTCTAGGTATGAAGTCTATATTATGACTAATTCTCCTCATAGGTGGTGATCTATTTGGAAAATACTTTGAGATAATATTCATAAATTCTTCCAATACATCAACTATTTTATGAGGAATTTCATCTGTTCCATATGATTCTCCAACTTCTATATGTTTGGTAATGAGTGCAAATCACACTTGCTCCTTTTCCTTTATGAAATATTTTACCATCATTTACAATTGAATAAGTGTTTAGTCTACCATCATATACTACTTTTATGTCATATTGCCATGGTCTCCCTAACAAAATATGACATGCATCCATTGACATGATGTCATGTAGAATCACATCTTTAGAAGAGCTAATTTAGAACTTTACCATATATTGTATGGTTACCAAAATTTGGTGTCCATTTAGTAACTGTGATACATTGTACTGATTTGGATGCTAGATTATTTTTAAGCCCAGTTTCTCCATTGTTTCTATTGATACTAGATTATCTCTACTTCCGTTATGCATAATCACCTTGTAACATTTACATTCTAATTTACAAATTGTCTTAAACAAGATACTTCTTTCCTTAGGTTATTGTACCTCCTTGGATGGTTTTAACAATATCCTCTCCATCATAATGGATTCTATTTGTTTTTATTTCTCCATATGATTTGATGAGACAATAATTTCTTCATCCACTTGTGCAATCTAGTTACAAGATTCATTTTCATACCCACTAGTCTGTTACACTTAAGGACACTCATATTCTCTATGTCATTCTTCCAAGAATCTATAGTATTTTCCAATAAAACAACATCCTCTACCTCTACTAAATCCACTTTTTCCTTTCATTGATTCAACATTTTTTAGGGTACTATTCATTTGTAAATATTTTTCTCCTACATCATTGGTTTGTTTCCCTCTTCCTCCATGGAATTTTCCTCTTTATCTTAAAGAATATATTCTCCCTCTAGAGTTATTTTGTTGCTTATTTGTAAATTTGTCTTGTACCCTCAACACATATTTATATTCTTCTTCAATGGTTGTAACTCAAATCATATGTTTTTTATCTTATATGAATAACCTTATTCCATTTATGTATCTTGCCACCCTTTTCACATCATATTTAATATGAATTATTCTAATGGTCAATTTTATAGAACTCTTTTTGTATACTCTTTCACTCCCAACTCCTTTTTATTCGGATGTTGGAGTCTTCTCAATAATCTAAAATGATAATCCATCGAAAAACTTTATATTTATGTTTTAATGTAAACTTATCCTATGTTTGGATTCTATCCTTGTCTTTTTAGTACCTCTTAACTTGGACATGATACCACAAAATTGAACCATATCCCTTAAACTAGGTGAATACAATTTTTACCTCCTTTGGATCTTGCATAGATTCATAGTCAAAGAATATTTTCATGTTCATTATCCAATCAATATATTCTTCTATATTTAAAATTCTATTAAAATTAAGAGTATTTATATTTCATCTACTTTGCATGCTTGAAATCATTAAAATCAAATACTATTTTGATTCTTCTCATTGCTCCTCATCTCAAGCTTCTGGTTGACCAGTATCTTCCTCTTCATTTTCATTAACTTCCTCAAGATGAATGCCTCTCCTTTGGGAAATATTAATTACATTTGGTTTAGCTATATCCGTTGGAGAAGGTGCTAGACCATATGGTCTTCCTATTCCACATTGTTCCATATTTTCTTGAGTATGTATCTGAAAGCACGAGGATACGAAAGCAAAAAGGAAACTCCAAGTGCGATGCAAATGGAACTAAACTTAATGCTAAATCCTATGAATTGAAAGTGCATGAAAGGAGGGAAAGCATGAATGAATCGAAACAAAACAAAAATCCAATAAGGAAGACAACCCTTTTTATTGATATATTTTAGAACTCGGTTACAATTCACCTCCTCCCCTTCTAAGGGCTAGGAGCATTAAATATACGTTCTTGTTACACCCATGGATGCTATTCCTTCTTCCGCATGCCCACATGTAAAATGGGTGGACCAAATGTCATCGCCTCTTGCGTTGATGAGTATTGACTCCTTGCTGCTCCTCTAATGTCTAGATCTTGCATTCAAGAAAACAAGAAACAGTCAGTAGCACCTGTAGACGAAATAAAATAGGCAATCCCCACACCTTCGATTAGTGCATGCAAGATATAAATAAAACGATAACTAAAATAGATCCAAATGAACTGAAATTTTGACAGTGGCATCAAAACATCACAAGGAAAACACTGCAAATGGAACAGTTAGAAAATTCACCATATATTTGTATTCGCTTTGGGGCGGGACGAATAGACCTACAACAAAATGTCAAAAGGCACTACCCCAAATGTCACATCCGGGAAGCTCAAAATCACCTAAAAAGCTAGGAATTAGCTAATTGGGGGTATTTTGGGAAGACCCATATGGTCAGATTTTCTGAATTTGACCTCTATCAATGGTAATTTGATGATGCTACCTGCATGTTAGCAAAAGCGAGAAATAATAGAAACATGATCAAAAATGCTCATAACAATGTGAAATTTGAATGACAACCTATCTAAGAAGCATAGAATTAAATGCAAAAACAACAGAAAGGAAATATACCATATATTTCCAATCACTCCGAGGTGGGGCGATTAGGACTGTAGCAGTGTGGGGGGGCACCTTGGGGGCAGGCCACCCATCGTTTGGGGCCTGATTTCAGCACCAATCCACTTGGGATGGGTCCAAAACCTCTTGTGGGGTATTTTCAAAAAAATTGGTGGGGTATTGTGGCCAAATGTCAGGTTTTGGTTCCATATTTGCTCTTCCAATAACCACCCTATGACCTCATTTTCAAAAGAGATCAAGGATGTGAAAGGCACAACTGAAAAGGGTGTGGGTATGAAAGTGAAACGACAGCACTTCATTGCTCAAATGCTCCTTCCCTAAGTTTTTTTTTGGGTGAGAAGACTCACCATTTTATAGAACTAATGGTATCTTTGGATGAGCATGTAGAGGCACCACTTGACAATCATGCCTTCCCATGGGGGGAGGATTCCTCCCTGATTAGGAGCTTCATGATTGCCCTTGTAACTGCATCTAACGCTCAAAAATGCTCACTCACACTCCCATGCAATGAAGGGAGAGTTGAGTGGCGAATTTGAGCTGCCATTTTTTAATATTTGACTTTTTTCCCATCAAACCTACTATTCGCCCCACCCTGGAGCGAATATTACTAATCGTCCCTAGGTGAGGTGAATACCAGTTTGTAATCGTCCTTGGGTGGAACGAGTATGGAGCAAAGTGCCTAAAGGTGCCAAATTGACCTCTGACCTTCCAAAACTATTATGTGAGTGGTTAGGACCATTGTTTAACCTCTGGGAGATGCCCTTGGGGTTGTGTGTGTCAATGCGATCAGTGTTTACAGTCACATAATTAGATTGGTGCTATTTTGGTGTCTATAGATGCCCCTTTTTGGGAAGCGCTGTGCGTGGCGCAGTGTTGAGCAAAAATAGATAACCAAAGCACTAATGATTAGGGTTTCTCAGTAACCTAACCAACTTTTGATGCCCCAAGTATGAAAAAGGCATGCATTCTTGAATCCTTGCTTCTTACGAGCGAAGGAACTCAATTCAAGTGTTAACATTTTTTGATGAGGTGTTACTTGCGCTTTGACATTTATCAGTCATGAATAGACAAAGGGTGCAACCTTTTGTCTATGGGAACCTTGAGTTCATGATTCATGAATGCCAAGTTTTTGATCAGCTTATGATTATTGCTTGATTGCTACCCCAAGCAGGAGCGTGATTGTCTTTGTCAATGATTCTTTGAATGCATGCCATTTCCTTGATTGGGTGTGTATTTTTTGATTGGTGATTAAGTGTGACTACCCCCTCAAGCGACGAGTCACTTGACCCAAGATGACTTGTGTAAGGGTGCCTTCAGATGTCTATCGTTGAATGTGTGTGCAGTTATCCAACATTTAGACCTGTTTTTGGTGGGTGTTAACCCTTTTTGTGTCGTGCTTTGGAGCTGAAATTGGCAAAAATTTGTCTTCTTGTGGAGCGGTCCGGCTATGGTAGCCTTCTTAGGGAGTAGGATAGTGCCAATTTGTGACTCCAACGTCGGTTTTGCATGCCCGAAATGTCAAGTGTGAAAGCACTCTCCTCGGACAAGTTTATTGCTTGTTTTGGTGCATTTTTGTGTAGTTTTTGCTGTTTTTTGAAATTTTTGCTCTGTATTCATTCTTGGGTGGGACGGATACCAGTTGAGTATTCGTCCCAGGGTGGGATGAGCGCTAGCCAAAGCGCTTGTCCCTGGGAGGAATGATCACAGGCTCAAAAAGCCTATTTAAAGGCAAAAATTGAGTTTTGAGCTCATTTGTATTTATTTTTCCTGGTGATTTGGAGCTTTGAGGAGGAGGAGGTCAATTCTGTGAAGCGAAGTGCTACCGAATTTCTCCCGACATCATGATTTCATGAACTGGATCGAGCAGTGGAGCCGAAGTGAGACCAGTAAGTGATCCTCCTTGTTATTGCTTGTGTTGTGTTGTTACAGTTTTTAATACCGCAATTTATTTATTGTTCCTTTTGTAGTTTGTTGTTCAAATTAAAAATGAAAGCCCTAATTAAATGTATGTCGTTATGCATGAGTTGTTGTTTTATGGCTTCATGAAAACTTAGGTAAAAACCCTAGGTAAACAAAGATCAAAAGTTAGTTTATAACTTAGCTGAAAACTTAGTTTAAAACGTAACTGAAAAACTTCACTTAACCCTAGTTTACCAAAGATCAAAACTGAACGTAAAAACTTAGTTCAAAAATTTGTTTTTCTTTTTAGTTGGCTTTGTAAAAAATGAAACCCCATTTTACATGTATGTTGAAAATACGTGATAAAAGTCTAAAATTTGTTTCCTTTTTACAGTAAGGTAAACCTTAAGTAAAAGAAAAATTTTGTATTTTGTGATGTTTTTGTTACATGAAAACCTTAGGATAAACCGACCGCGAAACCCTAGTTTTTTAGGTTGAATGTGTGAGTTTTTAAAACTTGATTGAAAACCCTAGGTAAAAACTGTCATGTTAATTTTGTGTTGTTTGTTTTTTATTTTGTTTTTTTTATTTTGTCTGTCAGTTTTAAACTTAGAGTACATAAACCCTAAGACTAACAAACTGTATTTGAAAATTGTTTTTGTGTTTTTTATTTTGTTTGTCAGTTTTAAACTTAGAGTACAGAAACCCTAAGACTGACAAACTGTATTTGAAAATTATTTTTTGTTTGTTTTTTATTTTGTCTGTCAGTTTTAAACTTAGAGTATAGAAACCCTAAGACTGACAAACTGTATTTGAAAATTGTTTTTTGTTTGTTTTTTATTTTGTCTGTCAATTTTAAAATTAGAGTACATAAACCCTAAGACTGAAAAACTGTATTTGAAAATTGTTTTTGTTTTTGATTTTGTCTATCAGTTTTAAACTTTAGAGTACAGAAACCCTAAGACTGACAAACTGTATTTGAAAATTATTTTTTATTTTTTTTATTTTGTCTGTCAGTTTTAAACTTAGAGTACAGAAACCCTAAGACTGACAAACTGTGAATGTTTTGAATTTTTGTGAATTTTTTTGTTTTTAGTTGTACATTGTTTTATGCATTGTTGTATATTCATGTTATTGTTGTACAGTTTTTCATGATTTTAATGTTTTTGTGTTGTTTTCTTTTGCAGGTTGTGAAGAGCGGTATCGTGTGCCTACTATTTTTACTGAAGTGCAGGAGGCGCTGAATTTGGCTGACTGGGAGTGGCTTGATGCCCTTGGGCTCAAGCAGGTGACTCGACTAGAGCCTGTGGCCGAGGATCGGGCCTATCTGATGGCCCTGATAAACTTGTGGGATCCTTGAACCAACACCTTTCATCTCCCAATAGGGGAGATGACAGTGACCTTGGAGGATGTCTATCGGATTCTGTGGATTTCGATAGATGGATTGCTGATCAGGATGACGTCGCGCGATCAACAGAAAATAGTGCTGACACGCTGCTTTGGGCATAGGAAGGAGGTGGGTGTGGATAACCCAGTGGAGAAGGCAGAGGACGACTACCATATTGGTGATATTTTGGTTCAATGGTGGCTGGAGAAGGGGGTGTTGAGAGTGAGGCATGTAGTACTTATGGGCCTCATTTCCAACATGTTGCTACCTGACTCATAAGGTGCGAGGTTCCCATGGAACCTGTTGGATGTGGTCTTTTGGATGGTGGAGTGTTCGATGCATGAGCCGTTGATTATGAGGTGGGGACAAACGTTGCTGGCATAGCTCTATGGTGAGATATACGAGGTCCATTGTCGAATATGGAAGGGGATTGGCTGCAGCTATCTGTTGCAGAGTTGGGCTTGGTAGCACATAGTGGTGGAGAGGCCAACGGGGTTACCATGGAAGACTCGGGCGAAGATGGTGGATAGGGAGATAGATTACATGGCTCTATGGCAGCATTCTAAGGAGCAGGGGCAGAGTCAGTGGTGGGCATGTGCCATAGGGAACTATGCTGATGTCTTCGCTCAGCTTAATCTAGGGGAGGTGTTCTGGCACCCTTATCAGGATTGTCCAGCCTGACCTGAGGGTAGAGAGTGGCTCCGACAAGTTCGTAGGGGTGGGTAGCTGATTGGGCACCATGGGACTAAGCAAGAGTTCTTCCCTTATAGTCGGGTGACATGATAGTTTGGGGTGCACCAGGGGTTGCCTGGTGAGCCCGTGGTCTATCGACGTCGGGGGACGAGAGGACTCTAGACTAGCTAGTCATTGCACCACTTGATGAGGATTCAGATGCGGTGATCGATGTCCTAGATGTGGATGATGTCGAGACTATCATGGAGTACAACCAATGGTGGACACTACGATGTTGGTGGGGAGAGGGGCCACTAGGAGGCATAGAGGCAGCAAAAATAGGCGAGGAGGGTGAAGAGGCACTAGGAGATGATTGGGGAGCTCCGTTGGAGGATGTAGACATGGTGGAGGTGGATGCTATGGATGTGGATTTTAGGTTTCTAGATCAGCTAGAGATGTAGGACATCTCGAAGTAGTGGGATCTAGAGCAGGCTACTGTTCTAGAGATGCCAACACGTTAGGCAGTTGCAAATGACATGGAAGTAGGGTTATGCATTGAGAGTGCATGATTAGAGGGGCTACTATAGAGGCGTGATGAGGAGCTGGGTGATGCACTATGGGAGAGGCATCTCCTACGAACATAGCTGGTAGAGCAGGAGAATACATGGGATACATACCACCGGCAGGATGGGTATACCGATGCTGCATGGGAGAGGGATCTCCTACGGATGTAGCTGGTGGAGAGTTAGAGGGCATTGGCACAACACGATGAGAATTTGGCTATGTATCATCAGCAGGAGATGGACTTGGTATGACATCGATTGGAGCTGGAGGTGGAGATTAGCCACCTCAGTGGGTGGGTCCCTACATTTAGTAGAGGTGGATCGTCGCACCGCTCGAGAGGGAGAGATACTGATCAATCAGCATCCTCTCAGCGTAGGTGACTAGATGAAGGAGGCTCTAGTAGGCGTGATGCAGGGGTGAGCAGTAGCCACCCTGAGGGGTCCCATAAGACCCACACCATGGGGGGTAGTTCCCATCGCACCGATCCTGCATGATCATGGTGACCGATGCCTTAGGCTTGGGGTTTTGAGCTTCTGGATTTTTGCAGGGTTAGATGACCAGTTATTGTAGCCTGCGGGTATTTTTGATGATATATACAGATGACTTTATTTTTTTTATACACATGTCAACATTTGATGTTATGCTCAATGATTGTTGAATGTGTATGCATGTTAATTGATGATGACTGCAAATGTTTCTAATCTTTAGGATATGCAAATGTAATGGATTAATTGAATTTGTGTTGTTTGGCGAGGGCACCATGGACTATTTAGAACTTTATGGCTTTTTGTCCTAGGTGATTGCTGTCTTAAATGAAAGACTTTTCATGTATACATGTTTTTTTTTTTTGTATTTTCTGATGGTGATGCAAGGATGGAAGATATTAGTTGGTTTAAAATGTATTTTAAGGTTTTCTAAGACTCAGATGTTTTAACTAACTAGACATGACTGTGCTTTATCTTACAATATTTTTGAACAAGGTATGAATCAGACTTGTCTTTGACCAAGTTATTTTACATCCCTGTGTGTGCAATTGAGTTCGTTTATGTGGTATTTGTCAGGATACCGCCAGAGCCAGATAGGATGCTAACCAAACTTGTACTAAGGATCACCTAATTAGCTCCACTAACTTACTTTGTTGTATTTAGTCAGATTAATCTGTGGTGTTGTCTAGGATACCATAAGCTAGCTCATCCACATGCAAACATTGATCTGTATACGAGTTAATGTGACATATATATCATCATGCGGGAGGTTTACCACCAGTGACCGATAGGCTATCCACCAAACCAGTACTGAGGTTTACTTCATGACCTTCTAAATGCTGAGAGTTCCAGTGATTCAAGTTTGACTCCCATCTTTTCTTCAATTATATTGGGATACTTGCTCTTTTGTAGTGATAAAAATCACTGTTTATTTTTGTTTTTTATTTTGAGCAAGGGATTTTGAATTTCGAGTGATAAGAATCATTATTGTATGTGCCTTTTGATGTATGCACTTTGGTGGTGATGTCAAATTTTTGGAGTTTTGACTTTTGCAAAATTTTATGATGTTTGCAACTTTTTGAGAACTTGGGATTCTTGAGGAATTGGGTAGGGAAGATGTTTTTCCTTTTGCCAAATCTCAGCATTCTTGGGGTCATTTGCACAGGGGGATGAGCAAGATAACCGTTTCACTTCTGGTGACCTGGATTGCTTTGCAAGCTTCATCTTTCGTTTACACGACTTGGGAATTTTTAAGTGTTTTAATTTGTGTTGGGATGCTATGTAACAAGGTGTGATCCAAGTAGAACTCTACCTTTGTAAAATCTATCTAACTTTGTATAGTACTTGGATAGAAAGCTAATGATAGCTGAATGACAAAAATTCTAGATACATTAGGAGACAACTGACTATGATATGGTGAATGATGTGAATGGCGTTTATTTTTGATGGACTATTTTACAAAAAATGGAGAAATGTGGAACAAGATGGGTTGGTGGAGTAATTACAGTCTATGGTGCCTTTGACCTGTATGACCACAAATATGCAATGTATGGATGTGATGCCTAATGCAACTATATATTATTATGTTTTTGATTTTTTTTAGGTATGGAGGTGATATGCAAAAAGAGCTCTTTATTGTTGTGATGATTTTGAGCATGCATGGATTTGAGATGCAACTTTTTGTTATTTTTGATGATTTTATTGTTTTTGAATTGTCGTAATTTTGACCAAGCGATTGTGGGAACCCTTGGAGATTTTGGTTTGACCAAAGGGATGATGGGTACCTTTGGGGAGTTTGGGGATTGACCAAGCGATTGTGGGAATCCTTGGAGATTTTTGGGATTGACCAAGTGATTGCGGGAATCCTTGGAGCTTTTTGGGATTGACCAAGCAATTGCAAGAATCCTTGGAGCTTTTTGGGATTGACCAAGCGATTGCAGGAATCCTTGGTGTAGACACCAAAATAGCACCAATCCAATTATGTGATTGCAAAAACTGATCGCTTTGACACACACACAGCCCCCAAGGCATCCCCCAGAGGTTAAACTGTGGTCCTAACCACTTTTATAGCAATTTTGTAAGGTCAAAAGGCAATTTGGCACATTCAGGCACTTTGCTCAGTATTCGTCTCACCCAGGGACGAATTCAAACTGGGATCCGTCTCACCCAGGGACGAATTCTAAATTTGCCTCTGGTCGGGACGAATTCTAGGTTTAATGGGCAAAAAGAAGAATGGCGCCAAGCGACAGACAAAGACAGTCAGTTGATGACTCCTACCTCACACACGTGTGTGGGTGGGCATATGGGCTGTTAGAGGACTGTCACAAGGGTAGTTATGAAATCCCAAGTCATGGAGGAATCTCCTCTCTCATGGGAAGACATGACTTCCACATGGCACCTATGACCAACACATGGCGCTTATGCATCCCTCTCAAAAGAGACCCCCTGGGTCTATAAAATTGTGGGCTTTTTCCACCCAAAAAAAAGGAGGAAGCATTTTCAAGCAATGAAGTGCTGCCGATTTGATACCATGCCTTTACTCCTTTTGATTTACATTCTCCACATCCTTAATCTCTTTTGCAAGAGAGGTTATTGGGTGGCTATTGGAAGTGTAAAATCGGACCCAAAACCAGACATTTGGCCATTTGAATCAACCAATTTGATGACAACCCCATCCTAAGAGATTTTGGGCCTATCCCAAGTGGATTGGTGCCAAAATCAAGTGCCAACGATGGGCGGCCCACTTGGGCACCCCGCACCTTTTGAGTTTCATTTTAATTCATTTTTTTGTCATTTGTTCATCTTTCATTTTATTCTTTGCTGATTGGCTAGTTTATGTATTCAATATCACAATGTTTTGATCAGATTTCATCATGTTCTCGTCGCATTTGTTGTCCCACTAACTTACAGGTAGCGACGCCAAATTCTCATTGATGGAGGTCAAATTGGGAGAATCCGGCCATTTGGGTCATCCCAAAATGCCCCCAATTAGCTAACCCCTCTATTTGTAGGTCATTTGGAGATCTCGAGACGTGACATTGGGATGACATCAACTCGGCATTTTAACACAGTCGAATTCGTCCTACCCGAGGACGAATTACAGGAGAATTCGTCCTACCCGGGGATGAATTATAGCAAAATTCGTCCTGCTCAGGGACGAATTCCAGTTGAATGCAAATTGGTCGACTGTTTCAATGGCAGTGGCCCTCTGGTAAAGTTTTCTAGTTTCTATCAAATGTGCAGGTCGTTTAAAATCATTTTACTCACCGATTTAGCTAATATTTTACATGCATCTTTTATCGTTTTTAGAGAACAAGTGCTTCTTCTTTGCAACAGGTGCTACTAACAATGTCGTTGTGTCTCTGAATGCAGGATAAGCAGCGAGAAGCGAGGACTCATCAACACTAGTGGCGGTAGCGTCTTGGCCCGCCCATTTCAAATGTGGGCACGTGGAAAGAGGAACATTAAGTCTTGATTGTAATCAAATTCTTTTAACGCTCCTAGCCCCTAAAAAGGGAGGAGGCATCTTTGTAACCGAGATTAGGAGAGTTTAATAAAAGGGCTGTGTTTTCTCCATTTTCTTGTATCTCATTTCAATGTGTCTCTTTCATTTCATGCATTCTACATTTTTAGGACTTAAGCGTATTTGATTTTGAATGCATCGCAAGTAGTGTTTCCTTCGCCCAAAATCTCATGATTTCAGTGGCGATCATGGTGGGACATTGTCCCCTATTTTTAAAGATCAAGAAACTGATCAGATTTTTGTGTTTTGTGCTTGATAGGTACCTTTTTTGATTTTTGACTGTTATTCGTCCTTGACTGTGGCAATTGCTTTACTGCAATTCATCTGACCCTGAGACGAATTTGAATTCATCTCTGGGAGGGACAAATTCTGTTCTGTAATTCGTCTCACAGAGGGACAAATTTTTGTCTATGAATTTTCAGAGCCGAAGGTCAGAAACAACAGATTTTGGCAGAGAAAGGTAAGGGTTTTAAACTGTTCCTGTTACTTTCTATCTTTCTGTTTCTGTTTTCTTTCAAATTTTGCTTGCTTAAGGAAAGTAGTGCTGCTGCATGTTTCATTTTTCAAATAAAAAGAATCACACACACTTCATGCAACATCTTTAAACCAAGGAGCTGGTCGTAAAACCCCAGCCCTTGATCAAGACCATTGGTGGATTTCATCACCACCTTGGCTTGATTTTGCATCCATTTCCCCGATTGTCACTATTGTTAGGTGTAAATCCTGATGAAAGCTGATCGAGTGTCAATGGGGTGATTCCCAATGTGCGAGGATAAGTCTTCTATGGTAGGTGTCATTAACAGGACAATCCCCCTTTCGTATCGCCTACGTACCATGTACCATCTGCTCTCACGTACCTATAGTCTCCCTCTTGTAAGGGCGGGTATATAGAGAGGTTGGTATATCATCCTGGTTGGTATATTGAAGGGGCGACCATTTATGGGAGTTATATGAGCCTTCATTACGCATTTAAACATTCTTTGAAACTTTCAAAAAACAAAACAAAATCATCAAAACGCACTAAAACCAGTTTAGGACACACCATTAATCTTTAAAAGAGATAATCACCGTTTGTGTATGTGTGTGTTCATTTCTGCTTAGTGTAACAAAAAAAAATCAAAAATCATAAACGAAAAGATAAAAATATGCTTAGCTAGTAGAAAGGTACCATAATGGTGTACACCCGTAGCCAAGCCCAATCAAGGGCAAAAGCTCCGGAGGGTGCACAAGAAGCGAGCACAAGTCGCCTTCGCTTTAGCCTCGAAGACTTGGTCATACCTCCTTGGTGGTCTGGGCCACAAGAGAATCCACATCATTCCATGTCTAGGTGGAATTATAGGGAAACCCCTCTGGGGGATACGCCCATTCATAATAGCCCCTTCGGGAAGAATCTTTACATGTAGCACTCAACGCAAATAGAAAACCACCTTTTGAGGCTAGATATGAGTGGCCACAGCGTGATGAAGCGCTAGAGAGGCATAGTGTCCATGAAGAGAGACAGTGTGAATATGGCATCTCTCCTTTGCCTCCCATTAGAACTGAAAGACAAAACCCAGAGTGTAGGGCTCTCCACACAGGGCGAGCTAACTTTGCCCACCCCTTTCACACCCATGAAAGGGAGAACGAGGAAGATCATCACATTCCTTGAGAGCAACATACAGCACGGGAGCCTTGCGCTTTTGCACTTGCTAGAAATCATGATCACCCATTAAGGCCGGAGCCTCAAGTAAATGCCGCTAATCTCGATAGAGGGAAGCGCCACATAGAAGTCTCGGATCCTCAAAACCAAGATAGATACATCAAAAAGGCGACTAGGCCTCCTAGAATCAAAACAACAGAGCAAATTGACCTATCATTTGCTAGACATTCCGCCCACCAAGCGTAGATCAAGAAGCTTGATTAGGATCAACAATAGCTAGAACAATTATATCACCTTAATAAAGAGTGCATTCGATGCCAAACAAATGAGTTGCTACCCACCACTGTGCCTAAAAAGGTTCAGACCCCCCAAACGTAGAGGGCAGAATGGTACGAGAGGAACAACCTCATAGTGCATGATAGGTCCCCAAGACCTTGCCAAGAGGTGCCTTTAAGACACCCGAGGCATGAGCAGGAGGCCACTCCTAGGAATGACGATGGGCACCCTTCACGGGCACCCACTCCTGTTCATCGAGCTCGCCCAATAACTCCTCGAGAAGCTTATGAGGAGTATGAACAAGAAGAACGGGCCGAAACACCCTATCAAGGTAGAGGAGGTGCTATCCAACCACCCCTCCATAGGCCCCTAGTTGCCCATAACACACAACGGGAACGAGTTACGGAAGAAGAGATTAAATCTTTCGATGCATACAAAGTGCTATTAGAGCGTCTGGAGTCTATGGAGACAAAATCTTATGGGCATCAAAAGCCCATGTTACATCAACTCTGTAGTCATCCAGTGCATCCCTCAGTGCCCACACCTCTTTACCCCGAACATTTCAAGTTGCCTCAGTTGGCAGTCTTTAAAGGTGAAGAGGATGCACAAGAACATGTCACAATATTCTTGATCCAATGCTTTGGCATTCAAGATAATGATGCATCATTGCTTAGGACATTCATAACAACATTCACGGGCCCTGCCTTGGATTGGTTCACATAGTTACCGAAGCACAACATAAATAACCTAGATCAATTAGTAGATGCGTTCCTTGAACGCTTTGCCTTCAACACCAAGAAGAAGGCATCGTTGAGTGATCTGGCCAGCCTTAAGAAATATGAGGAAGATACAATGGCAGCATACAAGAATCGATGGAGGGCTTTGCTTTCTAAGCTACCTTACCTTCCCCCTATGTCTGACCTCACACAGATGTTTGCATGAAGTTGCTTGAAATCGATCTCTGGGCTATTGCAGCTACAGTAATATGCCAGCCTAGAAGAAGCTTTGGTGCAAGCTAGAGTTATAGAAGAGATCAAAATAGGGGAAGGTGCAATCACCAAGCCTAAAAAGAAAGAGTGGAACAAAAACACTAAGACTAGGACTATGCAACCAAAACCCGCTGTAGTTAATCAAGTTGCGATAAATGTTCCCAAGCCTGTGCAAGAAATACAGCCTCAAAAGGCTAATTATCAGGTAGTGCCTCCTAATTATGAAAGAGAAAATAAAATACAGGAGCAAAATCAGTAGCATCACCCTAGGTGACAATTCACCCCTTATACGGAGTCTAGGGACTCCTTATTTGACCGCTTGTCAGCGGCAAATCTGATCACCCTTCTAGAAATCCAAAACATAGATCCTAATGCTCCCAAGCCTAAGGGATACAGGGAGGATTTATATTGTAGGTTCCACAGGCAAAGGGGACATGACCTAAACGCATGTTGGAAATTCAAGGGACTGATACAAGATTTGATTGATAATCAAACATTGGCAGTGGACAACCCCATAGCGCCAAATAATCAATAGATGGGGGTATTCAAGGACCCTTTGCCTGCCCACGAGGCACGGGCAAAACCTCTTCGAGTAAATGAGGTGTGACAGAATCTCCCCATGCAAGGATATGTGGGAATGATCAGCATAGTAACTAGGAACAAGAAATACCTAGGAGCTGCCCCGGAGGCAGCTACAAGAGAAGTTCCTTCAACATTGCAACCTCAACAACCCACTGTGCAATTGCCTTTGCCTAGAACCGAGGTCATGATACGGACCAAACTCATGCAGAGTTTGCGGACCACATCAGCTAGGCTTTCCATTTATGAGCTTATACAACATTCAGCGCCCCATTGAGAAGCTCTCATGGAAATTTTGAAAGCCATCGAGTTACAGCCTCATGAAGCAAATTCCTTCAATAACTTCGTAGGACATGTAAAATGATGTACGGAGCCAGTCATTACCTTCAGAGAGGATGAAGTTAAAACAATACCGAATGACATGGAAGATCCACCCCTACACGTTATCGGGCAGGTCAACGGGATCTCGTACAAGAGAGTGTTGGTAGATATTGGATCGTCAAGTAACATCATTACCACTGCAACTTTAAAACATCTAAAGCTTCCAACCTCCCATATCATGGCTTCAACATACACACTACGAGCATTCAACGATGCAATATGCTCGACAGTCGACACAATTGTTCTACCCATCCAGGTAGGACAAAAGACGATACCCACATTGTGCCACATTTTGGAAGGCGAGATGGCATACAACATACCGCTAGGGTGACCATGGATCAGGGACATGAAGTGTGTCCCTTCGATAGCTCACCAGTGTCTGAAGTATGCATTTTAAGGAGAAATACATGTAGTCTCGATGGACTTAGAACCCTTCAAATATTGCAATGCAATGCATTTGATGCCGCAATCAACCCTCCTATCGACACAATTGGATTTCCAGTTAAATCCGTCTAGAAGGGGTCCGATGTCATAGACACCATTGGTGACTAATCAATCAAAACCCCATCCAGGTGTATCTACATCATCTGCTCCTTCATTATCAATGCCACCTGTCATGGCTAAACAGAAGGACAAAGGAAAAAAGATCTTGGAAGAGACTCAACCCCTAAAGGAGGTGTTGCCAATGATATCAACTATCTCAATAGAATAAATACCTAGCACAATGGAATATGAAGCTCCTAATCCACCCAACATGGAATGGACTCAGGAGGGCCTTCCATTTCCTCCCTCTCAATCGTTAGTAATTACTGTTGAAATGGCCAGTATGGGCCTGGGAGAATATCTGGTGCAAAATGTTGTAGCAATTCCCATGCTAGAATCAGTTCAGGACATGGGGAGACCTCGCCTTCCCATAGGGACAATTGTTCCTTTAGGTTACCCACCAAACCAGACAAATTTTGTGTATGGGGTCCTTGATCATGGTGTTGGACCATGCAAGCAAAAGGACGAGGACGAAGAGCCTTTTGCCGAAAATATCAATTATCTATCGAACCCGGACTTCGCTCTGAGATATCTAGGCCAATGCAATTGGCACGGATATGGGTTAGGCAGGTATGAGCAAGAAGTGCATGTCCTTTTCCAGCCAAGATATCAAATTCCTTATGATAAGTCGGGAGTAGGGTTCAACCACCCCTGCCCTTATACATCTTGGTGGAAAACATGCAAGGCCTAGGAATAGGCGACAAGGGTGGATTGGCATCAGATCCTTATGCCAACCCGAACACAACGTACACATTGGGAGATTACCTCCCATGGTCAACAACCACCCTTGGTAACAACAATAACCCTTCTCTACTGATAGAGAGAGGTGAAAGTTCGGACACTAACTTCCAAGGAGAACATAAATAGTGTCCAGATATCTTTTCAAAATTGTTCCCTTTAGAGGTTCCAATTGAACCAGTGCAATGTCAAGTGAATCAGGCCCCCCACCGAGTGTGGAACAACCGCAATGGGATCAGATTAATTTGCTCGAACAAGATGAGCATAATATGGCACATACAACTGTCGAGGCTAATGAGGTCCTTTGGATCACCGACAATGATTACATAGAAAAAACTGAGATGGAATATCTTAATCATGCGCGATGGCACAATCACCATGTAACCCATGAACAACTGATGGCACAACTAGGCATAAGGTTAGGGCATGAATGGTACATAGACCCAGCAGGGTGGGACCAAGTGTTGGATCAATGGCTCCAAGTTTACGATGAGCACTGTCCACCCCGAGACCCTATAATGACATCAGTGCTGAGGGAAGACCTTGTCTTCCTATCAACACATAAGGCCGATCCATTCATGCCTGTCCCTATAGAGCCAGATCCAGAGCATAGGGAGCATCCAGAATGTTTGAGTTATCACACCCACGATAATGGAGACCAAATTCATTTCATCCACATGATCTCCATTGATTTAACCACACCCATCCGCAATTCGATCGATCCAGAATGGTCATTGCATCTAGACATAGATGCCATCGACTAGGATCGTGTCAATTCATCGCTCTCCCCATCAGAGTATTGGCCTTTCGATGAAATGCCTCATTTTACCCTAGGGACAACTCAGGATATTTTTCAAGCTGAAGAGGGACCCGAGGTTCCAAACGCAGATCTAAACTCAGCTAATGATATCCATTTGATCCCGACTCCACATCAGTTGGAGGACGGATCCCACATGTCAGTCGAGGAAATGACTGACGTAGACATCGGCTTAGACCCAATGAATCCACAAATTATCAAGCTGGGGGTAAGCTTATCCCCTAAAGAGCAAGTCGACTACTTGCCCTTCTCAAAGCAAAGAAGGAGGTTTTTGCATGGTCATACAGAGACATGCCGGGACTAGATCCACAGCTAGTCATGCATAATCTAATGCTTGACCCAAAAATCAAGCCAGTTAAGCAAAAACTATGAAATATGCACCCAAAAGTGGCCTTGATGGTCAAAGATGAATTGCAAAAGTTGTTGGATGCATAGTTTGTCATCTGCATGGATTATCCGCCATGGTTGTCCAACATGGTGCTCGTCAAAAATCCCGACGGAAGGATTCGCATATGCACTGATTTTTGAGATCTAAACAAAGCGAGTCCTAAGGATGATTTCCCCTTGCCAAGCATCGATGCATTGGTAGACGCTACAGTAGGTCACGAAATGCTATCCCTCATGGATGGTTTCTCATGATACAATTAGATTCGTATCGATCCCGAGGATCAACTCAAAACGATGTTCACAACGCCTTGGGGGACATTTTGTTATAAGGTCATGCCTTTTGGCCTTAAAAATGCTAGCACCACCTACCAACGTGCCATGATGTACATCTTCCATGATTACATGCATAAAAATTTGGAAGATTACATGGATGATTTGTTAGCCAAGTCTCTTTTACGCTCAGATCATCTCGGTGACTTAAGCAAGATCCTCGATCGCCTCATAGAGCATAAGGTCAGACTGAATCCCAAGAAGTGCGTATTCAGCGTAACATCTGGAAAACTCTTGGGTTTTATAGTCTCAAAGTGAGGCATCGAGGTGGACCCAAAGAAAGTTAATGCAATCCTTGAAATTGCTCCCCCAACCACTATTAAGCAGCTCAGAAGTCTGCAAGGAAATGTCACGTCGATTAAGCGCTTCATAGCACAGTTATCTAACAAGTGTCGACCCATGAAAAAATTATTGCACAAGGGGGTTACATTCCACTGGGATGACGAGTGCCAGTTAGCCTTTGATGAAATCAAATAATACTTGGCTTCGTCGCCAATATTGGCACCACCTAGACTAGGAGTGTCATTCTACTTATACATCTCAGCTACTGAGGTGGCACTGGGTGCCATGCTAGCCCAAAAGAATGAACTTCACAAAGAAAAGGCTACTTACTATCTTAGCCGCACCCTGGTCAGTTATGAACTTA
The DNA here is from genome assembly GCA_028583015.1 of Wollemia nobilis. Taxonomy (NCBI): domain Eukaryota; kingdom Viridiplantae; phylum Streptophyta; class Pinopsida; order Araucariales; family Araucariaceae; genus Wollemia; species Wollemia nobilis. Next base: position 674,315 of record JAQPPZ010002951.1, read on the forward strand.
ACTATGCATACGTCAAAAAACTCTGCTTGGTAGTGGTGTTTGCTACCAAGAAGCTACGCCACTACATGTTGAGCAACACTATGTATGTTGTGTCTAAGTAGAATCCATTGCGATACATGATGAGTCATACTTATCATAGTAGTCGCACGACAAAATGGATCATGTTGTTGACAAAATTTGACATAGAATTAATTGGACAAAAATCTATCAAAGGACAGGTCATAGCCGATCAACTAATAGAGGCTCCTCTTGAAGATGATCAACCTCTAGTCATAGAACTACCCGATGATGGGGTCTTCCATGTCTCAAAATCGCAGATTCTGATGAGCCTGAGTCATAGGCTGACATAACCCTATTCTTCGATGGTTCTAAATGTGAGCAAGGTGGTGGCGTGGGAATAGTATTCTTCACACCACAAGGCGCTCCAATGCCCCTGTCATTTAAATTAAATTTCCCATGCACCAAAAACAATGTAGAGTATGAAGCCTTGCTCATAGGTCTTCAGACAGCAATCGCCATGAACATCAAATGCCTAAACATCTTTGGTGATTTGTTTTTAATCGTCAATCAAGTAAAAGGGGTATACCAATGCAAATGCCTAGTTTTGCAGGTTTATAAAGCCCTTGTGGATAAATTCTTGGAAAAAATTGAATGGTTCGACATCGAGGCACTCCCTCGATCATCAAATCGTTTTGCAAACACAATGGCCTCCTTGGGGTCACTAATCCCGCAAGACCTTTCTGGTGATATGACAACCATTCAAGTCAAAACCTTATCACAATCCGCGATGGAGCATGCAAGCTCTGACTTGATGTCAAGAATCCACATGATCTAGATTGAACCATCCTCGGATAAGTTCTCTCAAATCCGTAATTGTCTGATACATGCCAACTGGGGGTCCTTATTCTCCCCTACTCCCATCAATAGCAACACAACATTGTTCTTGCAAGTTCTATCCCGCACAGCATTTTTTAGGGAGGAACTTCAAGAGGGATTGGCTGTTCATACTGTCGAGGTTTTTGATCAACAGGACTGGTATTTACCCATCAGAGACTACCTCATGTTAGGTAATCTCCCGCTTGGATTGACACAAGCCGCAAAATGAACATTCAAGCAGAAAGCGGCTAAGTATGTCTTGATAGGAGATATTTTGTATCGTCGCAGCTATGAAGGGATCCTCCTTCGGTTTTTGGACCAGCAAGAGTCCACTTGGGTAGTTGCCCAAGCACATGATGGTACATGTGGTGGCCACTTCAATGGTATGGCCATTGCAAAGCGCATTCTTTGCATGGGCTATTATTGGCCATCTTTAGAGCAAGATTGTTGCACATATGTCAAGAAGTGAGTGAAGTGTCAACATCATGCCAATTTGATGCACGTACCTTTCTAGGCCTTGCAGACAGTCTAGTCTGCTTGGAAATTCTCATAGTGGGGCCTTGATCTAATTGGAAAGATCTCCCCTACGTTGTCAGGACATCACACATTTATCATAACAGCCACAGAGTTTTTACCAAGTGGGTGGAAGCAATTCCGTTGACCTCTATGACAGGACCCCGCATTGTGGAGTTCATTTTGCATAACATCATATGTCATTTTGGTATTCCATCCAAAATAATCTCGGATAATGGGCCATCATTCAAGAACAAAGACATGCATGCTTTGACCACAAAGTATAAAATTCAGCATAGTTTTTCGACACCCTATTATCCGTAAGCAAATGGGCAAGCATAGGCGTCAAACAAAATGCTAGTTGCCATCCTTAAAAAGACGGTCGCAGACAGTCATAAGGATTGGCACATCCAAATTCCACTTGCCCTTTGGGCTTATCGCACTAGCATTCGGACGCCCACTGGGGCTACTCCGTTTTCGCTCGTGTATGGCTCCGAGGCAGTAATGCCTCTAGAGTTGGAAATTCCTTCCTTGTGCATATCAATGCAAGAGTTCATCGACGATGACACTACGCGACAGGCCCGGTTAGACCAGCTTACGTTGCTTGACGAACGACGCGTTAATGCTCTCGAGCACTTACGTATCTATCAAGAGCGACTTAAGAAAGCTTACAACATGAAAGTTCACCTAAGGGACTTTCAGGTTGGTGATTTGGTTTTGAAGGAAAACCAACAGAACTCTAATTTGCCGCCCCACCTAAGGGACAAGTTCATAGAAAATTGGTTAGGTCCATATGTCATTGATAGCAAAATAGGACCCGGGATGTACCGGCTAGCCTCTCTTGACGGAATCAAGGAAACAAAACCCTTGAATATCAGTCATTTGCGACCATTCTATATCTAAGAGAGCCATATCCCAAAAATGCTCCAAGGATTCCTAAAATCGCTTGGTCAATCCCCAAAATGCTCCAAGGATTCCTAAAATCGCTTGGTCAATCCCAAAAATTCTCCAAGGATCCCTAAAATCACTTGGTCAATCCCAAAAAAAATGCTCCAAGGATTCACGCAATCGCTTGGTCAATCCCAAAAAGCTCCAAGGATTCCTACAATCGCTTGGTCAAACCAAAAAATGCTCCAAGGATTCATGCAATCGCTTGGTCAATCCCAAAAATCTCCAAGGATTCCCGCAATCGCTTGGTCAAACCAAAAAGCTCCAAGGATTCCCGCAATCGCTTGGTCAAACCAAAAAGCTCCAAGGATTCCCGCAATCGCTTGGTCAAACCAAAAAGCTCCAAGGATTCCCGTAATCGCTTGGTCAATCCCAAAAAGCTCCAAGGATTCCCGTAATCGCTTGGTCAATCCCAAAAAGCTCCAAGGATTCCCGCAATCGCTTGGTCAAACCAAAAAGCTCCAAGGATTCCCGCAATCGCTTGGTCAATCCCAAAAAGCTCCAAGGATTCTCGCAATCGCTTGGTCAAACCAAAAAGCTCCAAGGATTCCCGCAATCGCTTGGTCACCCCAAAAAGGCCCCAAAGGATTCTCGAAATCCCTTGGTCACCATCAAAAAAAAAAAATTCAAAAAAAAAAAAAACAACAAAAATCATCAAAAACAACAAAAATTTGCATCTCATTTCAAGGCATGCTCAAATTCATCAATAGAGAGCTTTTCTCACATCTCATATTCATAATAAAAATCAATCAATCAAAAATACAAAAATATGTAGTTGCATTAAGCATCACACCAATACACATTTGTGGTCGTACAGGTCAAAGGCACCATAGAATGTAATTATTCTGCTAGTCCATCTTGTTCCATACTTTTCCATTTTACAAAACAAACAAACAAACACCATTAATTGTTGTTTACCACAATAGAGTCAGTGGTCTCGTAATGTATCAAGAGTTTTTGTATTTCAGTCAGCATTGCACTTTCTATCCATGTACTATACCAAGTCAGAGAGATTTTATGAAGGTAGAGTTCTACGTGAAATACGCCTTGTTACGTAACATCCCATCACAAGCTAAAACACTAAAACAATTTTTGAGTTGTACGAACGAAAGATGAAACCTACACAGTAATCTAGGTCACCATAAGCGAAATGGTTATCTTGCTTATCCCCCTATGTAAATGACCCAAAGAATGTTGAGAGTTGGCAAAAGGACAAGCATCCTCCCTACCCAATTCCCCAAGAATCCCAAAATTTGCAAACGTCAAAACTCAAAAATTTGACATCCCACAGTGCATACATCAAAAGACACATACATAAAATTTGAAATACATATTTTTCTCGTCACTCCATATCCCAATCCCTTGCTCAAAAGAAAAATATATAAAAATAAACAGTGATTTTTATCACTACAATCGAGCAAGTATCCCAATACAATTGAAGAAAAGAAGGGAGTCGAACTTGAATCCTTGGAACTCTCAAAATTTTGAAGTCATGAGGTAAGCCTCGATACGGTTTGGTTGACAGCCTATTAGTCACTAGCGGTAAACCTCCTGCATGACGATATATCTGTCACATTAACTTGTATACAGATCAATGTTTGCATGTGGATGAGCTAGCTTATGGTATCCTAGAAAACATCGCAGATTAATCTGACTAAATACAATAAAGGAATTAGTGGAGCTAATTAGGTGATCCTCAGTACAGGTTCGGTTGAAAGCCCATCTGGCACTAGTGGTATCCTAACAAATACCACATAAATGAACTCAATTGCACACACAGGGATGTGAAATAGCTTGGTCAAAAACGAGTTCGATTCATACCTTGGTCAAAAGTATTGTAAGACAAAGTACAGTCGTGGCTAGTGAGTTAAAAACCGTCAGAGTCTCAAATAACCTTAGCTACATTTCTAAACCAACTGCGCTACTTTTAATCTTTGCAATTCCATCAGAAAATACCAAAAAAATCACAAATTCCATTCATCCATTTCATTTTTGAAAATCACATATAAAACAAAAACATTTGCATTCATCATAGCATATGCAACCATCAAGATAAATCAAATTGCATACATCCATATTCATAAACCATAATGCATATATATAATCATCACATATGCATAACCACAATAAAGCTGGTATATATATATATATATATATATATATATATCGTCAAAAATGCCCGCAGACTACAAAACTGGTCCTCAGACCCCGCAACCATGTAACAAAAACCACCCAGCCTAAGGCGTTGACCACTATGATCATGCAGGATCGGTGCGACGGGAACTACCCCCCATGGTGTGGGTCCTATGGGACCCCGCACGGCAGCTACTGCTAGCCCCCACATCATGCCTACTACCGCCTCCCTCATTCAACCGCCTGTGACGAGATGATGCTGACTGCTCAGTACTGCTATCCCTCGTTCGATACGAAGATCCACCTCCCGATGGCTTAGGTAGCCACCCGCCAAGGTGGATGACCTCCCTCTCCAAATCTAGCCAGTGTTGACACCACTCTGCCTCCTGTCGATGGTAGTAAGATACTGCATCATTGCACTGTGCCAAAACCCTATCTCTCTCTGCTAACTAAGCCCGTAGGAGATCCTTCTCCCGTAGTGCATCCCACAGCTCTTGGTCTCGCCTCCACAACAGCTTTGCCAAACATGCATTCTCAGTGCGTACACTAGACTCCATCTCCTTCGCACCAGCCTGAGGCATGGGACTCTCCAGAACAACAACCTGCTCTGGCTCCAACTGCTCTACCATGTCCTGCATCTCCGACTGATCTAAAGCCCCCAAATCTGCATCAACACCCTCCACCTCCACCATGTCCTCCAAAGGAGCTCCCCAATAATCCCCTGGTGCCTCAGCATCCTCCCCACCTGTTGCTATAGCATTCACGCCTCCCAATGGCCCGTCTCCCCACCATTGCTGTAGTACCCACTACTAGTTGTACTCTATAGTAGTCCCGACATCATCAATGTCAGGGACAATGATAACGACGTCCGAATCCTTGCCCAGTGGTGCGATGACCGGTTGGTCTAGAGTCCTCTCATCTCCTCGATGTCGATAGACCAACATAAATAACCTAGATCAATTAGTAGATGCGTTCCTTGAACACTTTGCCTTCAACACCAAGAAGAAGGCATCGTTGAGTGATCTGGCCAGCCTCAAGCAATATGAGGAAGAGACAATGGCAGCATACAGGAATCGATGGAGGGCTTTGCTTTCTAAGCTACCTTACCTTCCCCCTATGTCTGACCTCACACAGATATTTGCACGAAGTTGCTTGAAATCGATCTCTGGGCTATTGCAGCTGCAGTAATATGCCAGCCTAGAAGAAGCTTTGGTGCAAGCCTGAGTTATAGAAGAGATCAAAATAGGGGAAGGTGCAATCGCCAAGCCTAAAAATAAAGAGTGGAACAAAAACACTAATACTAGGACTACGCAACCAAAACCTGCTGTAGTTAATCAAGTTGCGATAAATGTTCCCAATCCTGTGCAAGAAATACAGCCTCAAAAGGCTAATTATCAGGCAGTGCCTCCTAATTATGAAAGAGAAAATAAAAGACAGGAGCAAAATCAGCAGCATCACCCAAGGCGACAATTCACCCCTTATACGGAGTCTAGGGACTCCTTATTTGGCTGCTTGTAAGTGGAAAATCTGATCACCCTTCTAGAAATCCAAAACATAGATCCTAACGCTCCCAAGCCTAAGGGATACAGGGAGGATTTATATTGTAGGTTCCATAGGCGAAGGGGACATGACCTAAACGCATGTTGGAAATTCAAGGGACTGATACAAGATTTGATTGATAATCAAACATTGGCAGTGGACAACCCCATAGCGCCAAATAATCAACAGATGGGGGTATTCAAGGACCTTTTTCCTGCCCACGAGGCACAGGAAAAACCTCTTCAGGTAAATGAGGTGCGACAGAATCTCCCCATGCAAGGATATGTGGGAATGATCAACATAGTAACTAAGAACATGAAATACCTAGGAGCTACCCCGGAGGTAGCTACAAGAGAAGTTCCTTCAACATCGCAACCTCAACAACCCACTGTGCAATTGCCTTCGCCTAGACCCGAGGTCATGATACGGACCAAACTCATGCAGAGTTTGCGGACCACATCGGCTAGGCTTTCCATTTATGAGCTTATACAGCAGTCAGTGCCCCATTGAGAAGCTCTCATGGAAATTTTGAAAGCCATCGAGTTACAGCCTCACGAAGCAAATTCCTTCAATAACTTTGTAGGACATACTTTAAAACATCTAAAGCTTCCAGCCTCCCATATCATGGCTTCAACATACACACTGCGAGCATTCAACGATGCAATATGCTCGACAGTCGACACAATTGTTCTACCCGTCCAGGTAGGACAAAAGACGATACCCACATTGTGCCACATTTTGGAAGGTGAGATGGCATACAACATACTGCTAGGGCGACCATGGATCAGGGACATGAAGTGTGTCCCTTCGATAGCTCACCAGTGTTTGAAGTATGCATTTGAAGGAGAAATACATGTAGTCCCGATGGACTTAGAACCCTTTAAATATTGCAATGCAGTGCATTTGATTCCGCAATCAACCCTCCTATCGACACACTTGGATTTCTAGTTAAATCCATCTAGAAGGGGTCCGATGCCATAGGCACCATTGGTGACTAATCAATCAAAACCCCAGCCAGGTGTATCTACATCATCTGCTCCTTCATTATCAACGCCACTTGTCATGGCTAAACAGAAGGACAAAGGAAAAAATATCTTGGAAGAGACTCAACCCCTAAAGGAGGTGTTGCAAATTATATCAACTGTCTCAACAGAAGAAATACCTAGAACAATGGAATATGAAGCTCCTAATCCACCCAACATGGAATGGACTCAGGAGGGCCTTCCATTTCCTCCCTCTCAATCGTCAGTAATTACTGTTGAAATGGCCAGTATGGGCCTGGGAGAATATCTGGTGCAAAATGTTGTAGCAACGCCCATGCTAGAATCAGTGTAGGACATGGGGAGACCTCGCCTTCCCATAGAGACAATTGTTCCTTTAGGTTACCCACCAAATCAGACAAATTTTGTGTATGGGGTCCTTGATCATGGTGTTGGACCATGCAAGCAAAAGGATGAGGACGAAGAGCCTTTTGCTGAAAATATCAATTATCTATCGAACCCAAACTTCACTCTGAGATATCTAGGATAATGCAATTGGCACGGATACGGGTTAGGTGGGTATGAGAAAGGAGTGCATGTCCTTTTCCATCCAAGATATCAAATGCCTTATGATAAGTTGGGAGTAGGGTTCAACCACCCCTGCCCTTAGACATCTTGGTGGAAAACATGCAAGGCCTAGGAATAGGTGACAAGGGTGGATTGGCATCAGATCCTTATGCCAACCCGAACACAACGTACACATTGGGAGATTACCTCCCATGGTCAACAACCACCCTTGGTAACAACAATAACCCTTCTATGCTGATAGAGAGAGGTGAAAGTTCAGACACTAACTTCCAAGGAGAACATAAATAGTGTCCAGATATCTTTTTGAAATTGTTCCCTTTAGAGGTTCCAATTGAACCAGTGCAATGTAAAGCGAATAAGGACCCCCCAATGAGTGTGGAACAATCGCAATGGGATCAGATTAATTTTCTCGAACAAGATGAGCATAATATGGCACATACAACTGTCGAGGCTAATGAGGTCCTTTGGATCACTAACAATGATTACATAGACAAAACTGAGATGGAATATCTTGATCATGCGCGATGGCACAATCACCCTGTAACCCATGAACAACTGATGGCACAACTGGGCATAAGGTTAGGGCATGAATGGTACATAGACCCAGCAGGGTGGGACCAAGTGTTGGATCAATGGCTCCAAGTTTACGATGAGCACTGTCCACCCTGAGACCCTATAATGACATCAGTGCCGAGGGAAGACCTTGTCTTCCTATCAACACATAAGGTCAATCCATTCATGCCCATCCTTATAGAGCCAAATCCAGAGCATAGGGAGCATCCAGAAAGTTTGAGTTATCACACCCGCGGTAATGGAAACCAAATTCATTTCATCCACATGATATCCATTGATTTAACCGCACCCATCCAAAATCTGATCGATCCAGAATGGTCATTACATATAGACATAGATGCCATCGACTGGGATCGCGTCAATTCACCGCTCTCCCCATCAGAGTATTGGCCTTTCGATGAAATGCCTCATTTTACCCTAGGGACAACTCAGGATATTTTTCAAGCTGAAGAGGGACCCGAGGTTCCAAACGTAGATCTAAACTCAGCTAATGATATCCATTTGATCCCGACTCCACATAAGTTGGAGGACGGATCCCACATGTCAGTCGAGGAAATGACTGACGTAGACATCGACTTAGACCCAATGAATCCATAGATTATCAAGCTGGGGGTAAGCTTATCCCCTAAAGAGCAAGTCGACTACTTGCCCTTCTCAAAGCAAAGAAGGAGGTTTTTGCATGGTCATACAGAGACATGTCGGGACTAGATCTGCAGCTAGTCACGCATAATCTAATTCTTGACCCAAAAATCAAGCCAGTTAAGCAAAAACTATGAAATATGCACCCAAAAGTGGCCTTGATGGTCAAAGATGAATTGCAAAAGCTGTTGCATGCATAGTTTGTCATCTGCATGGATTATCCGCCATGGTTGTCCAACATGGTGCTCATCAAAAATCCTGACGAAAGGATTCGCATATGCACTAATTTTTGAGATCTAAACAAAGCGAGTCCTAAGGATGATTTCCCCTTGCCAAGCATCGATGCATTGGTAGACGCTACAGTAGGTCACGAAATGCTATCCCTCATGGATGGTTTCTCATGATACAATCAGATTCGTATCGATCCTAAGAATCAACTCAAAATGGTGTTCACAACGCCTTGGGGGACATTTTGTTATAAGGTCATGCCTTTTGGCCTTAAAAATGCTAGCGCCACCTACCAATGTTCCATGACGTACATCTTCCATGATTACATGCATAAAAATTTGGAAGATTACATGGATGATTTGTTAGCCAAGTCTCTTTTACGCTCAGATCATCTCGGTGACTTAAGAAAGATCCTCGATCGCCTCATAGAGCATAAGGTCAGAATGAATCCCAAGAAGTGCATATTCAGCGTAACATCTGGAAAACTCTTGGGTTTTATAGTCTCAAAGCGAGGCATCGAGGTGGACCCAAAGAAAGTTAAGGCAATCCTTTAAATGGCTCCCCCAACCACTATTAAGCAGCTCAGAAGTCTGCAAGGAAAGGTCACGTCGATTAAGCGCTTCATAGCACAGTTATCTAACAAGGGTCGACCCATGAACAAATTATTGCACAAGGGGGTTACATTCCACTGGGATGATGAGTGCCAGTTAGCCTTTGATGAAATCAAACAATACTTGGCTTCGTCGCCAATATTGGCACCACCTAGACCAAGAGTGTCATTCTTATACATCTCAGCTACTGAGGTGGCACTGGGCGCCATGCTAGCCCAGAAGAATGAACTTCACAAAGAAAATGCTACTTACTATCTTAGCCGCACCCTGGTCAGTTATGAACTTAACTATGCATACGTCAAAAAACTCTACTTGGCAGTGGTGTTTGCTACCAAGAAGCTACGCCACTACATGCTGAGCAACACTACGTATATTGTCTAAGGATAATCCATTGCGATACATGATGAGTCGTACTTATCATAGTAGTCGCATGGCAAAATGTATCATGTTGTTGACAAAATTTGACATAGAATTTATTGGATAGAAATCTATCAAAGGACAAGTCATAGCCGATCAACTAGCAAAGGCTCCTCTTGAAGATGATCAACCTCTAGTCATAGAACTACCCGATGATGGGGTCTTCCATGTCTCAGAATCGCAAGATTCTGATGATCCTGAGTCATAGGATGACATAACCCTATTCTTCGATGGTTCTAAATGTGAGCAAGGTGGTGGCGTGGGAATAGTATTCTTCACACCACAGGGTGCTCCGATGCCCCTGTCATTTAAATTAAATTTCCCATGCACCAACAACAATGTAGAGTATGAATCCTTGCTCATAGGTCTTCAGACAGTGATCGCCATGAACATCAAATGCCTAAACTTCTTTGGTGATTTGTTGTTAATCATCAATCAAGTAAAAGGGGTATACCAATGCAAATGCCTAGTTTTGCAGGCTTATAAAGCCCTTGTGGATAAATTCTTGGCAAAAATTGAATGGTACGACATCGAGGCACTCCCTCGGTCATCGAATCATTTTGCGAACACAATGGCCTCCTTGGGGTCACTAATCCCGCAAGACCTTTCTGGTGATATGACAACCATTCAAGTCAAAAACTTATCACAATTTGCGACGGAGCATGCAAGATCTGACTTGATGTCAGGAATCCACATGATCTAGATTGAACCATCCTCGGATAAGTTCTCTCGAATCTGCAATTGTCTGATACATGCCAACTAGGGGTCCTTATTCTCCCCTACTCCCATCAATAGCAACACAACGCTATTCTTACAAGTTCTATCCCGCTCAACATTTTTTAGGTAGGAACTTCAAAAGGGATTGGCTGTTCATACTGTCGAGGTTTCTGATCAACAGGACTGGTATTTACCCATCATATACTACCTCAAGTTAGGTAATCTCTCGCTTGGATTGACGCAAGCCGCAAAATGAACATTCAAGCAGAAAGCGGCTAAGTATGTCTTGATAGGAGATATTTTGTATCGTCACAGCTATGAAGGGATACTCCTTCAGTTTTTGGACCAGCAAGAGTCCACTTGGGCGATCGCCCAAGCACATGATGGTACATGTGGTGGCCACTTCAATGGTATGGCCATTGCAAAGCGCATTCTTTGCATGGGCTATTATTGTCCATCTTTAGAGCAAGATTGTTGCGCATATGTCAAGAAGTGCGTGAAGTGTCAACATCATGCCAATTTGATGCACGTACCTTTCTAGGCCTTGCAGATAGTCCAGTCTGCTTGGCCATTCTCATAGTGGGGCCTTGATCTAATTGGAAAGATCTCCCCTACGTCGTCAGGCCGTCACACATTTATCATAACAGCCACAGAGTATTTTACCAAGTGGGTGGAAGCAATTCTGCTGACCTCTACGATAGGACCATGCATTGTGGAGTTCATTTTGCATAACATCATATGTCATTTTGGTATTCCATCCAAAATAATCTCGGATAATGGGCCATCATTCAAGAAAAAAGACGTGCGTGCTTTGACCACAAAGTACAAAATTCAGCATAGTTTTTCAACACCCTATTATCCGCAAGCAAATGGGCAAGCATAGGCGTCAAACAAAATGCTAGTTGCCATCCTTAAAAAGATGGTCGCAGATAGTCATAAGGATTGGCACATCCACATTCCACTTGCCCTTTGGGCTTATCACACTAGCATTCGAACGCCCACTGGGACTACTCCGTTTTCGCTCATGTATGGCTCCGAGGCAGTCATGCCTCTAGAGTTGGAAATTCCTTCCTTGCGCATATCAATGCAAGAGTTCATCGACGATGACACTACGCGACAGGACCGATTAGACTAGCTTACGTTGCTTGACGAATGACGCGTTAATGCTCTCGAGCACTTACGTATCTATCAAGAGCGACTTAAGAAAGCTTACAACATGAAAGTTCACCTAAGGAACTTTCAGGTTAGTGATTTGGTTTTGAAGAAAAACCAACAGAACTCTAATTTTCCGCCCCACCTAAGGGACAAGTTCATAGAAAATTGGTTAGGTCCATATGTCATTGATAGCAAAATAGGACCCGGGATGTACTGGATAGCCTCTCTTGACGGAATCAAGGAAACAAAACCCTTGAATATCAGTCATTTGCAACCATTCTATATCTAAGAGAGCCATATCCCAAAAATGCTACAAGGATTCCTAAAATCGCTTGGTCAATCCCCAAAATTCTCCAAGGATTCCTAAAATCGCTTGGTCAATCCCAAAAATGCTCCAAGGATCCCTAAAATTGCTTGGTCAATCCCAAAAAAAAATGCTCCAAGGATTCATGCAATCGCTTGGTCAATCCCAAAAAGCTCCAAGGATTCCTGCAATCGCTTGGTCAAACCAAAAAATGCTCCAAGGATTCATTCAATCGCTTGGTCAATCCCAAAAAGCTCCAAGGATTCTTGCAATCGCTTGGTCAAACCAAAAAATGCTCCAAGGATTCATGCAATCGCTTGGTCAATCCCAAAAATCTCTAAGGATTCCCACAATCGCTTGGTCAAACCAAAAAGCTCCAAAGGATTCCCGTAATCGCTTGGTCAAACCAAAAAGCTCCAAGGATTCCCGCAATCTCTTGGTCAAACCAAAAAGCTCCAAGGATTCCCGCAATCGCTTGGTCAATCCCAAAAAGCTCCAAGGATTCCCGTAATCGCTTGGTCAATCCCAAAAAGCTCCAAGGATTCCCACAATTGCTTGGTCAAACCAAAAATCTCCAAGGATTCCCGCAATCGCTTGGTCAATCCCAAAAAGCTCCAAGGATTCTTGCAATCGCTTGGTCAAACCAAAAATCTCCAAGGATTCCCGCAATCGCTTGGTCACCCTAAAAATGCCCTAAAGGATTCTCGAAATCCCTTGGTCACCATCAAAAAAAAAAAAAATTCAAAAAAAAAAAAAAACAACAAAAATCATCAAAAACAACAAAAATTTGCATCTCATTTCAAGGCATGCTCAAATTCATCAATAGAGAGCTTTTCTCACATCTCATCTTCATAATCAAAATCAATCCATCAAGAATACAAAAATATGTAGCTGCATTAAGCATCACACCAATACACATTTGTGGTCGTACAGGTCAAAGGCACCATAGAATGTAATTATTCTGCTAGTCCATCTTGTTCCATACTTTTCCATTTTACAAAACAAACAAACAAACACCATTAACTGTTGTTTACCACAATAGAGTCAGTGGTATCGTAATGTATCAAGAGTTTTTGTATTTTAGTCGGCATTGCGCTTTCTAGCCATGTACTATACCAAGTCAGAGAGATTTTATGAAGGTAGAGCTCTACGTGAAATACGCCTTGTTACGTAACATCCCATCACAAGCTAAAACACTAAAACAATTCCTGAGTTGTACGAACTAAAGATGAAACCTGCACAGTAATCTAGGTCACCATAAGCGAAATAGTTATCTTGCTTATCCCCCTATGTAAATGACCCAAAGAATGCTGAGAGTTGGCAAAAGGACAAGCATCCTCCCTACCCAATTCCCTAAGAATCCCAAAATTTGCAAACGTCAAAACTCAAAAATTTGACATCCCACAGTGCATACATCAAAAGACACATACATAAAATTTGAAATATATATTTTTCTCGTCACTCCATATCCCAATCCCTTGCTCAAAAGAAAAATATATTAAAATAAACAGTGATTTTTATCACTACAATCGAGCAAGTATCCCAATACAATTAAATAAAAGAAGGGAGTCGAACTTGAATCCTTGGAACTCTCAGCATTTTGAAGTCATGAGGTAAGCCTCAGTACCGGTTTGGTGACGACCCTATTGGTCATCGGCGGTAAACCTCCTGCATGACGATATATCTATCACATTAACTTGTATACAGATCAATGTTTGCATGTGGATGAGCTAGCTTATGGTATCCTAGAAAACACCGTAGATTAATCTGACTAAATACAATAAAGGAATTAGTGGAGCTAATTAGGTGATCCTCAGTACAGGTTCGGTTGAAATCCCATCTGGCACTAGTGGTATCCTAACAAATACCACATAAATTAACTCAATTGCACACACAGGGATGTGAAATAGCTTGGTCAAAAACGATTTTGATTCATACCTTGGTCAAAAGTATTATAAGACAAAGTACAGTCGTGGCTAATGATTTAAAAACCGTCGAAGTCTCAGATAACCTTAGCTACATTTCTAAACCAACTGTGCTACTTTTGATCTTTGCAATACCATCAGAAAATACCCAAAAAAGAAAAACCACATGTAAACATACAAAGTCATACATCATAGCAATCGCCTGAAAACAAAATAACAGAGTTCTAAATAGTCTATGGTGCCATAGCCAAAAAAATCACAAATTCCATTCATCCATTTCATTTTTGAAAATCACATATAAAACAAAAACATTTGCATTCATCATAGCATATGCAACCATCAAGATAAATCAAATTGCATACATCCATATTCATAAACCATAATGCATATATATAATCATCACATGTGCATAACCACAATAAAGCCGATATATATATATATATATATATATATATATATATCGTCAAAAATTCCCGCAGGCTACAAAACTGGTCCTCAGACCCTACAACCATGTAACAAAAACCACCCAGCCTAAGGCGTTGACCACTATGATCATGCAGGATCGGTGCGACAGGAACTACCCCCCATGGTGTGGGTCCTATGGGACCCCGCACGGTGGCTACTGCTAGCCCCCACATCACGCCTACTACCGCCTCCCTCATCCAACCGCCTGTGACGAGATGATGCTGACTGCTCAGTACTACTGTCCCTCGTTCGATACGAAGATCCACCTCCCGATGGCTTAGGTAGCCGCCCGCCAAGGTGGATGACCTCCCTCTCCAAATATAGCCGGTGTCGACACCACTCTGCCTCCTGTCGATGGTAGTAAGATACTGCATCATTGCGCTGTGCCAAAACCCTATCCTGCTCTGCTAACTAAGCCCGTAGGAGATCCTTCTCCTGCAGCGCATCCCCCAGCTCCTGGTCTCACCTCCACAACAGCTCTACCAAACGTGCATTCTTAGTGCGTACACTAGACTCCATCTCCTTCGCACCAGCCTGAGGCATGGGACTCTCCAGAACAACAACCTGCTCTATCTCCAATTGCTCTGCCATGTCCTACATCTCTGACTGATCTAAAGCCCCAAAATCTACATCAACACCCTCCACCTCCACCATGTCCTCCAAAGGAGCTCCCCAATCATCCCTTGGTGCCTCAGCATCCTCCCCACCCATCGCTGTAGCATTCACGCCTCCCAGTGGCCCATCTCCCCACCATTGCCGTAGTACCCACTACTGGTCATACTCTATAGTAGTTCCGACGTCATCAATGTCAGGGACAATGATAACGGCATCCGAATTCTCGCCTAGTGGTGCGATGACCGGTTGGTCTAATGTCCTCTCATCTCCCCGATGTCGATAGACCAACATAAATAACCTAGATCAATTAGTAGATGCGTTCCTTGAACGCTTTGCCTTCAACACCAAGAAGAAGGCATCATTGAGTGATCTAGCCAGCCTCAAGCAATATGAGGAAGAGACAATGGTAGCATATGGGAATCAATGGAGGGCTTTGCTTTCTAAGCTACCTTACCTTCCCCCTATGTCTGACCTCACACAGATGTTTGCACGAAGTTGCTTGAAATCGATCTCTGGGCTATTGCGGCTACAATAATATGCCAGCCTAGAAGAAGCTTTGGTGCAAGCCAGAGTTATAGAAGAGATCAAAATAGGGGAAGGTGCAATCGCCAAGCCTAAAAAGAAAGAGTGGAACAAAAACACTAATACTAGGACTACGCAACCAAAACCCGTTGTAGTTAATCAAGTTGCGATAAATGTTCCCAAGCCTGTGCAAGAAATACAGCCTCAAAAGGCTAATTATCAGGCAGTGCCTCCTAATTATGAAAGAGAAAATAAAAGACAGGAGCAAAATCAGTAGCATCACCCTAGGGGAAAATTCACCCCTTATACGGAGTCTAGGGACTCCTTATTTGACCGCTTGTCAGTGGCAAATCTGATCACCCTTCTAGAAATCCAAAACATAGATCCTAACGCTCCCAAGCCTAAGGGATACAGGGAGGATTTATATTGTAGGTTCCATAGGCGAAGGGGACATGACCTAAACGCATGTTGGAAATTCAAGGGACTGATACAAGATTTGATTGATAATCAAACATTGGCAGTGGACAACCCCATAGCGCCAAATAATCAACAGATGGGGGTATTCAAGGACCCTTTGCCTGCCCACGAGGCATAGGCAAAACCTCTTCAGGTAAATGAGGTGCGACAGAATCTCCCCATGCAAGGATATGTGGGAATGATCAGCATAGTAACTAGGAACAAGAAATACCCAGGAGCTACCCCGGAGGTAGCTACAAGAGAAGTTCCTTCAACGTCGCAACCTCAACAACCCATTGTGCAATTGCCTCCGCCTAGACCCGAGGTCACGATACGGACCAAACTCATGCAGAGTTTGCGGACCACATCGGCTAGGCTTTCCATTTATGAGCTTATATAGTAGTCAGCGCCCCATCGAGAAGCTCTCATGGAAATTTTGAAAGCCATCGAGTTACAGCCTCACGAAGCAAATTCCTTCAATAACTTCGTAGGACATGTAAAACAATGTACGGAGCCAGTCATTACCTTTAGAGAGGATGAAGTTAAAATAGTATCGAATGACATGGTAGATCCACCCCTACACGTTATCGGGCGGGTCAACGGGATCCCGTACAAGAGAGTGTTGGTAGATATTGGCTCGTCCAGTAACATCATTACCACTGCAACATTAAAACATCTAAAGCTTCCAGCCTCTCATATCATGGCTTCAACATACACACTGTGAGCATTCAACGATGCAATATGCTCGACAGTCGACACAATTGTTCTACCCATCCAGGTAGGACAAAAGACGATACCCACATTGTGCCACATTTTGGAAGGCGAGATGGCATACAACATACTGCTAGGGCGACCATGGATCAGGGACATGAAGTGTGTCCCTTCGATAGCTCACCAAATGTCTAAAGTATGCATTTGAAGGAGAAATACATGTAGTCCCGATGGACTTAGAACCCTTCAAATATTGCAATGTAGTGCATTTGATGCCGCAATCGACCCTCCCGTCGACGCACTTGGATTTCTAGTTAAATCCATCTAGAAGGGGTCCGATGCCACGGGCACCACTGGTGACTAATCAATCAAAACCCCAGCCAGGTGCATCTACATCATCTGCTCCTTCATTACCAATGCCACCTGTCATGGCTAAACAGAAGGACAAAGGAAAAAAGATCTTGGAAGAGGCTCAACCCCTAGAGGAGGTGTTGCCAATGATATCAACTGTCTCAACAGAAGAAATACCTAGCACAATGGAAGCTGAAGCTCCTAATCCACCCAAAATGGAATGGACTCAAGAGGGCCTTCCATTTCCTCCCTCTCAATCGTCAACAATTACTGTTGAAATGGCCAGTATGGGCCTGGGAGAATATCTGGTGCAAAATGTTGTAGCAACGCCCATGCTAGAATTAGTGCAGGACATGGGGAGACCTCGCCTTCCCATAGGGACAATTGTTCCTTTAGGTTACCCACCAAACCAGACAAATTTTGTGTATGGGGGCCTTGATCATGGTGTTGAACCATGCAAGCAAAAGGACGAGGACGAAGAGCCTTTTGCCAAAAATATCAATTATCTGTCGAACCCGGACTTCGCTCTGAGATATCTAGGCCAATGCAATTGGCACGGATACGGGTTAGGTAGGTATGAGCAAGGGGTGCATGTCCTTTTCCAGCCAAGATATCAAATGCCTTATGATAAGTCGGGAGTAGGGTTCAACCACCCCCTGCCCTTAGACATCTTGGTGGAAAACATGCAAGGCCTAGGAATAGGCGACAAGGGTGGATTGGCATCAGATCCTTATGCCAACCCGAACACAACGTACACATTGGGAGATTACCTCCCATGGTCAACAACCACCCTTGGTAACAACAATAACCCTTCTCTGTTGATAGAGAGAGGTGAAAGTTTAGACACTAACTTCCAAGGAGAACATAAACAGTGTCCAGATATCTTTTCGAAATTGTTCCCTTTAGAGGTTCCAATTGAACCAGTGCAATGTCAAGCGAATCAGGTCCCCCCACTGAGTGTGGAACAACCGCAATGGGATCAGATTAATTTGCTCGAACAAGATGAGCATAATATGGCACAGACAACTGTCGAGGCTAATGAGGGCCTTTGGATCATCGACAATGATTACATAGACGAAACTGAGATGGAATATCTTAATCATGCACGATGGCACAATCACCCTGTAACCCATGAACAACTGATGGCACAACTAGGCATAAGGTTAGGGCATGAATGGTACATAGACCCAGCAGGGTGGGACCAAGTGTTGGATCAATGGCTCCAAGTTCACGATGAGCACCGTCCACCCCGAGACCCTATAATGACATCAGTTCCGAGGGAAGACCCTGTCTTCCTATCAACACATAGGGCCGATCCATTCATGCCCGTCCCTATAGAGCCAGATCCAGAGCATAGGGAGCATCCAGAATGTTCGAGTTATCACACCCACGGTAATGGAGACCAAATTCATTTCATCCACATGATCTCCATTGATTTGACCGCACCCATCCGCAATCCGGCCGATCCAAAATGGTCATTGCATCTAGACATAGATGCCATCGACTGGGATCACGTCAATTCACCGCTCTCCCCATCAGAGTATTGGCATTTCGATGAAATGCCTCATTTTACCCCAGGGACAACTCAAGATATTTTTCAAGCTGAAGAGGGACCCGAGGTTCCAAACGTAGATCTAAACTCAGCTAATGATATCCATTTGATCCCGACTCCACATCAGTTGGAGGACGGATCCCACATGTCAGTCGAGGAGATGACTGACGTAGACATCGGCTTAGACCCAATGAATCCACAGATTATCAAGCTGGGGGTAAGCTTATCCCCTGAAGAGCAAGCCGACTACATTGCCCTTCTCAAAGCGAAGAAGGAGGTTTTTGCATGGTCATACAGAGACATGCCGGGACTAGATCCATAGCTAGTCACGCATAATCTAACGCTTGACCCGAAAATCAAGCCAATTAAGCAAAAACTATGAAAGATGCACCCAACAGTGGCCTTGATGGTCAAAGATGAATTGCAAAAGTTGTTGGATGCACAGTTTGTCATCTGCATGGATTATCCGCCATGGCTGTCCAACATGGTGCCCGTCAAAAATCCCGACGGGAGGATTCGCATATGCACTGATTTTTGAGATCTAAACAAAGCGAGTCCTAAGGATGATTTCCCCTTGCCAAGCATCGACGCATTGGTAGACGCTACAGCAGGTCACGAAATGCTATCCCTCATGGATGGTTTCTCAGGATACAATCAGATTCGTATCAATCCTGAGGATCAACTCAAAACGGCGTTCACAATGCCTTGGGGGACATTTTGTTATAAGGTCATGCCTTTTGGCCTTAAAAATGCTGGCGCCACCTACCAACGTGCCATGACGTACATCTTCCATGATTACATGCATAAAACTTTGGAAGATTACATGGATGATTTGTTAGCCAAGTCTCTTTTGCGCTCGGATCATCTCGATGACTTAAGCAAGATCCTCGATCGCCTCATAGAGCATAAGGTCGACTAAATCCCAAGAAGTGCGTATTCGACGTCACATCTGGAAAACTCTTGGGTTTTATAGTCTCAAAGCGAGGCATCGAGGTGGACCCAAAGAAAGTCAAGGCAATCCTTGAAATGGCTCCCCCAACTACTATTAAGCAGCTCAGAAGTCTGCAAGGAAAGGTCACATCGATTAAGCGCTTCATAGCACAGTTATCTGACAAGTGTCGACCCATGAACAAATTATTGCACAAGGGGGTTACATTTCACTGGGATGACGAGTGCCAGTCAGCCTTTGATGAAATCAAACAATACTTGGCTTCGTCGCCAGTATTGGCACCACCTAGACCAGGAGTGTCATTCTACTTATACATCTCAGCTACTAAGGTGGCACTGGGCGCCATGCTGGCCCAGAAGAATGAACTTCACAAAGAAAAGGCTACTTACTATCTTAGCCGCACCCTGGTCAGTTATGAACTTAACTATGCATACGTCGAGAAACTCTGCTTGGCAGTGGTGTTTGCTACCAAGAAGCTATGCCACTACATGTTGAGCAACACTACGTATGTTGTGTCTAAGGAGAATCCATTGCGATACATGATGAGTCGTACTTATCATAGTAGTCGCACGGCAAAATGGATCATGTTGTTGAGAAAATTTGACATAGAGTTTATTGGACAAAAATCTATCAAAGGACAGGTCATAGCCGATCAACTAGCAGAGGCTCCTCTTGAAGACGATCAGCCTCTAGTCATAGAACTACCCGATGATGGGGTCTTCCATGTCTCAGAATCGCAAGATTTTGATGAGCCTGAGTCACAGGCCGACATAACCCTATTCTTTGATGGTTCTAAATGTGAGCAAGGTGGTGGCACGGGAATAGTATTCTTCACACCACAAGGCGCTCCAATGCCCCTGTCATTTAAATTAAATTTCCCATGCACCAACAATAATGTAGAGTATGAAGCCTTGCTCATAGGTCTTCAGACAACGATCGCCATGAAAATCAAATGACTAAACATCTTTGGTGATTCGTTGTTAATCGTCAATCAAGTCAAAGGGGTATACCAATGCAAATGCCCAGTTTTGCAGGCTTATAAAGCCCTTGTGGACAAATTCTTGGCAAAACTTGAATGGTACGACATCGAGGCACTCCCTCGGTCATCGAATCATTTTGCGAACACAATGGCCTCCTTGGGGTCACTAATCCCGCAAGACCTTTCTGGTGATATGACAACCATTCAAGTCAAAACCTTATCGCAATCCGTGATGGAGCGTGCAAGCTCTGACTTGACGTCAGGAATCCACATGATCCAGATTGAACCATCCTCGGATAAGTTCTCTCGAATCCGTGATCGTCTGATACATGCCAACTGGGGGTCCTTGTTCTCCCCTACTCCCATCAATAGCAACACAACGCTGTTCTTACAAGTTCTATCCCGCTCAACATTTGTTAGGGAGGAACTTCAAGAGGGATTGGCTGTTCATACTGTCGAGGTTTCTGATCAACAGGACTGGTATTTACCCATCAGAGACTACCTCAAGTTAGGTAATCTCCCGCTTGGATTGACGCATGCCGCAAAATGAACATTCAAGCAAAAAGCGGCTAAGTATGTCTTGATAGGAGACATTTTGTATCATCGCAGCTATGAAGGGATCCTCCTTCGGTGCTTGGACCAACAAGAGTCCACTTGGGCGATCGCCCAAGCACACGATGGTACATGTGGTGGCCACTTCAGTGGTATGGCCATTGCAAAGTGCATTCTTCGCATGGGCTATTATTGGCCATCTTTAGAGCAAGATTGTTGCGCATATGTCAAGAAGTGCATGAAGTGTCAACATCATGCCAATTTGATGCACGTACCTTCCCAGGCCTTGCAGACAGTCCAGTCTGCTTGGCCATTCTCGCAGTGGGGCCTCGATCTAATCGAAAAGATCTCCCCTACGTCGTCGGGCCGTCACACGTTTATCATAACGGCCACAGAGTATTTTACCAAGTGGGTGGAAGCAATTCCGCTGACCTCTACGACAGGACCCCGCATTGTGGAGTTCATTTTGCATAACATCATATGTCATTTTGGTATTCCATCCAAAATAATCTCGGATAATGGGCCATCATTCAAGAACAAAGACGTGCGTGCTTTGACCACAAAGTACAAAATTCAGCATAGTTTTTTGACACCCTATTATCCGCAAGCAAATGGGCAAGCAGAGGCGTCAAACAAAATGCTAGTTGCCATCCTTAAAAATACGGTCACAGACAGTCATAAGGATTGGCACATCCAAATTCCACTTGCCCTTTGGGCTTATCGCACTAGCATTCGGACGCCCACTGGGGCTACTCCATTTTCGCTCGTGTATGGCTCCGAGGCAGTCATGCCTCTAGAGTTGGAAATTCCTTCCTTGCGCATATCAATGCAGGAGTTCATCGATGATGACACTGCGCGACAGGCCCGGTTAGACCAGCTTACGTTGCTTGACGAACGACGCGTTAATGCTCTCGAGCACTTACGTATCTATCAAGAGCGACTTAAGAAAGCTTACAACATGAAAGTTCACCTAAGGGACTTTTGGGTTGGTGATTTGGTTTTGAAGGAAAACCAACAGAACTCTAATTTGCCGCCCCACCTAAGGGACAAATTCATGGCAAATTGGTTAGGTCCATATGTCATTGATAGCAAAATAGGACCCGGGACGTACCGGCTAGCCTCTCTTGACGGAATCAAGGAAACAGAACCCTTGAATATCAGTCATTTGTGACCATTCTATATCTAAGAGAGCCATATCCCAAAAATGCTCCAAGGATTCCTAAAATCGCTTGGTCAATCCCAAAAATGCTCCAAGGATTCCTAAAATCGCTTGGTCAATCCCAAAAAGCTCCAAGGATCCCTAAATCGCTTGGTCAATCCAAAAAGCTCCAAGGATTCATGCAATCGCTTGGTCAACCCAAAAAGCTCCAAGGATTCCCCAATCGCTTGGTCAAACCAAAAAGCTCCAAGGATTCCAATCGCTTGGTCAATCCCAAAAATCCAAATCCCCAATAATCAAAACCAAACAAAAAAAGCTCCAAGGATTCCCAATCCTGGTCAATCCAAAAACTCCAAGGATTCCCAATCGCTCAATCCCAAAACCAAATTCCACCCAACCAAATTCCCAATCACTTGGTCAAACCAAAAGCTCCAAGGATTCCCCAATCGCTTGGTCAACCCAAAAACTCCAAGGATTCCCGCAATCGCTTGGTCAAACCAAAAAGCTCCAAGGATTCCCGCAATCGCTTGGTCACCCCAAAAAGGCCCCAAAGGATTCTCGAAATCCCTTGGTCACCATCAAAAAAAAAAAAAAATCAAAAAAACAACAAAAATCATCAAAAACAACAAAAATTTGCATCTCATTTCAAGGCATGCTCAAATTCATCAATAGAGAGCTTTTCTCACATCTCATCTTCATAATCAAAATCAATCCATCAAAAATACAAAAATATGTAGCTGCATTAAGCATCACACCAATACACATTTGTGGTCGTATAGGTCAAAGGCACCATAGACTGTAATTATTCTGCTAGTCCATCTTGTTCCATACTTTTCCATTTTACAAAACAAACAAACAAACACCATTAACTGTTGTTTACCACAATAGAGTCAGTGGTCTCGTAATGTATCAAGAGTTTTCGTCTTTCAATCGGCATTGTGCTTTCTAGCCACGTACTATACCAAGTCAGAGAGATTTTATGAAGGTAGAGTTCTACTTGAAATACGCCTTGTTACGTAACATCCCATCACAAGCTAAAACACTAAAACAATTCCTGAGTTGTACGAACGAAAGATGAAACCTGCACAATAATCTAGGTCACCATAAGCGAAACGGTTATCTTGCTTATCCCCCTGTGTAAATGACCCAAAGAATGCTGAGAGTTGGCAAAAGGACAAGCATCCTCCCTACCCAATTCCCCAAGAATCCCAAAATTTGCAAACGTCAAAACTCAAAAATTTGACATCCCACAGTGCACACATCAAAAGGCACATACAATAGTGATTCTCGTCACTCCATATCCCAATCCCTTGCTCAAAAGAAAAATATATAAAAATAAACAGTGATTTTTATCACTACAATCGAGCAAGTATCCCAATACAATTGAAGAAAAGAAGGGAGTCGAACTTGAATCCCTGGAACTCTCAGCATTTCGAAGTCATGAGGTAAGCCTCAGTACCGGTTTGGTTGATAGCCTATTGGTCACTGGCGGTAAACCTCCTGCATGACGATATATCTGTCACATTAACTTGTGTACAGATCAATGTTTGCATGTGGATGAGCTAGCTTATGGTATCCTAGAAAACACCGCAGATTAATCTGACTAAATACAATAAAGGAATTAGTGGAGCTAATTAGGTGATCCTCAGATACAAGTTCGGTTGAAAGCCCATCTGGCACTGGCGGTATCCTGACAAATACCACATAAATGAACTCAATTGCACACACAGGGATGTGAAATAGCTTGGTCAAAAACGAGTTCGATTCATACCTTGGTCAAAAGTCTTGTAAGACAAAGTACAGTCGTGGCTAGTGAGTTAAAACCGTCTGAGTCTCAAAAAACCTTAGCTACATTTCTAAACCAACTGCGCTACTTTTCATCTTTGCAATACCATCAAAAAATACCAAAAAAGAAAAACCACATGTAAACATACAAAGTCATACATCACAGCAATCGCCTAAAAACAAAATAACAGAGTTCTAAACAGTCTATGGTGCCATAGCCAAACATCACAAATCCCATTCATCCATTTCATTTTTGAAAATCACATATAAAACAAAAACATTTGCATTCATCATAGCATATGCATCCATCAAAATAAATCATCATGCATAAATCCATATTCATCAACCATAATGCATAATATCAAATCATCACATATGCATAACCACAATAAAGCCGATATATATATATATATATATATATATCGTCAAAAAATGCCCGTAGGCTACAAAACTGGTCCTCAGACCCCGCAATCATATAACAAAAATCACCCAGCCTAAGGCGTCGACCACCATGATCACGCAGGATCGGTGTGACGGGAACTACCCCCCATGGTGTGGGTCCTATGGGACCCCACAGGGCGGCTACTGCTAGCCCCCACATCACGCCTACTACCGCCTCCCTCATCCAACCGCCTGCGACGAGATGATGCTGACTGCTCAGTACCGCTGTCCCTCGTTCGGTACGAAGATCCACCTCCCGATGGCTCAGGTAGCCGCCCGCCGAGGTGGATGACCTCCCTCTCCAAATCTAGCCGATGTCGACACCACTCTGCCTCCCGTCGATGGTAGTAAGCTACTGCATCATCGCGCTATGCCAAAACCCTATCCCGCTCTGCTAGCTGAGCCCGTAGGAGATCCCTCTCCCATAGCGCATCCCCCAGCTCCTGGTCTCGCCTCCATAATAGCTCTGCCAAACATGCATTCTCAGCGCGTACCCTAGACTCCATCTCCTTCGCATCCGCCTGAGGCATGGGACTCTCCGAAACAACAACCTGCTCTGGCTCCCACTGCTCCGCCATGTCCTGCATCTCCGGCTGATCCGGAGCCCCCAAATCTACATCAACACCCTCCACCTCCACCATGTCCTCCAAAGGAGCTCCCCAATCATCCCCTGGTGCCTCAACATCCTCCTCACACGACCTCCCAGTGGCCCCTCTCCCTGCCATCATCGTAGTACCCACCATGAGTCGTACTCGTAGTAGTCCCGACGTCATCAATGTCAGGGACAACGATCATCGCATCCGAATCCTCACCCAATGGCGCGATGACCGATCGGTCTAGAGTCCTCTCATCTCCCCGATGTCGATAGACCACGGGCTCACCAAGCAACCCCTGGCGCACCCCAAACTATCATGTAACCTGGCTATATGAGAAGAACTCATGCTCGGTCTCGTGTCGCCCAATCAGCCACCGCTCCCTGTACCACGTCGGAGCCACTCTCCAGCCTTCGGCCAAGCTGGACAATCTCGATAAGGGCGCCAAACCACATCCCCTAGAGTGAGCCGAGAGAAGGCATCAGCATAGTGCCCTACGACACCTGCCCACCGTCGACTCTGCCCCTGCTCTGTGGACCGCCGCCATAGAACTCCATACCCTATCTCCTTATCCTCCATCACCGCCCGAGTCATCCATGGTAACCCGGTTGGCCTCTCAACTGCTATGTGCTGCCAACCCCAACACTGCAATAGATAACTACAACTGATCCCCTTTCGCCTTGGCAGCGGACCTCATACAGCTCCCCATAGAGCTGTGCCAACAATGTCTGTCCCCATCTAAAGATAAGCGGTGCCTCTATCGGGCACTCTACCAACTGCCAAACCAAATCCAGCAGGTTCCATGGGAACCTCGCACCTGAAGAGTCAGGTAATAGCATGTTGGAAATGAGGCCCATAAGGAATGCGTGCCTCACTCCCAACACCCCCCTCTCCTGCCACCATCGAACAAAAATCCCACCAACCTGGCAGTCCACCTCGGTCGTCTCCACTGGGCTCTCTACGCCCAAACGCTCCCCATGGCCGAAGCATCTCGTCAGTACACTGTTCGCTGATCACGCGACGATGTCTTGATGGGCAGTCCATCTATCGAAATCCGAAGAAGCCGATAGATATCCTCCAAAGTGACAGTCATCTCCCCTATCGGGAGATGGAAGGTGTTGGTCCGCGGATCCCAAAGATTGATCAGGGCCATCAAATAGGCCTGATCCAGGACCACTGGCTCTAGACGAGCCACCTGCTTGAGCCCAAGGGCATCAAGCCACTCCCAGTCAGCCTCAGTCAGCGCCCCACGTGCTTCAGCAAAAGCAATGGATACACGGTACCGGCTCCTAACAACCTGCAAAAGAAAACAATTCAAAAAAAAATTAAAATCATGAAAAGAAAACTGTACAGCAAAAACATGCATAAAACACATTGCCTATCAATGTACAACCAAAACGACAAAATTAAATTTTCTAGGGTTTCTAATCCTAAACAAACACAAATAAAAAAAAAAAAAAATTTAAAATTCAAATAATTTTCAGTCTAGGGTTTCTAATCCTAACTGATTAATTTAAAACAAAAACAAACAAAAATTCAAAAATTCAATAAATTTTTCAGTCTAGGGTTTCTAATCCTAACTAGTTATTTAAAAACAAAAAAAAAAAAAATATTAAAAATACAAACATTACGCCTTAGGGTTTTACATTCCGTTATCCTAGGGTTTAGTTGTAAGCAAAATTCTTTAACTAAATTTTACGCTACGTTTAGTTGTACACTAAGTCTTAGTTGTCTTCAATTCAGTTTCAGGGTTTAAGTTTTAAAATTTTTGAAAAACATCATCACAAAAATAATCAAATAAAACAATTGCAATTTTAAACAAAAATAAAATCTAGGGAGCACTTACTGGTCTCGCTTCGGCTCCGCCGCTCGATCCGGTTTGAGTACTCATGATGGCAGGGAAAATCCGGCAGCGCTTCGCTTCGCAGAATAAACCTCCTCCTCCCCAGAGCTCAAAATCACAAAAAAAAATTAGATGCAAATGAGCCCAAACTCAAGTTTTGGCCCTTAAATAGGCCTTTTGAGCTTCAATTCGTCCTTCCCTGGGACGAGCGCTCTGGTTAGCGCTCGTCCCACCCAAGGACGAATTCTAAAGCTGGAATTCGTCCCACCCCGGGACGAATTCAGGCCAGAAACTTCAAAAACATTAAAAATTAGACAAAAATGCACTAAAACAGATAATAAATTTGCCCGATGAGAGTGTTGTTGCACTTAACATCCCGGGCATACAAAATAGACGTTGGGGTCACAAATTGTCATTATCCTACACCCTAAAAAGGCTATATTAGCCGGACCGCTCCATGGGCAGACGGATTTTCGCCAATTTCAACTCAAAACAGCGTCACAAAAAGGGTTCACACCCACAAAAAATAGGTCTAAATGTTGGAAAAATTGCACATGCTTAACGATAAACCATCTAAAGGCACCCTTGCACAAGTCATCTTGGGTCAAGCGACTCGTCGCTTTTCTCACGAAGGTCATTCCCTCATCGATTCGTCGCTTGAGGGGGTAGTCACACTTAGTCACCAATCAACAAACACACACCCAATCAAGGCAATGACATGCATTCAAAGAATCATTGACAAAGACAATTACGCTCCTGCTTGGGGCAGTAAACAAGCAACAATCACAAATTGATCAAACACTTGGCATTTTGTGAATCATGAACACAAGGTTCCCCCGTGGACAAAAGGTTGCGCCCTTTGCCTAATCATGACTGATCAATGTCCAAGCTCAAGTCACACCTCACCAAAATAGGTTAATACTTGAAATCAAATTCCTTAGCTCGTCAGAAGCAAGGATTCAAGAATGCATGCCCTTTCCATACTTGGGGCATCAAAAGTTGGTTAGGTTACCGAGAAACCCTAATCATTAGTGCTTTGGTTATCTATTTTTGCTTCGCGCTGCGCCATGCACAGCGCATCCCAAAAAGGGGCATCTGTAGACACCAAAACAACACCAATCCGATTATGTGACTGCAAACACTGATCGCTTTGACACACACATAGCCCCCAGGGCAGCCCCTAGAGGTTAAACAGTGGTCCTAACCACTTTTATAGCAATTTTGTAAGGTCAAAAGGCAATTTGGCACATTCAGGCACTTTGCTCGGTATTCGTCTCACCCAGGGACGAATTCAAACTGGGATCCGTCTCACCCAGGGACGAATTCTGAATTCGTCTCTGGTCGGGACGAATTCCAGGTTTAACGGGCAAAAAGAAGAATGGCACCAAGTGGCAGCCAAAGACAGTCAGTTGATGACTCCTGCCTCGCACGCGTGTGTGGGTGGGCAGATGGGCCGTTAGAGGACTGTCACAAGGGCGATTATGAAAGCCCAAGTCATGGAGGACTCTCCTCTCTCATGGGAAGACATGACCGCCACATGGCACCTATGACCAACACATGGCGCTTATGCATCCCTCTCAAAAGAGACCCCCTGGGTCTATAAAATGGTGGACTTTTCCCACCCAAAAAAGGAAGGAGGAAGCATTTTCAAGCAACGAAGTGCTGCCGATTTGATACCACGCCTTTACCCCTTTTGATTTACATTCTCCACATCCTTAATCTCTTTTGCAAGAGAGGTTATTGGGTGGCTATTGGAAGTGTAAAATCGGACCCAAAACCAGACATTTGGCCATTTGAATCAACCAATTTGTTGACAACCCCATCCTAAGAGATTTTGGGCCCATCCCAAGTGGATTGGTGCCAAAATCAAGTGCCAACGGTGGGCGGCCCACTTGGGCGCCCCGCACCTTTTGAGTTTCATTTTAATTCATTTTTCTGTCATTTGTTCATCTTTCATTTTATTCTCTGCTGATTAGATAGTTTATGTATTCAATCTCACAATGTTTTGATCAGATTTCATCATGTTCTCGTCGCTTTTGTTGTCCCACTAACTTGCAGGTAGCGATGCCAAATTCTCACTGATGGAGGTCAAATTGGGAGAATCCGACCATCTGGGTCGTCCCAAAATGCCCCCAATTAGCTAACCCCTCTATTTGTAGGTCGTTTGGAGATCTCGAGATGCGACATTTGGACGACATCAACTCGGCATTTTAACATAGTCGAATTCGTCCTACCCGAGGACGAATTACAGGAGAATTCGTCCTACCCGGGGACGAATTACAGCAGAATTCATCCTGCCTAGGGACGAATTCTAGTTGAATGCAAATTGGTCGACTGTTTCAATGGCAGTGGCCCTCTGGTAAAGTTTTTTGGTTTTTGTCAAATGTGCAGGTCGTTTAAAATCATTTTACTCATCGATTTAGCTAATATTGTACATGCATCTTTTATCGTTTTTAGAGAACAAGTGCTTCTTCTTTGCAACAGGTGCTACTAACAATGTCGTTGTGTCTCTGAACGCAGGATAAGCAGCGAGAAGTGAGGACTCATCAACACCAGCGGCGACAGCGTCTTGGCCCGCCCATTTCAAATGTGGGCACGTGGAAAGAGGAACATTAAGTCTTGATTGTAATCAAATTCTTTTAACGCTCCTAGCCCCTGAAAAGGGAGGAGGCGTCTTTGTAACCGAGATCAGGAGAGTTTAATAAAAAGGGCTGTGTTTTCTCCATTTTCTTGTATCTCATTTCAATGCGTCTCTTTCATTTCATGCATTCTATGTTTTTAGGACTTAAGCGTATTTGATTTTGAATACATCGCAAGTAGTGTTTCCTTCGCCCGGAATCTCGTGCTTTCACTTGGAGCTTTTTGGGATTGACCAAGCGATTGCGAGAATCCTTGGAGCTTTTTGGGATGGACCAAGTGATTGCGGGAATCCTTGGAGCTTTTTGGTTTGGGCTATGGCTCTTTTAGATATGGAATGGCCATAAATGACTAATGTTCAAGGGTTCTAGTTCCTTGATTCCATCAAGAGAGGCTAGCTGATATGTTCCAGGTACTATTTTACTGTCAATTACATAGGGACCTAACAAATTTGCCACAAACTTATCCCTTAGATGGGGCAGCAAGTTAGAGTTCTATTGGTTCTCTTTTAATACCAAGTCACCAACCTGAAAGTCCCTCAGGTGAACTTTCATGTTGTATGCTTTCTTCAGTCGCTCTTGATAGATATGTAAATGCTCGAGAGCATTAACGCATCGTTCATCGAGCAATGTAAGCTGGTCTAATTGGGCCTGTCGTGTAGTGTCATCATTGATGAATTCTTGCATTGATATGCGCAGGGAAGGAATTTCCAACTCGAGAGGCATGATTGCCTTGGAGCCATACACCAGCAAAAACGGGGTTGCCCCAGTGGGCGTCCGAATGCTAGTGTGATAAGCCCACAGGGCAAGTGGGATCTGAATGTGCCAATCCTTATGACTATCTATGACTTTATTTTTGAGAATGGCAACTAGTGTTTTGTTTGACGCCTCTGCTTGCCCATTTTCCTATAGATAATAAGGTGTCAAAAAATTGTGCTAAATTTTGTACTTTATGGTCAAAGCACACACGTCTTTGTTCTTGAATGACGTCCCATTATCCAAAATTATCTTGGATGGAATACCAAAACGACATATGATATTATGTAAAATGAACTCCACAATGTGGGTTCCAGTCGTAGAGGTTAGCGGAATTTCTTCCACCCACTTGGTGAAGTACTCTGTGGCCGTTATGATGAATGTGTGATGACCTGACGACGTAGGGGAGATCTTTCCGATTAGATCTAAGCCCCACTATGAAAATGGCCAAGTGATCGGTTGCAAGGCCTAGGAAGGTACATGTGTCAAATTAGCATGGTGTTGACATTTCATGCACTTCCTTACATATGCGCAACAATCTTGCTCTAAAGATGGCCAATAATAGCCCATGTGAAGAATGCGCTTTACGATGGCCATACCATTGAAGTGGCCACCACACGTACCATCGTGTGCTTGGGCGATCGCCCAAGTGGACTTATGCTAGTCCAAGCAATGAAGGAGGATTCCTTCGTAGCTACGACGGTACAAAATGTCTCCTAACAAGACATGTTTAGACACTTTATGTTTGAATGATCATTTTGTGGCATGCGTCAATCCAAGTGGGAGGTTACCTAACTTGAGGTAGTCCCTTATGGGTGAATACCAATCCTATTGATTAGAAGCCTTGACGGTATGAACAACAAATCCCTCTTGAAGTTCATCCCTAGAAAAATCCGAGTAGGAAATAACTTGTAAGAATAGCGTTGTGTTGCTATTAAGGGGAGTAGGGGAGAACAAGGACCCCCAGTTGGCATGATTCAGACAATCATGGATTCAAGAGAACTTATCCAAGGACGGTTCAATCTGGATCAAGTGGATTCTTGGTGTCAATTAAGAGCTTGTGCGTTCCATCGTGGATTGTGATAGCGTTTGTACTTGAATGGTTGTCATATCACCAAAAATGTCTTGCGAGATTAAGGACCCCAAGGAGGCCATAGTGTTCGCAAAATGATTCGATGATCGAGGGAGTGCCTCGATGTCATACCGTTCAATATTTGCTATGAATTTGTCCACAAGGGATTTTTAGGCCTACAGAACTGGGCATTTGCATTGGAATACCCCTTTGACTTGGTTGACAATTAACAACGAATCACCAAAGATGTTCAATCGTTTGATGTTCATGGTGATTGCTGTCTGAAGACCTATGAGCAAGGCTTCATATTTGGCATTTTTTTTGGTGCACGAGAAGTTTAATTTAAATGACAGAGGCATTGGAGCCCCTTGTGGTGTAAATAATACGATTCCTACACCACCACCTTGCTCACATTTAGAACCATCAAAAAATAGGGTTATGTTGGCCTGTGACTCAGGCTCATCAGAATTTGGTGATTCTGAGATATGGAAGACCCCATCATCTGGTAGTTCTATGGTCAGAGGCTGATCATCTTCGAGAGGAGCCTCTGCTAGTTGATCGGCTATGACTTGAACTTTGATGGATTTTTGTCCAATAAAATCTATGTCAAATTTTGTCAACAACATGATCCATTTTTTCGTGCGACTACTATGATAAGTACGACTCATCATGTACCGCAATGGATTCTCCTTAGACACAACATACGTCATGTTGCTTAGCATGTAATGGCATAAATTTTTGGTAGTAAACACCACTTCCAAGTAGAGCTTCTCAATGTATGCATAGTTAAGTTCATAATTGACCAGGGTGCAGCTAAGAGAATAGGTAGCCTGTTCTTTGTGAAGTTCATTTTTTTGGGCTAGCATGGCACCCATTGCCACCTCAGTAGCTGAGATGTATAAGTAGAAAAAAACAATTGGTCTAGGTGGTGCCAATACTGGCGACGAATCCAGGTATTGTTTAATTTCGTCAAAGGTTGACTGGCACTCGTCATCCCAGTGAAATGCTACCCCCTTATGCAATAATTTTTTCACGGGTCGGCACTTGTCAAATAGCTACGCTATGAAGTGCTTAATTGACGCGACCTTTCCCTGTAGGCTTTTGAGATGCTTAATGGTAGTTGGGGGGAGCATTTCAAGGATTGCATTGACTTTGTTTGGTTCCACCTCGATGCTTTTCTTTGAGACTATGAAACCCAAGAGTTTTCTAGATGTGACGCCAAATACGCACTTCTTGTGATTCAGTCTGACTTTATGTTCCATGAGGTGATCGAGGATCTTGCTTAAGTCATCGAGATGATCTGGGCGCAAAAGAGATTTTGCCAACAAATCATCCATGTAATCTTCCAAAGTTTTATGCATGTAATCATGGCATGTTGGTAGGTGGTGCCAACATTTTTAAGGCCAAAGGGCATGACCTTATAACAAAATGTCCCCCAAGGTGTTGTGAACCCCATTTTTAGTTGGTCCTTGAGATTGATACAGATTTGATTGTATCCTGAGAAACTATCAATGAGGGGTACCATTTCATGACCTTCTATAGCATCTACCAATGCGTCGATGCTTGGCAAGGGAAAATCATCCTTAGGAATTGCTTTGTTTAGATCTCAAAAATTAGTGCATATGCGAATCCTCCCGTCGGGCTTCTTGACGGGCACCATGTTGGACAACCATGGTGGGTAATCCACGTAGATGACAAACTGTGCATCCAATAGCTTTTGTAATTCATATTTAACCATCAAGGCCATTGTTGGGTGCATCTTACGTAGTTTTTGCTTAAGTGGCTTGACTGTCGGATCAAGCGTTAGATTATGCATGACTAGCTGTGGATCTAGCCCTGAAATGTCTCTGTAGGACCATGCAAAAAACTCCTCTTTGAGAAGGGTAATGTAGTCGGCTTGCTCTTTAGGGGATAAGCTTACCCCCAACTTGATAATATATGGATTCATTGGATTTGAGCTGATGTCTACGTTAGTCATCTCCTCGATCGACATGTGGGATCCATCCTCCAACTGGTGTGGATTTGAGATAAAATGGATATCATTTGCTGAGTTTAAATCTGCGTTGGGAACCTCAGGTTCCTCTTCAGCATGGAAGATATCCTGAGTTGGCCCTGGGGTAAAATGAAGTATTTTACCGAAAGGCTAGTACTCTGATGGGGATGTAGGTGAACTGATGCGATCCCAGTCTATGACATCTATGTTTAAATACAATGACTATGCTGGATCGGTCGGGTTATGGATGGGGGTGGTTAAGGCAATGGAGATCATGTTGATGAAATGATTTTGGTCTCCATTAGCATGGGTGTGATGATTCAAACATTTTGGATGTTATCTGTGCTCCAGATATGGCTCTAGAGGTATTGACATGAATGGATTGACCCTATGTGCGGATAGGAAGATAGGGTCTACCCTCGACACTAATGTCGCTATAGGGTCTCTGGGCGGAAGGTATTCTCTGTATGCCCAAAGTGGTAGATTCAAAACTTGTTCCCACTACACTGGGTCTACATACCACTTATGACCTAGCACTATATTTAGTTGTTCAAATATGTCATTAATCTCCAAGGGGTAGTGTTGTTGTCGCATATGATTGAGATAGGCCATCTTAGTTTCATCTTCATAATCACTATCGAAGATCCAAAGGCCTTCATTGGCTCCAATAACTATTTGTGACATTAGAGGCTCGTCTTGCTCGAGCAAATTGATCTAGCCCCATTGGGGTTGTTCTACTCTTTGCAGTGGGGCATGATTGTCTTGTGGTGGCACTTTCTCGATGGGAGCCACCAAAGGGAACATTGCCAAGAGGCTTTCCTGATAATCATCCATGGGGGTCACTTATGAGTGATTTATATCTGATTTGAAGGGATCCCATGGTGCTACCTCATATTATGACTCATCTCTTGATGATCCTTCATGACCTTGTCTACACCTCTCTTGTAGGTGTGTTCTTGAAATTTCTCCTCTTTTGAGCAAAGGGAAATGGTTGTTGAGGTCAACAAGGTTGGTTGTTAACAACAGGAGATAATTTCCCAATGTGTATGTCGTGTTAGGGTTGGAATATGGATCTAATGCCAATTCCCCCCTGTTGCCTATCCCTAGGCCTTGCATGTTCTCTACCAAGATGTCCAAGGGGAGGGGGTGGTTGAAACCTACTCCTAAATTGTTGTATGGCA
This sequence comes from Wollemia nobilis, assembly GCA_028583015.1. Taxonomy (NCBI): domain Eukaryota; kingdom Viridiplantae; phylum Streptophyta; class Pinopsida; order Araucariales; family Araucariaceae; genus Wollemia; species Wollemia nobilis. Next base: position 709,072 of record JAQPPZ010002951.1, read on the forward strand.
TTTGGTATCTTGGTTGGCAAAGAACACGCGCTCCTTGCTCATATCTACCTAACCCATATCCATGCCAATTGCATTGGCCAAGGTATTTCAAGGCGAAGTCTGGGTTAGACAAATAATTGACATCTTCTGCAAAGGGCTCTTCATCTTCGTCCTCTTGCATGTATGGTTCAATACCATGATCAAGGTCCCCATACACAAAGTTTGTTTGATTCGAAAGGTAGACTAGAGGAACAATGGTACCGATGCGGAGGCGAGGTCTCCCTGTAGACACCAAAACAGCACCAATCCGATTATGTGACTGCAAACACTGATCGCTTTGACAAACACAGCCCCAGGGGCAGCCCTCAGAGGTTAAACAGTGGTCTTAACCACTTTCATAGCAATTTTGTGAGGTCAAGGAGCAATTTGGCACACTTGGACACTTTGCCCAGTATTCGTCTCACCCAGGGACGAATTCAAAATAGAATCCGTCCCACCCCGGACGAATTCTCGAATCCGTCCCCGGGTGGGACGAATTCTAAGCAACGGGAAAAAGGGCAAATGGTGCCAAGTGGAAGCCCAGAACAGTCAGTTAAGGGCTCCTACCTTGCACGCATGTGTAAGTGGACAGAGGGGCCATTGGAGGACTGTTACAAGAAGCATTTATCAAAGTTCAAGTCAGTGAAGGACTCCCCTCCCTCATGGGAAGACAAGACTGCCACATGGCGCCCATGGCCAACACTTGGCTTTTGTGCTTCCCTCCCAAAAGAGACCCCTTGGGTCTATAAAAGGTGGGAATTTTCTCACCCAAAACATGCAGGTAGAAGGAGTGTTCAAGCAACGAAGTGCTGCCGAACTGAAGACTCACTTGCGTCCTCCTTTGTTCACCATCCTACATCCATCAATATCTTTTGCAAGGGAGGTTGTTGGGTGGCCTTTGGAAGCTCGAACCTTACTCAAATCCGATGCATGGACATCTGAACCTACCAATTCACCGACCCCCCAATCCTAAAAGGTTTTGGGCCCATCCTTGGTGGATTGGCTCCAAAATCGAGGGCCAACGGTGGGAGGCCCACTTGGCCACCCCCGCACCCCCAAGTTCTAATTTCAGTTTTTGAGCACTTTAGATTAATTTTTAGATTGCATTCTGTGTTACTAGGTCTGATTAGTCTATAATTGCAATTTTGTAGCTTTTGGTCAGAGTTTAGGGTGTTTTGTATTGCTTTATCGTTTCGCTAACTTGCAGGTGTCAAGGTTAAATTCCTGAGGGAGGAGGCCAAATTGGGAAAATCCGACCATCTGGGTCGTCCCAAAATGGCCCCAATTACCTAACCCCCCTGTTTGTAGGAGTTTTGCAGGTCCCAGGATCCGACATTGGAGCAGCAGCAGGTCGATTTCTCCTATTCAGAAGAATTCGTCCCACCCAGGGACGAATTACAGTCAGAATTCGTCCTACCCAGGGACGAATTATAGTTTAAGGTGAATTGGCAAGCTGCCTCAGTGGCAGTGGCCTTCTGGTGACTATTATTATCTTCTGTCAAATTTTGAAGCAATTTGGATTCACTGTTTTCATGGTTTCAAGCAAATATTCGTATGCATATTTTGTTAGTTTTAGAGAGAGAATGATTTTCATTTGCAACAGGTGCTACTAACGTCTTGATCATTTATTTGTTTGCAGGAGAAGCAGAGAGGCGAAGAACCCATCAACATCGGCGACGGCATCATCTTAGCCCGCCCAGGTGCAATCGTGGGCACGCGGAAGGAGGAACCATTCGGCGATTGTAATCAAACCTTGTTTGCGCTCCTAGCCCCCGAAAAGGGAGGAGGCATTATTGTAACAGAGATCGAAAGAAATTAATGAAAGGGCTATTTTTCTTTATCTGATTGCGTCTCTTACAACATGTCTCTTTTCGTTTCATGTAATGTACATTCCTAGGACTTAGGCGTGCTTAACTTTGAATGCAATTGCACTTGGTGTTTCCTTTGACCGAAATCTCGTGCTTTCAGTGGCGATCACGGTGGGACCCTGTTCCCTGGTTTTGAAATCACAAAAACTAATTAAATTTTTGTGTTTGTGCTTGACAGGTACACTTTTTTTTGTTCCAGACTGCTATTCGTCTCTGACAGGGACGAATCCTTTTCTGCAATTTGTCTGACCCTGAGACGAATTCAAATTCATATCTGGGAGGGACGAATTCTGTTATGCAATTCGTCTCCCAGAGGGACGAATTCCTGTCTGTGGATTTTCAGAGCAGAAATTCAGAGATAACAGGAGCAGGCAGAGAAGAGGTAGGGATTTTTACTATCTCTGTTAAATTTTTCTGTTTTTGTTTCTGTTTCGTTAATTGTTTTCATTTAATCCTGCATTGCATTAGGGAAAGTCATGTATGCTAGTTTCATTTTGTTGGATAAAACGAATCCCACACACATCACGAGACAAATTTAAACCAAGGAGCTGGTCTTAAGACCCCAACCCTTGATCAAGACCATTGGTGGATTTAATCACCGCCTTGGCTTGATTTGCATCCATTTCCCGATTGTCAACTGTTGTTAGGCATAAATCCTGATGAAGACAGACCGAGCGTAGCTGGGGTGATTCCCATGCGCACGAGGATAAGTTTTCTATGGTAGGTGTCATTAACAGGACAATCCCCCTTTCGTACCACCTATGTACCATGTACCTTCTGCTCTCACGTACCTATAGTCTCCCTCTCGTAAGGGTGGGTATATAGAGGTTGGTATATCGGCCTGGTTGGTATATTGAAGGGGTGACATTTTTGGAGTTATAAGAGCCTACATGATGCATTTAAACGTTCTACAAAACCTACAAAAACAAAACAAAACATCAAAATGCACTAAACCAGTTTAGGACACACCAAGAATCCTTAAAAGAGATAATCACGGTCTTGTGAATGTGTGTTTATAATTCTGCTTAGTGTAGACAAAAAAAAGAGAGAAAATCATAAAACGAGATAAAAACTTATTTAGATAGCATAAAAGCACCGCAATGGTGTACACCCGTAGTCAAGCCCAATCAAGGGCAGAAGCTCCGAGAGGTACACAAAAAGTAGGCACAAGTTGCCTTGACTTCAGCCCTGAGTATTTGGTTATACCGCCTTATCGGTCTAACCTACAAAAGAATCAAATTCAGAATCCTTGGTGGGGTATGCCTATTCAAAGCAGCCCCTTTCGGGAAGATGCCTTACATGTAGACCTTGACATAAATAGAGAATCACCTCTTGAAGGTAGGCATGAGTGGCCACCGTGCAATGAAGCGCTAAACAGGCACACTTTCCATTTAGAGGGGCAACATGGATATGGCGTCCCTTCTTTACCTATCATCAGAACGAGAGAGACCACATCCGGAGCGCAGGGCTCCTTACATAGGGCGACCTAACTCCGCCCATCCCATTTACACTCATGAAAGGGAGTATGATGAAAACCATCACATTCCTCGAGAGCAACAAACAATGCGGGAACCTTGCATTTCCACACCAGCAGGATATCATGATCACCCCTTGAGGCCAGAACCTCGAGCACATACCACTTACCTCGACAGAGGGAAGCGACCCATTGAAACCTTAGAGCATCAAAATCAAGGTAGACCCATAGGAGGAACATTTGAACCTCCTGAACAAAATAGGGTAGAACAAATTGATCCGACTGTCACCAGATATACCACCCGTCAAGCCCAAATCATGCGGCTTAAACAAAGTCAGCAAGAGATAGAGTATCAATACCGCTTGGATAAAGAACGCATGCAACGTGAAGTGGATGAGTTACGCTATGAAATACCTGAGAGGGGGCCAACCCCTCGCATCCAAATATATTAACAGTATGAGAGGCATAATCCGTTGGCGCAAGACAGGTCTCCACGACCTCGTCAAGCTCTGCCTCCAAGACCCCATAGATTCGAGAGGGAGGCAACTCCCCGAAACAATGATGGGTACCTTCAGCAAGAACTTGATCAGGGTCATAGGTTTCGCCCTAAGACTCCTCAAGAATTTTACGAGGAGTATGAACCAGAAGAGGAGTATATCGAAACTCCCCATCAAGGCAGGAAGGATGCCATTCGGCCACCCCTCCATAGGCCTCCAGTTTATCGTAACTTGCAACAAGAGTGAACAAGAGAGGAAGAAATAAAATCTTCCGATGCATACCAAGCGCTATTGGAGCATTTAGAGTCGGTGGAGACAAAAGCTGCTGGGCATCAAAAACCCACATTACGTCTACTCCGCAATAATCCGGTGCATCCCTCAGTGCCTACACCTCTTTACCCCGAACACTTTAAGTTGCCTCAATTGGCAGTTTTTAAAGGTGAAGAGGACGCACAGGAACATGTTACACGGTTTCTAATCCAATGCTTCGGCATTCAAGATAATGACGCGTTATTGCTTAGAACATTCATAACTACATTCACAGGCCCCGCCTTGGATTGGTTCACACAGCTGCCCAAACACAACATAAGCAGCTTAGATCAGCTAGTAGATGCGTTTCTTGAACGCTTCGCCTTCAACACAAGGAAGAAGGCATCACTTAGTGATCTTGCTAGCCTTAAAAAATTTGAGGAGGAAACAATGACAGCGTACGGGAACCGATGGAGAGCTTTGCTTTCTAAGTTACCCTACCGTCCTCCCATGTCGGACATCACGCAAATGTTCGTGAAAAGTTGTTTAAAATCAATCTCTGGTCTATTGTTGCTGCGACAATACGACAGCTTAGAAGAAGCTTTGGCGCAAGCCAGAGTCATAGAAGAGATTAAGATAGGCGAAGGTGCAATTGCCAAGCCTAAGAAGAAAGAGTGGAATAAAACCACTAAAACTGGGACAACGCAACCACAACACGCTGCAATCAACCAAGTTGCGATAAATGTCCCAGCGCCTGTGCAAGAAACGCAGCCTCAAAAGGCTAACTACCAGGCAGTGCCTCCTGCTTACGAAAGAGATAACAGGAGACAAGAACAGTATCAGCAGCATCACCCTAGGCGATAATTCACCCCGTATGCGGAGTCTAGGGACTCCTTATTTGACCGCTTGTCAGTGGCGAATCTAGTTACTCTGCCAGAAATCCAAATTTTTGACCCTAGCGTTCCTAAGCCTAGGGGGTATAGGAAGGAATTGTATTGCAGATTTCATAGACGTAGAGGACATGACCTAAATGGGTGCTGGAAATTCAAAGAACTAGTCTAGGATTTGATCGACAATCGAACATTGGTCGTGGACAACCCCATCGCACCTAACAACCAACAAATGGGGGTATTCAAGGACCTCTTGCCTGCCCACGAGGCACAGACAAAACCGCTCCAAATAAACGAGGTGCAACAAGATCTTCCCGCAAAAGGATTTGTGGGAATGATTAGAATTGTAACAAGGAATAGAAAATACCCAGCAGTTGCCCCCGAGGTACCTGCGAGGGAAGTTCCGTCGACATCGCAGCCTCAACAACGCCCAATGCAGTTACCTCCGCCTAGACCTGAGGTCACGATACGAACCAAACTCACGCAGAGTTTGCGGACCACGTCAGCTAGGCTGTCCATCTACGAGCTTATTCAACAATCATCTCCACATAGATAAGCTCTTATGGACATCTTAAAATCCATTGAAGTACAACCCCATGAAGCTAATTCTTTCAACGCTTTCGTGGGACATGTGAAACAATGTACAGAGCCTGTCATCACATTCAAAGAAAATGAGGTCAAAACAATATCGAATGACATGCCGGATCCACCCCTGCACGTTATCGCGCGGGTCAACGGGATCCTGTACAAGAGAGTGCTGATAGATACTAGCTTGTCTAGTAACATTATAACCACTGCTGCGTTAAAGCATTTAAAATTTCCAGCCTCTCACATCACAGCTTCCACGTACACACTGCGAGCTTTTAACGATGCAATTTGCTCGACAGTCGGCACGGTTTTTCTGCCTATACAGGTAGGACAAAAGTCAATACCCACACTGTGCCATGTGTTGGAAGGCGAAATGGCTTATAACATACTGCTAGGGCGGCCTTGGATCAGGGACATGAAGTGTGTCCCCTCGATCGCACACTAGTGCTTGAAGTATGCCTATGAAGGGCAAATACATGTAGTCCCAATGGACTTAGAGCCCTTCAAGTATTGCAATGTGGTACAATTCATACCTCAATCGACCCTACCATCAACACATTTGGATTTTCAATTAAATCCATCTAAATAGGGTCCGACACCGCAGGCACCACTGGTGGCCAATAAGGCAAAATCCCAGCCAGGTGAGATGTCATCATTGGCTCCTTCATCATCAGCGCCACCTATCGTGGCCCAACAGAAGGACAAGGGAAAGAAAATCATGGAGGATGTTAAGCCTCTAGAAGAGGGGTTGCCCATGATCTCAGCAATATCAACAGAGGAAGCACCCAACGCAACGGAAACCAAGATTCCTGAACAACAAAACATGGAATGGACTCAGGAAGGACTACCATTTCCTCCTACCCAATCATCAACAATCACTGTTGAGATGGCCAGTACAGGCTTGGGAGAGTACATAGTGCAAAATGTTGTGGCAACCCCCACACTGGAGTCAGTACAAGACATGGGAAGACCTCGCCTTCCCATTGGAACAATCGTCCCTTTATGCTACCCATAGAACCAAACGAATTTTGTGTATGGGGGCCTTGATCATGGTTCTGAACCATGTGAACAAAAGGAAATAGATGAAGAACCTTTTGTCGAAAACATCAATTATCTGTCGAACCCAGAATTTGCCCTAAAATATCTCGAACAATGCAATTGGCATGGGTATGGGCTAGGCAGATACGAGCAAGGGATGCGAATCCTTTGTCAACCAAGATATCAGATGCCATACGACAAGTCGGGGGTAGGGTTCAACCATCCCCTACCATTAGACATCTTGGTTGAAAACATGCAAGGCCTAGAAATAGGCAACAGGGGGGGATTGGCACAAGACCCGTACGCCAATCCAAACATAGAATACACATTGGGGGATTATCTCCCATGGTCTACAAACACCCCTGGTAACAACAATAATCCCTCTCATTTGCTAGAGAGAGGTGAAAGTTCAGAGAGCAGTCCTCGAAAAGAACAACAACGACTTCCAGATATTTTTTTGAAACTGTTCCCCTTAGAGGTTCCAGACGAAATAACGCAGTCTCAAAAGAATCAGGTCCCTCCACTAAGAGTGGAACAACCGCAATGGGATCAGATTAATTCACTGGAACAAGAAGAATCCTCAATGTTGGAAGCAACAGATGCTGAAGAGGATGAGCAATTTTGGATCTATGAAAGCGATTCAGAAGATGAGACTGAGATGGACTATCTCAGACATGCGCGACGACATCACCGCGCTCTAACCCATGAAGATCTAATGGGACAAATGGGTATACGGTTGGGACATGAATGGCACTTAGACCCAACGAGGTGGGACCAAGTGCTAGGCCTATGGCTCCAAATTCAAGTTGAGCATCGTCCACCTCAAGATCCCATCAGGACAACAGTACCAAGGGAAGACCCCGCCTTCCTTTCCGCACATAGAGACGAATTTGCACCTAGAGAGGATCCATTCTTGCCTGTTCTCGTAGAGACAGATCCAGAGTATAGGGAACATCTGAAAGAATCAAGTCGTCACACCCGTGGTTCTGGAGACCAAATTCATTCCATCCACATGATCTCCATTGATTTGACCACACCCATCCGCAATCCGACCGATCCATCACAGTCATTACATCTAAACATGGATGCCATTGACTGGGATCGCGTCAACTCACCATTGTCACCATCAGAGTACTGGCCTTTCGGTGAAATGCTTCATTTTACCCCAAGGACAACTCAAGATATTTTTCAAGCTGAAGAGGGACCCGAGGTCCCCAACGCAGATCTTAACTCAGCTGATGATATCCATTTAATCCCAACTCCACATCAGTTGGAGGACGGATCTCACATGTCAGTCGAAGAGACGACTGACATAGACATCGGCACAGATCCAATGAATCCACGGATTCTCAAGCTGGGGGTAAGCCTTTCCCCCGAAGAGCAAGCCGATTACATTGCCCTTCTTAAAGAAAAGGAGGTTTTTTCATGGTCATACAAAGATATGCCAGGACTAGACCCGTAGCTAGTCATGCACAATTTAACGCTTGATCCGAAAATCAAGCCAGTAAAGCAAAAACTAAGAAAGATGCACCCAACAGTGGCCTTGATGGTCAAAGACGAATTACAAAAGCTGTTGGATGCACAATTTGTCATCTGCGTGGATTATCCGCCATGGTTGTCCAACATGGTTCCCGTCAAGAAGCCCGATGGGAGGATTCACATATGCACCGAATTTCGAGACCTAAACAAAGCGAGTCCTAAGGATGATTTCCCCTTGCCAAGCATTGACGCATTGGTAGACGCTACAACAGGTCACGAAATGCTCTCCCTAATGGATGGTTTCTCAGGATACAATCAAATTCGTATCAATCCCGAAGACCAACTCAAAACGGCATTCACAACGCCTTGGGGGACATTTTGTTATAAGGTCATGCCTTTTGGCCTTAAAAACGCTGGCGCTACATACCAACGTGCTATGACGTATATCTTCCATGATTACATGCACAAAACTTTGGAAGATTACATGGATGATTTGTTAGCCAAGTCTAAATTGCGCTCAGATCATCTCGGTGACTTAAGCAAGATCCTCGATCGCCTCATAGAGCATAAGGTCAGATCGAATCCCAAGAAGTGCGTGTTCGGCGTCACATCTGGAAAACTCTTGGGTTTTATAGTCTCCAAAAGAGGCATCGAAGTGGACCCAAACAAAGTCAAGGCAATCCTTGAAATGGCTCCCCCAACCACTATCAAGCAGCTCAAAAGTCTGCAAGGAAAGGTTGCGTCGATTAAACGCTTCATAGCGCAATTATCTGACAAATGCCGACCAATGAACAAATTATTGCACAAAGGGGTCACATTTCATTGGGATGACGAGTGCCAGTCAGCCTTTGAAGAAATCAAACAATACTTGGCTTCGCCGCCAGTATTGGCACCGCCTAGACCAGGTGTGCCATTCTACTTATACATCTCGACTCATCGAGGTGGCATCGGCGCAATGCTAGCCCGGAAGAATGAACTTCACAAAGAACAAGGCTACTTACTATCTTAGCCGCACCCTGGTCAGTTACGAACTTAACTATGCATACGTTGAGAAACTCTGATTGGCAGTGGTGTTTGCCACCAAAAGGCTACGCCACTACATGCTGAGCAACATGACGTATGTTGTGTCTAAGGATAATCCATTGCGATACATGATGAGTCGTACTTATCATAGTAGCCGCACGGCGAAATGGATCATGTTGTTGATGGAATTTGACATTGAGTTTATTGGACAAAAATCTATAAAAGGACAAGTCATAGCCGATCAACTAGCAGAGGCTCCTCTTGAAGACGATCAACCTCTGGTCATAGAACTACCCGATGATGAGGTCTTCCATGTCTCAGAATCGCCAGATTCTGAAGAGCCTGAGTCTCAGGCCGACATAACCTTATTTTTCGATGGTTCTAAATGCGAGCAAGGTGGTGGCGTAGGAATTGTATTCTTCACACCGTAGGGCGCTCCAATGCCCCTGTCATTTAAATTAAACTTCTAGTGCACCAACAACAATGCAGAATATGAATCCTTGCTCCTAGGTCTTCAGACATCAATCGCCATGAACATCAAAAGACTGAACATCTTTGGCGATTCGCTGTTAATCGTCAATCAAGTCAAAGGGGTATATCAATGCAAATGCCCAGTTCTGAAGGCCTATAAAGCCCTCATGGATAAATTCCTGGAAAAATTTGAGTGGTATGAAATCGAGGCACTCCCTCGATCATCGAATCGTTTTGCGGACACAATGGCCTCCTTGGGGTCACTAATCCCGCAAGACCTTTCCGGTGATATAACAACCATTCAGGTCAAAACCTTATCGCAACCCGCGATGGAGCGCGCAAGCTCAGACTCGACGCCAGGAATCCACATGATCCAGATCGAACCATCTTCGAATAAGTTCTTTCGAATCCGAGACTATTTGAAACACGCCAACTAGGGGTCTTTGTTCTCCCCCATTCCCATTAATAGCAACACAACGCTATTTTTACAAGTTCTATCCCAATCAGCATTTGTTAGGGAAGAACTCCAAAAGGGATTTTCTGTTCAAACTGTCGAGGTATCTGATCAACAAGACTGGTATTTACCCATAAGAGATTACCTCAAGTTAGGTAATCTACCATTTGGATTGATGCAAGCCGCAAAACGAACATTCAAACAGAAAGCGGCAAAATATGTCTTGATAGGAGACATTTTGTATCGTCGCAGCTACGACGGAATTCTTCTTCGTTGCTTGGACCAGCAAGAGTCCACTTGGGCGATCACCCAAGCGCATGACGGTACATGTGGCGGCCACTTTAGTGGTATGGCCATTGCAAAGCGCATTCTTCGCATGGGCTATTATTGGCCATCTTTAGAGCGAGATTGCTGCGCATATGTCAAGAGGTGTGTGAAATGTCAACATCATGCCAATCTGATGCACGCACCTTCCCAGGCCCTACAGACAGTCTAGTCTGCTTGGCCATTTTCATAGTGGGGCCTCGATCTAATTGGAAAGATCTCCCCTGCATCGTCAGGCCATCACATGTTTATCATAACGGCCACAAAATATTTTACCAAATGGGTGGAAGCAATTCCGTTAACCTCTACGACAGGACCCCGCATTGCGGAGTTCATTTTGCATTACATCATATGTCGTTTTGGTATTCCATCCAAAATAATCTTGGATAATGGGCCATCATTCAAGAACAAAGACGTGCGTGCTTTAACCACAAAGTACAAAATTCAGCACAACTTTTCAAAACCCTATTATCCGCAAGCAAATGGGCAAGCAGAGGCGTCAAACAAAACACTAGTCGCCATCCTTAAAAAGACCGTCGCAGACAGTCATAAGGATTGCCACATAAAAATCCCACTTGCCCTTTGGGCCTATCGCACTAGCATTCGGACGCCCACTGGGGCAACTCCGTTTTCACTAGTGTATGGCTCAGAGGCGATAATGCCTCTCGAGTTGGAAATTCCTTCCCTCCGCATATCAATGCGGGAATTCATCGATGATGACACCTGCGCGGCGAGCCCGGTTAGACCAGCTTACGTTGCTTGATGAAAGACGCGTTAATGCTCTCGAGCACTTACGTATCTATCAAGAGCGGCTTAAGAGAGCTTACAACATGAAAGTTCACCTAAGAGACTTTCGGGTTGGTGATCTGGTTCTGAAGGAAAACCAACAAAACTCTAATTTTCCGTCCCATATGAGGGACAAATTTGCGGCAAATTGGTTAGGTCCGTATGTCATTGATAGCAAAATAGGACCAGGAACGTACAGGCTAGCTTCTATTGACGGTATCAAGGAAAAAGAAACCTTGAATATCAGTCATTTACGACCATTTCATATCTAAGACAGCCATGTACCAAAAAAAAAAAAAAAAAAAAAAAAAAAATTCAACAAAAACAAACAAACAAAAAGCTCCAAGGATTATCGCAATCTCTTGGTCACCCAAAAAGCTCCAAGGATTATCGCAATCTCTTGGTCACCCAAAAATCTCCAAGGATTATCGCAATCTCTTGGTCAACCCAAAAAGCTCTAAGGATTATCGCAATCTCTTGGTCAACCCAAAAAGCTCCAAGGATTATCGCAATCTCTTGGTCAACCCAAAAAGCTCCAAGGATTATCGCAATCTCTTGGTCAACCCAAAAAGCTCCAAGGATTATCGCAATCTCTTGGTCAACCCAAAAAGCTCCAAGGATTATCGCAATCTCTTGGTCACCCCAAAAAGCTCCAAGGATTATCGCAATCTCTTGGTCACCCAAAAAGCTCCAAGGATTATCGCAATCTCTTGGTCACCCAAAAAGCTCCAAGGATTATCGCAATCTCTTGGTCACCCAAAAATCTCCAAGGATTATCGCAATCTCTTGGTCACCCAAAAAGCTCCAAGGATTATCGCAATCTCTTGGTCAACCCAAAAAGCTCCAAGGATTATCGCAATCTCTTGGTCAAACAAATCAATAAATTCAACAAAAATAGAACAACAAAAATCAACAAAATCAACAAATATTTGCATCTCAATTCTAGGCATACTCGAATTCATCAAAATCAACAAAAACACCATGCATAAATCTTACCACACTACAGTCAGTGGTCTGGGAACGTACTAGGAGTTTCAGTAATTCGATCATCATTTTCCTCTTTAGACATGTAGTGTACCAAGTCGAACGGATTTTATAAAGGTAGAGTCATACTTGAAATACACCTTGTTACGTAACATCCCAACACAAATCAAAACACTAAAATTCCCAAAATTGTGTGAACGAAAGATGAAACCTGCAAAATAACTAGGTCACCACAAGCGAAACGGTTATCTTGCTCATCCCCCTGTGCGAATGACCCCTAGAATGCTGAGAGTTGGCAAAAGGACAAGCTTCCTCCCTACCCAATTCCCTAAGAATCCCTAAAGTTCTCAACAGTTGCAAAACACAAAAATTTGCAAAAATGTCAAAACTCAAAAATTTGACAAAATACAGTGCAAACATCAAAAGGCACAAACAACAGTGATTTTCATCACTCCATATCCCAAATCCCTTGCTCAAAAGAAAAATCAATCAAAATAAACAGTGATCTTATCACTACAAAAGAGCAAGTATCCCAATACAATTGAAAAAAAAAAAAAGAAGGGAGTTGACCTTGAATCCCTGGAACTCTCAGCATTCTGTAGGTCATAAGGCAAGCTTCAATACCAACTCGGTAACAGAAGTAAACCTCTCGCATGACGATATATCTGTCACATTAACTTGCGTGCAGATCAATGTTTGCATGTGGATGAGCTAGCTTATGGCAGCCTGCATTACAACGCAGATTAATCTTAGTACATATAACAAAGGAATTCATGGAGCTAATTAGGTGATCCTCGATACGAGTTCGGTTGAAAGCCCATTCGGCATCGGCGGTATCCTAACAAATACCACTAAATGAACTCAATTGCACACACAGGGATGTGAAATAGCTCGGTCAAAAACAAGTTTGATTCATACCTTGTTCAAAAGTCTTGTAAGATAAAGTACAATCATGGATAGTGAGTTAAAACTGTCTGAATCTCAGAAAATCTTACACTCATCCCAAAAACCATCTGCGCTACTTATCATTCTTATGATACCATCAGAAAATACAAAAACAACAAAGAAAAACCAGATAAATAAAAATAGCATTCATCCATTTTGCATATCACATAGGCATCTAAAATAATTCAATTCATCTGCATCCATCAAACAAATAAACATGCATAACAAAAATCAATCACATCATCACATGTACAAATCCAAAAATAAAACCGGTATATATATATATCGTCAAAAAAAAGATGCCCGCAGGCTACAAAAACAGGTCCTCAGACCCCGCAATCATACCCAAAACCCAACCTAAGGCGTCGGCCACCATGATCACGCAGAATCGGTGCGATGGGAACTACCCCCTGTGGTGTGGGTCCTACGGGACCCTGCAGGGCGGCTACTGCTAGCCCCCGCATCATGCCTACTACCACCCCCTCATCCAACCGCTCGCGGCGAGATGATCTTGATCGCTCGGTCGGACTATCCCTCGTCCGTCGAGAAGATCTCGTCGATAGAAGGCTCGGGGAGCCGCCCGCCAAGGCGGATGACCTCCCTCTCCAAGTCTATCCGGTATAGACACCACTCTGCCTCCCGCCGATGATAGATAGACAATGCATCATCGCGCTGCGCCAAAATGCTATCCCGCTCTGCCAACTGAGCCCGTAGAAGATCCCTCTCTAGATCCCGCATCCGTAGCAGCTCTGTAAGCCACGCAACCTCATTGCCTACATCCGACCCCACCCCCTCCGTATCTGTCGGATGCATAGGACTCCCGAGGACAGTAGCCTGCCCAGGCTCCAACTGCTCCTCCACATCCTGCATGTCCGGCTGCTCCGGAACACCCAAGTCCACATCCTCATCTCCCACATCCTCCATGTCTGCATCATCCAACGGCCCTCCCCAATCACCCCCTGCCGCCTCAGCATCCTCCACTACCGCCTCCGCACCTCCCAGAGGACCCTCACCTCTCCGAAGACCGCAAAACCCACCACGAGTCATACTCAGTGGTAGTACCTACGTCATCCACATCCAACACCTCAATAACAGCATCCGACTCCTCGCCCAATGGCACTAGGACAGGTGGCTCCAGATACCTCTCATCTCCCCGACGTCGATAGCCTACGGGTTCACCAAGAAACCCCTGGCGCACCCCAAACTGTCGTGTAACCCTGCGGTACGGAAAGAACTCATGCTCCGTCCCGTGCCGCCCAGTCAACCATCGCTCCCTCCATACCCGTCGGAGCCACTCTCCAGCCTCAAGCCAGGCTGGACAGTCCCGATAGGGACGCAAAAACACCTCCCCTGGAGTGAGCCACGAAAAGGCATCAATGTAGTGCTCAACTGCACCTGCCCATCGCCGACTCTGCCCCTGCTCCGCAGACCATCGCCACAAAGCTGCATAACCAATCTCATAATCCTCCATCGCCACCCGAGTCATCCATGGTAACCTGGTAGGCCTCTCAACAGCTATGTGCTACCAACCCCAGCACTGCAACAAAAAGCTACAATTGACACTCTTCTGCTGTCGACAGCGGACCTCGTACAGCTCTCCGTAAAGCTGCGCCAACAAAGTCTGTCCCCATCTCAGGATCAATGGTGCCTCTACCGGGCACTCTGCCAACTGCCACACCAAATCCAGTAGGTTCCACGGGAACCTCACGCTTGATGAATCAGGGAGAAGAATGTTAGAAATGAGGCCCATCAGGAATGCGTGCCTCACTCCTAACACCCCCCTCTCCTTCCACCAGCCAACCAAAATCTCGCCAGCCTGGCAATCCGCCTCGGCTGTCTCCACTGGGTCTGCTACACCTAGCTCCCCCCCATGCCCAAAACATCTCGTGAGTAATAGCAGTTCGCTGTTCGAACGGTGATGTCCTAATAGGCAGACCATCTATCGGAATCCGAAGCAACCGATAGACGTCCTCAAGAGTCACAGTCATCTCCCCTATCAGGAGATGGAAAGTATTGGTCCTCGGATCCCAAATCTTGATCGGGGTCGTCGGATAGGCCCGATCCGAAACCACGAGCTCCAGTCGAGCCACCTGCTTGAGCCCAAGGGCATCAAGCCATTCCCAGTCGTCATCAGTCAAGGCCAACCGCGCCTTAGTAAAGGCAGCAGGTACACGGTACCGGATCATAACAACCTGCAAGCAAAAACAAAAAAAAAAAAATAATAAATAAAATAAAAATAAAATTTTCAATTCTAGGGTTTCTAACCTTAGTTGTTAAACAAAAAACATTACAAAAAATCTTAAAGTTTTGAAAAGTGCAACACAAAAACAATGCATTCAGTTAAAGCAAAATAAGCCCTAGGGTCACTTACAGGACTCGCCTCGGCTCCGCCGCTCGAACCAGTTTGTGCACTCATGATGGCAGAGAGAATTCCGATGAGCGCTTCGCTTCGCGAGATTACCTCCTCCTCCCAGAGCTCCAAAATCGCAAGAAAAAAAAATGACACAAATGAGCCCAAAATCAAGTTTTGGCCCTTAAATAGGCCATTTGCACTGGAATTCATCCTTTACTGGGACGAGCACTCTGATTAGCACTCGTCCCACCCAGGGACGAATTCTCCAGCTGGAATTCGTCCCACCCAGGGACGAATTCAGGCCAGCACAAAATAAAATCAAGAAAAATGACTAAAAATGCACTAAAAACAGACAATAAAACTGCCTGACAGGATTGCAAATGCAACTGACAACATGGGCATACAAAATCAACATCGGGGTCACAAATTATCAATATCCTACTCCCTAAGAAGGCTACCATAGCCGGACCGCTCCAGGGGAAGACAGATTTTGAAAATTTAATCCCAAAAATGATGTCACAAAAAACAACAAAAACAGTACAAAATTCAACAAAAACACAACATAAACATTGCCAGACACAAGTGCTCTTGCACTTAACCTCTTGGCATAGCAAAATTGATGTCGGGGTTTGCATTGTCACTATCCTACTCCCGAAGAAGGCTACCATAGCCGGACCGCTCCACGGGAGGACGAATTGCCGACAATTCAATCACCAAATCGTGTCACAAAAACAATACAAAATTCAACAAAAACACAACAAAAACATTGCCGGGCATAAGTGCTCATGCACTTAACCTCTAGGCAAATAAAAATCGATGTCGAGGTCCAAATTATCACTCTCCTAGTTCCCCAAGAAGGCTATCATAGCCGGACCGCTCCACGGGAAATAGGTTTTCAATGATTTCACCTCCTTATGACATCACCAAAAGGGTTAACACCCACCAAAAATAGGTCCATATGTTGGAAAATTTGCACACGCTTAACGGTAAACCCTCTAAAGGCAAACCTTGCACAAGTCATCTTGGGTCAAGCGACTCATCGCTTCTCTCACGAAGGTCATTCCCTCATCGATTCGTCACTTGAGGGGGTAGTCACACTTAGTCACCAATCAACAATCACACACCCAATTAAGGAAAATGACATGCATTCAAAGAATCGTTGACAAAGACAATCACGCTCTTGCTTGGGGCAGTAAACAAGAAACAATCAAATCAATCAAACACTTGGCATTTCGTGAATCATGAACACAAGGTTCCCCCTGAGGATAAAAATGCCCTTCATTTGTTCATGACTGATCAATGTCCAAGTTCAAGTCACACCTCACCAAAACAGGTTAATACTTGAAATCAATTTCCTTAGCTCGTCAGAAGAAAGGATTCAAGAATGCATGCCCTTTCCATACTTGGGGCATCAAAATTTGGTTAGGTTACCAAGAAACCCTAATTAGTAGTGCTTTGGTTATCTATTTTTGCTCAGCATTGCGTCACCCGTAGCGCTTCCCAAAAAGGGGCATCTATAGACACCAAAACAACACCAATCCGATTATGTGACTGCAAACACTGATCGCTTTGACAAACACAGCCCCAGGGGCAGCCCTCAGAGGTTAAACAGTGGTCTTAACCACTTTCATAGCAATTTTTTGAGGTCAAGGAGCAATTTGGCACACTTGGACACTTTGCCCGATATTTGTCTCACCCGGGGACGAATTCAAAATAGAATCCGTCCCACCCCGGGACGAATTCTGAATCCAGTCCCCGGGTGGGACGAATTCTAAGCTTAACGGGCAAAAGGGCAAATGGTGCCAAGTGGCAGCCCAGAACAGTCAGTTAAGGGCTCCTACCTTGCACGCATGTGTAAGTGGACAGAGGGGCCGTTGGAGGACTGTTACAAGAAGCATTTACCAAAGTTCAAGTCAGTGAAGGACTCCCCTCCCTCATGGGAAGACAAGAATGCCACATGGCGCCCATGGCCAACACTTGGCTTTTGTGCTTCCCTCCCAAAAGAGACCCCTTGGGTCTATAAAAGGTGGGAATTTTCTCACCCAAAACATGCGAGTAGAAGGAGTGTTCAAGCAACGAAGTGCTGCCGAACTGAAGACTCACTTGCGTCCTCCTTTGTTCACCTTCCTACATCCATCAATCTCTTTTGCAAGGGAGGTTGTTGGGTGGCCTTTGGAAGCTCGAACCTTACTCAAATCCGACGCATGGACTTCTGAACCTACCAATTCGTCGACCCCCCAATCCTAAAAGGTTTTGGGCCCATCCTTGGTGGATTGGCTCCAAAATCGAGGGCCAACGGTGGGAGGCCCACTTGGCCACCCCCGCACCCCCAAGTTCTAATTTCAGTTTTTGAGCACTTTAGATTAATTTTTAGATTGCATTATGTGTTACTAGGTCTGATTAGTCTATAATTGCAATTTTGTAGCTTTTGGTCAGAGTTTAGGGTGTTTTGTATTGCTTTATCGTTTCGCTAACTTGCAGGTGTCAAGGTTAAATTCCCGAGGGAGGAGGCCAAATTGGGAAAATCCGACCATATGGGTCATCCCAAAATGGCCCCAATTACCTAACCCCCCTGTTTTCAGGAGTTTTGCAGGTCTCGGGATCCGACATTGGAGCAGCAGCAGGTCGATTTCTCCTATTCAGAAGAATTCGTCCCACCCAGGGACGAATTACAGTCAGAATTCGTCCTGCCCAGGGACGAATTCCAGTTTAAGGTGAATTGGCCAGCTGCCTCAGTGGCAGTGGCCTTCTGGTGACTATTCTTATCTTCTGTCAGATTTTGAAGCAATTTGGATTCACTGTTTTCATGGTTTCAGGCAAATATTCGTATGCATATTTTGTTAGTTTTAGAGAGAGAATGATTTTCATTTGCAACAGGTGCTACTAACGTCTTGATCATTTCTTTGTTTGCAGGAGAAGCGATGAGGCGAAGAACCCATCAACATCAGCGGTGGCATCATCTTAGCCTGCCCAGTGCAATCGTGGGCACGCGGAAGGAGGAACCATTCAGCGATTGTAATCAAACCTTGTTTGCGCTCCTAGCCCCTGAAAAGGTAGGAGGCATTATTGTAACAGAGATCGAAAGAAATTAATGAAAGGGCTGTTTTTCTTTATCTGATTACGTCTCTTACAACATGTCTCTTTTCGTTTCATGTAATGTACATTCCTAGGACTTAGGCGTGCTTAACTTTGAATGCAATTGCACTTGGTGTTTCCTTTGACCGAAATCTCGTGCTTTCACTCCCCATGTCCTGTATGGACTCTAGTGTGGGTGTTGCTATAATATTCTACACCAGATACTCCCCCAAGCCCATATTGGCCATTTCAACGGTGATTGTTGGTGATTGAGGTGGAGGGAACAAAAGTTCTTTTGGAGTCCACTCCATGTTGGGTGAACTAGGAGCCTCAACTTCCATTCTGCTAGACATATCCTCAGTAGAGATAGTTGATACTGATGGCGGTGTCTCTTCCATGGGTTTATTTGATTTATCCTTCTATGTGGCCATCGTATGTCGCATCGTTGGTGAAGGACCAACTGATGAAGATGGACCCGAATGTGGTTTTGATGGGCTTGTAAATGGGGATGCCTATGGAATCAGACCCTGTTTAGATGGATTCAACTGAAAATCCAAATGTGTTTATGGAAGGGTTGATTGAGGCATCAGTTGTACCGCATTGAAATACTTGAAGGGTTCTAAGTCCATTGGGACTACATGCATCTCCCCTTCAAATGTATACTTTAAACATTGATGAGCTATCGAAGGGACACACTTCATGTCCCTGATCCATGTTCGACCCAGCAAGATGTTATAGGCCATCTCACCTTCCAAAATATGGCAAATGTAGGTATAGTATTTTGTCCCACCTGGATGGGTAGGACAATTGTGCCAACTTTTGAGCATATCACATCATTGAATGCTCACAGAGTGTGGGTGGAAGACGTAATGTGAGATGCTGGCAACTTCAGGTGTTTCAATGCCATTATTGTGATGATATTACTGGACAAGCCAGTGTCTACCAACACCCTCTTATACGGGATCTCGTTGACCCACACGATAACGTGCAAGGGTGGATCCGCCATATCATCAGCCACTAATTTCACTTCATCTTCTCGAAAGGTGATGACTAGCTCAGTGCATCATTTGACATGTCCCACAAAGTTGTTGAAGGAATTTGCTTCATGGGGTTGCAACTCAATGGCTTTCAATATCTCCATTAGAGCCTCCCGATGGGGCGTTGATTGTTGTATGAGCTCGTATATGGAGAGCCTAGCTGATGTGGTCCTCAAGCTTTGAGTGAGTTTGGTACAAATTGTGGTCATGGGTCTAGGTAGAGGAGGTTTTGTAAGGTGTTGTTGCGGTTGTGACATTGTTTGCACCTCTCCTGTAGCTATTGCAGGGGCAGCTACACTCGGATACCTCCTGTTTCGAGTCACTATATTGATCATCCCTACATACCCCTGCATGGGGCATTTCTATGTGACCTCATTGACTTGTAGGGTCTTTGCCTGTGCATCATGGGCAGGAAAGGGGTCCTTAAAGACCTCCATTTGTTGGTTTCTTGGTGCCACGTGATTATCCACCGCTAATGTCTTGTTATTAATTAGGTCTTGC
Organism: Wollemia nobilis; assembly: GCA_028583015.1. Lineage (NCBI taxonomy): Eukaryota > Viridiplantae > Streptophyta > Pinopsida > Araucariales > Araucariaceae > Wollemia > Wollemia nobilis. The sequence goes on from JAQPPZ010002951.1 coordinate 729,126, forward strand.
ACCAAGCCCTTAAACTTCCAACATGCATTAAGGTCATGTCCCTTACACCTATGGAACCTAAAGTACAAATATTCCCTGTAGCCATTCAGTTTTTGTGCATTGGGATCTATGGGTTGAATCTCGAGCAAGTTGATCAAGTTTATCACTGACAAGCAGTCAAATAGGGAGTCTTTGGACTCTGTGGAAGGTGTGAATTGTCGCCTAGGATGATGCGGTTGATTTTGTTCTTGCCTCTAATTTTCTCGATCATAACTGTTAAGAGGCACCGTCTGATAGTTAGCCTTTTGGGGTTGTGTTGCTTGTGCAGGTTTAGGGATGTTGATAGCAACCTGATTGACCGCAGTGGGTTTTTGTTGCATGGTCCCTATTTTGGTGTTCTTAGACCATTCTTTCTTTTTTGGCTTGGCTATCTCGCCATCCTGAATCTTGATCTCTTCAATGATTTTGGATTGTGCCAGAGCTTCCTCTAAGGTGGCATATTGTTGTAGCTGCAATAGCACATATATCAATCTCAAACAACTATTTGAGAACATTTGTGTGAGGTCGGACATAGGAGGGAGGTAGGGTAGCTTAGAAAGCAGAGTCTGCCATCGATTTCCATAGGCCACCATGGTTTCTTCCTCATACTACCTGAGGCTGGCTAGGTTTCTTAGTGATGCCTTCTTCTTGGTGTTGAAGGTGAAGCATTCGAGGAACGCATCCACTAGCTGATCTAAGTTGCTAATGTTATGCTTTGGCAATTGAGTAAACCAATTCTAGGCAGGGCCTGCAAACGTGGTGATGAATGTTCTTAATAGCAAAGCATCATTATCATGAATGCCAAAGCATTAGCTCAGGAATCTAGTCACATGCTCTTGGGCATCCTCCTCACCTCTAAATATTTCCAACTGAGGTAGCGCTTAAAGTGTTCAGGGTAAGGGGGTGCAGGCACTGATGAATGCACATGGTGACTGCGAAGTTGGCATAATGTGGGATTTTGGGGCCCAGAAGTCTTGGTTTCCAGAGACTCAAAATGCTCTAGCAATGGTTTATATGCATCAAAAGATTTAATCTCTTTCTCTTTAGTTTGCTCTTGTTGTGGGTTGTGGGAAACTTGAGGCCTATGGAGGGGTGGTCGGATAGTAGCCCCTCCACCTTGGTAGGGCATTTCGGCCCACTCTTCTTCTTGCTCATACTCCTCATAGGCCTCTTGAGGAGTTTTAGGATGAGACCTATGACCATGGGTGGGTCCCCGTAGAGGGATACCGTCATTGTTCCTGGGAGTGGCCTCTCGCTCAAGTCTAGGAGGTCTCGAAGGTGGCACTTGGTATGGTTGTGGGGACCTATCTTGCACCAAGAGGTTGCGCCTTTCATGTGGTTCTGCTCTTTGGGTGCGAGGGGTTGGAAATATATCAGGCATCGTGTTATGGAGCAACTCATCTATTTGATGCCGAATGTGCTCTTTGCTAAGACGATATAGATGCTCTAGCTACTTCTAGTCTTGCTCATGCTGTGTAATCTGCGCTTGGCGGGCGGCATGTCTGGTGACTGCCAGGTCGATTTGTTCCACCATATTTATTCTAGGAGGCCTAGATTCATCTCCTATGCATTTATCTTGGCCATGGTGATCTGATATCTCTATAGGTCGCTTCCCCCTATCGAGGTTGGTGGCATTCACTCGAGGCTCTAGCCTCAAAAGGTGATTCTAGTAGATAGCAGGTGCGGAGGCACATTGCTCCTGTGCTGTGTATTTCTCTTGAGGAATGTAATGGTATTCCTCGTGCTCCCTTTCGTATATGTGAAAGGGGCGACAAAATTGGCTTGCCCTGCTTGAAGAGCCTTGTGCTCTGGATTTGTATTTTTATTCCTAACAGTGATGGGGGGTAAAGGAGGGATGACATAATCATGTGGTCTCTCCTCATGGAACCTATGCTGCTCTAGCGCTTCATCGCATGGTGGCCACTTATACTAAGCTTGTAAGGGAGCCTTCCTATTTATATTGAGGTTCATGTGTAAGGACACCTCCTGAAAGGGTCTATGTTGGATGGGAGTGCCCCTCAGAGGAGTGCCTCTATAGTCCCATTCTAAAATGGCACGATGTGGACTCTCTTATGGGTCAGGCTGCCAAGGCGGTATGACCAAGTCCTTGGGGCTATAGCGAAGGTGACTTGTACCCCCTTGTACACTCTCTACAGCTTTCACCCTTGATTGGACTTGGCTACGGGTGTACACCATGGTGGTGTTTTCTACAAGATGCATAGATTTTTATTTCTTTTTATGGTTTTTATGCTACACTAAATAGAAAATATCACACACACAAAGCAATGATTATCTCATTTAAATATTAAATGTGTGCCCTAAACCTGGTTTAGTGTGTTTTGATTTTGTTTTGAAAGCTTTTATAAAGGAAATTTAAATGCAATATGATGGCTCTTATGGCTCCCAAAAAAGGTCACCCCTTCGATATACCATTGCCAGGCCGATATACCAACCTCTCTATATACTCGCCCTTATGTGAGGGAAACTGTTGGTATGTGAGAGAGATGGTACGTGGAACATAGGTGGTACAGAAGGGGAATCACCCTATTTTTGAAACCTACCATAGAAGACATATCATCATGCACTGGGAATCACCCTAGCTGCACTCAGTCAACTTTCGTCAGGATTTACATCTAGCAACAGTAGCGATCGGGGTTATGAATGCAAAATTCAAGCCAAGGTGGTGATGAAATCCACTGTTGGTCTTGATCAAGGGTTGGGGTTTTATGACAAGATCCTTGGTGTTTATGTTGCCACGTGATGTGTGAGGTTCTTTTTATTTTGCATGAAAGAAAATAAACATGCAGTACAACTTTTCTTAAGCAAGCAAAGAACTTGAAAAATAGAAAACAAAAAACAAAAAATAATAGAAAGAGTTCAGGACCATTACCTCTTCTCTGTCCCAAATCTGTTGGTTCTGAGTTTCTGTCCTAAAACTGCACAAATAGATATTCATCCTAAGGATGGATGAATTACAGGACTATATTCATCATAGGGTGGGGCAAATTCCCATTCGTCCTTGGGTAAGATGAATTCTAGCTCTGTATTCACCACAGGATGGAACGAACAACAGTCCAGTGTTTGAAAACTCGGTACCTGCAAGCAAAAACAATCAAGTTTTGATCATATTTCTGATCTTAAAAATAGAGGACAAGCATCCCACCATGATTGCAACTGAAAGCATGAGGATATAGAAGCAAAAAGGAAACTCCAAGTGCGATGCAAACAAAACTAAACTTAACGCTAAATCCTATGAATTGAAAGTGCATGAAAGGAGGGAAAGCATGAACGAATCGAAATGAAACAAAAAGCCAATAAAGAAGACAACCCTTTTTATTGATATGTTTCAGAACTCAGTTACAATTTGCCTCCTCCCCTTCTAAGGGCTAGGAGCGTTAAATATGCGTTCTTGTTACACCCATGGATGCCATTCCTTCTTCCGCATGCCCACATGTAAAATGGGTGGACCAAAAATCATCGCCACTTGCGTTGATGAGTATTGAATCCTTTCTGATCCCCTAATGTCCATATCCTATGTTCAAGAAAATAAGAAACAGTCAGTAGCACCTGTAGACGAAATAAAACAGGCAATCCCCACACCTTCGATTAGTGCATGCAAGATATAAATAAAACGATAACTAAAATAGATCCAAATGAACTAAAATTTTGATAGGGGAATAAAAAAATCACAATGAAAACACTACAAATGGAACAATCATAAAATTGACCACATATTTGTATTCGCTTCGGGGCGGGACGAATAGACATGCAACAAAATGTCAAAAGGCACTGCCCCAAATGTCACATCCGGGAAGCTCCAAATCACCTACAAAGTTGGGTATTAGCTAATTGGGGGTATTTTAGGAAGACCCAAATGGTCAGATTTTCTCAATTTAGCCTCTATCAATGGGATTTGATGATGCTACCTGCATGTTAGCAAAAGCGAGAAATAATAGAAACATGATCAAAAATGCTCAAAACGATGTGAAATTTGAATGAAAACCTATCTAAGAAGCATAGAATTAAATGCAAAAATAATAGAAAGGAAATCTACCATATATTTCCAATCGTTTCGGGGTGGGGCGATTAGGACTGTAGAAGTGTGGGGGGGCACCCAGGGGGCAGGCTGCCCGTCGTTCGGGGCACGATTTTGGTACCAATCCACTTGGGATGGGTCCAAAACATCTTTTGGGGTATTTTTGGAAAATTTGGTGGGGTATTGTCACCAAATGTTAGGTTTTGGTTCCGAATTTGTGCTTCCAATAACCACCCAATGACCTCCTTTTCAAAAGAGATCAAGGATGTGAAAGGCACAACTCAAAAGGGTGTGGGTATGAAAGTAAAATGACAGCACTTCATTTTTCAAATGATCCTTCCCTCCTTTTTTTTGGGGGGTGAGAAGACTCACCATTTTATAGATCTAATGGTCTCTTTGGATGAGCATGCAGAGGCGCCACTTGGCAATCATGCCTTACTAGGGGGGTAGGATTCCTTCCTGATTAGGGGCTTCATGACTGCCCTTGTAACTGCCTCTAACGCTCGAAAACACTCACTCACACTCCCATGCAATGAAGGGAGAGTTGAGTGGTGGATCTGAGCTACCATTTGTCAAGATTTGACTTTTTTCCTGTCAAACCTGCTATTCGCCCCACGCTGGAGTGAATACTGCTAATCATCCCTAGGTGAGGCAAATACCAATTTGTAATCATCCCTAGATGGAACGAGTATGGAGCAGAGTTCCTTAAGGTGCCAAATTGACTCCTGACCTTCCAAAATTGTTGTGTGAGTGGTTAGGACCACTGTTTAACCTCTGGGGGCTGCCCTTGGGGCTGTGTGTGTCAATGCGATCAGTGTTTGCAGTCACATAATCGGATTGGTGTTTTTTTGGTGTCTATAGTATCACAAACTTCTACAATAAAAATATACTCTAATACCAAATAATTTATTCTAAAGAGGGGGTTTAATCGAAATTGTCTCCTTTAGCAACACAATCATAAATTAATATAATGAGATAAAATTTAGACTTCAATGACTTTAATATAGTATGGCATTAAAAAAATCACTCGTAATGGTAATTTCATCACTTGAATGACACTCCCTTTTATTTGAATGATAAAATATTTAAACAACAAGGTTTTCAACTAAATGATAGGTTGATAGTCAAACGACACTTAGATATTTATCTAATGGTATTATGACTTCTATAGAATTGAATGATGTGTAGAAATAACAATCACACATCCCTTATTTGCATGATATTCTACTTGTCCACATTCTTAGTTGTACTTATCAGCACTACCATTTGCATGGTAATGTTCACTTCCTCTTGCATGGTACTTTTTCTCCACTTGAGTAATGCTTTATTTCAAATGGTATTCCTTGCAATGGCAACCTCGTTCAAATGATAAAAAATATAAAAGTCAACTTAATTAAATGGAATTTTATTTTTCCACTTGAGTGACATTCCCTTGCATAGCCCCTTCTTGAATGGTGATTAATTAGTGATTTATTCCACAACTTCAATGATTCCTTCTATTGACTACAATATAACTCCTTTTCTATAGATCCTACATACACCAATCTATATAATCTATAATATATAAATTTAATAGCATAATGCATTCTTCACTTGATCTTACATAGAATGGTTTGAAAATGGGGTAATCATTATATCACCAACATGCCCATCTGCTATATAGAACAATAACTTGCTTTGTTGTAATATTTCTATGCATTATTCCTCCTAAACCATTATGAATTACATTACATAGGTCATAGTTTCTTGATACTCATTCTCTATTCTATGATCATGCAAAAAACTAAATTAAGTAAATGAGCCTCTTTTTGTAAGTCACTTTTTCCTTTCTTTTCTTATTTTTTTTACCAATTTTGCTTCCTCTTCCTCTTATACCCATGATGGTAGTTACTAGAATATCTAGTAAAAAATTCATGCTCATAACCATTCTAGACAAAATTCATTAAATATTAATACAATAAAACATATATGTTTGGATGCTCTTGCATCAATTGGCAAGTCATAGTGAGGACATTGGGTGTGTTTAGTAGAGAAATTAAAACACCTTCAATCCATGAATTAAGTGGACCATTATTGAAGAAGTGTGTCATCAACACATATGCTCTTATAGTAGAGCAAAGGATTATATGAAGGAAAGAGGGTTGCGATATTTTTTTGATTGATGGATAGATGTAATAATCCTCACACTCCTAAAATTCATAGTGGCTTCAAGTGGATCCATGGTCTTCTTGAGTTTAGTTTATGCCTTGTAAGAGTTAAATAATGCATGAATATTATTCTATTTATTGGATATTGTAGTATAAGTAGGAGTGGATATTGCTATTCAAGTAGTGATAAATAATATAAAAACATATGTATATGTAGATGGACTTCTCTAGGAGAATTAACCCTCTATTTTTAGACCTCATGTGCTCTTCATTGTTTTGACCTCATCCTCAAGGATATTGGTAAAATGTCATGGATTAAATCCATGGTAGAAGATATGAGGAGTATTACACAGTTCATATATAACTACACATGGGTTCTTAGATTTATGAGGGAGCACAATGATGGAAGAGGTATTCTTTGCCTAGGAAACACTCAATTTACCTCTAATTTTTATGCCATGCAAATGCTTTTATCAACATCATCCACTTTGAAGTAGATTACCATTCCATGCTAACTAGGATAGGGGGAATATATTAATACATGTGTATGATAATTCATTTTGGAAGTGTTCAAGAAATTATCAAGGTCATTACATTTTGTATTTTCAATTTAAATTTAAAATTTAAAATTTAAAATTTTATTTTATAGGAGTGTTAGTTTTTCTACATTTTCAATATTTATTGTTTAATTATAGGTAGTTTAACCTTTTATAAGGGTTGAAAACCTTATAAATAGTGATCAATTAGGCATGAGATATCTGTATGAGGTAATAAATAGAGTCAAGGAGGTCATTCACCATTATTACAATGGCAACTAGTACAAGTTTGAATTAATTAGCCACATTATTGAGAAGATACAGACAATGTAACCATATCAACCAATTCATGTTACATGATGCTTCTTAAATCCCAAATTCTTTTACACCAATAGTCTATGTGGTAATGAAGAGTTCTAAGAAGGGTTTTATACTTGTGTGCTACCTTATTCATGTTGACTTGCAACTATATAATGTTGCAAGAGAAATATTATTTACATACCTCTTTCTTAAAGAAGTAAGGTAAAGTTTATGACTAGGTAATGCATTTAAAATTTTAAAATTTAATATATTTAAAAAAAAATTATATAGTTAACATTCTTCTAGTTTACAAATATAAATTAACACTTTGAAAATTTTATATTTTTTTGTAGATTATGATGGGAGGACTATGGATCCAAAACTCCTACTCTATAGAGGATGGTTATTTGCATCTTGAGTCAACCTTGTAGTGCTTCTAGGTTTGAGAATAATTGGTATCTATTTAATATTATACACACCAAGAAGTAAAATAGGTTGAGATAGGTGTGAGAAATTGGTCTCTATTTAAGGTCGTACGCACTAATAAGTTTAATAGGTTGAGCCAAGATCTCATCAATGATCATTTCTTTGTGCAAGAAAATCTTAGGCATTATAGAAGTCAAGTGGATGAATAAGCTATATCCATTATTTGATTGGATTATCCAAATTTTTGTGGATCCCAAGTTTCTTGTAGAGGATATTGAGGCACTTAAGGAGGAATCAAAACATTTAATCGGATTGAATACCATGATGATACCACTCTTGAGCAACCACTAATTTGAACACTATTTCAAATCCAAGGCCAACCAAGGAAGAAAGGAAAAATAAAAGACAATTTTAAAACTGCTTTACATTTCAAAATGTTATATTTTTTATGTTGTATTTAGGCTGAATCATTGACTCATTAATTATAATCATACTATACGTAATGTATATCTAATATGAAATCAAACTTGTGGCTCTCCGTTGTTGCTTAAAATATATATTTTTTTATTTATTAAAAAAAATCTTCCATTTTTTTCTAGACCATGTTTTTTCCTAGTTTTCCTAAATTATCTATAAAAAATTCAAAATTAAAGAAGAAATTTTATCATGAGTTGGACTTTTAAAACTATGATTACAATTAATAACTTAATACATAAGTAGAGCTATTTAAATTCCTTGGGAGAAAACCAAAATTTAAATCATATCTAGCCTTGTATCTATAATATTCAAACTCTTCTAATAATATCTAGCCTCTTATGACATGTACAAATTTTTCATGCTATGTTTCTCAATCACCTCCATCGGCCGAGGTGGATGAACATCCTTCTGTTTCTTTTCACTTTGATCTGTAAATATATGATGGTTGTGCAAGGTGATCGGGGTCAGGTTCCCCTACACCAGGGATTGACTCTGCTAGTGTTCGAACGTGTTGCTTTGGAGAAAGGGGTCATGGCAGAGGAAATCTTAAATTCCTTGAACTCCCTTCTCGTTCTCATACCCGACGATCCCTTGGTGTTTTCAGAAAGCTCGAGCTTAGAATCTAAAAATGTGCATTCTTTCTCCTTGGGATCATTCAAAAAATTTATTTGGCAAAGGCTTTGATTCTGCTAAAGGGGTGTGGGGCTCAGTGGTGATAATTTTTCTACTGAGGTTGTGAAGAAACCTCTGGTGTCTCCTATTGCTTTTTCGACTGTGGAGAGTCCCTTCGTGGGTGTTTGTGTGCAAAGTGGCGTAATTCGTAAATATGTTCGGTTGAGTGGTAAAAGAAGAAATTTGGTGGAGTCCTCCACCATTTCTAAGGTGGACCACATAGAAGATGATGTGGAGGTCCTCCCTAGACCTACTGCCAAAGACAATCTAGTTGCTGAGATGTACTCTCCAGGTAAAACTGCTGTGAATAAAAGCAATATCCTCCACAATATCGTCTTATGGAGATCAAGCAACGTGCAGTTTGGAGTTCGATGAAGATGGCTTTGGATTATGCTGAGGAGGCTGTCCAGATATCTCGAGATATTATTCATGAATTTGATTCTCTGATATAGAACCATATCGGTTCTCTCACTAGTCAATTATTTAATTTTTCCGAGGTTCGTGGGCTCCTCCTTTCTCTTTGTTTGTTTGATGTGTCTGTTATGTTCCTTTATGGCTCTGTTGTTTTGTATTTTTTAAAAGGTTGTAGGATCCCTTTCAAAAAGTTCTTTTCTCTTAATATTACCAAAAAAAAAAAACTCTTCTAATACTACTAAGATTAAGAATAAAACCTACTTCAATACAAAATAAAAGAGATTAATTCCGAAATGCCTTAGTGATCATTGGATTATTATCCAAGCTACCATAACCAAGATCAAATCATGGTGAGAGAGGCCCTTATTATAGCCACAGGTGTTATGCCACCCATTATGCTTTACCTTCAATAAAAAAAATAAATAAAAATAAAAAATAATTTTAAACCAAAGCTTAACATCTATTTTAAAAAAACTAAATATATTTATTACGTTGGATTCCATTACACGTTATGTTTAAGATTTGTACATCCTGTTTCACTTGTTGTTTCCGTAACTTTGATCTTTACAATCATGTTTATTATATCCATGCAATGTATGAAGTTATAGTCCTGATCATTAAATATTATACAACATATATATGTATAACATAAAGTGTATTTTAGTTTTTATTTTAATACAAAATTGTGTTGTTTGTCTTTGGTATGATTACTTTTCTTTACGTATTCTTATAAACATGAAGAGGTTGCTCTTCCCTCTCATATGGGGAAATTAACGTTTTATAAGAAAATTATTTATGTTTAAACATGGCTGTCGAATTTTTTTTTTTTTTAACGAAAATGGGATTTTTACCAAAAACGAATTATACGAATGAGAAGATGATTACAAAAACAATGTATTGCAGTGTGATAGAAATTTTAACTTGGGAGTATGCAAGTGGGGAGATCACGAGTATTGAGAATCTTTGCACGTGTAAGCAGTATTTATCTAGTTTGGGTTTTGATTTGGGAGTGAGGAGACCAATGAAAATTTGAAGATAGAGTATGGGAGTGAGGAGACCATTGAAGATAGAGTTTCTGAGTGGTATGGGAGTGAGGAGACCATTAAAGATAGAGTTTCTGAGTGGTATGGGAGTGAGGAGACCATTGAAGATAGAGTTTCTGAGTGAGAGACCATTGAAGGTAGAGTTTCTCAGTGAGAGACCATTGAAGGTAGAGTTTTTGAGTGGTATTTGTTTTTTTTTTTATATATACTAGGAATTGGTTACAATTATAATATTTTTAGTAATTATTAAGTTTAGGATATTCAGCTTTTAATCATGATATTTAGTTTTTTATATTAATTAGAAAGGTGTCTTTTAGCTCTTTTATTGTTTAATTTTTTTGCAGATGCTTTGGGCTATTTATTGGAGAGTCGGAGAGTAGCTGGTTGTGTTCGGGGCATCTCTCTTCCTGAGGGGCATATTTTAAATAGTCACTTTGTTGATGACTCTTTACTTTCAATCCACCTTGATAAAAATTCTATTATTGGTGCACAAGATTGTTTGCATCAGTTATGTCTTGCTTCAGGTGCAGTGGTTAGTGAATCAAAATCTAATTACTGGTTTATTGGAGCAGAAACTTTACCTGAAGGAATCAATACTTCCTGGAGAAAAGTCAGAGATGGAGAAATTGTAAGGTACTTAGGCATTCCCTTTGGACGATGAGTCTCTCTCAAAGCAATGTGGGATTGGTGCATGGAGAAGTTTGAGAAGAAGCTCCAGGTGTGGAAGTCGAAGTTGCTCTCCTTTTCTGGCAAGCTTACGATGGTAAGTAAAATTTTACAATCATCTCATATGTATTATTCCTCTTGCTGGTTGCCTAATCAGACTCAGTATAGAAGATTGGAAGCTTGTATTAGAATTTTTTATGGTCTAATTTAGATGGCTCCAGAAAAGTCCCTCTTGTTGCTTGGAAGTATTGCACTGTTCCCAAGACTAAATATGGTCTAGGATTAATAGATATTCAGTTGCAAGGTAAGGTTTTAGCCTCTAAATGGATAATACGATGTTTAGATGGAGATGCTTGTTGGCAGACGATGCTACGATATCGAATTCGATCTTGTATGAATGTGGATGGATTTCGTAATCATTTTAGCCTTGAAGATATTGTGGGTCATCCGGGAAAGTTTAAAATCAAGGGCAATGTTTTGGTTAGGAGGATCTGGGAAGCTTGGAAATTTGTTTCTAAAATCTTATCCTAGAATTTTTAGGATGCTAGTAGTGGTTGGACCCTTTCCTCACGAGCAATTTGTCTTTGGAAGGCTAATGGTGTTTTTGCTTCTGATTTGCCTGATCTTCACTGCAAGAGGTTGAGTAAAAAAGGTATTTTCAGGTGGGCAGATTTATGGGATATTAATACTGATCAATGGATTCCTTGGCATCATTTGAAGAATAAGTTCAAGTTGCAATCAACAAATAAGTTGGTTGTTCAGCTATTGCAGGGTCTTCTTCCTTCTGCTCAACTATATAAGCTTACAAATGGTCTGCCTGGTCCTATTTGGGGAGATTGGAGGTGGAATTTTGGGCAGCCTATCTGGTGTTTTAAGTCCTCTAAGATTTATCAGTCTTTGATTCCTCCATTTTATTTGGGTGATATTTTGAATTCTAGATGGGATATTTTATGTTCTCAAAAAAAATGGAAGAAGAGGTTGGCTGGAGTGTGGCGATTTCGTGTTTCTATGCAACTGAAAGTTTTTGCCTGGTTGATTATTATGCAAGGTCTTCAAACTAAGGCTAGGCTTGCGAAGTGGCTCCTTTCTTCTGCAGTTGTCCTAATTGTGGAAGAAGTGAAACTGTCAAGCATATTTTTTGGGATTGTCCAAGGGCTAGGCTGGTTTGGGAAGGTGCTGAATGGATTTATGGATCAGTGCTACAGGGGCAGTTGGGCTGGAAAATGGTGATTTTTGGGGATCAACCAAAGTGTGCAATTCATCGATGAATTTGCTAGCATATTATTCAACTTTCCAAGCCGCCGCTCTAGCCAAAAATACCTGACATGCCCACACCTATATTCACATTCAGGAAAATTATCAGCTACTTACTGAAAATAGAAGGAGAAACATAAAATTTACACAAGCAAAGCAAATTGCAGTCGGCCTAAAAAATTATCAGCTACTTACTGAGCACACAAACTCTCCTAAATATTGTCAATGATTATGATAATGAAGTTTGTGTGATTTGTTTATGTAGTATGCCATTTCTAAGGATATCCTTTATGCAAAGAAGCATATACCTCGGACTCATGGATTTTGCGATAAAACTATGCATATTTCATTGATCTTTGCATCGATATTAATAAGTAGATCAAATTCTTAATTTCACCAAAAAAAATATATATATATTTTTTAATTTACATGATGGAATCGGTAGCCACCACGAATCCGGGTAGGTTGTCTAGATTTTTATGGCTGCCACAGTATTCTACGTTGTTCGCCCCAGAAGCCATCACATAGATCTTCGTGCAGTCCACCCTTATAACAACAATGCCACAATCATTTAAAACCTTTTACATTGCTAAAAGCACCAGACAAGAGTTTAGTCCGACGAAGCCCAAGATTTGAACCTTGAACCTCTGCCCCCCTTATGGGGTTTGGATGAACCAATTGATCTACACTTAGAACCTCCAATAAAAAAATATTAACAAGTAAATTATTTGCATGGTTCTATTAGTTAGAGCAAAACAATAACTAACTTGGCCAACTAAAATGTATGATTTCTTTACTAAAGTAATAATAAGTGATTTCAATCCATTCAGAGCTTCAATCTAGTAGATAAAGCATTCAATCATTCTCTACACAAACAAGTCATCCCATTTTCACATAAAAGCAAAAGTAGTTATCTTGGTGTTCATCCCATTATCTACCTTAGTGATATCTAATTTTTTATCTAAACGGATACATAATAGGTTTTTTGGAAGCATGATCAAATTACTTGAAGATCAAATGAATAGACGATGGTTGTCCTATTATAAAACCTTCAAATGAACTAATAATTAAAAAAAACGTAAAATAGATATTTATGACATCTAAACTTTTAATTAAAAGACAAGAAAAGATAGTCAAGTGAGATGTATATTAAATGTAAGTCCAATTTGAGTACCACATGACTTGAAAAAAAAAAAAAAAAACATAAAATAGATGTTTATGACATCTAAACTTTTAATTTTTAAAATACAAGAAAAGATAGTCAAGCGAGATGTATATTAAATGTAAGTCCAATTTGAGTACCACATGACTTGAAAAAAAATAAATAGATAATGGTTGTCCTATTATAAATATTTCAAATGGAGTAATTATAAATGAAACTTAAAAGAGATGTTTATAACATCATAAAAATGTTAGAATTTTAATTTTTAAAAGATAATACAGTCAAGCAATTTATATTTTAAAGATATAAATTAAAATTATTACAATGTAAAAATATAGTATTATTATAAATATAACACAATAAGTTTTAAAAAGACATAAATAATGTTAACAAAAAAACTAAAATAAAATATATAATACCATCATAAAATATATCAAAACAATATTAAAATGATTACATTTAATGCTTTAACAATTGTAGATGAAAATTTATTTTAATGATTTTTACGACTAAATGACTTGAAGATCAAATGAATAGATGATGGTTGTTCTATTATAAATCATTCATATAGAGTAATAATTAAATGAAACTTAAAGGAGATCTTTATGACATCACAAAAAGGATAAAATTTTAATTTTTAAAAGACAAAAAAAGATAGTCAAGCAGTTGTATTTTATAGATATAAATTAAAAGTATTACAATGTACAAATATAGTGCTATTATAAATATAGTGTAATAAATTTTAAAAAGACATAAATAAAGTTAACAAAAATAAAATAAAATATATATTACCATAATAAAATGTAATAACCCATTCACGTGGTTTCTTGATAAAAGAACAATTAGAAATGAATAATAATTTTTTTAAAAGGTTTTACTACTCTCACTATAAATGTTTTCCTATCATAACAAGTTTGATCTTAAAGTTACCAACATAAAAAATTATACCTTAAATTTGTTCACATTTACAAACCGTATAGCAGAGGTACAACACACCACTTTTGGGTTGAATACTATTGCATCCAGTCTCCCAAGTGGATGAGATCAACTAAATCTTGTGAACATGCCATTTAGTGGTAATGGTTTTCTCATTTATCATCCACATATTCCATAATGAGGACTGAACCATGGTGAGGATTATCCTCTAGGGCCCACAACAACTAGAGGGAAATGCTTATTATCCCTAATATTCACATATTATATCTTCGATGATTTAGTCAACTTGTTTATACTAAGTGTGGAAGTAATTAGTGTATTTATGCTTTAGTGACTAACTAGTATTTTCCATTTTCTTGAAAGTAGTTAGTGCCATATCAATTATTTGATATTGGTCTTCATCACACAATACCATCACAACTCATAAAGATTTATCCCATACCAAACCCTCTGGCCATTCTTGGTAAATTTTGACGAGTATGGTATTTATCACAATGCTCTTTAGGAACAACCTTGAAAAAGTATCCCATACCACCTTTTCGTTCTGACGTAGCCAAGTCTTTTATTGACCAATTCCATCAGTCAACATCTACCCCGAACTAATTGTGTACCTACCTACACCCCAATATTCTTGGATGAATATCTGAATTAATCTTGGGTCAAGTTTTTCTTAGAGATTTATTACTTCATTTAATATCCATTTTTCCTAAACAAGCATTTAGGTTAACTTGAGTTGGTACTACTTCCTTTAGAAGCAACTTCATTTTAAAATAATATGATGAATAACTCATTTAAAGTGGTTTGCTATTTAGTACTAAAATAAATATATCTTTTAACAAGGAACTATTATCAATATAAGGTTTAGATTTTCCCATAAAATAAAGATAGTTTTTTAATAAATCATTTCAGAGACCTATAGCCACTTTTGTTCTCTTTGGGTTTTAAATTTTTTCCACTTAGTGAGAAAACTTCCAACTCAAGCCTATTCTCCAATAACTACCATATACTAAATTTGTATACATAAAAGATCTTCTTTTATCTAAATTTAATCAAGGCCAACTTATGGTGGATACCCACACTCGGTGTCACCAACCAACCAACGAAAAATAATTATACAACACTCTTAGGCATCTTTTTTCTACTTGGTATTATTAACTATTTTAATATTATAACCAAAATAATTCTAAAGTTCCCTCATTCAAACATTCAAATGAAATCATAGAAATAGAAATTGAATGATGATAAGACTTCATAAAACAATACTTGAAAACTATTCAAAATATAGAATGTATTGAAACATAAACTTAAACACTTTAATGCTTACCAGGTGGACCTCTACTCATATAGTTTATGTTTACCTTTCAAAAAATGAGTTCTTCATATATTTCAAGGTTTTTTGCTTCCAAAATGTGGGTTCAAATTGCTAGCCTATGTTCAAGAATTTCCCATGGTGCCCACTACTCTCTTGTAGATTTAAACTCATGCATCTAACATGCATACAAATTTATCTAAATTTACACAGAAACACATTGGATATTTACTAATCTCATCACTTGAGATCAACATAAAAATTTTCAATTTATTTCATTTATAAAATAACAACAGACTATGTTTCCAATTTATTTTAGGTAAAGGTTTCACATTTCACATCCTATCAACTACATAACTATGCTCATAGCGTCATGACAATATCAACAAATAAAATTCTCTAAAATCATAGAATTATACTACAACAAACCAACCTCTTCTAGCTTTCCATTGCACTCAGTATAATTCACACAAGGTATAGCAATTTGTTCAAATACAACAAATCTTTTGAATATGAAATACAAAAATTCCATTGCCTTTATTTTCAAACAATCATGATAATGAATTTCAAACCATCATATGTTCACATAATCAATTTAACACATATTTTATTTCATAGACCATAGCACAATCACACAAACAGATTCATTATCACAAATCAATGGCTTCATTTTCACATGCCAACAACCTCACTATCACACGTAAAAGAAGTATTAAAAATATCTTCATCATAGTGAAGTTTAGTATAACCAACCTGTATACACGCTTCCAAAAAAGGTAGTAATTTCCTATCCCAAAATCCTATTTCTTCTTTCATGAACTCTAACTACCAAAACCTTCTTTTTTCCTCCATCACATCATCTCCCTTTTCATTTCCTTTTCCTATCTTCTCTTTTTCTTTCCAAACTCGATATCTTGTTTCTTCCTTAATCCATTTGTTGTACCTACTTACCTCCCCTCTCACCCTCAACTGAATGCTATTAATGATCCATTATGGATTTTTCCCCCATTCTCGGCATACCACCATAACCATTAAAAACAAGGAGATACGTTCCACCAGCACAAAAATTAATCATCTTATGGAGTTCCAAATAATATTATTCTTTTTCCATATTCAACAAAACAACAAGCAATGAAAACAAAATATTTTACACCTTCCACAAATACAACAAGGTTAGGAATACACTATGCTCTACATGGAGGGAGTTTCGGCCATCATTCTATGCATGCCATCCACCATCAAAACTATGCATGGAGGCCTCACTTCACTTTATCATTTAATCACTACAAATTTCTTTCTTTTTTAAATTAAAAAATGCAAAATAGTACCAACAACCATTATACATTTGCATAATGTTTCTTTTTTTAAAGGCAAGAGATAAAATAATTATATTCCTTTATATTTATTTTTCCTTTATTTAAAATCACCTTTCCCTAAGATCATGAAAATATAAAGGTAAACATTTTTAAAGCTTTATTCAAACCATTCAAAGGTGATTCTCAAGATTAAAACATCTTATTTACCACATTTAATCACACAAGTCAACAATAGAGTATTTCAAAAATTAGACATACACACATGCATCAATAAGCAAGCAACCACATGCATTTTAAAACTAGTATCTCCCATCAT
Source organism: Wollemia nobilis (assembly GCA_028583015.1). Taxonomy (NCBI): domain Eukaryota; kingdom Viridiplantae; phylum Streptophyta; class Pinopsida; order Araucariales; family Araucariaceae; genus Wollemia; species Wollemia nobilis. The sequence continues at coordinate 746,154 of JAQPPZ010002951.1, forward strand.
CATCGTCACCATAAAATATTTCTCATTCATTGCCAACATGCAATATTCAAACCAATTTAAATCACACAAAGATGCAATTTTAAAATGCACATAAATAATATGCAAATACAATTTTTCATGTGCTCATGATCCAAATCATCAATTATCCTTTTTTTTTAACTAACTTGCTTCCTCTCATTGTCATCTTGTAACTGACCTGCACTCACAAAGGCTATTAGTAGTACCTTATTTCACAAGAAAAGGTAAATATTGACATATTTTATTCTTTTTTATTAATCGTGTGAGGAGGGTTGTTACATCCTTCCCCACTAGTGATAAACATAGTTCATATATTTAAAGCTAAGAGAAGTAAAAGCAAACTTTTGAATATTATTTAACTTTTACTTTTATCCAAATAATACTCAATCAAATTCACTTTTCCATTTGAACTCAAGTATTGCCAACACATTTGTCATCATAAAGAGAAACACTACATTTTTTTTATGATTACCATATAATCACATCATTGATTATGTCATAATAAAATAAAATACACATATCCATCAAGGTCCAAAACATATATCATAGCAATACCAACACATTTATAGGCTACTCTACCCAGGAACTCAACTAATATGTTTTATACACATATATCAAAATTCATAAAAGTTTATGAAAATGTCTTTATCTACTCAAAAAAATAAGAAAATTATCACTGCATATCTACCACATATTCCCACGTAGAATTTCGGTCTGATTAGTGGTACCATTGGACCCGACATTGCTCTATATTTCACTTTTTCAAATTCTAGATTCAAAAACCAAGTAGACGAATAGATCACACCTCAATAATTAATGGATCAATCATTTGTAGATTGGAAAAAATCAAAATATGAGTAGAATCAAAAATGTATTTTTAAAAGAGAGACACATGAAAGAAATTATGGATCTTGGATAAGATTGGCGGTAGAGCTAATATTTTTTGTAGTAAGGCTTATATTATGTATGATCTCAAATGGATCCACGTATCAAGAGTCAAGCTTGGAATATTTGATTGAAATTTTAGTTGGCTTCACCCTTAAGAATATTTTGTCTTCCACTGAGTATTCCCTCAATGTTATTTTGAGGTCCATGTAGCTTTGTTCGCAATCTGTGACCTATTTTAACTTTTGTTAAAATCTTTTCAATTGCTCTTCCATTTATTTTATCATTTTCAATCTGAACACTACCTGATCCTTTGGATTATTCCAACATAAGAGAATTATGCATCTTATTCCATACAAAGTCAAAAGGTGCCATACCTAGTGAAGCATGGTAACTGTTGTTATATCCAAAATCTACTAGTTATAATTAGTCTTCCCATTTAGTATGTCAATCCATGAATTACATTCACAACATATCCTCAAGCACTTGATTCACTCTCTCAGTCTGACCATCCATTTCTAGGTGATAAGAAAGTATTGATATGTAGTTTGGTCTCTAATGCTCAATGCACTGCTTGCCAAAATTTAAAAGGGAAATAACAATATCTATCAAAGATTATAACTTCTAGAAAACCATAAAGTCTTACTTCCCTAGAAAAATTACTTGCTAAAGTAGTTGCATCATATTACACATTGTCGAGTATAAAATGTATAACTTTAGTTAATTTATCCATAATTACTAGAATTGTATCATGCTTGAACTTTGTTTTAGGTAACCCCACTATAAAATTCATTGAAAATATTTGCCACTTCTGTGTGGGTATTTCATGGGGATATAGTTTTTCAGCTGGATGTAAGAGTTTAAATTTCACCTTTTAATATTCCAAGCATTTGGCCACATAATTGGTACTATATTTTCTCATACCAGGCCAAAAATATGCTTTGTTACGATTCTCTTACATATTTGTACCTCCTAGGTGCATAGATTAGGGAGTGTTATGTGCCTCCCTAAGGATTATTTCCCTTAATTTTTTTAAGTTGGGTACCACCAACCTATTCCTAAAATAAATAAGATCATCCCTAAAAACATAATTTGTATCCTTGTCTGCTTTTTGTCCATCCGAACCTATACATAACTGATAAAAATCATCTTTTTATTAATTTTGTCATTGTGGTTATAGACCCTCTTTTGCTTAAATCATCAATGACCTTATTCTCTTTACCCTTAACGTACTCAATACCAAAATAATACTTTTCTAAGAACTCTATCCAATATCATTGTCTAGTATTTAATAAGGATCGAGTAAATATATACTTCATACTTTGATGGTAAGTCTTTAACTAAAATAGTTTTCCTAGAAGGTAATATCACCAAATTTTAGGGCATGTACTACCACTTCCAAATCTAAATCACAAGTGGTATAATTTACTTTGTGCCTCTTCAATTTCATGGAATCATAAGCAATAATTGCATCACCTTGGGTCAAAATCCTACCTAACCCTTAGATCAATGCATCTGTATAAACTATAAATTTATTATTAGAATTAGGTAATTGTAGGATTTGTGTGGTCATAAATATTTCTTTCAAAAATTTAAAATCCTCCTCATACTGCTTTGTCCACCTGAAGCCTTTCCATTTTTCCTAAAGTCTTATAATGGGTTGAGTAATTTTTGAAAAACCTTTGATGAATCATCTATAATATCATGCAAGTCCCATAAAAATTTCCACCTTTGTGAAATTAGTAGGTGTTAGCCAATCAATGATTTTTTCAATTTTCTTGGGATCTACTACAATTCATTTAGTAGAGACAATATATCCAAGGTATTGCACTTGCAGAGTATAAAACTCATATTTTATCAATTTTCCAAGCGATTTATTATTTCTAAGAATCTCAAGCACTGTTCTTAGGTGATGATCATGCTCTTATTTATTTTTTTAATATACCAAATCCCATACAAAAATATGAGTACAAAATTATCTAGTAATTCTCTAAAAAAGTTTTTTCACAAGGTTCATGAACACAATTGGGGCATTGGTTAGCCCAAAATATAACACTGTAAACTTAAAATATTCATACCTTGTTCTAAATGTTATTTTAGAAGTGATCTCAATTTGTTCAAAATCTTGAATCTAGTAGATAAAGCATTCAGTCATTCCCTACACAAACAAGTCATCCCATTTTCACATAAAAGAAAAAGGTCTTATCTTGGTGTTCATCCTATTATCTACCTTAGTGACATCTTTATTCCTAGAAATTTTTATCTAAATGGATACATAATAGGTTACTTGGAAGCATTACCAAATGACTTGAAGACCAAATGAATAGATGATATTTGTTCTATTAAAAATTCTTCAAATGGAGTAATAAAAAATGAAACTTAAAAAATATGTTTATGACATCATAAAAATGCTAAAATTTTAATTTTTAAAACATAAGAAAAGATAGTCAAGCGAGTTGTATTCTAAATATAATTCCAATTTGAGTGATTATTCCTCTAGGAAAAATATAAATTCTAGAGATAGATAAAACATGAATTTCATCCTAAAATACACATTTAATCCTTTAAAATAATCAAATGTAGTCTAGATTATAGTTCTTAGTTTTGTCTCCCACGAGCTTCAAATGACATAAAATTATATTGATATTTCTTTCAATCATAGGATATGTGCATATAAATTATCACCATAAATTCAATCACTTTTAGATTCAATAGGATAATAAAAAATATAGACAATAATCTAGATAATAATAATAATAGGCTAATTTATCATGCATAGAGATGTCAAAAATTATACTAGGTAAGTGTCAAGAATAATATATGAACAACAAGCATCACCTCCATGTAATTTACACTTAACTTTAGAATATGATCAAATGAGGCTTTCTTGGTCCAAGAGAAATAAGGAAAAGATAATTTTTAAAGATTCATAAACAAAAAAACTATGTTTGAATATGAGATTAAGAAACCATTGATAGGCACTATATGAGGCTATAAATATGCACAATAGCTCTATGTACTATTGAGGCCAAGTTAAATGAAAAGAATACTTATCATACTTCATTTTTTAGAACTTTTAATCTTGGCCATTTTGTTTATAGATATTCATTCACCAAGAAGGATTTATCATTTAAATAATTATGTGTTCAATTTTTTCAAGTGTGTTTTTTCTTACCTCAAAAATTAAAATGCATTCCATTTCATTCTATTTGATTTGCATTGCTTCATATGCATTTTATACATATAAATGTTTACATTTTGGATATACATGAGCATTAATTTGATATAACAACATACCATTGCATTCATAGTGGACTTTAAGATTCACTAATTGTAGGGTATATTTTGGTATAGGAGTGTAGATTTGATACTAAAATAAAGGGATTTCCCTAGTAATTTTCATAATCGAATATATATCAATCTAAATAGAGGATAGTAGAATAATTTATTTAAATTATTTTAGTAAAAATTATAGATCATATTAGTATCAAGGCAATTTTTAATGGCCATAACACCAAGGTATCTGCATGTGAAAGTTTAGTACAAGTAGACCAGTAAATATCCAATATGAGAAGATCAAGGTTAAATATACATTGGATAAAAGCAATAGAGCACCAAATTTTTTTTAAAAATAATAAAATAATATTAATATATGTAAATTAAACCCAAAGATAAAGAAGATGTCTTGTATATGGTACCAAATTGAGTTAACATGTGCAACAATGAAACATATCTAGGCAACCTTGGTTGTTATGGCACAACACAAGTAGGAAGTAATACCTATAGAAAGTGAAATAAATGCATAAAACCTTGTCTATAATAAAGTAACAGATAAAATTGATCGTATTTGTAAAACGTTCCTTTGGGCTGGATCGAATTTAAAAGGCAAGTACCACTTGGTTGCTTGGGATCAGATTTGCAAGAGGAGAAAGGACAAAAGTCTTAATTTTAAAAGAGCAACACTTATGAATAGAGCCCTGGTTGGTATATCAGGGTGGTTCATTGATTTTAACATTGAGAGACCTTGGTGTTCTATCATTAAAGTAAAATATAGATTTAATTCTTTCTTGTCAGACGATCTCTCTTTGAGAGGCTCTATTTTTTGGAGAAGCTTAACGAAGATTAGGGACTTTGTGAAGGCTAAAATCAGGTGGATGATTGATGATGGGAGAAACATAAAGTTTTGGGAAATACATTGGTTGAGGGAAGAGTCATTATTGGATGACCCAAATATCAGGGCTCTTGCTTTGAAAGCGATGGAGGAAGGTAAAATTTGGGTTTCCCAATATATGCCTATTGTCAATGGTAGGCGTTCATGGAATTCTCATCCCTATTGGGTGTCCAACCAAAATGATTTGGTCAGTTGGAAGAGACTTTTATTGGAACTCAATAGGTATACGATTACACAGGATGATTCCAAAGACCGTTTGATTTGGAGCGGGGAAGCTGAAATTCCTTCTCCCATAAGATGAGGCTCCTTTTACAATGAATATTATATGGATTAAAATAATTATCCCAAAGATAAATATTTATTTTTGGCTACTGGATAAAAATAAAATACTCTCTTTAGAGAATATTTTAAAGAGGGGTCGCATTATGGTGAACAGATGCTATCTGTTTAAATCGGACTAGGAATCCACACAACATTTGCTCCTCAGTTGCCTGTTCACATGACAGGTATTTATATTTATTTTTAATTGGTTTAACATTTATTAGGTGTTTCCAGGCACATTGATGGACAACATCCTTCAATGGTGTTCGTCATTCGTATCCCAACTACTATCTTGGTTGTGGAAAATTATGCTTTTCCATGCATTGTGGGCGGTGTGGAAAGAATGGAATGTCTATACTTTTAATGATGTTGAGACCAATGTTGTCAGGGTAGGTACAAAGATCATTAACAGAGCATCGAAGAATGTCTTGGTTACCTTTGTGGGTAAACGACCCAAGGCGCTCTCCTCCTTCGACGAAGTTGATTTGGAATTTAAATTGGGTTGGAGCCCCATTCCTCGGCCCTCCCCCCGAACCTGATCCTAGAGAAGGAATTAAGTGAGCCCATCCGACTCCCAATTGGATGAAACTTAACTTAGATGAGGCCTCAAAGGGTAACCTCGACAAGGCTAGAGCAGGCAGCATTGTGCAAAATGAGAATATCAACATCCTCTTGGAATTTGTTGAACCCCTTGATTCCCAATCTTCAAACTTCGTGGAGGCTCGCACAACTTATATGGGGGTGAAATTGATAGTAGATTCTAGCTGTCAGAATGTGAAGGTGACTCATTGAACATAATAAATATGCTCAAAGGGGAGTGTACACCTAGCTAGAATGTTCTCAATATTATTACTGAAGCTAGGATATTGCTATACGCTTTTGAACAGGTGAACATTCACCATATGTTCCATGAGGGGAATGCACTGGCCGATATGCTGGCTAACCGTGGTGTCTACTATGCTACTTTTTCAATGTCAAAAAATTATGTCTCGAATGATGTAGTCTCCATTGCTAGGAAAGACTCTCATGATGATTTGTTTTTGTAAGGAGGAGTCAAAAATCCCTTTGAATCTCATTGGAAAGGGTGTTCAGTCTCGCTTTGCCCTTTGTCCAGAGTTTGTTAGAGTTTGTTTTACGTTAAAATCATTGTGCTTTTCTAAGTTCTCTATGGAATCATTATGGTTATTAGGAATTAAAATCTCTCGATTATTCCTAATAGGTATAATATTTTGGAGATTGTTATTTTGGTTGAGAGTTTGGCTATATGTATAAGGTTGTGAGGACCCTTTCAAAACCCTCTCTTTAAATTAATACTAAGAAATAAATATATATTAAATACAATACTCGTGATAAAATGTTATCAAAAGAACATAATTTCAACATTAATACATTTTATATTATGGAATCCATGACAAGTAATCAATATTTTGATTTCATAAGTTTTAAAATAATAAACTATGATGTCCAATATTTTAATAAAAATGGATAATGAATAAAGTGTATCCAATTGAGGAAATATAAATTCTTTCAAGATTGGGGCTTAAATATGAAGAGTATGATAAATGAAGAAAGAAGTAGAAATTTATTTATTCCAAATAGAAGGACATAATATTATTTTATAAAATAATGAACACACATAGTGGTGACACTATCATAAGTATCATTCAATAGTATTATTCTTTACATAAATATTGAGTAGTCCAAAAATATGACCATTAATGAAAATATGATCATACAAATTTAAGAGAAGGGTCATATTTAGAGTTAATAGAGTTTAAAAATAATAATGGGCACACAAGAGTCACCATCCCAACTCTATAGTTTTGGTTATTAGTACAAAAAGTGGAACTAACACCAAATAACTTTCATTGTTACATACAAGATGAAGTCGATGACTTTGGATTCTTTCAAGTAGATAAAATATCTAAGATATTGTAATTATAACCTAACAATATAGTTATCACAAGTATCATTCAACTCAAAAATATTCTAAGAGATGATATTATTTTGCGCTTGGGTTTGAGGTTCATAGCCTCTATAAAATATTCAAGAGCACTAAATAGATTATGTAAAAAAATCTTGATTTATGGATAGAAAATAAGAACCCAAGATGTGTGACTTACACTTAAGAATGCCCCCTTAGACTCCTCAAAATTTAGAAAAGTGGGACTACAATAATGGGAGTACGAATTGGATTTCTTCCATAGGGATAAAACCTTCTCATATCAAAAATTTTTAGTTCCGTAATTCTACATAGAAACTACTAAAGACTAAGATACTAGCTACGATATATTTGATGGAGTGTGTATGAAATTCTATGTAACTATAAGGTATTTATTACCTCTACATCCGTTTTCCTAGAAAGGATAGATCTAGCTTCTAGTTTGTTCTTATTTTCTATCATTTATTATTTATGTTAGACGACCATCTAAAAATTATCGTGAAAGAGAAAGGTGATATCTTCCTTTTGATGCAAGGCATCGTGGTACATATTTTTGGCTTTATCGATAAGTTATTCCTTCTTCCATATTTCACTATGGAACCTATTTTGCATTGGATATCACTCGGTAGAGTGACTTCTTCAATGACACATATGGGTCGAGCAAGAGAAAGTGGGCTATGTATGACATGACATTTCACTTTGATGACATTGAACTGAACCAAGTACGGTAGAATGAGCTAATTGATGAAGCCCTCTACAACCTTGGTTGGTTCAAATTGTCCTAGTGGTGGAAATATGACCCTTTGGGCCATTTCATGAAGTTTATTAAAGCGAAGAGTTTTCATTACTGCCCTAGGGAAGATATCATGCAACAAAGGAACTATTTGCAAGGGTGTGATCTCGACTAGTACATTGAGAACATGATGTCACTCCCCCTATGGCATGAATTTTAAGACATGGAAGTTGAATATAATATCAAAGTCCACATTCCTCCTTCAAACCTGTTTAGCAAAATGAAGAGTCAATTGCCTAGTTGGTCTAAGGATAAAATCAGGAACTGGTGGATTATGAGGGCCCATTGAGGAAAGACTGAACCTTATTATGACCTGGTGATGGATGATACATTTTCAAGTATATATGATGAGTATTGGAATAAGTACCAATTGATTGCTTTAGCTAAAATTATACATCAAATCTTGTAAGGGTCTGATAGTGAAGATATTGTGGCTAGTAAGGGGTGATCGATGGCTAGATAAGTGCCACTTGTAAAAGAAACAAAATAGCAATCATTGAAAGAGCATATCGAGTGCAAGAAAATGAGTGTGGGTGAGGCACTTACTTTTCTAAATGTCTCTAAAAATCCTAAAATTGGTGTAATATATTTATTTAGCACAAATCCCCCTCCTACAGTTTCAGCTACATAGGTTGGCATTTCAAACACTATTTCTTTTGTCTAGGAAGGGTAGCTTGATCAGAAGATTAAAATCATTAATATTGAGAAGGATACAGAGGAAGACCAGGCTGAGAAAAAACTAGTATCACAACCACCTTCATCGTTGGCTCAAATGGTGTCAAAACCCATAGGTACGTTTTTCTAACTTCTTTCCTTGATCATGAGAATTTGGTGACCATCGTATCTCATTCAGCAGTTTTCACTTCCATTTCACCCCTACTTGGTAGTCCTTCCACTTTATTTTCACTCCCTATTCCTCTTTCCCCAGTCACCAATGATATTTCTTCTATTCCCTTTCCTTCTATTTCCTTTTATTTTAGTTTTTTTGTATTCGTATCTTATCTATTTTCATGTCCATTTTTAATTCCTTCATTTTCCATTTTGGTTAGTTCTCCCATGGCTATAAGTACACCAGCCCCTTCATAAGTAAGTATAATTGTAACCGAAACCTATTCCACTCCATCAACCACTCTCGTTTTTGTTTCCCTTTTTGAGCTAGAACCTTACTACACTCTTTTTTTTTTCTTCCCTATTTTTAGAGTTGTAAGTGCTGCCAAAGTTATATATGGAAGTTGTATTGGAAAAACTATTATAGAAAATATTAGTAGAGCCTAACAAAGTTCATAATAATAACTGAAAAACCATAAGTGAAAGGAGGCTCGAAATCCAGTGAAGACATTGAAGAAGGTCTATTTGACCCTGAAGCTATGGAGTCTCACATTGTGAAAATGATTCCCTAAGTCTAAAATCCCCAAGGAGAGATGGATCCAAGCGACTATACTTAAGAAGTCATTATAGAGGACCTTACACAAATAGATGCTGCAAAAAATATGGGGAACATTCCAGTGGAAATGAGCTTAATCTACTTGCACTATGAGCATTTCAAGAAGAATGTTTTTGAAGCTGAAGCAAAGATCATCGAGTTGGAAGGTACCCCAACAAAACATAAGGTCTAGCTAGAAAGAATGAAATCAAAGGTAGAGAATTGGTAACATAATGCAGATGGCTTAGAGAAAGTAATTTTAAAATATAGACAAGCAGCGAAGGAACACCAAAAAGCTAGGGAAGGAGTGGAACAAGTGCAAGCATTGTCTACCAAAATCAAAACTTTATAGAATCAATTGGCAAAAAATGTAGTATAATCAGTGGGTTTCTCCAAGGAGAAAATCAGGGAGGCTCACCATATTTTTACTAAAGAATCCACAAAATGGGTAGCAAAAGAACTCTTGGTTCTGCTATATATTCTAGAGGATCAAACAATAATTATATTCGGTGAGGAAATACTACAATATATTGAGAAGAAGATAGAACAAAATTGGAGATGGCACTGAAGATTCAATCGTTAGCTCATTCTACCCTCCAATTTAAACCAATGAGTGGGATGGACCGAGCTTGGTCTAATGCTCGGATAACATTGCGTAGTTATTTTTCTAGATTGAATCTGGCTAAAAAAGGTCGTAATATGCTTGATGTGTATTAGAAGGAGTGATGTATTTTACTCATTTATTTTGAGGCCATAGTTGATGCTGGATTCCCATGTTTCACTGATGATCATGGGGAGGATTTTTTGAAACAAGATTTGAAAGTACTTTGGAGAGATTTCACAGAGGATACCTCAAATATTGATAGCTAGACAGAACCAATTACTGAAGATAAAATATTTTTATTCATGAAGAAGCTCACTTGCAATAAGTCTTCCTTGCTAGAACTAAATAAGAGATCCAATCACATCATCTTGGAATGGATCCAGACATTATGCTTCATTATTTATTCGCTCCATTATCCTTTGATGCTCGATTTAGATTTTTGGGTTAAGGTAGTTGTAGTGTTTGAGACCACTAGTGCACATGTCAAGGATCAGGATTAATGGGCACAGGTGGAAAGAGAACAAGAGGAAGCTGCTAAATGAAATGAACCATCTAGTGCAACAAGTGGAGGTAAGGGTTAAGCCCAATGGATAAAGACCTAGGGTTAGTTACATCTAGACTAGATGAATACCTTGTGAGCCACCAAAAATATTGACATTTTTGCCACATAAAAATTTTGCTAAAATTTTGTCTATGTGTGCAAGCAAGTTCGCTAGGAAATCACTTTTTAGCAGTTTTGCTAGTGCAATGATTTTCCTAGAATTTTTTCCAAAGAAATATCTTCTTGGTAGTTTTACTAGTGAAATCATTCCAAGGCATTTTTTTCAGCAGAATCCCTTTTCAGTTAGATTTATAGCAAAATTACATTCCAAACAATTTTTCCAATGAAACTAATTTTTAGTAGTTTCACCAGCAAAATTTCATCTTTGCCCCTAATTCCAAAGAAATTACTTTTTTGGGAAATTTTTTTGGTGAAATTCCTTCTCAGGTGAAAATGCGAATATCCTAGCGAAAACTCCTTTTCAGGTTGCAGTTGCAGCAAACTCAGTTTTCAGGTGAAGCTTCATTTTTAGTAGTGAAAGTCTATGTCGGGCAAAGTTATAGTAAGGGACACATTTCCATTTTCACCCATATTTTTAGTGAAATTTCTTTCGTCCCAATGCCTTGGAAAAATTCATATTTATCATTTTCTCTCTAGACAAAATCGTTCTTAGTACATATCATTTTTGGAAAAGATCAAGGACTGGTAAATTTAATTATTGGGGTAAAGAAGTTGATATTTCCAAAATGATTTTTGAAAGGTTTCTAGAATTAAATGCTACGCTCTTAACTCTGGTATGATCTTACTATTTCTAAGGTTCTATCATGAAGATGAATTTTACGGATGATTTCGGCTAGGTCTCAATACATAATCTTCCAAAATTATTCGTTGCTTCCCAAGGAGACACTAGATCGGTTTGTTGATGCTGCTAAGGAGAGAATTATGATTGACCAATCTATCATTTTCCATTATTTTCATTTTATGAGCATTTAATTACAGAGACACAACCCTCTATAAATACTAGAGAACTTGATGTAAAAAAAGGGGGGAACATTCTATGAAAAAACTCTTTTAGTTTAATCTTCTGCATCAATTTAAAGACTTTTGGCTCTAGTTCCTGGATCAGTTGTGTATGTGGTTGTTTTTACCTATCATTTATGTTATATTTATGTCTTTGTTAGATAGATTGAATTTTACATTTGAGTTTAATTTTCGATGAAGAAGTGAATATTGAAATGCTAATTATAAGTCATCTTTGCAATATGTGATTGGTTCTTGTATTGTTCTTTTTTTTAAATGCTGGTCATAACTTGATTTTTTTATTTAGTTGTTAGTTCATCCTCACTTTATTTTTCAGGAATACAACCATGTTTTTGATCCCATTCTTTTAATATCTATCCCTAAGCTTCATATCGAATCTTTAGATTAGTAAGGGAACCAACCCTCTCTAGATATTGGTCCGAAAGACATCTCTTTCATTTGGCCTTTCAATGTTGGTCAGGTCTAGGACGCATATATTGAAACTTAAGGAGATTCATGACCAACAAAAATCTACTTCAATACAAAATAAAATATTAAGTCCCACAAGATGTCTTAGTGGTTTATTGTTGAACTGTATCCAAAACAAAATATTAAGTATGACAAGATGCCTTAGTGGTATGTTGTTGGACTGTTATCTAGGCTACCCAAGTTCAAATCATGTTTGGGAGAAAGGTCCTTATTATGTTGTGGCCCCCATTTGTTTCACCCATTGTACTTTGCCTTACTTCAACCAAAAATAAAAAATAAAAAATTAATTTTAAACTAAGCTTATCATCTATTTTTTAAAAAATAAATATATTTATGATGTTGCATTGCATTAAACATTATGTTTAAATAAAAAATAAAAGATCAATTTTAAACCAAACTTATCATCTATTTTAAAAAATTTTAAATATATTTATGATGTTGCATTGCATTACACATTATGTTTAAGATTTGTACATCCTGTTTCACTTGTTAACTTTGATATTTACAACCATGATTATTATATCATGCAATGTATGTATGGATTTTTAGACCTAAGTGTATTTTAGTTCTTATTTTAATACAAAATTGTGTTGTCTATCTTTAGTATGATTACAACTTTTCTTTACGTGTTCTTATAAACATGAACAGGTTGCTCCATAGTGGTTTGCTTTTCCCTCTCATCTGGGAAATTAACGTTTTATAACGTTTTATAAGAAAAATATTTCATTTTGAGCATGGCTGGTCCTCTTTTAGATTTGAAAATAGTTTTTTTACCAAACAAAATGCATTCATATAATAAGGAGAAAACGAAAAAATGCATTAAGAGAAAAGCGAATTATACGAATGAGAAGATGATTGCAAAAACAATGTGCTAAAGTGTGATAGAAACTTTAACATAGGAGTATGCAAGTGGGGAGATCACGGGTATTGAGAATCTTTGCACATTTAAACAGTATTTATCTAGTTTAGGTTTTGCTCTGGGAGTGAGGAGACGTTTCTAAGTGGTATGGTGATGGTTTTGCATGTTACAAATTGGCCTGCACTACTCCCATGCAAGCTCCTTACGCTGCTGTCAATGCCATTGCCTTGCGCAGGTCTGATGTCTCTCTCCTCACATTCCTTGAACCTCTCTGGCTTCCATTCATCTAGCCTCTCCCATTCTTTCTCATCGTTATAAAAACGTACGTACATATTGATTACAGTCTGCACACCCCTGAAAAGGGGAAAAATCCACATTAAGCTTAATAACACCAGCCACCACAAAAAAAAATTGAATAAGTTGGCCAAAGCATATATAAATATATATAAATTGATTCCTTAAGAAGACCCAAGATGAGCTTCCATCTCAGAATATATGCGATCTATCATTTTATGAATCATGCTTTCTGTGGGAAGCGCTGTTGATTCTGTTTTTGGCAAGTAACAGCGAACCAAGATTTAATGGACCCAAAGAAAAACTCCCTAATTCCTGTCAAAGAAGCTTTACGGTGCAAAGTATTTCAATCACAACTTGGAAAAATAGCCTTATAGAATCCCCAAAACCAATTTGTGAGTGTTGGAACTAATTACCTGGGCTGCGACACCCAACAGGTTTGCCAGGATCATTTTTTTTTTCACAATTCAATGGAAGTCCTCACTCATAATCACTCATGGGGATTGTCAAAATTCTCGAGGCATTTGGTAGTTTCCTGGTTAAGATGGAGGAAAGTTTGGTGGCCATATTCTGTCTGTTCAAATTCAAAACATTTGTTCAGAAATGAAGGCAGCAAATATTTGTGCAATCCTTAACAAAATCTCAATGCCATCTAATGCTGAATAGCTATTTGTCCATCATGCAATACTCAGACAGCACATGGACACTAAAGAAATTCCATAAAGATCAGAAAATAAATTATTGTACGTAAACGTAGTTGATCATTTATGAAAGTGGGATTTGTTGCTTTTATAGAACAAATCGTCAAAATACTAATGAAAACAACAGCCTTAAATCATAACGTTAAAGAAGACAATAGCATTGGCATTCTTATATTGTTACTAAAATTTATACTAACATCGTAATAGCTAAGCTCTAATTTACAACATCTAAAAAATTCATATAAACATTTTGACATTAACCACAAAAGTCAACGTAAGCAAACAGCCATACCTGTAGTGATTGAAATAAAGATAATAAGATTTAGCTGACACAATAGGGCCTCTATGTTCCTCACTATACCGGCCCTTATCTACCCTAATAAGAAAACAATGGAAAACTGTGCGAAGCAATTGCAGGGCAACTCTCCTTTGGCTTGTTTGGAATTGAACTACTCAACGTTACCGGTTTGAGAAGTCTCTGTATTACCTCGACCCAAAGGAAAGTTGCCCTACAAATACTGAGCACACAAACTCTCCGATCAATTGTCAATGATTATGCGCATGACATTGCTGAGTGATGATGTTCGTGTGATTTGTTTATGTAGTATTCCATAAGTATATCCTCTACTCAAAGAAGAATATTCCTCGGCCTCATGGATTTTGCGAGAATGGCATATCTTAAAAAAAGCGGCATATTTCATTGTATCTTCGCCAGATATTCCAATGGAATTTGCTTTTCCTTCTTATCTATGGCTTTTCAGATGACATGAGTGGTGCACACTACTTATGATTTTCTATCGTTGCAGAATAAGTTCACTTTCTAAAATACCTTTAACACGATGGTGATTCGGAAAAATAGGTATACCCTATGCGATGATGGTAGGCAATATCCAAATATGTCAAATCCGATGTGAACATTCCATACGCAAACCTTTATCGTAAAAATACTCTTTTCTCCACCACACATTACTTAAGGGCTGATTGGCAACCTGGGGGTTTGGGTTCGAGGGTGCAGAATAGTCCCATCTTTAAACATTTTCAAACTCCAACAAGTATAAACTTAACATTGTTATTTTAAAACAGTAAAATCAAAATGCCAGATCATTGAGTAAATTTCCTTCAGCTAAGTTATTTTTGGTTTGGAATTTGATTTTTATATTTAAAAAAAATTAAACTTCAAGAAAATAAGGTAATGTGTTGAAGTTCTCCACAAAATGATAGAAGCGTATCTTAGAAAATCAAAATATCCTTTTAAATATTGTAGGTATTTTAGAAAGCATAAAATAAAAATATCACAATAAGTTTTACAGGATATAAATTAAAAATATTACAAGGTATAAATATATCACAATCATAAATATAACACAATAAATAAAGTTAAAAACAAAACTAAAAGTAAAAGAAAATATATCATATAAATATAGGAAACAATTTAAAAATGATTGCATGATTTAACAATTGTATATAAAAATTTATTTTAATTTTTTATAATTGAAAAATAAATTCATGCAATTCAAATTCCCAATTCTATCAATTAAAAAATACTATCAAGAAATTTAAGTAGATCAACTTTCTATTTTCACCGATCAAAGGAAATTAACAAGTACTTTAGATAATTCTTATGCATGGTTCTTTTAGTTAGAGCAAAGTAATAAATAACTTGGGCTATTCAAATGTATGATTTTTTTACTCGAGTAATAATAATAAGTTATTTCAATCCATTTAAAATCTTGAATCTAGTACATAAAGTATTCAATCATTCCCTACACAAACAAGTCATGTGATATTTACACAAAAGCAAAATGTCTTATATTAGTGTTCATCCTATTATCTACTTTAGTAGTATCTTTCTACCTAAAATTTTTATCTAAATGGATACATAATATGTTGCTTGGAAGAATGATCAATAGCATGAAGAACAAATGACCAAGTTATGGTTATCCTAGTATAAATACTTTAAATGGAGTAATAAATTAAATAAAACTTAAAAAAGATATTTATGACATCATAATAAATGCTAAAATTTATTTTTTTAAAAGACGAGTAAATACAGTCAAGACAAGCGAGTTGTATTTTAAATTGAAGTCCAATTTGAGTGATTATTTATCTAGGAAAAATATAAATTATAGAGATAGATCAAACATAAATTTTATCCTTAAACACATATTTAACCCTTCAAAATGATCAAATATAGTATATATTATAGTTCTTATTTTTATCTCCCGTGAGTTTCAGATGACATAAAATTATATTGATGTTTCTTTAAATCATAGAATATGCGAATATAAATTATCACCATGAATTTAGTTACTTTTATATTCAATAGGATAACAAGAAATTTATATAATATAGATAATAATAGGCCAATTTATCATGCATAGTGATGTCAAAAACTATACTAGATAAGTGTCAAGAATAATAAGTGGACAACAAGGTTTGACACATCACCTCCATGTAATCTACTCTTAACATTAGAGCATGATCATGTTAGAATTTCCTAAGAGTAGAACTACAAAGCATTACAAGATTTGAAGAATAAAAAATAAAACTGATTGATTATTCCATGGATCAACTTTGTATAAAAAAAAAAACTGATCATTGAGAGTCGTTGGATTACAACAACTCATCAAATCTGATGTAGACTATAACTGAGAGTTCACATGACTCATGAAGAAGTGGAAAATCAAATAAGTCTATCCTAGTAGAACTTAATCTAATGTAGACTATAACTAAGAGTTTATCTGACTCATGAAGGGGTGGAAATTCAAGTAAGTCTATCGTAGTAAAACTTAAGAGAATAATTACTTATTCTAACACCCCCTTTTAAGTGATACTAGGGGCGTATTATGCAAATGAGCCCTGACAACAGAGCCTGATGAGGTACTCATGTACAATGTTTTCTTTTATGAAGAGATGGGAAAAACCATCTACCAAAAATTAAAAAGGAAGAGGTATATCTTCGCTTTGTGAAGATTGTCCTCTTAAGACAAAAAGAGTTGAGTCCCGATAACATGTCCTAATGAGGTACTCATTTACAATTTTTATGAGATATAGTGAAAAACCATATGGGAGAAACCATCTACTATGAAATAATGAGGCATGTATTCGGATGATGAAGATTGTCCTTAATAACCAAACAAAAAATATGAGTCCCGACAACATGGCCTGATGAGGTACTCATTTACAATTTTTATGAGAGATGGTGAAAAAACCACATGGGAAAAACCATATGCTATGAAATAAAGAGGTATGTCTTTGGATGGCGAAGATTATCCTTAATAACAAAATAAAAATACGAGTCCTGAAAACATGGCCTGATGAGGTACTCGTTTATAATATATATGAGAGATGATAATAAAACCACATGGAAAAAACCATCCTCCAAAGAATACAATAATAAAAGGAGAGGTTAAAGACCTTTGTTTCAATGTAGTTGTAATACTCCAAGTTTCTCTCGCAACTATATGTAACGCGAAGAAGGAAATGACTTGGTGAAGATGTCTGCAACTTGATTTTTAGTTGAAATATAGTCCAAGTATATATCCCCATTCTGAATATACCATAAAATGAATTGCATGTGTATTTCAATGTGCTTGGTGGACTGATGCTCAACTGGATTACGTGCAATATATTGTGCTCTGATTGTCACACCAAAGAGTAAAATGTTTGTCATGGGAAAAACCAAATTCTCTTAGAATCTGACAAAGCCAAAGAGCTTCCTGAATTGCTAAAAATTATGCCATGTATTTTGCCTCTGTAGATGATAAGGCCACTCCTTGTTTTTTTTGCATAACCAAGCAATTTACGAAGAACCAAGATAAAAGACATAGCCAAAAGTTGAACATTTATCTTCTATTGATCCTGCCTAATTTGAATCCATATAGCCAATGATATCCATGGTTTTTCCCTCATATAAGAGCCCAAAGTGAGTAGTTCTTTGCAAGTGGTGGAGGATTATTTTTGCTGCTTGCCAATGACTAAAATGAGGTTGATGAGAGAATCTAGATATTAAGCCAATAACATATGAGATATCTGAATGAGTATGAGTAAGGTATAATAGACTCCCTACAAGATGATAGTATAGAGTTGCATCACAAAGAGAGAATGTGTAGGAAGTACTTAGATAAACTCCAGATTTAAAAGGTGTAGGAGAAGATTTGCAATTTGTCATTTTAAATATTTGAAGAAGATATAGAGTGTATTTTTATTGACACAATTAAATTCTTGCATATGTTTAATTTATTTGGATCACAAGGAAGTAATGAGCTAGACTTAGATTAGACATATCAAAATTTTTAGAGAGCGAATCTTTTATAGTCTGAATGTGAGTGAAGTCACTACCTGTGAGTAGTAGATCATCAAAATATAGAACAAGTATGGTGATTTTTCCTTCATCTCTCCAAATATAGACTATGTTATAAGACTCACAATATGAAACACAAGACTAGTGCCTATAGAATTAATTTTTCATACCAAGCTTCTTTGAAGGATTGAGGATCAGAGGTAATAGATTGAAAAACAAGACTAGTGCCTATAGAGTTGGGTAATCTAGATGATGGAAGAATTTTGATGTAAGGAGTAGCTTCTTTAATAATGGAGCGGGTTAATTTTGGCATAGTGGAAGGAGTATAAGGAGTGGAAAGAATTTGAGTTGGAGTTATAGGTTCCTCATATTGATCATCAATATCTCAATTAATCTCTAAAGTTTGTTCTTCATTATATTGAGGGTATACTATAGGAGAAGGCTCAATAGAGGAAGATGATGGTTGAGGATATTTATGAGGGAATGTTTCATCAAATTGGACATTCCTATGAAAAATACCTCATGAGTTGTGGGATCAATGAACCTGTATGCTTGATGTTGCAAGAGGCTTGATTTTCAACTAAGGCTTTGAATATTTTAAAGTGGGATAGAACACCAATTTTGTATTTTAGGAAGTAGACCCATGTTCTTCTAGAAAAGTCATCAATGAAGATTAAAGCATATTTTGCTCCTTTGAAAGAAGTCTCTAAGAAAAACATCAAGTCACTATAGATTAACTCTATAGGGTATGAAGCTTTTAGAGAACCACTTGGGTGGAAACAATCTTGATATTGCTTTCCAAGAGCACATCCCGGACATACTCCATCAATAGAAGAGACTTGAGGTAAAGCTATTAACATTTCATGGGTGTTCAATTCCTTTAGGTAGTTATAAATAATATGACCAAACATTTCATGCCAAATTTTGCTTTCAATATCTCCATGAGCCACAAAACAAGAGGTCCCTTCTAGATTTTTTAATCATTTGAAGTGAAATAGGTGAGTGATGTGATCAATATCTCCTTTGGCTATAAGAGAGTGGGGGTCTTGAAAGTCTCTTATCTCAACTCTTGTTGGAGAGAAGAGAATAGTTTTCACCTTTCCAAAAGTACAAATAAGATAGACGAAGAGGAGATTTGTTGCAATGTTTGAAACATAGAGAACATTAATGATAGAGCCACCATCAATGGATATGTCATCCTTTCCTTTGACTGGGATAAAGGAAGATACACCAACTTCTATGTTACATGTTGAACTTGAGGAGATAGAAGAGAATGACTCATCTAAAGCAGTCATGTGATGAGTTGCTCCAGAATATAGTATCCAGTAATTAGAATAAGAATTGGGGGTATTACCTTGAACATTTAGGGCTTTTACTATATAATTTTTATTGTCTATCTTTTGATCCTTCATAGTTGCCTCTAGTTGTAGTTTTTTCTAGCATGTGAGTACAAGTTATGGGACTTCTTTATTTCTTTTTTAATTTTTATTTAGTGGAGGTGGATGCTACTAAGGCTTTAGAGGAAGAGGAATAGATATCATACTTTACAAGTTTTATTTCTTCTCTAGTTAGTCTCTCACAAAATTCTTCCAAGGAGGGAGACTTTTTTTTTAAGCAAAAAACCCCTTGTGGGGCTGCCTTTGTCTGAGAGACCATGAACAGGGGGTTCTACACTGTCAAAGTCACCCGAGAGTCGCACCTGACCCTACCCGCATCAACATTATCAATTGGATTTTGGATACCCAATTCAGATTTTTGGTAGGGTGGAGATTTGAACTTGGGAAATCTCTTGGAGGATTTGAATTCTTTCTAGGGAGGGAATTTTGAAACTTGCACCAAGAGCATATTTTCCAGATAGAAATGTGGTTGTGAATATTTGAAATACACCATTTAATTTATAAAGAATTAGATAAATGCATTCTTCATATTTTTTATCCTTACCACCACTTTTAAATTGAGTAAGGACTTCTTTAAATTTTGTGAGAAAGTCAACAATATTTCTAAAGTATTTAGGAGATAATGCTGTTAATTCTGCCTCTAATTGCATTGGCCTTATTTGATCTACTTTTCCAAATAATTTTTTTAGTTTCTCCCAACTTTCATAAGGATTTTTACAATCCGTAATGTGAAACCATAAGCTTTCATTTACATTAGTGCTTATAATACCTATGATTTCATACATTTTCCCCTTAGGAACAAATATTTCATATTCTTTTTCAAATTTAGATTGCTTCTCTTCTAACATGTGTGTGAGCCCTTTTTGAGAAATGAGATTTAATATTTTGGGTTTCCATGTATTATAGTTATGAGGGGTGATAGGATCAACTATATTCATTGTATTCATTTTTCCAAAGAAATTTGAAGTGAACCAATAATCGCCCCCTTAACTTCAAATTGAAATAATATTTAAAGGTTTAAACAAAAGGCTGAGAGTAACACCAATCTACTCAATTTGCCTACCCTGACGAGAGGAAAAATATAAGTAAGTGAGGAGGGTGATATTCCTTACATAGGCCAATGAAGCAAAAAATATTAGGCCAAGCCTTTATACTTATTCTTCTCAGTACCCGCCCTTACAAGAGGGAAACTATAAGTAATGAGAGGAATGGTATGTGGAACTTAGGATTTTGATTGAAATTCTGATCTATGAAACCATATATTATTTTTCTCAATAACCCACCCTTACGCGAGCGAAACTATAAGTTTTGAGAAGTGCAATACTTGGAATGTAGGTTATAACATAGGTTGTTTAAAATATATGATTTATTTTATTATTATAAAGGAAATATTTATTATATTACTTTCTTAAAAAAAAGGAATTAAAATGAAATGAAATTTATGATCAAAATTTTAAATGAACCACATAATTAGTTTATCATCCAAATATATTCCCTTATTTGATGAAGTATGATTTTTTTCTTAAAAAAAATAATAAAATCAAATAGACAAATAAGAAGTTTTGACCAATATTAGCAACCCCCCTTGAAGCCTATAACACAGGTGCATAAAAGGCACCCTTAAAACCCCCCAAATAAAATTTTATTAAAGAGGTTACAAACATGTCTTTTTATTTTCTCTTTAGTGGCTAAAAACATAGGCACTAAAGAAGAAAAGGATAGCAATATTGATTTGATAACTTATAATATGAAGAACAGATCACTATTTGGTACTAGTATTTAAAAAACTAGTCAAATAGAAGATATTTTATTCAAATAATAAAGAAGTTTGAGAGAGCTCTTGGGGCTTTTTCAGAGCCCCAAAATCAAAATTTATAAAATATAAAAATTATAATAGAGATAAAGTACTCCAAGACTTCTAAAAAATACCTGACTTGATCTGGATGTGTCGTCGAAGGACTCGAAGGAGAACGTAACTCACAGTACCGAGTAATAAAATATTAAAGAAATTTGAAAAAATGAGGGAATCATCTGCAAAAAAATAGAAAGGAGCACTCCAAAATATCACTCTATTTTCCAAGGTAGGACTCCCAAAAAATTGTGTTCGAACATCAAGGAAGACACTACGGCTATTCTGCATGCTCTTTGAAAGGAGCACAATATATCTATGATATTAATGCATTCAAGAGATAAAAAATGAAATAATTATAAAAAAAATAATACCTTGTTTACCTGAGTTACAATGCAGCAGAATATTGATAAGGAGTTTGAACTTTCGAATGGTGTAGGGAGAGAGAGGAACATAAAGCAGATGCCAAGCATTTATTGTACTTAAAAAAAGAATATAGATATGTGAAATAAGTAGCTCTAGAATCAATATTTACTCAACATAGCTATAGCATATTAAAAAAAAAACTTGATGCTAAATAAAAGCTTTGGTTTAGAGAGCAATATTCACACAACTTATATAAATATTTGAATAAGAAAATTGAAGCTTCTGATAATAGATAGAAAGTGAGCATAGATTTCAAGTGTAGAGAAAAAATATTTAAGATTTGGCCTCCGCTGAGCTCTCAGATCATTTCAAATAACCATTGAGGAAGACGAACGAAATCATCGCACTCCAAGCTTTAGATTTATGCAATGTTGGAGAAGAGCTTGCTACATATTATATTACGATCTATTTTAATTTATGAGTCAAACATCTGACAATAAGTACGTGAGGATATTAATTAAAAAATCTTTCGATCTGCTTTGGAACCAAGACTTGGAAGACAAAAAAAATTTGAATGATTTCCATGAAAATGAATGCCAAAAAATATCATAGTTTCCCAACAATGCTTCTGTTCATGAGACAAAAAAAATTGAACAATCCCCATGAAAATAAATGCTATCAATGAAAAGACCATCACTACCCAATGACTCTCTGGTTGGCAGGCCCACACTGTGGTGCCTGATAGAGGGAGAACTCTGCTTGCTTTCGTGACCAATGCAGGCAACCATCGATGGAACAAAAGGAAAGGAGAAATATATATATTACCTTTAAAAATATAGCAAAAAATATTTCAAAAATTTTCCTATGAAGCAAATATCAACACTCTTTATTTTAAAACATAAGGAGAATCTATTATGGTAAAATGAACTTGTGAAAAAAATTAGATAGAACCATAAATAGACTTTCAAAAAATTATAGATAAAAGGAGAGTAATCTACAATAGATATGAAAAGAAAACTCCTTATTAAAAAAATATAAGAGATAAGAACCAGATTCAAAAACTTCCTTCAAGAGAGAATGCTAAGCAGAATCTATCCTACTCTGGTACCATGTTAAAATTTCCCAAGAGTAGAACTGTAAAGCATTACAATATTTGAAGAAACAAAAATATAACTGATTGATTATTCCATGGATCAACTTTGTATAAATAACAAATTTGATCATTGAGAGCCATTGGATTACAACAACTCATCAAATCTGATGTAGACTATAACTGAGAGTTCACCTAACTCATGAAGGAGTGGAAACTCAAGTAAGTCTATCCTAGTAGAATTTAATTTGATGTAGACTATAACTAAGAGTTCACCTGACTCATGAAGGAGTGAAAACTCAAGTAAGTCTTTCCTAGTAGAACTTAAGAAAATAATTACTTATTCTAACATATCAAATGACGCTTACTTGATCCAATATAAATAAGAAAAAGAGAATTTTGGAAGATTTATAAACAAAAAAATAATTTTTGGATATGATATTAAGCAACCTTTAAAAGGCACTATATGAAGTTGTAAATAAGTGGACAGTAACTATATGTACTATTGAGGCCAATTTAATTGAAAACAACACTTGTCATGACTCTATTTTAAAAAAAGTTTAATATTAGCCATTTTGTTTATAGATTTTCCTTCACCAAGAACGATTTATCATTTAAATAATTATGTATTTAATTTTTTAAGTGTGTTTTTTATTACCTCAAAAATTAAATTACATTTTTTTATTCTATTGGATTTGCATGGCTTCATATGAATTTTATACATATAAATTTATACATTTTGGATATACATGAACACTAGTTTGATGTAATAACATATCATTAGATTCATAGTGGAATTCAATATTGAAGAGAAATAAAGAGCCCCAATAAACTAAAATTAGAAAAGCAGTAATTGCAAAATCAAAGGAAGAAGATAGCAGATTCACACATTACACAATATTTATCCTGGAAATACTCAACTAGGAAAATCATAACAGTATTATCTTATTATTGCCTTAACTTGACCGTCTCCAATAGAATAATATTCTTCTTTTGTCTCTCACCAAATCCTAGTGCAAGTGCGATATATATAACAAAGACACATGCACAAATTTTACAATATCATGGGCGAAAAGCATAGGTTCAAATATACTAACCCTAAAAGCCAATATGAGTCTAAATATAACTTAAAAAACTCTAAAAATTTACACAGTGTCGAGTACCTTTTAGTGTTAAGCCCACCAGAATAACATGGAAAATATTTGACATATGTCCAACAAATAATTATGGTACATTTTGGTATAGGAGAGTAAATTTGACACCAAAATAAAGGGATTTCCCTAGTAATTTTCTTAATCAAATTTATATCAATCTAAAGAGAGACTATTAGAATAATTTGTTTAAAATTTTTCAATGAAAATTATAGATCATATTAGTATTATAAAAATTATTTAATTTTAATGGTCAGTACACCAAGGTCTCCACATGTGAAAGTCTAGTAAAAGTGGACTAGTAAAGATCCAATATGAGAAGATCGAGGTTAAATATACATTGGATAAAAGCAATAGAAGACAAAGAATTTTGTAAAACTAATAAAATAAAATTAATGTATGTAAATGAAACCCAAAGATAAAGAAGATGTCTTGTATATGGTACCAAATTAAGTTAAAATATGCAACAACAATAAATATCTAGGCAACCTTGGTTGTGATGACACAACACAAGTATGAATGAATGCATATAGGAAGTGAAATAAATGTATAGAAAACTTATCTATAATGACTTTTTTATATTAAATTCAATACTCATGTGAAAAAATGATATGAAAATAATATATTTCCATCATTAATGTATGTTCTATGATCAAGTAATCAATATTTTAATTTTATAAGTTTTAAAATAATAAACCATGAAGTCCAATATTTTAGTAAAATGGATAACAAATAAAGTGCATCCAATTAAGGCAATATAATTTCATTCAAATTCGGACTTAAATATGAAGAGTATGATAAATGGTGAAAGAAGTAGAAAAATATTTATTACAAATTAAACATTATATTATTTCATAAAAGAATGGATAAACATATTGGTGATAACTTTAGAAGTAGCATTCAATAGTATCATTGTTTCCATAAGTATTGACTTAGTCCAAAAGTATGACCATTGATGAAAAATGTAATCATACAAATTTAAGAGAACGCTCATATATTTTTTTATAGATTAAACCCCTTTTGGGGTTTCACTTTTAGGTAAGCCCAAAGGAGACAAGGGTATATATTCGACAAAAATTGCCTAGGACTCACACCTTACCTAACCCCTTCAATACACTCAAGGAGAATACCTGAAACAACAACAAAAAAAACATAAAATAAAAAAAGCACAAATAAAAACACACAACAACAAAAAAATACAAAAACAACAAAAAAACAACACAAAAACAAAACACAACAAGAAAACAACACAAAAATACACACATTAAAAAAATTAAATTAATGGAAAAAATAGATTACATCTTTGGCCTTTCTAGGCCAATAGGCCTTTTAACCAATAATCAACACAAGAAACATAAGAATGATCTTTTTGAGCTAGGGAATTGAAATACCTTGACTGAACCAAAGAGAAGTTAATACAAAGTAAAAAGGAACTAGGTACCTCTAGTACTAGAGCCATCTAGAGAAAGGATAGATAGAAGAGCATCTATATTTGTAAATCCCACCATCTAGGAGGGTGACCATAGCAAGTAATATCACCTTTGTCCAACATCTTGTAGACACCAAAACAACACCAATATGATTATGTGATTGCAAACACTGATCGCTTTGACAAACACAGCCCCTAGGGCAGCCCTCAGAGGTCAAACAATGGTCTTAACCACTTTCATAGCAATTTTGTGAGGTCAAGATGCAATTTGGCACACTTAGACACTTTGCCTAGTAATCGTCTCACCCAGGGACGATTGCTAAATTGAAATCGTCTCACCCAGGGACGATTTTTGAAATCGTCTCACCCAGGGACGATTGCTAACTTGAAATCGTCTCACCCAGGGATGATTTCTGAAATCGTCCTTGGGTGAGACGATTTCCAAGTTTAACGGGCAAAAAGACAAATGAGGCCAAGTGGCAGCCCAGAATAGTCAGTTGATGACTCTTGCCTCGCACGCGTGTGTGAGTGGGCAAATAGGCCGTTTGAGGACTGTCACAAGGGCAGTTATGAAAGCCCAAGTCAATGGAGGACTCCCCTCCCTCATGGGAAGACAAGACTGCCACATGGCGCCTATGACCAACACATGGCATTTGTGCTTCCCTCCCAAAAGAGACCCCATGGGTCTATAAAAGGTGGGACTTTTCTCACCCAAGAGAGACAGGTTGAAGGAGTTTTCAAGCAACGAAGTGCTACCGAGTTGAAGACCCACTTGCATCCCTTTTGGTTCACCTTCCCACATCCACCAATCTCTTTTGCAAGGGAGGTTGTTGGGTGGCTTTTGGAAGCTTGAACCTGACCCAAATCCAACACATGGACACCTAAACCAACCAATTTGCCGACCCCCCAATCCTAAAAGGTTTTGGGCCCATCCCTAGTGGATTGGCGCCGGAATCAAGTGCCAATGGTGGGAGGCCCACTTGGGCACCCCCGCACTTTTTAAGTTTTAGAGCATTCTAGATTAATTTTTTTGGTTGCATTTTGTGTTATTATGTTTGGTTAACTCACAACTGCAATTTTGTAACTTTTGGTCAGATTCTAGTATGTTTTGTGTCGCTTTGTTGTTTCATTGACTTGCAGGTGGCGATATCAAATTCCCGAAGATAGAGGCCAAATTGGGAGAATCCGACCATCTGGGTCATCCCAAAATGGCCCCAATTACATAACCCCTTTATTTGCAGGTGTTTTGGAGACCTCGGGAGTCAACATTGGAGCGTGTCAGTTCGGCTTCCCCAACACAGAAGAAATCGTCCCACCCAGGGACGATTTACAGTCAAAAATCGTCCCACCCAGGGACGATTTCTAGTTGAAAGTAGATTGACCGACTGTCTCAGTGGAAATGGCCTCGTTGGTAACATTTTCTCGTCTTCGGCAGGTTTTGAGTCGTTTAGAATCATTTTGTTCACTGTTTTAGATAAATGTTTGCATGCATCTTTTGATGATTTTAGAAGAACAAAAACTTTTCACTGGCAGCAGGTGCTACTGACATCTTGGTTGTTTCTTTGTTCGCAGGAGAAGCAGCAAAGGTGAAGAAATCATTGACATCAGCGACGACATCATCTTGGCCCACCCATTGCAATCGTGGGCACGCGAAAGGAGGAAGACTAAGTCAAACATTGTAACAAAGACAAATTTAACGCTCCTAGCCCCTAAAAAGGGAGGAGACGTCTATGTAACCGAGGATAAGATATTTGAATAAAGAGGGATGTGATTTCTTTACATCTTTTCTTTCCTTTCCAAATTGTCTCTTTTCTTTGTTTTTGTGCATAAGGTTAAAGCGTTACATTTTCGTCTTACATTGCATAATTAGTGTTTCCTTTGCCCGGAATCTCGTGCTTTCACATCTAATTAACTAAAGCATCAATAATCCTATTTTGTTTGTTCTCTAACCACATAATTATATTTAACTTCTAAAAAGAACATCTAGATTAATTGAATCTTCTCAACAACTCTTTTTATTCTCCAATTGGCCTTATTATTCTTAGAAGGATTTTTCAACAAATTAATCAGGACATGGGATTCAGATTCAACTAGAACCTTTTTCCATCCAAACTTAGTAGCCTCACCAAGACCTTTGAGGATGCCATACCCCTCAACAAGGTTATTGGAAAGGATACCCAAATTCATAGAAAAAGTGAAAACTAGGGAACCATCTTAAAGTCTAATAATTTCTCCCACACTAGCTTTTCTAGGGTTCCTCCTAGAGGCTCCATCTATATTGACTTTTCTAAAATCCTCAGGAGGATGTTGCCAATTTATTTTTCTATCCATATTTCAATTACTCACATTTATTTTAAGTTGGTTGTCAATAGTAGAGTAAATCTTCAATATTTGCATAACTTGATCCCATCATTGGTGGAATTCCTAGGGATGATTAAGGAGTTGTTGGACTGATTTATCTAAGTTAGAAATGATATTTTTCTAGATGTAATGAATATCATTCCTTTTCTATTTAAAAATATGGTTTTTTCTTTCTTTCCAGATATTCCAAAGTAGGATGGTAGTTCCCATCCAAACTAATTGCCTAAAAAAAGACCAACAACCTCCTATTTAGGCTAATTCCTCCAAAGTTATTCAAGAGTAGAAAAATTGGACCATCGTCAACCAAGTAAGATAGTCATTATCCTCCATAGCTCAGAGGCTAAGGGGCACTCATTAAAAATTTGGCTAAGATTTTCTACAATCATTCCACATATTTCACATATAAATAGGCCATGAAAGCCACATTTCATAAGTTGCTCACCATTGAGCACCCTTTGATAAAATAAAATACAAATAAAAAACCTTACCTTATGCCAATTATTTTGAACCCACAACTATGTAAATATGTCATGGAACTGGTTGAGATTATTGTGGTATAAGATCAAATAACCTTGAGGAATGACATACTCACCCTTAGTAGTGTTGTTCCATACAAAATAGTCCTTATCATGGGACCAAGAGAGAGATCTAATATGAAGGGTGTTTTGGATATATTTCCTTTGCCTTTCTAGAATTTTAATAGGCCAATCATCAATAGGGATATAATATCTACAAACCTCTAAATTACCATTTTGGTATTGATAATAATTAGCTACCCTTATCCAATTAGCTTGGTATAACTTCTCCATCAAGGGCTTCCAATCAAGGAATTGAGTTTTCAAAGGACAGTGATCATCCCAAGGATCTATCCAAAAATTTACCTTTTGACCATTATCAATTATATGAAATAACTTCTTATTTATCAAATCCTTATCTATCCTAAGAATCATAAAATAGGAGAAACTCTAGTAGGCAGTTGATAGGAAAAAAAATCTTCAATGATTGTTTTTTTAGCATATTAAGCATGAATATTATTGGTCCATATGGTATTGGATTATTGAAAGTCCTCCAATACAACTTTACACCTAAATCCTTATTACTTTTCATAAAAAATCAAAATTTTAACCCCTTTACGTTTGGGAAGGCATAAAGGATCCCATTTCACCAAGGCCCATTTAATTTTCTCCTTACTACCACTCTAGAGTAATTGTTGATTGATTTGATCTAGTTTTCAAAGAAATACCTTTGGGATATTCAACATAGTAGAATCATAAATAGGAAGAGCTTGAAGGAATAATTTTACCAAGGTAACTTTTCCCCTAGATGAAAGCCACCTATTGGTCCACTTCCAATTTTTTTCTTTACTCTGTCCTACAACCAATTCTAGTTTTTTTTTTTCTATCTCTATATGTTGATACGAATATCTAAATAAGTGATTAGAAGGGAGGCCTTATTATATCTTAATTTATCTAGAACCATGGTTTCTTCTCTAGGAGAGCAATGAAAGAAAATTTATTTTTATTTATCTTCATTGATCAATTTCCTTGTAGTGAATGATCTATTTAATATTAGAGTCTACTTAATCATAGCTTTACCTAACATAGTAGAGTCATCAACAAACTAAATATGAGATATAAACCTGGCTACATGGGCAATTTTAACTCCCTCAAGGTTTTTTTTCATCTATTTTTTTGTCATAGTTTGCTCAGGCATTCGACAAGAATAATGAATAAATAAGGTAAGAGGTGGTCACTCTATCTAATACCTCTATAAGCTAGGAATAGCTATGAAGGATAGATATTGATAAGATCTAAGTAGGATCCCGAAGAGATACATCCCATAATCCAATTTATCCAATCCTATGAGAAGTCAAATTACCTCATAATTTTGGCAAGTGCTAATCCACTTTGTCATAAGATTTGGATAGGTCTAAATGGATGAACATAGAAGGATATTTTTGTACTTCCATGGAATGGATGTCTTCCTAAGCAAGAACTACCTTATTTACAATATATTACCTTTCCACATAATCTCCTTGTTCATGGAAAATAATATTATGCAAAAGATATTTTAGCCTCTCTACCATGATCTTGGTAATGATTTTGAAATAACATTACAAAAAGTTATTGCTCTAAAACCTTAGATATGTTCTGCATATGGAGTTGTTGGGACCAGAGTTATATAAGTTTTAGTGATTACCTATATATGGCCTTCTTGGCTTCTTCCACCACCTCTAATAAATTTTTTGGAGAATATTATATTATTTGGTATATGCCAATGTACCACATTGGTATATTATTGTATATATTATATTAGGAGTGTATCCTATATTAGAGTGTGAGTTAATATTTCATGTAATATAATAATGTGTAGGAAATGCACAAGTGTCATGTAAATATGTGTGCAAGTGTTATAAGTGTAAATGTGTACACATATCCATTATGTAAGTGTGCATGTGTATCCTTATATTAGAAAGAGTTATGTGAAGAGATAAATCCAAGTGTTCATACAAGATAGTATCATGTGTATGCAAGTATCAAGTATAGAAGCTAAGATTCATAAGACTTGACATATTTAAATGAAGAGTCATGGTAACCAAAGAGTCATCCTATAAAGGCTATATATTACCTCATAGATCATCTTATATAATATCATATCATAGTCTACATTGTCTATAGAGAGAGTTTCTATGAGATATTGTAATAGGAAGAGGAGTAATACAAGTTTGCATACATTTGAGCAACTAGTATTGTAAGTGTTGTTATATTATATATTTGAGGATTTATAGTCATATTTAAGCATATTATTGAATATTTTTAATATCTTTATTATAATATCATTATTGGGTCCATTATATTGCAACTTCATTATAGCAAATCTTGTGATCATTTTATGTGGTGATTTATATTAAGTATTATGCATCAAAAACTAACTATGGTATCAGAACCATAACAAGGTTGTTTGCAAAGAGTTTTAAAGTTGCATAAGTTTAAGGATATTACCACTAGGTAAGAAAAACATAGTGAAGATAAGTATTTCCACTAAGTTGAATAAAAACTAGTGAAGTTAAGAATATTACCACTAGGTAAGAAAATCCAATGAAGATAAGTATTTCCACTAGGTTGAAGAAAAACTAGTGAAGCTAAATTTATTTCCACTAGGTTGAAGGATAACTAGTGAATATTAAGTTGCATATTAAGAGAGAACCAATTCGGAAGAAA
The DNA here is from genome assembly GCA_028583015.1 of Wollemia nobilis. Classification (NCBI taxonomy): domain Eukaryota; kingdom Viridiplantae; phylum Streptophyta; class Pinopsida; order Araucariales; family Araucariaceae; genus Wollemia; species Wollemia nobilis. The sequence goes on from JAQPPZ010002951.1 coordinate 777,382, forward strand.
ATTTTATCGTTGCTATTTTTCTTCAAATAATTTGAATGTATTAGGTTCTTAAGTTATGCTAGAAAAAGCTATCTAAGATATTTTTTTAGTAAAACTTTGATCTCTAAAATTTTAAAAGCTTCCTATAATAGATAGAGAAGAATTTCATCTATGATTTCTTGAGGACCATGAGATTTCTTCATCTAGGGATTGATTCATGTTGCATTTAAATCTCAAATATAGATCTTAACAAAATTTTCAAGTAATTAAGAAATAAATATTGATACGATAGATTGAGTTAACATATTCCAAGAAGTACATTCAGAATAGAAAACAATCTACAATATAGGTTCAGGTTTAATAGATAGACCTTGATAAAGGTAGAATGGAGAAGACTCGAGGAAAGAGGTCCCAAAAAAGAAATAAGTAGATAAATGAGTCCTATTATAAAATGTTCCATTAAGAAAAGTTAAGGAGACCCATGAAAAGAGTTCATGTAGCAGATAGAGAATATTAGAGACCAGCTAAAGAAGTTACCATTAAATATTAAAGTTAGACATATAGAAGATATCTAAGAAAAGAGGTCCTTGATATATTGGTCCTTAGAAATAAAAGAGATCATTGATATAACTTGCTCTATAGACATTGAAAATGAGTAAGCAGACTTGAAGGTAGCAACAAAACTTCAAGTGAATAAGTATACTTTAAGGTAGAAAGAAGACATCAAGAAAGAAAGATAAGAAGACAACAATATTACAAGTTTTAGATGATATAATTGAATTTTGATGCAAAATTATAATTAGCTCTATTAGAATTATTTTATGTATCCAACTATGGAATTCCTCTCTAGGATGTATCTACTATGATCAAATTATGTTATCTTTTCATATATGTATTTTAGATAAAACCCTTTATTGAATAACAATCCTTATCTCTTTTAGACTCATTTGATTGGATGTATCATTTTATTTATATCTATATTATATGAAGTATGTACTTGGTAGCATGGTGATTTTTGAATGGCATTCTAGGATCTAAGAAAGTTCTTGGATATTGTTTTATGCTTAAAATTATCTATAAAATCTCTGTCTAGAATCATATTTAGTATTATAGTAATATTTAGAAGTTTTTATAGAGGATTCATACACTCAGTTGTCCTTATTTATGACAAGGTTGTAAAGAATAGTAACCATATTCTATCGTAGTGTATTTTGAGAGTACATTCAAGTACCATGTGATTATATTTCTAAAACCAAAAGAGCCCATAATACCCTCACAATATGTTTATTCAAGCAACAAATATTAGTTATTTTAAAATAATATTTGAACCATAAACCTATTTTATTTAGAAAATGAATTAGATACTAAAAATATCTTCTCTAATCAAATAGAATTAGTTCAAGTGGTTAAAAATGTGCAACTTTAAGGAAATGGCTAAGGTTTAAATCTTGGTAAGCAATATACACATAAGTGACAATGTGTTATATTTTCAAACCTACTACATGAATGGTTAGAAATTCATGACCACAAGGTCCTCACCTAATATAGGTGGGGCACATTTAATCCCATACAATCTATTAAAAAAATTTAGTAACAAATACCCTATGTTATTTCCATTTCATAGAATGAATATTGTTTTAATAGTCTCTTATTTATTTGTCATTATCAATATTTATAATAAAAAAGCTTCTAAAAATAAAAATTACAACAAGTTCTAAAAATATAGAAACAAAAACAAGACACATCAAACTATTTACATTAAATAAAAAAATATTCTATTAAACATCTAGAACTTTATATTAAAACAAACTATTACATTAGAAGCTCATAGCATCATAATAGGCTAAAACCAAGAACAACAGAGATAACTGGAAGGATTCCAGTCATAACAATTATAAAACAGTCAACAACTATGAAAATTAATGATTTTTTTGTGTAGCTAGATTTTGAAAATTTAAATATAGTCAAGGACACCACTTGCATTATCAGTGATGTGACCCGAGTTCAATCCCCACGGTGGATATGTATATGAAAAATTTACTTAATAAATAAAAAAATTAAATATAATAAAACTAAAATAAATATAGGTTATATGAGGAGGTTAGTTAATTATATTTTAAATACCCAGACATTAGGTACAATCCTATATTCTCACATGATTCCCATATATTTGCTGTCTATTTAATCAAAACATGTTTTTGTTAAAATTTTACATAAATTTTATGAATAAATTAAAATATATGAATAATATTTAGTGTTGTATATATATAATCAAATATAATATTCAATTTTATAAATTATATTAATTATTATTTTTTATTATTTGATCTCCTTATAATATAGTTTACATGTGTTACTTTTTTAAATTCAAACATATATATTAAATTTTAAAATTTCTTTCAAATTTGAACCTTTAAACTTGCACACATTAATAAAATTTACCATAATTCCAAAAAATATATATATATATATATATATACTGTCTATTTAATTAAAACTTGTTTCGTACTATAATATTAATAAGACTTTGTTGAGAGAAAATGTTTTATAAAGGAGGATGAAAAAGTAATAAAAGTTCTGCATGTTTTGCATGTTCTCTGCAACGCTGTTCCCTGCATGTTCTGCCTCAAGCATCCTACATCTTGCATGTCAATCATCTTGAAGCTGGTTTGATCTGAGTTCACCTCTTGCATTTCCGCCGCCTAGGGCGGTAGTCCACCCTCTTCTAATGGCCGCCAACGCTCCCTCTCCCACCTCCCTTGAGCTTACAGTGGTTGGAGATCATAATGGCGCCCAACAAGCATCCCAGGAAGTTCCTGCTCAAGGTCAAACTCCAGGTAAAAATTATCGGCCCACTGCTTGTATTCCTGTGAATGAATTTGTTGATTCCTGTCACTGGTTTGAGAATCATACCCTCATAGGTTATTTTCTGGGTAGAATCCCTAATGACACTCTGTTGCGGTCCTGGGTAAGTCAAGTTTGGCATCCTCATGGTGTTAAGATTGATTCTGTGTCCAATCTCACCAAAGGGTATTTCCTTTTCCAATTTTTTGATCCTGCTCATGCTCAGAAGGTGCTCAATCGGGGTCCTTGGACTGTTCGAAACTCTTTGTTAATTCTGCAAGCCTATAACAGAGATTTTTCTGTTGCTGAGGAGGGAGCCTCAGATGTTCTAGTTTGGATTGAATTTCCTGGCCTTCCCATTCCTTTATGGAAGCATCTGCGTACCCTAGCAGAGAACATAGGCACCTTTGTTTGTTTTGAGCCTGACAAGTGGTTTAAGGCCCGTCCCACCAAGCGAGTATGTGTCAAGGTTGATCTTACTCAAGATCTTGATGAAGAGATCGATATTCATATTGGGGATAATACTATTACTCAGAGGATTGTGTACATAAATCTCTCGAATACCTGCTATAGGTGCCAATCCTCTCAGCATAAAATTCGTGCATGCCCGCTTATGGCTGGTCAGTTCCTGAATAAATCTGCTTCTCCCTCTGTCGATCCATCTACCTCTGCAACCCTGGGTAACCCTAGCACTTTTGGTACCAGTGGTGATGCGGACTGGCATGTGGTTTCTAATCATCGCAATCGTCATCCCCCACAACAACCCCAACAACAACGCCCACAGCCGCCCCCTCCACCACCCCGTCAGCAACCCCAACAGCCACCCCATCCACAACCCCGTCCTCAACCCCCACAGCCACCCCATCCACAACCCCGTCCTCAACCCCAACAACCGTCTACTCCTCTCCCTTCTCATTCTGATGATGTTTCTACTCAGCAGGATTTTGTTGGTACCACTGTTCTTTCTCCCAGATCAGCAGATGAGTTTAATCGTGCTAACATTCGGCGGTCCCGTAGCCCGAGAAGACGTTTGTTTGATGCTCCCTCTGAGAAATGATGTGTGATTGATGGGCCTCTGCAGGTTGCTATTTTTGATGATGATAATCCTTTTGAGTCCCTCAAAGCATTGGGGGATTCACCAGTACTCATGAAATGATATTTTTTTCTTGGAATGTCCGAGGGCTGACGGACCCAGTCCAAAAATATATGGTCCGGGATGTGATTGATAATGCTGCTCATATCTATGGTACATTTGACTTTGTCTGTTTGCAAGAAGTTAAGATCAATGATTTCCTGTTAGATTGTACCTGCAATTTTCTTTGGCCGCGTGGTCCTTTTTTTTACACAAATCATGAACCTGGAAAAGGTGGTGCTGTAGTTTTCATTTCCCCCAATTGGCACTCGCATGTGGTGTCTTGGGGAGTTGACCCTTCTAATCAAGTTGTTTGGGTGCTGCTGGAATTGGCTGGGAAACCATTTGGCATTATTAATGTTTATGCCTCTAATAATGCTTCAGAGCGATGTGCTTTATGGCGGTGGCTTGCTTTCTCTCTACCTTTTGCTACTTGGGTTCTATGTGGGGATTTTAATATGGTTGAAAAACCATCTGATAAGCTGAGTCGAACCCCTATGCGTTGGTGTGTCGGAGAACGAGAGGCTTGGTATTTTATGAAAAGTAAACTTAGTCTGTATGATCCTAACTTTGGGTGTTCTCCAGAAGCTTTCTCCAATTCTCAATGGTATACTTGGTCTAATTTTTAGGTTGATGATGCTAGGGTGTTGAAAAGGTTGGATCGTGCCATGCTTTCAGAGAGTTCTAGTTTTCACTTTACCCGACTTTCTCTTGGTCACCCCTTTGTCATGACCCTGGCAGCTACCACTCTTTCTGATCATGCTCCAATTTTATTTGATATCACCCAAGATCAAGCTCCTGCTAGGTTTTTTTCCTCTCAGTTTTATTTTAATACTTCCTTTCTACAGCATGCCTCCATGAAAGCTCATATCCATAGAATTTGGAATGTTGTTCCTCGACCCTCTGGCATGGTAGGCTGGATTCAGTGGTGGAATGATGCTATCTCTCGTACTACTATTGTTCTTCGCATCCTTGGCAAGGATGTGGCTAAACGAAGGAGGAAAGCAAATTCAGTTTTAAAGAATGAGTTAATCAAAGCTACTCTCCGTCTGCAAGCTAATCCTTTCAACTCTGCATACCAGGCACATGCTGCTACTCTTCGACATGAAATTCATAAGGCAGAGTTGTATGAAGCTAGAGGTGCTCAACTCAGAGCACGACTGAATTGGCTTGCAATTGGTGATAGGGTTTCTAAGGAGTTCTTCAAGCGCCTCCGGCCCCCTATTCATTCCACACAGTTTCAAGCCATTCAATCTGAGGGAATCAGGTTCACTAATTTACCTGATATAATTCATACTTTTGTGTTACACTATCAAAAAGTTTTTGCTTCTCAACCTCTTACCTCTGCTAGAAAAAAAGCTCTTGATGATTGTTGTGCAGTTGTTCCTCAAAAGCTCTCGATGGATCACCGAGATTGTTGTGATGCACCTTTAACCCTGGAAGATTTGAAGAATGCCCTGTCTCACATGGCTAATGATAAGGCTCCTGGTATTGATGGTTTCCCCTGTGAATTTTATAAAGAATTTTGGGATATGCTTGGTTTTGATCTGTTACATGTCTATAAAGAAGCTATGATATCTGGGTCTTTAGGACACCTCATCAATAAAGGAAATATCAAATTTATCCCCAAGCCTGGAGACCCAGAACTTATTACCAATTGGCGCCCTATTACCTTACTGAATGTAAGTTACAAGATCATTGCTAAGGCTTTAGCCTTAAAACTTCAGCCTATTTTACCTCTTCTCATCCGACCAGAGCAAACAGGGTTTGTTAAGGGCAGGTATATCTTGGACAATGTGCTTGTTGTCTGGGAAGGCATGGAATGGGCTAGAACTTCTGGACAGGATACTCTGTTTATCAAACTTGACTTTGAAAAAGCCTATGATCGTATTGAATGGAATTTCATTATTTCCCTCCTCCAGGCTCTTGGCTTTGGCCCCTATTTTGTGCAATCTATTAAAATGTTATTCTGTGATGCTTCTGCAGTCCTCACGATGAATGGCCAACACTCTGCTGGTATTCAGCTGGCTCGCTCTATCCGACAGGGTTGCCCATTAGCCCCTTCCCTGTTTATTCTAGCTGCTGAAGCATTTGGCTACCTTTTAGCCCATCAAACTTCACAAGGAATTATTAAAGGTATTTCTTTACCTGCTTCCTCTCTTCAAATGGTAAATGGCCATTTTGCTGATGATTCTTTTTTGACATTACATGAAGATGAGCAGTCAGTAAATGCAGCTTTACAATGCCTTGAGACTTTCTGTTTAGCATCTGGTTCTAACATTCAGTGGAAGAAAACATCTTGTTATAGACAAGCTCACACGCCACTTCCTGAGTGGTTAGCTTCTTACTCTTGGCATTGGATCCAACCAGGAGAATTATTCAAATTCTTGGGTATTCCTTTTGCCTTCCAGGCTTCTCTTGCTCAACTTTGGAATATGGTTGTCCAAAAAATTGAGAAGAAGTTGGGCTACTGGTCTACTAAAAAGCTTTCCTTGGCTGGTAAGTTTCAAGTTTGCTCTAAGGTGCTAGCTTCTACACATGTCTATTACTCTTCTTGTTGGGTCCCATCTAAAAATTGTTATCAGAAGCTGGACAAGCTCTTGCGGGATTTTCTTTGGGCTTCAAATAAACAAAAATAGGGGTTTCATAGAGTGGCATGGAATGTTTGTTGTCTTCCTAAAAAGGCAGGGGGTCTGGGTTTATTTAACTATCATTTTTAGGGGTTTGCTTTATGTGCTAAATGGATTGTTAGGGCACTTCAGGGTGATGAAGCTTGGAAAGTTCTTGTACGACACTGCATCTCTTCTGGCCTGCCCTTTGGGAGGAAAGGGTGGCGGGGCCTGACCTTACAAACCATTTTGACATCTCCAGCCCCATTTAAAATTACAGGTTCTTTTGTGATGCAAAGTATCTGGAAGGCATGGGAAGCTTTCAAACCCAGGCTCCAATGGCAGGGTAAAGATAAATCTATCGGAGCTTCTATATCCACTCTAAGTCCTTGGTGGTCTCCTGTAGTCACTTTAGAGGGCCTACCTTTGGCTCAAGTTCAATGGGTTAGAGCATTACGCTTCTTCAAAAAGGGTATTGTAACATTTTCAGATTTCTTTGATGCTCATACCAAGCATTGGTATTCTTGGGATCAGTTTTGCCAGAAGTTTGGTCTTAAGCCAGATGATCGAGCAACTTTTGATGTGGTTCTCGACAACACTCCTTTCTCTATTTGGCTACATTTTGGTAAGAACTTTCAACAGCATTGGTCATCTGATTGGTGTTGGCCTAATCATACTCCTCTGGTGAAATATAAACCTTCTTTAGGGTATCATATGTTGTCCCCTCATTCTCCTCTAGTTGATACTTTAAACCACCGTTGGGATCTAGTTTCTTCTCAATCTAGATGGAGCCTTCGCTTTTCTGTGGTTTGGCAGTCCTATCTTGAACCTAAGCATTGTTTTTTTGCCTGGAGTTTATTACATCAAGGCCTTCCCCTTGGTCATAGGTTACAATATATGGGGGTTGCTAATCCTGTTTGTGCTTTTTGTAGAGGTCCTGACAATTTTGTTCATGTGTTTTGGGCTTGTCAAACAGCCAAAAATGCTTGGGATTGGGTTCTTTCTTTTTTCAATTCCTTTTTACTGGAGCAATGTTCTTGGGTTAATGCACTACTTGGGGATCCCCTAGATTTTTCTCTTCCCCTCAACGAAGTTTGGCATATTTTTCGTCTTAGTATTTTATACCATCTCTGGAAAACAAGAAATAATATTATCTTTGGGAGACAGGAGGCTTCTACCTCCTTCTCTGTTGCTGCTAGATATGCTCTCTTCTATGATTGTTGGTTACAGATCCTTACTCAGGTGGAGAAAGTTCAGGTGGAGCTGCAATATCTTAGATCACTTCGGATCATTGGGCTAATGCACCTTGCTCTCGTTAGCCGACTTCCTTCCAACAACCATGTGTCCAGAACTCGTGGCTTCTCTCGCACGAGCTCACCTTCGACTCGTTCTCGCAGTGGTCGAAGAGATCATTTATCTCGCTCCAACTTCTTAGCATCATTGGTCTCCACTGTAGTCCAATTCCGCACCTCTAGTGGATGGGATGTTCGCTTGATTCCAATTGATCCAGTGACTGCATACACTTGTCTCTGTTTTGTCTTCTTTTCTTTACTCAGTTCTGATGTAATATTGGCTTTTTGAGTTGATTCATGTGATCCTGTAATTTTTTTGGGTGTGTGCCACGGGGTGTGTTAATTCCACCCAACATTTTTGTATGAAAGTGATTATTTCCAATTAATATAAGGTCCTTTCATTCAAAAAAAAAAACTTGTTTTGTTAAAATTTGCATCAATTTTATGAATAAATTAACATATATTAATATATAATATTTGGTATGTAATAAAATGAAATATAATTTTTAATATTATATTATAATATGGTTTGCATGTTTTACTTTTAAAATTTAAATGTTAAAAACATTAAAAATCATATATCAAATTTCAAAATCTCAACCATTAACCTTGAAAAAAAAATTCTAAATTTTTAGAATGCACATATTAATATAATTTACTATCATAAAACGTAACTCTTATGTGTAAAAAATACCATTGTATTGAAGAGGTGTACCATTGTATTGATGAGGTGGATTAACAATTTATTGATTCAAATTGGGTCACATAAAGACTGTAGTTTTAATTTGACCAAAGTCATTTGTAGACTTTTTATATAGGAAAAAATATAATAACAAATCAATTTAAAAATTAAGGAAAAATATTTTTCTTTTCTTAATTTTCAAGTTTATTTGTTATTATTTTCAAGTAAATGGAACATGTTAAGGGGTTATTTAATAGAATATTTAGAAGCTAGATAGTCAAAGAAATAAAATTTAATGGAGCATTTAAAACCTAGATAATCAAAAAATAAAACTGGGTAGTATTTTCAGTTTTGCCAAGAAAAACAAATTATCAAAAATAAAAATATAACATATATGTTTTTAATAAAATTTTTAAACAAAAAGGAAAATTCTAACTTTTTCATGTCAAAAACAGTTTACAATACAATAATTAAAAAAAAAAAAAAAATACTTTATCAAAATTTATTTATTATTTATTATTTTTTTTTAAATTTAATTATAAATTTTCTTATTTTCATATTTCTTTAATTTAAGTAAATTCTCCATTAACTATTACCAAATTAACCTATTTACTAACTTAAATATTTTTATAATATATATTATTTTCAATATAAAACTATTTATCTATCTTAATGGTTCTTAATGTATAACAGGTGTTTATATATACATCGTTCATCTCTTTCAAATTTAAACAAATCTATCATTTTATTTTTAATTAATATGATTATATATATATATTTATATAATCCAATATAATAAGAAAATCTTCGCTTTTTTATCAAAAAGCAGATTTAAGGTCGGCGAGGGTTACTTTTTTAATCGTCGCCCCTTTGACAAAGCATGGCTATAATTCAACATAATTGTCGCCCTTGGACACTTCCATATTGATAGCAGTTCGTTGGTGTTCCGGTTATCCGTGATGTGGAATTGGGCCCCGTCAAGTGTAGGCCCACAAGTAGACATGTGCATAAAGCATAGCTAGTTTTGCGGCAGAATCCGACCCGTCCCAAGACGACAGACAATATAAGAATCTTGGAAATCGAACGCTATCTTAGGGTTCATCGGGCCATTCTTCTGAATTAATTGAATTTGAGTTTCATAATACTTTTTGTCATTATAAAACAATCACATACCCACATACTGTCTTTGAATGCCTTTTACTATTATAGTCTTCCTGTTTCGCCATCTTTCACTTCAAGAAAAAAAAACCGAAGAATTTAAAACAATGCGTTTGTTTAAGTAGTGTTAGTGTAGAAGGCGGAGGACGTTAAATACTGTGCAAATGGGAGGTCGACCGAAAGTCGGAAGTAGAGTTAGCTCGCCGTGTAATAGAGAGTTGAAGATGGTAGGAGAGGGGAAGGATGTGTTAAATGTCCGAGTTAACAGACAAAATCTCTGCAATTCTATGCGTAATCTCCAGTAAACACGTAATTATTGTATATTAAATCCAATTTAAATACCTCAAAGTGAGAAAATAATAGATTGCGAAGTGTCAAAAGTTAAACTGTGATAAATAAATAGTCACGCAAGTATAATCAAATCCATTCTTTTCCTCATGAAAATATATTCTTAATCATTTCTCGACGTTGTTATGATTTAGTAAATTAAACATGTGTTTGAAGAAAAAACACTTCTGAACCTACCTTCAAAATTTTAATGAACTCTTTTATATATATGCGTTTTAGGTATTACTAAGTTCAGCAAGTTCTTCCAAAATTATTCATTAATTTAAAAATGCTTCCAAATCCCACATTCGATGTCCCAGAGAAAACTTTTAGTTCGTTTGCCTTGGTTATGGGAAAATGGGAGATAACATATCATATGTTTGGCAAGAGAGTTTTTTTTTATAAATCACAGTAATCTAAATCCCATTCCAGTAAAAACAATAAATAAAACAAATTCAAAAATCACACAGAAAGAGCACAGTTGCTAAAAACCTGAGCTGGTGGGTAAAACTTGCATCCACTTAAAGGGTAAAGCGTCCCCTAAAACGTTTCTGCATGAAAATTGTCTGTTCATTGAAGGAACAAACATTATTTTTCAATGTGTGACGTGCAAACTGAAAATAGGAGCAGTAGCCTTCTTTACATTAATAATTGAGGAACAAATCACTGTATATTAAAAAGTCAAATTTATTGTAACTATTGTCAGCTGACCGATCAGCGAAACTAATAAATTAAACAATTGAATGCATATAATCACTGTACTCTCCAACATGTATACATTAAGCTTGTAATTCACTGACTTGCAGTTTGCTTTAGCACATACAATACGATGGAATATTTTTGCAGAACAGTCGCAGGGCAATTATCCTTTGGCGGATATGGAATTAGAGTAGACAGGAAAAACCGTGTCTTACAAATCTTTATACCATATTTCCAAAGGAGAATTGCCCAGCAAATGCTAAGCACATAAACTAATCATTTCATGTGAGTCTCTTCTCACCCGCCAGACACATATTGTGTGGCTAATTTAAGGAGTTTCGCATAAGGATATTCGGGAGAGCAATGAGGCATATACCCCTTCATTCATCCACATAAATCGAATAATGGGAATAATCGTTGGATGTTCCTGATCCTATTCCCAGCATCTCCATGCGCTTTTTATGAATCATATGCTTTTCAAAACACATCCTTTCTTGCCGATACATTTATTGTTGTGGCATGGCTTTACACAGCGCAAACGCATATACTTTCTATGTATCGAAGAGGGGAATGCTAGATAGACTGGTTTGACGTATTGCCAATATATTTATTTTGACACTGAAGTCTATGTTAATTTTTAAAATTTCAGTGACAGCCAAAAATAAATAAATAAATAACTTTAAAAACACGTTTTTTCGAGGAACTGAGAGAGATGGTTGCTAGTTCGAGGAACGGAGAGAGATGGTTGCTAGTAAAATGTATTCAGAGCATTCAACGTGCTTAAATTGAGGTTATTTCTTCCAATACCTGCGAATGGTTTGTGGCATAATGGATGTTATTCATCGAATAGATGAGCTGCTGTTGACTAGAAATATTGCATCGTGGCTAGCATTTTAGATCAAGAGAATAAGACTGCCGTGGGAAGAGTTGGGGGTTTGGTGCAAAGCCTCTTCGGAGGAATTTCAAAAAGTGTAATATATGGTTTGTCCTTCTAAATGACATTAACCATAACTGCTTGACTAAGGCTTGTTTAAAGACTATTGTTGCAGCCTCAAAGAAATGAAATCTACTCTTATTGTTTTTAAAGAATAAATGAAAGACTATTGTTGCAGGCCTCAAAGAAATGAAATTTACTCTTATTTATTTTTAAAGAATAAATGATAACACATGAATTATGTGGTTCATGAACACAGTGCAGAGATGATGGTAAGGATTCTGAAACCTGAACATCAACATTAGCGGTAGAGGTTCTCCAAATATTTATAAATGTGTTTATTTTGAAGTGTATCTATCTATATATACACGTGATTAAGACTATGAAAGGTATCGTCAAGTGTTTTGGGGGTTTGAAACGTTCATATTGCTCACCAAGATTTACAGATGAAAGTTAATATTGTTATTGCAATAGTTCTAACATATCCATGTTGGTTATCTTTAAGTTGTTGACTTGGATTGAAATTTGTATTTATAATATTTATTTGCCTTATTCTCAACAGAGAACTTACTCAGTGCTTCAGAAATGTTTTAGACAGCTGATGAATTTTGAATTTATTTTTGATGAGCAACAGATTTTTTATTTTATCTATTGGAATAATGGTTCTAAATTCATAAAACCTAAGCCAAAGCAACTGTATCTTATGCTTACTAATACTGATATTATTTATCAGCAAACTATCACTAAATGGGGTTTCAGTTTATCTATTAGTCATTACTCTTTTATTCTGCAGCATATATGGTCCAGGCATCTTGAACCAATTTTTTTTTTTTTAGATGGCTTCTTCTGTTATACAGGCTGCCTACTATGGTTGATCCTAACAGTTTGGTTATATGCTCTTTATGTAAAGTTCTAGAGACTATTTGTCATATCTTTTTTTATTGTGTATATGCTAAAGAAATATGGCTTCTTTTCTGCTCTAGTATTCTTGGCTGGAATTGTAACTCAATTGAGTTTAAAATACAAGTTATTTGTGGGAATATTCAACAGAAAAACATATAATCTGTTTTGGCTAATTCTATCCTCTAAAATTTTATGGATGATATGGAGATCTCGTAATGATGAAGTTTTTCAACAACATTGTAGAAATATTACTGGGTCTCATTTGAGACTCATACGCTTCAAAATCTTATTGTAGGTCAACAGATCGCTATGGACATTGAAGGGCAGCTACAAATCAAAGAAATTTTTTGAGGACTTGGATCAATTGAAGACAAATGATTGGGCTATATGCTCCATGTTTGATGATATTCATGATCTTGATGTATATAAATGGTTTTGTAATTTTATTATTAGATGTAATGCTTTGTATGTTAAAAACAACAACACTCTATGATTATTTTATAGTTGTTATGATTGGAATCCTTCTAGTTATTTGTAGTTCTTGGTTTTAGCCTATTATGATGCTATGAGCTTATGATGTAATAGTTTGTTTTAATATAAAGTTCCAGATGTTTAATAGAAAAAAAAATTATTTTTTGTAAATAGTTTGATGTATCTTGTTTTTGTTGCTATATTTTTAGAACTTGTTGTAATTGTTATTTTTAAAAGCTTTTTTATTTATTTTAATTTTTTTGCAATTAGAAATAAATTACTATTGTCATTTGGGTAATGCTATTTGTACATTAGTGGATTGGTACTATTGTTTCTATAATTCTTAAATTTATTTTGTAACATAATAAATACTTTACTAGTTTTAATTTAAAATAAATCTCACCAAGGCATGTGTTGCATGTTCAAAACAAGTTAAATTTAAGTAAAAGATACCAAACATATTCTTAAAGAGTTTTTTAGTCCTTACACATAACACCAACTAATTTTAAGACTAAACATAAACAAAAAAAAATATCATTATCCCAAAAATATTTACATAAGTTTGAAACACTAAAAAATAGATATATTGTTATATTATTCTTAGGATAACTTTACAATACTTAATTCAGGATGGGAGTAATTATGAGGATAAATTTACAATATTGTTATATTATTATTTACACATTCATTTATGGTGATAGTGTCCTAAAATATTTAATCAAGGTTCAACCTCCTATTGTGGATTTTCTAGACTCATCTATATTCGAAGATCATGAATCCCTAAATTTGAAGGTCATGAATGTTATGTCAATTGTTGAGCTGGAAAGAGGAGGAATTGGCTCCCACTAGAAATATTCTAAAGGAAGTGAAGGGATGCGTAGATCTAAAAGGTTGGATTACTTGGGTAAGGCTCTGATGGAGATCGATGAATTAGATTCTAAAGATTATCTGCCACCATTTAAGAAGTGTAATATTATTCACGATGGAAGAAGTATCACGAAAGTGCAGAAACTCCAAATCCTTACCGGGATTCTGGTGCCAAACTCTTTTAAGGATAACATTATGAAATTACAACATTCTCTCATTGATTCTCTATAGGCCACTATTTCCTCAATGCAAGCATCTATTTTCATTGTTGAGAAAATATTTGCCCTTATGGGCTGGCAGGCCTAGGAGATCAAGAAATAATGTTAGAATGAGGCTATTTTTCATGGTTTTTTTTTGTGGAATCTGATCGTATTCCTTCTCTGATTTCAGTTTGCTTATGGTTGAACTTTCTTGTTCCAATTAGGGTCCTATTTAGATTTTCTATAAGGTATATTTTGTAGATATCTCTGTTGTTTATCTTTGTGATATTTTATATTAGCTTCAATTGTGCTTCAATTGTATATTTTTGGAGCATCCTTCCTTTGGGCTAGATGTCTCTATTTTTGTAAAGGTTTGGAGATCCTTTTAGAATCTCCTTCATCCATCTAATCAAAAAAATTTACAATACTTAATTGAAATTGAAGAATGCTATATAATATTTGATTAAATATTTAGTTTATGTTATTTTTATCTATTTTTTAAATATGAAATACAATATCATTGAAAATATACAATGCAAGTAGTGTATTAAATAATTATATACCTAAATATGCATGTGGCTTCACTAAAATATTTTTTTACATTCATTAAATATTTGGACATAGGGGTATTTTAAATATAAACATGTATTTACAACCTATTATAAAACATCTATTTTATTATATTATGGTCAATACTAGTTTGATTACTAATAAATAATATATATTATACTTGAAATATTTTCAAATAACAACTAAATAATTTTAAATATATTGAATATAAAAGACACTATAAAATAAATTTTAATAAAATAAAAGATCAAATGAAATTATGTATAGAAAAAAAATGTCTGCTTCATATACATATTTATAACTTGTATATCATTGTAATTGTGTAATATTATTAGTTTCTTGTTTTCTTTATCAAAATATCAGTAATTTATCTAATAATACCTTATAGATACTTTAAAATCTACACCAAAAGTTTGAAAAAAAACCTTTAAGGCATATCTTCCTTTATCATTAATGTTTATCCTTCCATAAAATGAAGACACAAAACATCATATCCAAAGCTTTTTTAAATTTAAAAAAAAAAAACAACTAAAATAAACTCAAATTCTAAAAAATAATATATAAAAATTGATATTATTATTAATTACAATGTTTTTTATACAAATACAATTAACCCTCCTAATTTCTAAATGATCATTGTGATATTATTTTGTTTACAAAATTGTTATTTTTAGTTATATATTCCTATGATAAAATTTATTTCTTATATTTTTTTAACAAATATTGTTTTGAATTTATAAAATTAATATTTTTCTTCAATAAAATATAAATTTATATATTGTATAACAGAGACAGAATGAATGTATCTCTACATGCATGGTTTATCTAAAATCATAATAGAATTTCTCACTTGTGAGGGTGATATTTGAAACACAAACTTAAGGGAAGTCTTATGGATCATATGATTTCCCAACAAAGATAAGTTACTGATAGGGGAAGCTAGTGATTATACACATGGTGGTGTTTGTACCATTTTTGTAAACTCCAAACCTTGTTTAAAATATAATAATGAAAATGAATCCTCACAGGAATGTGTTAAATAATTATGAGTGTAGTGTGGATGCGGTGATTCTCACTACTACATGAGTGCCGTGAATGCTAAATGCACATGATAAAATCAACATCCCTTTTTTAGTCAATGTTATGTTGTGCATTGCATTAGGATATAGGACTTAACTTAGCATTTACATAATAAAAGAACAATTAGAGAATTATATGATTATGTAGCAAGATCTAAGAACTTTTTCACATATTATCTAATTGGTAGGTAGTGGTTTATCCATGGTTGTGTAACATATTATAAATGTCATAAACTCAAACATAATAATCAATAATCTTCTTAACATCTTTCATTTGCAAATTCTATAAATAAAACAATTTGACTTTACCAATGCCTTCGTAAATACTTTGCAATGTGTTTGCAATTTATAAACGATTGAAAGTCCTCCTTTAATCGTAACAGCTGCACGCTGTGTAGTTACCTCAACGTTTCGAAAACTTATTTGTTTTATTTTTTCCTCGTTTAACCTTATCAGTTACAATTTTTTTTCCCTATTTTATTGGGGAACACCATTAATAAGCTCAAACTCCCCTCCCCACGCATGATGAAAGAAACAAGTGTCCAAATGCCATATATACTTTTCATTAGTTAAAAAAAATAAAAAATCAAATATCTTTCAACTCAAATTTCTCCTTGCAGGGGCACTTTTTTCAACGAACAGATTTTGAATTTGAGTCTTTTTTTTTCACACGGTATTTTGTTAGCAAGTAAACCCATCGTGATGGAAGGAGTCAAAACAGTAAATATTTAATTTCGTAGGTTAAAGAACTCCTGGGTTCCTACTCTAGCTTCTCATTCGATGTCTTGTGAGTTTACCGCCCTCCAGGTAAAATTGCTCATCGCACCATCCCCCAATATAAACATAAAACATTGTTGTGATTTCCATAGTCAGTAAACTTTTCTTTTCCTTTTGTACAACTGCCAATGCTAACGTTAAACAAGACAATAGCATTGGCATTCTTATATTGTTACTAAAAATTGGACTAACATGGTAATAGCTTAGCTCTAATTTACAACGTCTAAAATTTTTTGACATTAACCACAAAAGTCAACGTAAGCAGACAGCCATATCTGTTGGGATTGAAATAAAGATAATAAGATTTAGCTGACACAATAGGTCCTCTATGTTCCTCACTATACCGGCCCTAATCCACCCTGGTAAGAATACAATGGAAAACTGTGCAAAGCAATTGCAGGGCAACTCCCTTTTGGCTTGTTTGGAATTGAACTACTCAACGTTTAACGGTTTGAGAAGTCTCTGTACTACCTAAACCCAAAGGAAAGTTGCCCTACAAATACTTAGCACACAAACTAATTGTTAACGATTATGCGCATGCCATTGTTCAGTGATGATGTATGTGTGATTTTTTTATTTAGTATTCCATAAAGTATATCCTCTACTCAAAGAAGCATATACCTAGACCTCATGGATTTTGCGAGAATGGCTTATCTTATAAAAAGGGGCATATTTCATTGTATCTTCGCCAGGATATTCCAATGAGATTTGCTTTTCCTTCTTATCTATGGATTTTCATATGACATGCGTGGTGCACACTACTTATGATTTTATATCGTTGCAGAATAAGTTCACTTTCTAAAATACCTTTAAGACGATGGTGATTCTGCCAAATAGATATATCCTATCCGATGTGAACATTCCATACGCAAACCTTTATCGTAAAAATACACTTTTCTCCACCACAAATTAATTAAGGGCTGATTGGCAACATGGGGTTTGGGTTCGAGGGTGCATAATAGCCCCATGTTAAAACATTTTCAAACTCCAACAAGTATAAATTTAACATTGTTATTTTAAAACAATAAAATCAAAATGCCAGATCATTGAGTAAATTTCCTTTAGCTAAGTTGCTTTTTTGGTTTAAAATTTGATTTTTATATTTTAAAAAAATTAAACTTCAAGAAAATAAGGTAATGTGTTGAAGTTCTCCACAAATTCATAGAAACGTGTCTTATATAATCAAAATATCCTTTTTAATTTTTTTTTAGATATTTTAGAAAGCATAAATTAAAAATATTAAAATAAGTTTTATTTTGTTTAATTTTTTTGTGTTCGTCTCTTGGATTGTTTCGTTGGTTTATCTTTGGGGTGTTTGTTTGTGTTCTTTGGTTGTAGCTACTAAGGCTTATTTCTTGTAAAAGGTTGAAGGGTTCCTTTCAAAACCCTCTTCTTCTTAATAGTATCAAAAAAAATATAACACTATCATAAATATAGCACAATAAGTTTTAAAAGACATAAATAAAGTTAACAATAAAATTAAAAGAAAATATATATCATATATAAATATATGAAATAATTTAAAAATGATTATATTCAATGTTTTAACAATTGCACATAAAATATTATTTTAATTTTTTATAATTTAAAAAGAAATTCATGCAATTTAAATTCCCAATTCTATCAATTTAAGTAGATCAACTTCCTATTTTCACCAATCGAAGAAAATTAACAAGTACATTATTTAATTTTTATGCAGGGTTCTTTTATTTAGAGTAAAGCAATAAATAACTTGGGCTATTCAAATATTTGATTCATTTACTCAAGGAATAATAATTAGCAATTTCAATCCATTTAAAAGCTTGAATCTAGTAGATAAAATATTTAATCATTCCTTACAAAAACAAGTCATGTAATTTTTACACAAAAGCAAAAGGTCTTATCTTGGTGCTCATCCTATTATCTACTTTGGTAACATATTTCTTCCTAGAAATTTTATCTAAATTGATACATAATATGTTGCATGGAAGCACATGACCAATGGCATGAAGAACAAATAAACAAGTTATGGTTGTCCTAGTATAAATGCTTTAAATGAAGTAATAATTAAATAAAAGTTAAAAGATATATTTATGACATAATAAATGTTAAAATTTTAATTTTTAAAATTCAAGAAAATACAGTAAAGACAAGTGAGTTGTATTTTAAATATATGTGCAGTTTGAGTGACTATTTCTCTAGGAAAAATGTGAATTATAGAGATAGATCAAACATGAATTTCAAAATGATCGAATATAGTCTAGATTATAGTTCTTATTTTTTCTCCCATGAGTTTCAAATGACATAAAATTATATTAATGTTTTTTCAATAATATAATATGTGAATATAAATTAACACCATAAATTCAGCAACTTTTAGATTCAATAAGATAATAAATAATTTAGATAATATTATAGATAATAATAGGTTAATTTATCATGCATAGAGATACCAAAAACTATACTAGATAAGTGTCAAGAATAATAATTGGACAACAAGATTTGGAACATCACCTCCATGTAATTTACTCTTAAGTTTATAATATGATCAAATGAAGCTTACTTGGTCCAAGAGAAAGAAGAAAAAGAGAATTTTTGAAGATTCATAAACAAAAAAACAATGTTTGAATATGATATTAAGAAACCATTGATAGACACTATATAAAGGTGTAAATAAGTGCATGATAGCTATATGTTATTTCAAGGCCAATTTAATTGAAAAGAACACTTGCCATACCTCTATTTTATAAAAATTTTAATCTTGCCCATTTTATTTTTTTTAAGTGTGTATTTTATTACCTCACAAATTAAATTGCATTCTATTGGATTTGCATAGCTTCATATGAATTTTATACATATAAATTTATACATTTTGGATATACATGAACACTAGTTTGATGTAATAACATACCATTGTATGCATAGTGGAATTCAAGATTCATGATACATTTTGGTATAGGAGAGTAAATTTGATGCCAAAATGTAGATATTTCCCTAGTAATTTTCTTAATCAAATTTATATCAATCTAAAGAGAGACTGTTAGAATAATTTTTTTATATTTTTAATTGAAAATTATAGATCATATTAGTATCATAGCAATTTTTTATTCTTAATGGTCGGTACACCAAGGTCTCCACATGTGAAATTCTAGTAAAAGTGGACTAGTAAAGATCCAATATGAAAAGATCAAGGTTAAATATACATTGGATAAAAGTAATCGAAAACCAAGAATTTTGTAAAACTAATAAAATAAAATTAATCTATGTAAATGAAACCTATTGATAAAGAAAATGTCTTGTATATGGTACCAAATTGAGTTAATATGTACGACAATAATACTTATCTAGGTAACCTTGGTTGTGATGACACAACACAAATATGAAGGAATACCTATAGGAAGTGAAATAAATGCATAGAAACTTGTCTATAATAACTTTTTTATATTAAATCCAATACTCATATGAAAATAATATATTTCCATGATTAATACATGTTCTATGATCAAGTAATACATGACAAGTAATCAATATTTTGATTTTATAAATTTTTAAGTAATAAAATATGAAGTCCAATATTTTAATAAAAATGGATAATAAATAAAGTGCATTCAATTAAGGAAATATAAATTCTTTCAAAATTGGGCTTAAATATGAAGAGTATGATAAATGGTGAAAGAAATGGAAAAATATTTATTACAAATAAAACATAATATTATTTCATAAAATAATGGACAAACATATTGGTGGCAATTTTAGAAGTAGCATTAAGTAGTATCATTGTTTGCATAAATATTGACCAGTTCAAAAATATGACCATTGATGAAAAATTTTAATCATACAAATTTAAAAGAAGGCTCATATATTTTTTTGCAGAAAACACCCCTTTTGGGGTGTCACTTTTAGGTAAGCCCCAATGAGGCAAGCGTATCTATTCCACAAAATTTTCCTAGGACTCACACCTGTCCTGACCCCTTCAATACGTTCAAGGAGCATGCCTAAAACAACAAAAAAAACAAATAAAACATAAAAACAACAAATAATATAAATAACAACAAACAACAATAATAAAACACAACAAGAAAACAACATAAACACACACACACACACAGAAAAATTAAATTGATGGAAAAAATAGATTACATCCTTGGCCTTTCTAGGCCAATAGGCCTTTTAACCAAGAATCAACACAAGAAACATAAGAATGGTCTTTCTAAGCTAAGAAATTGAAATACCTTGACTGAACCAAATAGAATATAATACTAAGTAAAAAGGAACTAGGTACCTCTAGTACTAGAGCCATATAAAGAAAGGATAGATAGAAGAGCATACCTGATTTGTAAAACCCACCATTTGGGAGGGTGATCATAGAAAGTAAGATCATCATTGTCCAACATCTAATTAGCTAAAGCATCACCTATCCTATTTTTTTCTCTAACCACATAATTGTATTTAACTTCTAACAAGCACATTTGGATTTACTGAATCTTCTCAACAATTCCTTTTATTCTCCAATTGGCCTTATTATTATTAGGATTTTTCAACATATTAAGCATGACTTGGGAGTTAGATTCAAATAGCACATTTTTCCATCCAACCTTAGTAGCCTCAACAAGGCATTTGAGGATACCATGTCCCTAAACAAGGTTATTGTAAAGGATACCCCAATTCTTAGTAAAAGTGAAAACTAGGGAACCATCTAAAAATCCACCAATTCCTCCCACACTAGATTTTCTAGGGTTCCCCTTAGAGGTTCAACCTATATTTTCTTTTCTAAAATACTTAGGAGGAGGATGCCAATTCTTTGTTTTATTCATCTTTTGACTACTCACATTCCATTTAAGTTAATTTCAAATAGTAGAGTAAATCTTCAATCTTTGCATAACTTAATACCATCATTGGTGGGATTATTAGGGATGATTAAAGAGTTGTTGGAGTGATTTAGCTAAGTTAGCAATGATATTTTTCCAAATGTAGTGAATATCTTTCCTTTTCTATTTTAAAATATGGTTGTTTACTTTCTTCTAGATATTCCAAAGTAGGATGGTAGTTTCCATCCAAACTAACTACCTAAAAAAATGATCAAAAACCTCTTATTTAGGCTAATTCCTCCAAATTTGTTCAAGAGTAGAAAAATTGGACAATTAAACTGAGTAACATAACCATTCTCCTCCATAGCTCAAAGGTTAAGGGATACTCAATAAAAATATGGGTAAGAGTTTCTATAATCATTCCACATATTTTACATATAAATGAGCCATGAAAGCCATATTTCATAAGTTGCTCACCAGTGAGCACCCTTCGATAAAATAAAATCCATATAAAAAACCTTACCTTGTGCCAAATATTTTGAACCCATAACTATGTAAATATATCATAGGACTGGTTGAGATTATTGTGGCATAAGATCAAATAACCTTCAGAAATAGTATACTCACCATTAGTAGTGTTTTTCCATACAATACAATTCTTATAATGGGACCAACATAGAGATCTTATATGAAGGGTGTGTTGGATATATTTCCTTTGCATTTCTAGAATTTAAATAGGTCAATCCTCGATAGGGATATAATATCTACAAACCTCTAAATTAACATTTTGGTATTCAAAATAATTAGCTACCTTTATCCAGTTAGCTTGGTGTAACTTCTCCATCTAGGGATTCTAATCGAGAAATTGAGTTATCAAAGGATGGTGATCATCCCAAGGATCTATACAAAAATTTACCTTTTTACCATTATGAATAATTTGAAACAACTTCTTGTTTATCAAATCCTTACCTATCCTAAGAATCATCTAATGGGAGGACCTCTAGTAGGTAGTTGATACCAAACAAGATCTTCAAGACTTTTGTTTTTAGCACATTAAGCATGAAGATTATTGGTCCATAGGGCATTGGATTTATTGAAAGTTATCTAATTCAAATTTATAGCTAAAGCCTTATTATTTTCTATAAATATTGAAATTTTAACCCTCTTAATGCTTGGGAAGGTATAAAGTATCCCATTTCACCAAGGCCTATTTTCTTTTCTCTTTAGTACGACTCTAGAGGAACCGTTGATTGATTTGATCTAGTTCTCAAAGAACTACCTTTAGGATATTCAAAATAGTAGAAACATAATAGGTATAGCTTGAAGTACTAATTTTACCAAGGTAATTTTACTGCTAGATGAAAGCCACCTATTGGTCCACTTCAAATTTTCTCATTTACTCTATCCAACATCTAATTCTAGTCTTTTTGTTTCTATCTCTAGATGTTTATAGGAATGCCTAAATAAGTTATTATAAGGTAGGCCTTCTTATATTTTAATTTATCTGGAACCATGGATTCATTTCTAGGAGATTAGTAAAAGAAAATGACTTTTTATTTATCTTCGTTGATCAATTTCCTTGTATCATTAGAGAAATAGTGAATGATCTATTTAATAGTAGAGGATTCCTTAATTATAGCTTTACCTAACATAGTAGATTCATAAAAAAACTGAATATGAGATATAGACATGGCTACATGAGCAATTGTAACTCCCTCAAGGGTTTTTTTCTCTATTTTTTTGTCATAGTCCTATTCAAAATTTCAACAAGAAAGATGAATAAATAAGGGAAGAGGTGGTCACCCTATATAATAACTCTATAATCTAGGAATAACTATGAAGGATAGCCATTGATAATATCTAAGTAGGATACTAAAGAGATACATCCCATAACCCAATCTGTCTAATCCTAAGAGAAGTTAAATTGCCTCATAATTTTGACAAGTGCCAATCCACTTTGTCATAAGCTTTCGATAGGTCTAAATGGATGAACATAGAAGGATATTTCTGCACTTCCATGGAATGGATGGCTTGCTTAGAAAGAACTATATCATTTACAATATGGCACCCTTCCATATAACCTCTTTGTTCAGGGGAAATAATATTATGCAAAAGAGGTTTCAGCCTCTCTACCATGATCTTGGTAATTATTTTGAAAAGAACATTACATAAATTTAATGGTATAAAAACTTATATATTCTTCATATTGAGCCTTTAGGACCAGAGTTATGTAAGTTTTATTGATTACCTTCAAAATATATTTGGCCTTCTTGGATTCTTCCACCACCTCTAATAAATTTTTTGGAGAGTATTATATTATTTGGTACATGTCAATATACCACATGTGTACACTATTGTAGATATTATATTAGGAGTGTATCCTATATTAGAGTGTGATTTAATATTTCATGTAATATAATAATGTATAGGAAATGCACAAGTGTCATGTAAATATGTGTGCAATTTTTATAAGTGTAAATGTGCACAAGTGTTCATTATGTAAGTATGCATGTGTATCTTTACATTAGGAATATTTATGTAAAAATAAAAGTCCAAGTGTGCATACAAGATAGTATCATGTGTATGCAAGTGTCAAGTAGAGAGGCCAAGAGTCATAGTAACCAAAGAGTCATCTTATAAAGGCTTTATATTACCTCATAGATCATCTTATATTATATCAAATTGTAGTCTACATTGTCTATAGAGATATTTTCTATGAGATATTGTAATAGGAGAGGAGTAATACAAGTTTGCATACATTTGAGTAACTAGTATTGTAAGTGTTGTTATATTATATATTTCATGATTTACAGTCATATTTAAGCATATTATTGAATTTTATTTAACATATTTTTAAGACTTGATAATACATATTAGTTGTCTCATTTATCTCTATTACAATATCATTATTAGGTCCATTATATTGCAACTTTATTATAGTCGATCTTGTGATCATTTTCATGTGGTAATTTATATTAAGTATTATGCATAAAAAACTAACAACGGTATCATAGAAATATCAAGGTTATTTGCAAAGGGTTTGAAAGTTGCATTAGTTTAAGGATATTACCACAGGGTAAGAAAACCTAGTGAAGATAAGTATTTCCACTGAGTTGAATAAAAACTAGTGAAGTTAATAATATTACCACTACGTAAGAAAATCCAATGAAGATGAGTATTTCCACTAGGTTGAAGAAAAAATAGTTAAGGTAATATTATTTCCACTAGGTTGAAGGATAATCAGTGAAGAATAAGTTTCTATTAAGAGAGAATCAACTCAAAATGAAAGTTGATCATTGTCATTTTGCTTCAAATAATTTGAATGTATTGGATTATTAAGTTATGCTAGAAAAAACTATCTAAGATATTTATTGCAGTGAAAAATTGATCTCAAAATTTTTAAAAGATTCCTACATTAGATAGAGAAGACTTTCATCTTCAAGTTATTAAGGACTATGATCTTTCCTCATGTAGATATTGATTCAAGTTGCAGTTAAATCTAAAATATAGATCGTAATAAAAATTTTAAGTCATTAAGAAATAGACCTTGATAAGATAGATTGAGTTAACCTATTCCAAGAAGTCTATTCAGAATAGAAAGTAATCTAAAATATAGGTTTAGGTTTAGAAGGTAGACCTTGATAAATGCATATTGAAGGAGACTCGAGGAAAGAGGTCACATAGAAGAAATAAGTAGACAAATGAGACCTATTATAAAAGGTCCCACTGAAGGAAAATTAAGGAGACCTATGAAAATATGTCCTCTAGAAGATAGAGAAGATTAGAGACCAGATGAAGAAGATATCATTAAATATTAAAGTTAGAGATATATAAGAGACCTAAGGAAAGAGGTCCTTCATATATTGGTATTTCATAGGAAAAGAGACTATTGATATAAGTTCCCCTATAGAGATATAAAGTGAGTAATAATACTTGAAGGAAATAAAAATTCAAGTGAATAAGCATACTTGAAGGTAGAAAGAAGACATTAAGCAAGAAAGATAAGAAGGCAATAAAATTACAAGATTTAGAGAATATAATTAAACATTAATGCAAAATTATAATTAGCTCTATTAGAATTATTTTATGTATCCAACTAAGTAATTCCTCTCTAGTATGTATCCACTATGATAAAATTATGTTCTCTTTTTGTATATGTATTTTAGATAAAACCCTTTATTGAATAACAATCTTTCTCTATTTTAGACTCATTTGATTGGATGTATCATTTTATTAATATCTATCCTATATGAAGTTTTTACTTGGTAGTATGGTGATTTTTGGATGCCATTCTAGGATCTAAGAAAGTTCTTGGACATTGTTTGATATTTAAACTTATCTATTAAATTTATCTCGAGAATCATATTTAGGATTATAATGAGATTTAGAAGTTTATACAGAGGATTCATACTTTAAGTTCTTCTTATTTATGACAATGTTGTAAGGAAGTTTAACCATATTCTATATTAGTGGATTTTGAGAGTACATTCAAGTGCCATGTGATTATATTTTTAAAACCAAAAGAGCCCATAACACCCTCACTATATGTTTATTCAAGCAACAAATATTAGTTATTTTAAAATAATTTTTGAACCATTAAACATATGTTATTTATAAATTAAATTAGAGATTAAAAAACATCTTATCTAATTAAATATAAATATTTCAAGTGGTTAAAATTGTGTAATTTTAAAAAATGGCCAAGGTTTAAATATTGGTAAGCAATATACACATATGGGACAATGTGTTATAGTTTCAAAACTACGACATGAAAGGTTAGAAATTCATGACCACAAGGTCATCACCTAATATATGTGCGGTACATTTAATACCGTACAATCTATTAAAAATGTTAAAAACAAATACCCTATGCTATTTCCATTTCATATAATGAATATTTTTTTGATAGTCTCTTATTCATTTGTCATTATCATTATTTATAATACTTATGTGGACTCCTTTTAGTTTTTGTATATAGTAAGATATTATAATAATATTTTAGAATACTATAGTTCTTTGTTCATAGGATATACAACGATTAATTTATATTTTTGTCCTTTGACCAATTGATGAATCATTTTATTATTTGCAATACATTTTTTCAATTGTTGAGGGTTTATTCAATTCTAATACTCATTGTGAGCATAGATAGAGCTTGTTTAGTTGTTAATTTACTCAAGTACAATTATGATATATACCTAGCCATGATGAAATTTTTAAACATCCATTATCCATGATAAAAGTATTGCTCTATGGTATTATAAAATCAATTCATGCTTGATAGTTGTAATAGTGTTGTTTAGTACTTTTTAATTGTGTGCCTACATATAATTTATTATTCATTGCATTTGGGTAATGAATTTAAGTTTTTTATATGAAAATAAGAACATTATAAATTTTTATAATATTAAGAATAAAATCATTACTTGTAATATTTATGTTTTTAGTTATTATGCGAGCTTTTAAAATATTGATAGTAATAGTCGTTGGCATATTACTAGGTTTTGACTCTTTTTATTTTCTCACTATTAAGCTATACCTCTTGAATACATAATGATTTACATTATTTGAGCCCATAAATAAGATATTAGTTTCTATTTATGATCGTATGGATTTTTGGTTTTTCTTATTATTATGGATATATTGATGACTATAACCTTTTTGAGACTCTTAGTTTCACCAGTTTTCTTCATCCAAATGGTATACTTAATATTATAAATGATTTTGATAAGCTTTTATTTAATTTTTATTAAGAGTAGTATTAATTTATAATGAATTTTATAATGGAAAAAAAATATGTGAAAATATTAGATGGTATCTTGTTTCAAGGAAAGGAAAATGATATATATCTATATATCATGTTAGCTATTAATACCAAAATTGGAATAGGTTGTGATCCAATATGAAACTAATTCAAGTGGTGTATTTTTCTTCCATGACTTTCCTACTAGAAAAAAAAACTTGAAGTTGCTTACCAAAAATACAACCTTTACAATCTTGATCATCTCACTCAAAAAATGGTAATCATTTCACTATATACTTGTGATTTACTAGATTTAGCCTTAAAAATATTAGAAGTCCTATCTCATGTTCCATAATCAAGATTTAACCTTTAAGATAATTCTCAAAGATAGAGCTTCTCCATATGTAATTCTAAGAGGGAAAATATATTTTTTAGCATATTGGATTTTGCTAGAATCCAATTGCTACAATTTTTATCATATATAACATATTCATAGTTTTAATAATAGAAAAATATCCCTTTTCAATAAGTTATTCTATACTCAATAGATTATGAGCTAATCTAGGGACACAAAATATCATGAATAAACCTTATTTCACCTTGTTTTGTTTTGATTGTAGTGATGTTCTTAGATATGATCTAAAATTCTTTATCATCTCCAAGCCATACTTTAGATTTGATAGATTCATCTATCTTTACAAATATATTTTTGTTCCCCATAATGTATCAAACTACAACTGCTATCTAAAAGTCATGCATCTTCAAAGATTTATTTTGTAATATCACTAGTATAAAATAAATTACTTTGTTTTAATTTTCCTTTAATCAAGAAAAAGATAGGGTTACCTCATTATGGTTGAGACTAAGTGGAAAGAGCTTATACATATGTAGGTTTTATGTAATATCTCTCAACCAAATCCCATAAATCTTAAAAAATAAATAATATCTTCATCTTAATACTTCAAAAATCATAGTTCTCTCTCTTAAATAGAGGGATATGGGGTTAAGTAATATGTAAACTATTGTTGCTAGTAGTCTTGTTGTTGGTACTGTAATAAGATCTAAATTTCTTTTGCTACCACTATATTTTATTATCTTCATAATTCTAGGTCTAAACTTCTATAGAGCACAACCTCCCATAAAATAGATGCTCCCAAATTTAAATCAAATAATATTTGCTCTAATATGTGCCTCTGCTGTTTCAGTAATTATCCTCTTAACTTCTAGTATTTCTTAAACTATTATTGCTAGTCCTTCTGTAATAGCTTTTTCTATTGCTACTACTAGTTCTTTTGCCTCTATAATAAAATATTCCCTTGCCTCTCTATTTTTTCTCTTAAATATAGCTCCTTTTGTTCTCTCTCTTGCTTCTCTTCCTACTATCTTTGTTGTAGTCTTCTCTTTTTTACAACATGCATTTTCTATTTTTCATTAAGCAACATTTTTAATAGGGAATAAGTAAATTATGCATCATTTTTGGCATATTGTAAAGGATAGTGATATCTTCTTTCTTTCCTTTAGTTGCATTATATTGAACAAATGAATAAATATTTCCAAGAATGAACTTTGCCAAACATTTTTCAAAATTAAAAGAAAATATTACTAGAAGAAAAAAATAGGACAATTTTGCATTTTCAAGGTTTTATATATTGTAAAAGACAAGTTTGAAGTGTTTTTTTTAATTAAAAATATAATTGTGTATATATCTTGATTAATTTTGTCACTTAAAAAATATTTGTTCTTTTTTATTTTTTGTGGAAATAGTAGGACAATAGTACTTTCTAGGTTTAAAATTTTTAAAAGACAAAGCATATAAGATAGTATTAAAAAATTATTGTATTTTGAATAACAATAATATATGAGATTAAAAATAATATTGTAGATCAATAATATTAAATAAATGTTTTAATTAAATAATAATAATAATATTAAGTAAAAAATAATTTATAAATAAACATACTAGTTTAGTGTTGTAATTAATTTTTATAATATATTAATTTAGTCATTTTACTTAAACTAATTAGATGGCTAAAAATAGAAATGAAAAAGAAAAAGATTGCTAAACATATTGGTTAAAAATTATAATTAGTCATTTTATAAAATTTAGTTATTTTAATTATATGGCTATACATAGAAATAAATTAAAGATTGCTAAGAGAAAGAGGATGGGGACTTGGCAGGGTTTCAAATCCCTAAACAAAAAAACACAAAGAAAAAAATGGCAACAAAAGAGAAAATAATAATTTCACCTAACACCTTTGAAATTCTTTCCATGGATGAGAAAACAGATGATGAGGATGGTCAAATAGAAACAATTATTATGGAAACACAACTTGATGAAGAGAAGGAACAAGAAGAATTGCATGATGAGAAATCACTAAAAGAACTTTCCTTGATGCTGAGAAGTAATAGTAAAGGAAAAAATGTATTGTTAGAATTCCCAAGAATAGAACTGCAAAACATTACAATATTTGAATAAACAAAATAGAACTAATTGATTTATTCCAAGGATAAACTTTGTATAAATAGTAAAGTTGATCATTGAGAGCCTTTGGATTACAAAAACTCATAAAACCTGATGAAGACACTACTGAGAGTTCACCTAACACATGGAGGAGTGGAAACTCAAGTGTGTCTATCCTAGTAGAACTTAAGAGAATATTCACTTATTCTAACACCCCCTCTTAAGTGATACTAGGGGTGGTTTGTATAAATGAGTCCCAAAAACAAGGCTTGATGAGGTACTTATGTACAATGACTTCATTTTTTGAAGAGATGGTAAAAACCCTATGGGAAAATCCATCAACCAAAAAGGAATAAGGAAGAGGCTTGTCTTCAGATGGTAAATATTGTCCTCTTAATACAAAAAATGATGAGTCCCGACAACATGGCCTGA
The DNA here is from genome assembly GCA_028583015.1 of Wollemia nobilis. Taxonomy (NCBI): domain Eukaryota; kingdom Viridiplantae; phylum Streptophyta; class Pinopsida; order Araucariales; family Araucariaceae; genus Wollemia; species Wollemia nobilis. The sequence goes on from JAQPPZ010002951.1 coordinate 807,331, forward strand.
TGAGGCACTTATTTACATTATAGAGATGATGAAAAAACCATCTATCACAAGAAAATATGTCTTTGGATGGCGAAGATTGTCCTCATACAATTATAGAGTCCTGAAAACTTAGCCTGATGTACTTATTTACAATTTATAGATGGTGAAAAAACCCCTTGGGGAAGAACCATCTGTCACAAAAAATATCCAAGATAGAGGCATGTCTTCGAATGGCAAATATTGTCCTCATAATATACATGCTATTGGAGAGATGATAAGAAAACCACAAGGGAAAAAACCATTCTTCAAAAAATATAATGAGAGGTGGAAGACCTCTGTGTTAATGCAGTTGTATTACTCCAAGTTTATCTCTCAACTAAAGGTAACATGGAGAATGAAATGACTTGGTGAAGATGTCTGCAATTTGATTCTTAGTTGGAATATAGTCCAAGTATATGCCCCCATTTTGAATATGCTATCGTATGAAGTGCATGTGTATCTCAATGTGCTTGGTATGTTGATGCTTAACTGGATTACACACAATATGAATTGTGCCCTGTTTGTAACACCAAAGAGTTATAGAATTTTCATGGGAGAAATCAAATTCTCTTAGAATTTGACGAAGCCAAAGAGCTTCCCGACTAGCAAAATTCCTGCCCTTTATTTTGCCTCTATAGAATATAAGGCTACTGCTTGTTGTTTCTTGTATAACCAGGATATTGGCGAAGAATCAAGGAAAAATATATAGCCAGAGGTTGAACATATGTCTTATACTAAACCTGCTTAATCTGAATCTATGTATCCAATGATATCCATGGATTTTCCCTTATATAAGAGCCCAAAGTGCATAGTGCCTTGCAAGTAATGAAGGATTATTTTTACTACTTGCCAATGACTAAAGTGAAATAGGCGAGTGTTGTGATGAATAAATCCTTTGGATATGAGAGAATGGGGATCTTGAAAGTCTTTTATCTCAAATCCTATTGCATAGAAGAGAACTATTTTCCCCTTTCTAGAAGTACAAATCTGATAGACAAAGAGGATATTATGAGAAATGAGAAATGACAAAGGTGTGTGAGCCCTTTTTGAGAAATGAGATTTAAAATTTTGGGTTTCCATGTATGATAGTTATGAGGAGTGAGAGGATCAATTGTATTCATTGAATTCATTTTGAATTGAAGTTAACCCAAAGTTCCCCCCTTTAACTTTAATTTATAGAATGCAATGGAAAATAGTTACAGAAGCCTGAAGGAAATACCAAGTACCTCAAAATTACCCGCCCTAACGAGAGGGAGACTATAAGTAATTTGAGGATAGCTGATATTAGTTCGAGGCTAATGAGAACAAATATGCCAAATATTTTAAGAAACACCAAATAACTCAAAAATACCAGCCCTAACAAGAGGGAAACTATAAGTATTTGAGGATATTTGGTGTATAAGATTGGTTTAAAAAGAACAAAGATGCCAGGTCCATATATTTATCTATCCCAAATAACCACCCTTACAAGAGGGAAACTATAAGTATTGATTAGATATGATACTTGGAACATAGGCTATATATTTCAGACCTATATTGGTAATCTTAATAACCCGCCCTTACTTGAGGGAAACTATAAGTTATATTAGATTGCCAATATGGGTGAGAGTTGATAAAATAATTGTCTCTTGAAAGATATAAAAATTATCTTTAGATTTCAAAGTTAAGAAAGAGATTATTATATTTATTTCCAAAAAAAAATTGAATAAGAACTCTTTGTAAGAAAATTTGTAACCAAAAAAATAGTATAAAGAGATTACTTTTTAGAAAATAAAAAGTTAAATAGGAAAAATTATAACACCTCAGAAATAGATATAACCAAAAGAATGAAAAAAAATTATGAGGTTATTATGTCAATATGAGTAAGATCAATATATTTAAGAAAGAATAATATATGAGATTACTTTAATTTTGATGCCTTAAAAAATTTAATAACAAATAATAATATATTATTAAATGTTAAGAGGGTGAGACTAATTAGTGAGTACCTCTTTATGAAATATTTAAATGATTATTTCTAACATCAACACCTTTTAATATATGCTACTAAAAGGAACTATAATGAAGATTGAAGAAGATAGACACAAAATTGTAACAACCCCCTTATAAGACAAAATAAAAAATGTGCACTAAAGTGCACTTGAAACCCCTCCAAATAAACTTTTATTAAATTGCTTACAAAAAGACTCACGAATTTTGAAGAGAGCCTTTGAAATATGAAAAAGGCTCTCTGAAAAGGAGTCAGAGATATTTTGCAAGGAGACCTTCAAAATCGAAGGGTTAATAAACCTTACAAAATATCACCAAGTAGAACAATAAAATATCATAAAAAGGAGGTGACGATGGTCAGAATAACAGAGGTTGACCCAAAAACTACTAGCGCCAAGATTACTTCAAAATACTTGTTTTTTTAAGAAGAAAAAAGGAGATGCCTGAAGAGAAAAACTTGCAGTGAAAAATAATTGTTAAAAAAATATTTGGTGCCTTCCTTCTTGGTAGATGTGAAAGACGTAGCGAGACACATAAATCCATAAGGTGGGCCTGTTAAGGGTAAATTTAACCTAGTTTAGGGCCACCAAAACTGTAGGCCTAAGAACCTTTAACTTTCACCATGAAAGACTTCGAACAAGGCTATGTTCCTTCGAGATGCGCAGTCCTTAGAGATGTAAATCTGTAACCTGTAATGAAGAACATAAGAGGCATAATTTTGAAAAGAAATATATCCTATTTCTTAGAAAAAAAAGAATATAAACAACTCATATTTGCTGCTTCTACCTAAAAGGAGTAAGAGAATGCAAACAAGATAGCAAGCTTTAGAAACGTGAATACACTGCCAAAGAGAGAGTCCCCAAACGGGTATGAAAGGAAACCCAAGGAAAACCACTTAACCTTTGCCAATAAAATTAATTAGAGACATGGCAAAAAAGGATACCGGGTTAAGCGAAACTATTGAAGTTCGTTGAGCATAAAGACGTTTACAAATATTTTGAGGATACGATGCTCTTAAAAAATGTATCAAATTAATCTAGAAGGCAAACAACATGAATAGAACTATTTGAAACCAAAAATCAAAGTTCATCAAACATTAAGATGTTAAGATATTTAGAAGATACATTTATAAAAAATGTATCAAATCCAATATGAGAAGACATCATTCGAAGCTCACAAAAATGATTTTAATAGATTTTAAATAGAATAAATCTTAAGATGTTGTTTCATTTGATGAAGGCAAACAACATTAATAGGAAAATTTAGAACTATTTGAAACCAAAAATTGAAGTTCGTCGAGCATAAAGACGTAAATTATATTTAGAATATACGTTTATTAAAAAATGTATCAAAATATCAAGCTAAAAGGATTGCTTGAATAACGTGTTTATCTTAAGAAAAAAAAGAAAATATGTATGATTATTTCATAAACAACAATATATTTTTATTAAAAAATTGTTCTATGAAAAGCAAATGGGCAAATATTCTAGAAAAAAAAATTACACTAGAAGATAAATCCTTCCCTTCCTTTACTGAGAAGGAGATAAATATTTTCCATAATAGCCCACATACATATATATGAAAAATATAGCTGAAAATAAAACTATATATAAAATATTATTGGAGGCCCTTTTTTTTAAAGAAAAATCCAACAAAAGATACAAAGAACCAGCTCCTAGAACCTTCAAGAGAGAATTCTAGGAAGGGTGGCATCTATGTTCGCCATACCAAATGTGACATCCAAAAAAAATGAGACTCCTTCTATATTTGCATTGGATAAGAAAAATGTTATTTTAAAAAATCATATAACATCTTACCATATGACGCATTGAAGAGGCATTGAAAGGAGCGATGCCAAAGTAGAGTCTCCCTTAGCAACTGTGCCATAGAACAACTTTAAAATATGAATCAGAGATGCAAAGAGCAAGGCACCGAAGAGAGGATGTGATGAACTGAGTATTTTTGAATCTTTCACTTGCACAACATATTATCTCGCCACACACTAACCTCAAGAAAAAAAATTGCAAATATTTATAGGAAACAATATAAAATGGGAACAAAGAAATATCAATCTAAGCTTTACCGAAGAAAATATTAGGAATACAAAAGAGTTATTATTTTAATCTTATAAATATGTTTATATAACAAGAGTAAAGAAGAAGTACTTTTATAGAGGCAAAAAAAAATTCAGTATGCATATACAAAGTAGTGAATAAAGAAATTTTGAAAGATTTGCATCTATGGTAAAAAAAAATTATATAAACCAGTAGGTATTACCATAAGCACATATCTTTTAAAAATTTGCATATATGAGCATACTACAATATGAAAAAACCTCTTTCTTTAAAAAAGCAAAGAATAAGATATTAAGAACCAGTTTGAGAAACCTCCTTCAATATAGAATGCTAGTAGAATCTACCCTACTCTGATACCATGTTAGAATTCCCAAGAGTAGAACTACAAAACATTACAATATTTGAAGAAACAAAATAGAACTGATTGATTTATTCCAAGGATCAACTTTGTATAAATAGCAAACTTGATCATCGAGAGCCGTTAGATTACAACAACTCATCAAACCTGATAAAGACACCACTGAGAGTACACATGGAGGAGTGGAAACTCAAGTGTGTCTATCCTAGTAGAAATTAAGAGAATATTCACTTATTATAACATATACAATGTGGAAAATTGACCCAAGTGTAAAACAAAAGGGCAGATTCAAACTACAAACAAAATAGATCCTCAAAAAGACCATATAAATTACAATAGTAGTGTCGTGGTTTTGAGTAACCAGCCTATAGTCCTAGCTATAATGAAGCAACACACGAATAAAAGGATAAGGGTGTTATAATCCTATGTTTTATAGGATGGGTGTTATTCTTCAGTCTCTTTATGGCAATGCTAGAATCTTTGGCTATTTTGCTAAGCAGTTTTTGTATTTTCGGTAATTTATTGAGATTTGGTTTACTTTTAATGTTTTTGTATTTTGTTTGATTTATCAATAGCTCCTTTGGATTATTTTTTATTGTTTTTGTTTTTTATGATTTTGTTTTTGTTGTATTTGAGTCATTTTTTTGTTTATGTTTTGGCTCTACTTTGTTATGTTATTTTTATGGGTTTTTTTGTGTTTCATGTTTTGTGGTTTTTTGTTTGTGGTGTTGTTCTATCCTTTTGTTGTTTTTGTTATGATAGTTTTTTGTTATGCTATGTTTGTGGTTTTTTCTATGTGTTTCATGTTTTGGTGTTGTTTATTTTTGTCATTTTTTATTTTACTTTTTATTTTTTATATTTATATTTATTTTTTATATTATTATTTTTGTGTGTTTTATTTGATTATGTTTTGTTATGTTTTTTGTGTGGTTTGTATTTTTTTTCTTATTTTTGTTCGTGTGTTTTATTGTACTTTATATTATCGACACACTCAAAGAGTATGCTTTATTTATTTTAGATTTTGTGTTTGTGTTTGTGTGTTCTTGTTTTTGTTGTTGTAGGTATGCTCCTTGTGTGTGTCAAATGTGGTAGGCCAAGTGTGAGTTCTAGATGTTTTTTATTGAAGAGATACCCCTGCTTCCTTGGGTCTTACCTGAAAATGGCATCCCTTCTGGGATGTTTTACACAAATAAAAAAAAAGAAATTAAATATTGCTAAACATATTGCCTTCATAAATATATATATATATATATAAAATATATATATATATATATATATATATATATATATATATATATATATATATATATATATATATATATATTGTTACAATTATGAACAAGTAAATATATACACGTATATATTTAATGGAAAGGAAAAATAAATTAAAGAAGAGAAATATGAATAGAATGAAGAGAGTGACATACAAAAGTAAAATAAGATAACTTGAAAGGGGGTGAAGAATAACGGGGATAAAAGAAGATAAAAAGGAATAGAAAGAAGAAAATTTAAAACAATTAAAAAATAAAAATAAAAATATTCTTATTAAAGTTGATAAAAACAAATAAATATGTATATGTTGTATGTGTTAAAGTAAATAATTTTTTTGGTAGGTTGATTAATATTTACAGGGGATTTTAATAGGATCCCAAAACCTTATTACATAATATTCCAATATAGACCATGTAGATATAGCAGTAGAAACTTAGACCAGGGTACCCAACAAAGGAGTACTTTGTATACAACAAATTAGGACATAAGCAGTAGAGTAAATCCTATCCAAGGAAATAACAAGAAAAACTGACATACTGACCTCCTAGCTAAAATCTTACTAGAAAACAACTAAGAAAGAGAACTGAGAAATACTGACACAGGGGTCCCCAAGCAGTGCCAAACATACATAAAAAAAGACTAGAGGTCAAAAGGTATAGTAGGAGAGCCTAACAGGAATATCCTTGAGAATGACAAAAAGAGGCATATATGCCATATAAACCCTAACCACTAAAGTAAAGATAGCTAACTAAGATAAAGTAAAGAAAGCAATAAAAATCTGTAATAATGCATATCATATCAGGGCTCTGAAGTTGGTTGTTATTCTTCAAAGGTGCTTGTACTCCCATTATCATTAACTACAAGTTGTTCAACATCCCAATGATATTCTCCATGACTTTGACAGTGGTATTTATAGACTTATTAATCATCTGAATGAGGAGCATATTTCTGCACAACGTGATTTATCACTTTGGATAGCATTCTAGGCTTCTTGAGGAATCCAATTAACCCCTTTGGAGAAATTTTTAGTAGTAATAATAAAATTTACAAATAAATCAACCACGATATTCACCTCCCTATATATATGTTGAATGACTATCTCTCCACACATTTGAATTAACCTCCTGGCCTCATTAACTGTATTTTGGACTCTCCATGATGGATTTTTGCTATTCTTCATGTAATTGATGACATTGAGGGAGTCCCATTATATGATCAAACTTCTTTGGTCTTCCTGAATTAATTATAGACCTTTATAGAGTGCTCTTTCCTCAATAACATGATTGAACTAGAAGCCAAGATATTCAACATAAGCAATAAAAATATTACCATTGTGATCTCTTATAATTCCATCAGCTCCTGATTCACTTGAATTTTCCTTGGAGACCCCATCAAAATTTAGTTTGATCTAATTTTTTGGTGGGCATTACCATTTGAAATTTATGCTGGGATTAAGAGCTTGTTGGCTAGAAATTTGGGTAGGAATTTGAAGAGAAGATAAAATACTGGACTTTGTTTTGGATAAAGGGGACTCACTCCAATTAAGGGATTGAACATTCTCAATAGCAAAGGCAATGATTTTGGCCACCATCGAACCAACATCCTTTGAGCTATCAGTGAAGGCTATGTTATTGTGTTCCAACCACACCTACCATAAAAAATGGTGCAACGTAAAGTTCCATAATGTGCTCAGTTTGGGATTGCAAAAAGGGTTAGGCCACTAGAAAAAAATATCTAATATGGAATTAGGAATGGCCCATTGAATGTTGAACCTATTGCTCAGCTAGATCAATATAGAAATGAAAAAAATGCACTGAATAAAAATACGATTAGTGGACTCTCATTGGGATTTGCATAAATAACATCTATTTGGTAAATATAACTAATACTAATATTAAATTTTAAACTAAAAAATTATATTTATTTAATATTTATTTATAATATTTTAAATCCAAAAAAATTATATTAATTTTATTAACATATTTATATAAAATGTTTAATTACATTTTAAATTATTTAATAGAATTTTTCTTCACTTCGTATTTTTTTTGTTGTTCGTGATAAGGTGGATGTTTAAACTATTTTATATTTATGATTTTTCAAAGTTATGTTCTTATATATCTTTCTTATATAAAATTTTAGTACCAAAACTTTATTTGAATATAATTTTGGGTGTTTTAAATTAATTTAGTGAACTAATTGATTCCTTGGTTTTCAATCAAAAGCAATTCCTTTTTTGATGAGGGGAAACTTCTATTTCAACAAAAAAATATGTTCATCCAACATCTCACATTTGCACACATAAATCAGTCACTAAATACAAATAAAAAACCTTAATAAAAGATAGGCATATTGTTGCATATGCCTTCTTAACCGATGTCACTTATGCAAGTCAAATTGGGAATCTGTTTTGCACCTATTCCTTAAATTTCCCTTTTCCTACATTGTGTTGAGTTCTTTCTTCAATTTGGTTAGGCATTGTCGAGGTCCAATCCAAATCTATATCTGATCTGTGTGAGCAATGGACCAACCCTTTTTGGTTTCCTTGAATCAAAGCCTTTTGGTCTTACTATCTGCTTCATGATTTCTATCAAATTTGGTTGGATCAAAATGGTAGATTTTTTAGGAATTCTTCTAAAGATCCCCACTCAGTATTCCTCCATGTTTGCCTTCGAAAATGCGTGTCTTATTAATTCATATAAAAATCCTAAGAGTTGTGTGTAAGTTGATCTATTTACCTCACTCAATATCTAACTTGAGAACCTAGCCCCATCAATTCTAAAGGTTGATAGATCTTTGATCACTTGGAGTCTTCCTCCGAGTGAATGGGTCAAACTTAACTTTGATGGTAATGCTAAAGGAAATATTGATAGAGCTAGTGGTGTTGGCCTTATTAGGGATAGTCATAGGAAAATTTTGTTTTCGTTTGCTGAGAACATGGAGCTTCAAACCAACAATATAGCCAAATCCAGGGTGCTCTTGAAAGCACGAGATTCTGGGCGAAGGAAACACTAATTGCGATGCATTCAAAATCAAATACGCTTAAGTCCTAGAAATGTAAATTGCATGAAATGAAAGAAACGCATTGGAAGAGACACAAGAAAATGGAGAAAACACAGCCCTTTCATTAAACTTTCTTGATCTCTGTTACAAATACGCCTCCTCCCTTTTCAGGGGCTAGGAGCGTTAAAAGAATTTGACTACAATCGAGACTTAAGGTTCCTCTTTCCGCATGCCCACACTTGAAATGGATGGGCCAAGATGATGTCGCCGCTGATGTCGATGAGTCTTTGACCTCTGCTGCTCCTCCTACGAACAAAGAAACAACGAAGATGTCAGTAGCACCTGCTGCACATAAGAAGTGTTTGTTCTCTAAAATTGCCAAAAGATGCATGCAAACATTTGTCTAAAACAGTGAGTAAAATGACTCTAAATGACCTGAAAACCTGACAGAGGACAGAAAACATCACCAGAAGGCCACTACCACTGAGACAGTCGGCCAATATGACTTCAACTAGAATTTGTCCCTGGGTAGGACGAATTCTGACTGCTATTCGTCCCTGGGTGGGACAAATTCTTTTGTGTTGGAAAAGCCGACATGATGCTGCTCCAATGTCGAATCCCGAGACCTGCAAAATGCCTACAAATAGAGGGGTTATGTAATTGGGTCCATTTTGGGATGACCCAGATGGTCGGATTCTCCCAATTTGGCCTCTATCCTCAGGAATTTGATATCGCCACCTACAAGTTAGTGAAACAACAAAGCGACACAAAGCATGATAAAATCTGATCAGAATGTTATGAAATTGAAGCTATGAATTCACCAAATAGAATAACACAAAATGCAACATGAACAAGTAATCTAGAATGCTTCTGAATAAAACTTAGAAAGTGCGGGGGTGCCCAAGTGGGCCTCCCACCGTTGGCACTTGATTTTGGAGCCAATCCACTAGGGATGGGCCCCAAAACTTCTTAGGATTGGGGGGTCGGCAAATTGGTTGATTCAAGTGTCCATATGTTGGATTTGGGTCAGATTCAAGCTTCCAAAAGCCACCCAACAACCTCCCTTGCAAAATATATTGGTGGATGTGAGAAGGTGAATCAAAGGGGATGAAAGTGGGTGTTCAACTCGACAGCACTTCATTGCTTGAAATCTCCTTCAATATGTCCATTTGCGTGAGAAAAGTCCCACCTTTTATATACCCATGGGGTCTCTTTTGAGAGGGAAGCACAAATGCCATGTGTTGGTCATAGGTGCCATGTGGCAGTCATGTATTCCCATGAGGGAGGGGAGTCCTCCATTGACTTGGGCTCTCATAATCGCCCTTGTGACAGTCCTCTAACGGCCTATCTATCCACCCACACACGTGTGCGATGCAGGAGTCATCAACTGACTGTCCTGGGCTGCCACTTGGCACCATTCTTCTTTTTTCCCGTTAAACTCAGAATTCGTCCCTACCAGAGACGATTTCAGAATTCATCCCTGGGTGAGACGAACTCTAGTTAGTATTCGTCCCTGGGTGAGACGAATATCGAGCAAAGTGTCTAAATGTGCCAAATTGCTTCCTGGCCTTACAAAATTGCTATGAAAGTGGTTAGGACCACTGTTTGACCTTTGAGGGCTGCTCAGGGGGCTGTGTTTTTCAAAGCGATCAGTGTTTGCAGTCACATAATCGGATTGGTGTTGTTTTGGTGTCTACAGATGCCCCTTTTTGGGATGCGCTATGCATAGCGCAGCGCCAAGCAAAAATAGATAACCAAAGCACTAATGATTAGGGTTTCTTGGTAACCTAACCAACTTTTGATGCCCCAAGCATGGAAAGGGCATGCATTCTTGAATCCTTGCTTTTGACGAGCTAAGGAGTTTGATTTCAAGTGTTAACCTATTTTGGTGAGGTGTGACTTGAACTTGGACATTGATCAATCATGATTAGGCAAAGGGCGCAACCTTTTATCCTCAGGGGAACCTTGTGTTCATGATTCATGAAATGCCAAGTGTTTGATTGATTTGATTGTTGCTTGTTTACTACCCCAAGCAGGGGCATGATTGTCTTTGTCAATGATTCTTTGAATGCATGTCATTTTCCTTAATTGGGTGTGTGATTTTTGATTGGTGACTAAGTGTGACTACCCCCTCAAGCGACGAATCGATGAGGGAATGACCTTCATGAGAAAAGCGACGAGTCGCTTGACCCAAGATGACTTGTTCAAGGGTGCCTTTAGATGGTTTATCGTTAAGCATGTGCAATTTTTCCAACATATGGATCTATTTTTGGTGGGTTTTAACCCTTTTTGTGATGCCATAATGGGGTGAAATCATCGCCAACCCATCTTCCCGTGGAGCGGTCCGGCTATGATAGCCTTCTTGGGGAAGTAGGAGAGTGACAATTTGAATCCCAACATCGATTTTCTATGCCAATAGGTTAAGTGCGAGAGCACTTGCATCTGGCAATGCTTATTGCTTTGTTTTTATGTTGCATTTTTTTTGTTGTTTTTTTTTGACACCATTTGGGGATTAAATTTTTGAAAATTCGTCTCCCGTGGAGCGGTCCGGCTATGGTAGCCTTCTTAGGGAGTAGGATAGTGATAATTTTTGACTCCAGTGTCTATTTTGTATGCCCTGGATGTCAAGTGCAGCAGCACTCTTATCGAGCAAATTTATTGCTTGTTTTTAGTGCCTTTTTGATCATTTTTTGATGTTTTTAAGTTCTGGCCTGAATTCGTCCCTGGGTGGGACGAATTCTAGCTATAGAATTTTTCCCTGGGTGGGACGAGCACTAACCAGAGTGCTCATCCCAGTCAAGGATGAATTCCAGCTCATAGGTCTATTTAAGGGCCAAAACTTGAATTTGTGCTCATTTGTGTCATTTTTTTTTCTTGCGATTTTGGAGCTCTGGGAGGAGGAGGTGATTTTGCGAAGCAAAGCGCTGCTGGAATTCTCTCTGCCATTATGAGTGCACAAACTGGTTCGAGCGGCGGTGCCGAGGCGAAACCTGTAAGTGTCTTCTAGAGTTTATTTTTGTTTAAATTTGCACTAAGACTTATTGTACAATTAAACTTAGTTAAACCTAGGCAAAGAATTTTGCTTACGACTAAACCCTAGGTTAACGGAACGTAAACCCTAAGACGTATATTTTTTTGTGTTTTTGAATTTCTTCTTATTCTGTTTTTGAATTAATCAGTTAAGATTAGAAATCTTGGAATTGAAGATTTGTTTTTGTTTTGTTTACTTGATTTTTTTGCTTTTTTTTTATTGCTGTACAGTTCTTTTCCATGATTTTTAATTTTTTTTTTGTTGAATTGTTTTCTTTTGCAGGTTAGGAGCCGGTACCGTGTACCTACCGCATTTACTGAGGTGCGGGGTGCACTGACTGATGGTGATTGGGAATGGCTTTATGCCCTTGGGCTCAAGCAGGTGTCTCGATTGGAGCCTGTGGTCTCAGATCAGGCCTATCTGACGGCCTTGATCAAACTTTGGGATCCGCAGACCAACACGTTTCATCTTTCGACAGGGGAGATGATTGTAACTTTGGAGGATGTCTATCAGTTGCTTCGGATTTTGATAGATGGACTGCCTATTAGGACATCACTGCGTGATCAACAGACTGCTGTACTTACGAGATGCTTTGGGCATGGGGAGCGGCTGGGTGTAACAAACCTAGTGGAGATAGCTGAGGTGGACTGCCAGGCTGGCGGGATTTTGGTTGGTTGGTGGTAGGAGAGGGGGGTGTTAGGAGTGAGGCATGCATTCTTGATGGGCCTTATTTCTAACATGCTTCTCCCTGATTCGTCAGGCACGAGGTTCCCATGGAACCTGCTAGATTTGGTATGGCAGTTGGTAGAGTGCCCGATAGAGGCACCACTGATTTTGAGATGGGGACAAACATTGTTGGCACAGCTCTACGGGGAGATGTATGCAGTCCGTTGTCGGCAGTGGAAGGGTGTCAGTTGCAGTTATCTACTGCAGTGCTAGGGTTGGCAGCACATAGTAGTGGAGAGGTCGACCGGGTTACCGTGGATGACTCGGGCGATGATGGATGACATGGAGATAGGCTATGTAGTTTTGTGGCGGCGGTCTACGGAGCAGGGGCAGAGTCGGCGATGGGCAGGTGTTGTAGAGCACTATATCGATGCCTTTTCTAGGCTCACTCCAGGGGAGGTGTTTTGGTGCCCTTATCGGGACTGTCCAGCCTGGCCAGAGGCTAGAGAGTGGCTCCATCGGGTACGTAGGGAGTGATGGTTGACTGGGAGGAACGGGACAAAGTGTAGACACCAAAACAGCACCAATCCGATTATGTGACTGCAAAAACTGATCACTTTGACAAACACAACCCTCAGGGCAGCCCTCAGAGGTCAAACAGTGGTCCTAACCACTTTCATAGCAATTTTGTAAGGTCAGGAAGCAATTTGGCACATTTAGACACTTTGCTCAGTATTCGTCTCACCCAGGGACGAATACTAACTGGAATTCGTCTCACCCAGGGACGAATTCTAAATTCGTCTCACCCAGGGACGAATTCCAAGTTTAACGGGCAAAAAGAAGAATGGTGCCAAGTGGCAGCCCAAGACAGTCAGTTGATGACTCCTGCCTCGCACACGTGTGTGGGTGGATAGATAGGCCGTTAGAAGACTGTCACAAGGGCGATTATGAGAGCCCAAGTCAATGGAGGACTCCCCTCCCTCATGGGAAGACATGAGCGCCACATGGCACCTATGACCAACACATGGCATTTGTGCTTCCCTCTCAAAAGAGACCCCATGGGTCTATAAAAGGTGGGACTTTTCTCACCCAAAAGGACAAGTTAAAGGAGATTTCAAGCAACGAAGTGCTGCCGAGTTGAAGACCCACTTGCATCCCTTTTGGTTCACCTTCTCGCATCCACCAATCTCTTTTGCAAGGGAGGTTGTTGGGTGGCTTTTGGAAGCTTGAACCTGACCCAAATCCAACACATGGACACCTGAACCAACCAATTTTCCGACCCCCCAATCCTAAGAGGTTTTGGGCCTATCCCTAGTGGATTGGCTCCGAAGTCAAGTGCCAACGGTGGGAGGCCCACCTGGGCACCCCCGCACTTCCTAAGTTCCATTATTTTTAGCATTCTAGATTATTTGTTCGCATTGCATATTGTGTCATTTTGTTTGGTGAACTCATAGCTGCAATTTCATAACTTTTGATCAGATTCTAGTATGTTTTGTGTCGCTTTGTTGTTTCACTAACTTGCAGGTGGCGATATCAAATTCCCGAGGATAGAGGCCAAATTGGGAGAATCCGACCATCTGGGTCGTCCCAAAATGGCCCCAATTACATAACCCCTCTGTCTGCAGGTGTTTTGGAGGTCTCGAGAGCCGACATTGGAACAGATCACTCCCCCCCTTGCTTTTTAACCACCCAGGGACGAATTCCAGGTGAAAGCAGATTAGCCGACTGTTTCAGTGGTAATGGCTTTCTGGTAAGATCTTCTATTTTTTGTCAGTTTTTTAGGCTATTTGGATTCACTGTACTTACTGTTTCAGGCAAGTGTTTACATGCATCTTTGATGATTTTAGAGAACAAACACCTTTTATTTGCAGCAGATGCTACTGACATATTCGTTGTTTCTTTGTTCGCAGGAAGAGCAGCAGAGGTCAAAGACTCATCAACATCAGCGACGACAGCGTTTTGGCCCGTCCATTTCAATCGTGGGCACGCGAAAAGAGGAACATTAAGTGATTGTAATCAAATTCTTTTAACGCTCCTAGCCCCTGAAAAGGGAGGAGGCGTATTTGTAACAGAGATCAAGAAAGTTTAATGAAAGGGCTGTGTTTTCTCCATTCGCTTGTATCTCGTTTTAATGCGTCTCTTTCGTTTCATGCATTTTACATTTCTAGGACTTAAGCGCATTTGATTTTGGTTGCATCGCAATTAGTGTTTCCTTTGCCCGGAATCTCGTGCTTTCAGTGGCGATCACGGTGGGACCCTGTTCCCTGGTGTTTAAAATCATAGAAACTGATTAAATTTTTGTGTTTTGTGCTTGACAGGTACATTTTTTGTTGCATACTGCTATTCGTCTCTAGCAGGGACGAATTCTGTTCTGCAATTCGTCTGACCCTGGGACGAATTCAAATTCGTCTCTGGGAGGGACGAATTCTGTTCTGTAATTCGTCTCCCAGAGGGACGAATTCCTGCCTATGACTTTTCAGAGCAGAAATTCAGAAGCAACTGGAGCAGGCAGAGAAGAGGTAGGGATTTTTATAATCTCTGTTAAAATTTCTATTTTTGTTTCTGTTTCTTTGACTGTTTTCATTTTATCCTGCATTACTTAGGGAAAGTCATTTATGCTTGTTTCATTTTCGCTAAATAAAATGAATCCCACACACATCACGAAACAATTTTAAACCAAGGAGCTGGTCGTAAGACCCCAGCCCTTGAGCAAGACCAACGGTGGGTTCATCACCACCTTGGCTTAGCTTTGCATCCATTTTCTCGATTGTCAACTGTTGTTAGGCGTAAATCCTGACGAAGGCTGACCGAGTGTCGCTGGGGTGATTCCCATGCGCGCGAGGATAAGTTTTCTATGGTAGGTGCCATTAACAGGACAATCCCCCTTCCGTACCACCTACGTACCATGTACCTTCTGCTCTCACGTACCTATAGTCTCCCTCTCGTAAGGGCGGGTATATAGAGAGGTTGGTATATCGGACTGGTTGGTATATTGAAGGGGCGACCATTTTGGGAGTTATATGAGCCTTCATAATGCATTTAAACGTTCTTCAAAACCTACAAAAACAAAACAAAACATCAAAATGCACTAAACCAGTTTAGGGCACACCAATAATCCTTAAAAGAGATAATCACGGTTTGCGCATGTGTGTGTTTATTTCTGCTTAGTGTAGACAAAAAAAAAAAATCATCATAAACGAGATAAAAAATCTACTTAGATAGTATAGAAGCAACGCAATGGTGTATACCCGTAGCCAAGCCCAATCAAGGGCAGAAGCTCCGGAAGGTACACAAGAAGCAGGCACAAGTCGCCTTCGCTTCAGTCTTGAGGACTTGGTCATACCGCCTTATCGGTCTAACCTACAAAAGAATCCAATTCAGAATCCTCGGTGGGGTATGCCTATTCAAAGCAGCCCCTTTCGAGAGGACGCCTTACATGTAGACCTTGAGGTAAATAGAGAATCGCCCTCTCAGGTTAGACATGAGTGGCCACGGCACGACGAAGCGCTAGACAGGCAAACCATCCATTTGGAGGGACAACGTGGATATGGTATCCCTTCTTTACCTCACATCAGAACAGAGAGACAAAATCTAGAGCGTAGGGTTCTTTACACAAAATGACCTAACTCCGCCTGCCCCCTTCACACCTATGAGAGGGAGCACGAGGAAGATCATCGCATTCCTCAAAGACAACAACATACAATGCGGGAACCTTGCGCTTCCGCACCAGCTGGACATCATGATCACCCCTTGAGGCCAGAACCTCGAGTACAGGCCGCCTACCTCGACAGAGGGAAGCGACCCCTTGAAGTTGTAGATCATCAAAATCAAGGCAAACACATAGGAGGAACATTCGAACCTCCTGAGAAAAATAGGGTAGACCAAATTGACCCGATAGTCGCCCAACATGCCACCCATCAAGCCCAAATCATGCGGCTTAAACAAAGTCATCAGGAGATAGAGTATCAACACCGCTTGGATAGAGAGCGCATGCAACGCGAAGCGGATGAGCTACGCTATAAACTACCTGAGAGGGAGCCAACCCCTCGCATTCAAAGAGCCGAACAATATGTGAGACATAATCCGTTGGTGCAGGACAAGTCTCCACGACCTCGTCAAGCTTTGCCTCCAAGACCTCATGGATTCGAGAGGGAGGCAACTCCCCGAAACAATGATGGGTACCTTCAGCGAGGGCTTGATCGGGGTCATAGGTTTCGCCCAGAGACTCCTCAAGAATTTTACGAGGAGTATGAACCAGAAGAGGAATATGTTGAAAGTCCCCATCAAGGCAGGAGGGATGCCATTCGGCCACCCCTCCATAGGCCTCCAGTTTATCATAACTTACAACGAGAGAGAACAAGAGAGGAAGAAATAAAATCTTCCGATGCATACCAAGCGCTATTGGAGCGTTTGGAGTCTCGTGGAAACAAAAGGCTGCTGGGCATCAAAAACCCACATTACGTCAACTCCGCAGTAATCCGGTGCATCCCTCGGTGCCTACACCTCTTTACCCCGAGCACTTCAAGTTGCCTCAATTGGCGGTTTTAAAGGTGAAGAGGACGCACAAGAACACGTTACAAGATTTTTAAGCCAATGCTTCGGCATCCAAGATAATGACGCATTGTTGCTTAGAACATTCATAACCACATTCGCAGGCCCTGCCTCGGATTGGTTCACACAACTACCCAAACACAAGCATAAGCAACTTAGATCAATTAGTAGATGCGTTTCTTGAACGCTTTGCCTTCAACACAAGGAAGAAGGCATCACTGAGTGATCTGGCGAGCCTCAAACAATTTGAGGAGGAAACAATGGCAGCATATGGGAATCGATGGAGAGCTTTGCTTTCTAAGTTACCCTACCGTCCTCCTATGTCTGATCTCACGCAGATGTTCGCAAAAAGTTGCTTAAAATCAATCTCCGGTCTATTGTTGCTGCGGCAATACGATAGCTTAGAAGAAGCTTTGGCGCAAGCCAGAGTCATAGAAGAGATTAAAATAGGTGAAGGCGCAATCGCTAAGCCTAAAAAGAAAGAGTGGAATAAAACCACTAAAACCGGGACAACGCAACCACAACACGCTGCAGTCAACCAAGTTGCGATAAATGTTCCCGTGCCTGTGCAAGAAACGCAGCCCCAAAAGGCTAATTACCAGCAGTGCCTCCTGCTTATGAAAGAGATAATAGAAGACAGGAGCAAAATTACCCGCGTCGCCCTAGACGACATTTCACCCCATATGCGGAGTCTAGGGATTCCTTATTTGACCGCTTGTCAGCGGCAAATTTAGTCACTCTGCCAGAAATTCAAACTATAGACCCTAACATTCCCAAGCCTAGGGGGTATAGAGAAGAATTGTATTGTAGATTCCATAGGCGCAGAGGACATGACTTGAATGGGTGCTAGAAATTCAAAGAACTAGTCCAGGATTTGATCGACAACAGAACATTGGTCGTGGACAACCCCATCGCGCCAAACAACCAACAAATGGGGGTATTCAAGGACCCCTTGCCTGCCCACGAGGCACAGACAAAACCACTCCAGATTAACGAGGTGCGACAGGATCTTCCCACGCAGGGATTTGTGGGAATGATTAGCATAGTAACAAGGAACAGAAGGTACCCAGCAGTTGCCCCCGAGGTAGCTACGAGGGAAGTTCCGACAACATCGCAGCCTCAACAACGCCCAACGCAGTTGCCTCCGCCTAGACCCGAGGTCACAATACGAACCAAACTCACGCAGAGTTTGCGGACCACATCGGCTAGGCTGTCCATTTACGAGCTTATTCAACAGTCAGCACCCCATAGGGAAGCTCTTATGGACATTTTAAAAGCCATTGAATTACAACCTCACGAAGCAAATTCTTTCAACAACTTCGTGGGACATGTGAAACGATGTACGGAGCCGGTCATCACATTCAGAGAAGATGAGGTCAAAACGATATCAAATGACATGGCAGATCCACCCCTGCACGTTATCGCGCGGGTCAACGGGATTCCGTACAAGAGAGTGTTGATAGATACTGGCTCGTCCAGTAACATCATTACCACTGCAGCCTTAAAACATTTGAAGTCGCTAGCCTCTCACATCACAACCTCCACGTACACACTGCGAGCTTTCAACGATGCAATATGCTCGACAGTCGGCACAGTTGTTCTGCCTATCCAGGTAGGACAAAAGACAATACCTACACTGTGCCATGTGCTGGAAGGCGAAATGGCTTATAATATACTGCTAGGGCGGCCTTGGATCAGGGACATGAAGTGTGTCCCTTCGATCGCCCACCAATGCTTAAAGTATGCTTATGAGGGAGAAATACATGTAGTCCCAATGGACTTAGAGCCCTTCAAGTATTGCAATGCGGTACAATTCATGCCTCAATCGACCCTCCCTTCAACGCATTTGGATTTTCAATTAAATCCATCTAAACAGGGTCCGATACCGCAGGCACCACTGGTGGCCAACAAGGCAAAATCCCAGCCAGGTGAGACCTCATCACCTGCTCCTTCATCATCAACGCCACCTATCATGGCCCAATAGAAGGACAAGGGAAAACAGATCGTGGAAGAGGTTAAACCCTTGGAAGAAAGGTTGCCCACAATCTCAACGGTATCAACGGAGAAAACACCCAGCACAACAGAAACTAAGACTCCTGAAACACCAAACATGGAATGGAGTCAAGAAGGACTACCATTTCCTCCCACCCAATCATCAACAATCACTGTTGAAATGGCCAGTACGGGCTTGGGGGAATATTTGGTACAAAATGTTGTGGCGACGCCAGCATTGGAGTCAGTACAAGACATGGGAAGACCTCGCCTTCCCATAGGGACAATTGTTCCTCTAGGCTACCCTCCAAACCAGACAAATTTCGTGTATGGGGGCCTTGATCATGGTCTTGAACCATGCCAACAAAAGGAAGCAGACGAAGAGCCTTTTGTTGAAAACATCAACTATCTGTCAAACCCAGATTTTGCCCTAAAATATCTCGGCCAATGCAATTGGCATGGATACGGGCTAGGCAGATATGAGCAAGGGATGCGGATCCTTTGCCAACCAAGATATCAGATGCCATATGACAAGTCGGGGGTAGGGTTCAACCATCCCCTGCCATTAGACATCTTGGTTGAAAATATGCAAGGCCTAGAAATAGGCAACAAGGGGGGATTGGCATTAGACCCTTATGCCAATCCAAATACAGAATACACATTGGGAGACTACCTCCCATGGTCAACAAACACCCCTGGAAACAACAGTAATCCCTCTCCTTTGCTAGAGAGAGGCGAAAGTTCGGACAGTGGTCCTCAAAGAGAAAACCAACGGCTGCCGGACATCTTTCTGAAGTTGTTCCCCTTAGAGATTCCAGATGAAACAACACAGCATCAAGAGAATCAGGTCCCTCCACCAAGAGTGGAACAACCACAATGGGACCAGATTAACTTGCTGGAACAAGGAGGATCCTCAACGCCGCAAGCAACAGTTGCTGAAGAGGATGAACATTTTTGGGTCTTCGAAAGTGATTCAGAAGATGAGACTGAAATGGACTATCTCAGACATGCGCGACGACATCACCATGCTTTAACCCATGAAGATCTAATGGGACAGATGGGCATACGGTTAGGGCATGAATGGTGGGTAGACCCTGCAAGGTGGGACCAAGTATTGGATCCATGGCTCCAAATTCAAGATGAGCATCGTCCACCTCGAGATCCCATCATGACACCAGTGCCGAGAAAAGACCCTGCCATCCTTTTCGCAAATAGGGACGAATTCGCACCTAGGGAAGATCCATTCGTGCCCGTTCCCGTAGAGCCAGATCCAGAGTATAGGGAGCATCTAAAAGAATCGAGCTATCACACCCGTGGTTCTGGAGACCAAATTCATTCCATCCACATGATCTCCATTGATTTGACCGCACCCATCCGCAATCTGGCCGATCCAACATGGTCATTGCATCTAGACATAGATGCCATCGACTGGGATCGCGTCAATTCACCTTTATCACCATCAGAGTACTGGCCTTTCGGTGAAATGCCTCATTTGACCCCAAGGACAACTCAAGAAATTTTTTAGGCTGAAGAGGGACCCGAGGTTCCAAACGTAGATTTAAACTCAGCCAATGATATCCATTTGATCCCGACTCCACATCAGTTGGAGGAAGGATCCCACATGTCAGTCGAAGAAACGACTGACGTAGACATCGGCTTAGACCCAACGAATCCACAGATTATCAAGCTGGGGTAAGTCTTTCCCCCGAAGAGCAAGCCGATTACATTACCCTTCTCAAAGCGAAGAAGGAGGTTTTTGCATGGTCATACAGAGACATGCCGGGACTAGACCCCGTAGCTAGTCACGCATAATTTAACGCTTGATCCGACAATCAAGCCTGTAAAGCAAAAACTACGCAAGATGCACCCAACAGTGGCCTTGATGGTCAAAGACGAATTACAAAAGCTGTTGGATGCACAGTTTGTCATCTGCGTGGATTATCCGCCATGGCTGTCCAACATGGTTCCCGTCAAGAAGCCCGATGGGAGGATTCGCATATGCACCGATTTTTGAGACCTAAACAAAGCGAGTCCTAAGGATGATTTCCCCTTGCCAAGCATCGACGCGCTAGTAGACGCTACAACAGGTCATGAAATGCTCTCCCTAATGGATGGCTTCTCAGGATACAACCAAATTCGTATCAATCCTGAAGACCAACTTAAAACGGCGTTCACAACGCCTTGGGGGACATTTTGTTATAAGGTCATGCCTTTTGGCCTTAAAAATGTCTGGCGCTACCTACCAACGTGCCATGACATACATCTTCCACGATTACATGCACAAAACTTTGGAAGATTACATGGATGATTTGTTAGCCAAATCTCTTTTGCGCTCAGATCATCTCGGTGACTTAAGCAAGATTCTCGATCGCCTCATAGAGCATAAGGTCGATTGAATCCCAAGAAGTGCGTATTTGGCGTCACATCTGGAAAACTCTTGGGTTTTATAGTCTCAAAACGAGGCATCGAAGTGGACCCAAAGAAAGTCAAGGCAATCCTTGAAATGGCTCCCCCAAACACTATCAAGCAGCTCAGAAGTCTGCAAGGAAAGGTCGCGTCGATTAAACGCTTCATAGCGCAATTATCTGACAAATGCCGACCCATGAACAAATTATTGCACAAGGGAGTTACATTTCACTGGGATGACGAGTGCCAATCAGCCTTTGACGAAATCAAACAATACTTGGCTTCGCCACCGGTATTGGCACCACCTAGACCAGGAGTGTCGTTCTACTTATACATCTCAGCCTACGAGGTGGCACTGGGAGCCATGCTAGCCCAAAAGAATGAACTTCACAAAGAACAGGCTACTTACTATCTTAGCCGCACCCCGGTCGATTACGAACTTAACTATGCATACGTTGAGAAACTCTGCTTGGCAGTGGTGTTTGCTACCAAAAAGCTATGCCACTACATGCTTGAGCAACACTACGTATGTTGTGTCTAAGGAGAATCCATTGCGATACATGATGAGTCGTACTTATCATAGTAGTCGCACGGCGAAATGGATCATGTTGTTGACGGAATTTGACATTGAGTTCATTGGGCAAAAATCTATCAAAGGACAAGTCATAGCCGATCAACTAGCAGAGGCTCCTCTTGAAGACGATCAGCCTCTGGTCATAGAACTACCCGATGATGGGGTCTTCCATGTCTCAGAATCGCCAGATTCTGATGAGCTTGAGTCACAGGCCGACATAACCCTGTTCTTCGATGGTTCTAAATGCGAGCAAGGTGGTGGCACAGGAATTGTATTCTTCACACCGCAGGGCGCTCCAATGCCCCTGTCATTTAAATTAAACTTCCAGTGCACCAACAATAATGCAGAATATGAAGCCTTGCTCCTAGGTCTTCAAACAACAATCGCCATGAACATCAAACGATTGAATATCTTTGGTGATTCGCTGTTAATAGTCAATCAAGTCAAAGGGGTATATCAATGCAAATGCCCAGTTATGAAGGCCTATAAAGCCCTCGTGGACAAATTCTTGGCAAAACTTGAATGGTATGACATCGAGGCACTCCCTCGATCATCGAATCATTTTGCGGACACAATGGCCTCCTTGGGGTCACTAATCCCGCAAGACCTTTCCGGTGATATGACAACTATTCAAGTCAAAACCTTATCGCAATCCGTGATAGAGCGCGCAAGCTCAGACTTGACGCCAGGAATCCACATGATCCAGATTGAACCATCCTCGGATAAGTTCTTTCGAATCCGAGATCGTCTGAAACGTGCCAACTGGGGGTCCTTGTTCTCCCCCACTCCCATTAATAGCAACACAACGCTATTCTTACAAGTTCTATCCCATTCAGCATTTGTTAGGGAAGAACTTCGAAAGGGATTGGCTGTTCATACTGTCGAGGTTTCCGATCAACAGGACTGGTATTTACCCATAAGAGACTACCTCAAGTTAGGTAATCTTCCCTTTGGATTGACGCACGCCGCAAAACGAACATTCAAGCAAAAAGCGGCTAAGTATGTCTTGATAGGAGACATTTTGTATCGTCGAAGCTATGACGGAATTCTTCTTCGTTGTTTGGACCAGCAAGAGTCCACTTGGGCAGTCGCCCAAGCGCACGACGGTACATGTGGTGGCCACTTTAGTGGTATGGCCATCGCAAAGCGCATTCTTCGCATGGGCTATTATTGGCCATCTTTAGAGCGAGATTGTTGCGAATATGTCAAGAAGTGCGTGAAATGTCAACATCATGCCAATTTGATGCACGTACCTTCCCAGGCCCTACAGACAGTCCAATCTGCTTGGCCATTTTCGTAGTGGGGCCTCGATCTAATCGAAAAGATCTCCCCTGCATCGTCAGGCCGTCACACGTTTATCATAACGGCCACAGAATATTTTACCAAATGGGTGGAAGCAATTCCGTTAACCTCAACGAAAGGACCCCGCATTGTGGAGTTCATCTTGCATAACATCATATGTCATTTTGGTATTCCATCCAAAATAATCTCAGATAATGGGCCATCATTCAAGAACAAAGACGTGCGTGCTTTGACCACAAAGTACAAAATTCAGCACAGATTTTCAACGCCCTATTATCCGCAAGCAAACGGGCAAGCAGAGGCATCAAACAAAACACTAGTCGCCATCCTTAAAAAGACAGTCACGAGACAGTCATAAGGATTGGCACATACAAATCCCACTTGCCCTTTGGGCTTATCGCACTAGCATTCGGACGCCCACTGGGGCAACTCCATTTTCGCTCGTGTATGGCTCAGAGGCAGTAATGCCTCTCGAGTTGGAAATTCCTTCCCTCCGCATATCAATGCAGGAGTTCATCGATGATAACACTGCACGGCAGGCCCGGTTAGACCAACTTACGTTGCTTGACGAACGACGCGTTAATGCTCTCGAGCACTTACGTATCTATCAAGAGCGGCTTAAGAAAGCATACAACATGAAAGTTCACCTAAGAGACTTTCGGGTTGGTGATTTGGTTCTGAAGGAAAACCAACAAAACTCTAATTTGCCGTCCCACATGAGGGACAAATTCATGGCAAATTGGTTAGGTCCATATGTCATTGATAGCATAATAGGACCCGAGACATACCGGCTAGCTTCTCTTGATGGTATCAAGGAAACAGAACCCTTGAATATCAGTCATTTACGACCATTCCACATCTAAGAAAGCCATATCCTCAAAAAGCTCCAAGGATTATCACAATCACTTGGTCAATCCAAAAGCTCCAAGGATTATCACAATCACTTGGTCAATCCAAAAGCTCCAAGGATTATCGCAATCACTTGGTCAAAACAAAAAGCTCCAAGGATTATCGCAATCACTTGGTCACCACAAAAAGCTCCAAGGATTATCACAATCACTTGGTCAATCCAAAAGCTCCAAGGATTATCGCAATCACTTGGTCAAAACAAAAAGCTCCAAGGATTATCGCAATCACTTGGTCACCACAAAAAGCTCCAAGGATTATCACAATCACTTGGTCAATCCAAAAGCTCCAAGGATTATCGCAATCACTTGGTCAAAACAAAAAGCTCCAAGGATTATCGCAATCACTTGGGCAAAACCCAAAAAGCTCCAAGGATTATCGCAATCACTTGGTCACACCAAAAAGCTCCAAGGATTATCGCAATCACTTGGTCAAACCTAAAAAGCTCCAACGATTATCGCAATCGCTTGGTCAAATTCATCAATAGAGAGTTCCTCTAGCACCGCATATTCACATTCACAAAATCAATCCATCAAAAGTACAAAAATATGTAGCTGCATTAAGCATTGCATCCATACATTGCATATTTGTGGTTGTATAGGTCAAAGGCACCATAGGCTGCAATTGCTCTGCTAGTCCATCTTGTTCCGCATAGTTCCATTTTACAAAAACAACAAAAACACCATGCATAACTTTTACCACACTACAGTCAGTGGTCTGTAAATGTACCAAGAGTTTCAGTGATTCAGTCATCATTTTCCTCTTTAACCATGTAATGTATCAAATCGAACAGATTTTACGAAGGTAGAGTCATACTTGAAATACACCTTGTTACGTAACATCCCAACACAAATTAAAACACATAAAAATTCCCAAGTTGTGTGAACGAAAGATGAAACCTGCAAAGTAATCTAGGTCACCACAAGCGAAACGGTTATCTTGCTCATCCCCCTGTGCGAATGACCCCAAGAATGCTGAGAGTTGGCAAAAGGACAAGCATCCTCCCTACCCAATTCCCTAAGAATCCCTAAAGTTCTCAATAGTTGCAAAACATCAAAAAATTTGCAAAATGTCAAAACTCCAAAATTTGACATCCTACAGTGCACACATCAAATAGCACAAACAATAGTGATTTTCGTCACTCCATATCCCCAATCCCTTGCTCAAAAGAAAAACAAATCAAAATAAACAGTGATCTCATCACTACAAATGAGCAAGTATCCCAATACAATTGAAGAAAAGAAGGGAGTTGAACTTGAATCCCTAGAACTCTCAGCATTCTAACAGGTCATGAGGCAAGCCTCAGTACCGATTTGGTTGATAGCCTATCGATAACTGAAGTAAACCTCTCGCATGACGATATATCTGTCACATTAACTTGCGTACAGATCAATGTTTGCATGTGGATGAGCTAGCTTATGGCATCCTGGATTACACCGCAGATTAATCTTAGTACATACAACAAAGGAATTCGTGGAGCTAATTATGTGATCCTCAGTACAAGTTCGGTTGAAAGCCCATCTGGCACTGGCGGTATCCTGACAAATACCACATAAATGAACTCAATTGCACACACGGGGATGTGAAATAGCTTGGTCAAAAACAAGTCCGATTCATACCTTGTCCAAAAGTCTTGTAAGATAAAGTACAGTCATGGCTAGTGAGTTAAAACCGTCTGAGTCTCAGAAAACCTTAGCTACATTTCTAAACCAACTGCGCTACTTTTCATCCTTACAATACCATCAAAAAAATACAAAAAAGAGAAAACCACATGTATACATACAAGATTCATACATCATAGCAATCGCCTAAACACGAAATAACAGAGTCCTAAACAATCCTATGGTGCCATAGCCAAACATCACAAACCCCATTCATCCATTTCATATCTCGCATATCACATATAAATCAAAACCATTTGCATTCATCATAGCATATGCATCCATCAAAATAAATCAACATGCATACATCCATATTCATCAACCATCATGCACAAGATCAAAGAAAATCAAAACAACAAAAACAACAAATAAATGCAACACAAAAACAAAAAGCAATAAACATTGCCAGACACAAGTGCTCTTGCACTTAACCTCTTGGCATAGAAAAACTGATGTCAGGGTCTACATTGTCACTATCCTACTCCCTAAGAAGGCTACCATAGCCGGACCGCTCCACGGGAAGACGGATTTTCGACAATTTCATCCCCAAACGACGTCACAAAAGGGTCAAAGCCCACTCAAAAACAACAAGAAAATCAAAACAACACAAAAAGCAATAAACATTGCCAGACACAAGTGCTCTTGCACTTAAACTCTTGGCATGGCAAATCGACATCAGGGTCACAAATTATCACTATCCTACTCCCTAAGAAGGCTACCATAGCCGGACCGCTCCACGGGAGACGGATTTTCAAAAATTTAATCCCCAAATGGTGTCACAAAAAAAAAAACAACAAAAACAACAAAACATGCAACATAAAAACAAAGCAATAAGCATTGCCGGACACAAGTGCTCTTGCACTTAACCTCTTGGCATAGAAAATCGATGTCGGGGTTCAAATTGTCACTCTCCTACTTCCCCAAGAAGGCTATCATAGCCGGACCGCTCCACGGGAAGATGGGTTGTCGACGATTTCACCCCATTATGGCATCACAAAAAGGGTTAACACCCACCAAAAACAGGTCCAGATGTTGGAAAAATTGCACATGCTTAACGATAAACCATCTAAAGGCACCCTTGCACAAGTCATCTTGGGTCAAGCGACTCGTCGCTTTTCTCATGAAGGTCATTCCCTCATCGATTCGTCGCTTGAGGGGGTAGTCACACTTAGTCACCAATCAACAATCACACACCCAATTAAGGAAAACGACATGCATTCAAAGAATCATTGACAAAGACAATCACGCTCCTGCTTGGGGCAGTAAACAAGCAACAATCAAATCAATCAAACACTTGGCATTTCGTGAATCATGAACACAAGGTTCCCCTGTGGATAAAACGCCCTTCGCCTATTCATGACTGATCAATGTCTAAGTTCAAGTCACACCTCACCAAAATAGGTTAACACTTGAAATCAAACTCCTTAGCTCGTCAGAAGCAAGGATTCAAGAATGCATGCCCTTTCCATGCTTGGGGCATCAAAAGTTGGTTAGGTTACCAAGAAACCCTAATCATTAGTGCTTTGGTTATCTATTTTTGCTCGGCATTGCGCCATGCACAGCGCATCCCAAAAAGGGGCATCTGTAGACACCAAAACAGCACCAATCCGATTATGTGACTGCAAACACTGATCGCTTTGACAAACACAACCCCCAGGGCAGCCCTCAGAGGTCAAACAGTGGTCCTAACCACTTTCATAGCAATTTTGTAAGGTCAGGAAGCAATTTGGCACATTTAGACACTTTGCTCACTATTCGTCTCACCCGGGGACGAATACTAACTGGAATTCATCTCACCCAGGGACGAATTCTGAATTCGTCTCACCCAGGGACGAATTCCAAGTTTAACGGGCAAAAAGAAGAATGGTGCCAAGTGGCAGCCCGGAGACGATCGATTGATGACTCTCGCCTCGCACACGTGTGTGGGTGGATAGATAGGCCGTTAGAAGACTGTCACAAGGGCAGTTATGAGAGCCCAAGTCAATGGAGGACTCCCCTCCCTCATGGGAAGACATGACTGCCACATGGCACCTATGACCAACACATGGCATTTGTGCTTCCCTCTCAAAAGAGACCCCATGGGTCTATAAAAGGTGGGACTTTTCTCACCCAAAAGGACAAGTTAAAGGAGATTTCAAGCAACGAAGTGCTGCCGAGTTGAAGACCCACTTGCATCCCTTTTGGTTCACCTTCTCGCATCCACCAATCTCTTTTGCAAGGGAGGTTGTTGGGTGGCTTTTGGAAGCTTGAACCTGACCCAAATCCAACACATGGACACCTGAACCAACCAATTTGCCGACCCCCCAATCCTAAGAGGTTTTGGGCCTATCCCTAGTGGATTGGCTCCGAAGTCAAGTGCCAACGGTGGGAGGCCCACCTGGGCACCCCCGCACTTCCTAAGTTCCATTCTTTTTAGCATTCTAGATTATTTGTTCGCATTGCATATTGTGTCATTTTGTTTGGTGAACTCATAGCTGCAATTTCATAACTTTTGATCAGATTCTAGTATGTTTTGTGTCGCTTTGTTGTTTCACTAACTTGCAGGTGGCGATATCAAATTCCCGAGGATAGAGGCCAAATTGGGAGAATCCGACCATCCGGGTCGTCCCAAAATGGCCCCAATTACATAACCCCTCTGTCCGTAGGTGTTTTGGAGGTCTCGAGAGCCGACATTGGAACAGATCACTTCGGCTTTTTCAACACAGAAGAATTCGTCCCACCCAGGGACGAATTGCAGTCAGAATTCGTCCTGCCCAGGGACGAATTCCAGGTGAAAGCAGATTAGCCGACTGTTTCAGTGGTAATGGCTTTCTGGTAAGATCTTCTGTTTTCTGTCAGTTTTTAGGCTATTTGGATTCACTGTACTTACTGTTTTAGGCAAGTGTTTACATGCATCTTTGATGATTTTAGAGAACAAACACCTTTTATTTGCAGCAGATGCTACTGACATATTCGTTGTTTCTTTGTTCGCAGGAAGAGCAGCAGAGGTCAAAGACTCATCAACATCAGCGGCGGCAGCGTTTTGGCCCGTCCATTTCAATCGTGGGCACGCGGAAAGAGGAACATTAAGTGATTGTAATCAAATTCTTTTAACGCTCCTAGCCCCTGAAAAGGGAGGAGGCGTATTTGTAACAGAGATCAAGAAAGTTTAATGAAAGGGCTGTGTTTTCTCCATTCGCTTGTATCTCGTTTTAATGCGTCTCTTTCGTTTCATGCATTTTACATTTCTAGGACTTAAGCGCATTTGATTTTGGTTGCATCGCAATTAGTGTTTCCTTTGCCCGAAATCTCGTGCTTTCACGGAGCATGAGTTCTTTTCATACAGTTGGGTTACACGATAGTTTGGGGTGTGCCAGGGGTTTCCTGGTGAGCCCGTGGTCTATCGACGGTGGGGAGATGAGAGGGATTTAGATCCACCGGTCACCGCACCATTGGGTGAGGAGTCAGATGCGATTATTGACTTGGAGGCACGGAGGCGGCAGTGGAGGGTGTTGAGGTATCAGGGGATGTTTGGGGAGGTCCGTTGGATGATGCAGACATGTTGGATGTCGGGGATGAGGATGTAGTCTTGGGCGCTCCGGGTCAGCCGAACATGCAGGACGTGGAGGAGCAGTGGGAGCCAGAGCAGGCTGCTATTCCAGAGGGTCCTATTCATCAGGCAGACACAGAGGAGGTGGAGTCTGAGATACGCACTGAAAAGGCATGACTGATAGAACTACTACAGATATGGGATCTGGAGTTGGGGGATGCAAGGTGGGAGCTAGGGGACGTGCTGCGAGAGAGGGATCTCCTGCTAGCTGAGCTGGCAGAGCGGGATAGGGTTCTGGCACAACGCGACGATGCGGTGTCATACTATCATCGGTGAGAGGCAAAGTGGTGTCGGCATCGGATAGAGTTGGAGAGGGAGGTCATCCGCCTTGGTGGGCGACTTCCTGAGCCCTCGATCAGTGGATCTTCACGCCAAACGAGGGATAGTGTGACTAAGCAGTCAGCATCATCTCGTCATCGACAATTAGATGAGGGAGGCGGTAGCAGGCATGATGCGGGGGCTGGCAGTAGCCGCCCTACAGGGTCCCATAGGACCCACACCACGGGGGGTAGTTCCCGTCGCACCGATCCTGCATGATTATGGTGGTCGACGCTTTAGGTTGGGTTTTTTGATATGATTGCGGGGTCAGAGGACCAATTTTGTAGCCTTCGAGCATTTGTTTTTTTTTTTTGACGATATATATATATACCGATTTTATTTTGTTTATTTACATGTGATGATCTGATGTTTATTCATGATGGCTAATGACTATGCATGTTTTTTTATTTTGATGAATGCTTATGCAAATGATGAATGCAAATGTTTTTGATTTTTATGTGATATGTGAAATGAAATTGATTAATGAAATTTGTGATGTTTAGCTATGGCACCATAGACTGTTAGGATTCTGTTTATTTTGTTTTTGGACGATTGCTATGGTAAATGACTTGGTATGTATATACGTGGTTTTCTCTTTTTGTATTTTCGGATGGTATTGCAAAGATGAAAAGTAGCGCAGTTGGTTTAGAAATGTAGCTAAGGTTTTTCGAGACTCAGACATTTTAACTCACTAGCCATGACTGTACTTTGTCTTACAAGACTTTTGAACAAGGTATGAATCAGACTTGTTTTTGACCCAGCTATTTCACATCCCCGTGTGTGCGATTGAGTTCATTTATGTGGTATTTGTCAGGATACCGCCAGTGCCAGATGGGCTTTCAACCGAACCTGTACTGAGGATCACCTAATTAGCTCCACTAACTCCTTTGTTGTATGTAGTTAGATTAGTTTGCGGTGTTATCCAGGATGCCATAAGCTAGCTCATCCACATGCAAACATTGATCTGTACGCAAGTTAATGTGACAGATATATCGTCATGCGAGAGGTTTACCGCCAGTTATTGATAGGCTATCAACCAAATCGGTATCGAGACTTGCCTTATGACCTTTTAGAATGCTGATAGTTCCAGGGATTCAAGTTCCACTCCCTTCTTTTCTTCAATTGTATTGGGATACTTGCTCGTTTGTAGTGATAAGATCACTGTTTATTTTGATTTGTTTTTCTTTTGAGCAAGGGATTGGGGATATGGAGTGATGAAAATCACTATTGTTTGTGCCTTTGATTTTTGCACTGTAAGATGTCAAGTATTTGATTTTTGACATTTTGCAAATTTTTTGATGTTTTGCAATTATTGAGAACTAGGGATTCTTAGGGAATTGGGTAGGGAGGATGCTTGTCCTTTTGCCAACTCTCAGCATTCTTGGGGTCATCCGCACAGGGGGATGAGCAAGATAACCGTTTCGCTTTTGGTGACCTGGATTATTGTGCAGGTTTCATCTTTCGTTCACACAACTCAGGAATTGTTTTATGTGTTTTTATTTGTGTTGGGATGTTACGTAACAAGGTGTATTTCAAGTATGACTCTACCTTCATAAAATTTGTTTGACTCGGTACATTACGAAGCTAAAGAGCAAAATGATGACTGAATCACGAAAAATCTTGATACATTAGAAGACCACTGACTCTAGTGTGGTAAAAGCAATGCATGGTGTTTTTATTGTTTTTGTAAAATGGAACAGTGTGGAATAAGATGATCTATTAGAGCAATTACAACCTATGGTGCCTTTGACTTATACGACCACAAATATGCAATGTATGGATGCAATGCTTAATGCAGCTACATGTTTTTGTATTTTTGATGGATTGGTTTTTATGAATATGAATATGAGGTGCGAGAAGAGCTCTCGATTGATGAATTTTAGTATGCCTAAATATGAGATGCAAATTTTTGTTGTTTTTGATTATTTTTTATTTTTTGACCAAGTGATTGTGGACATCCTTGGAGCATTTTGGTGACCAAGTGATTGCGATAATCCTTGGGGCTTTTTGGGTGACCAAGTGATTGCGATAATCCTTGGAGCTTTTTTGGGTGACCAAGTGATTGCGATATTCCTTGGAGCTTTTGGGGTGACCAAGTGATTGCGATAATCCTTGGAGATTTTTTGGTTTGACCAAGTGATTGCGATAATCCTTGGAGCTTTTTGGTTTGACCAAGTGATTGCGATAATCCTTGGAGCTTTTTGGTTTACCAAGTGATTGCGATAATCCTTGGAGCTTTTTGGTTTGACCAAGTGATTGCGATAATCCTTGGAGCTTTTTGGTTTGACCAAGTGATTGCGATGATCCTTGGAGCTTTTGGGGTGACCAAGTGATTGCGATAATCCTTGGAGCTTTTTGGGTTTTGACCAAGTGATTGCGATAATCCTTGGAGCTTTTTGGTTTGACCAAGTGATTGCGATAAACCACTAGTGTTTGGAGCTTTTTGGTTTGGCTTTTTGGAGCTTTAAGGATGGCCACTAGTATTTTGTTTGATGCCTCTACTTGCCCATTTTCTTGCAGATAATAGGGTGTTGAAAAGTTGTGTTGAATTTTGTACTTTGTGGTCAAAGCACGCACGTCTTTGTTCTTGAATGATGGCCCATTATCCGATATTATTTTGGATGGAATACCAAAACGACATATGATGTTATGCAAGATGAACTCCATAATGTAGGGTCCTTTCGTTGAGGTTAATGGAATTGCTTCCACCCATTTGGTAAAATACTCTGTGGCCGTTATGATAAACGTGTGACGGCCTGACGATGCAGGGGAGATCTTTTCGATTAGATCGAGGCCCCACTGTGAAAATGGCCAAGTAGACTGGACTGTCTGTAGGGCCTGGGAAGGTACGTGCATCAAATTGGCATGATGTTGACATTTCACGCACTTCTTGACATATTCGCAACAATATCGCTCTAAAGATGGCCAATAATAGCCCATGCAGAGAATGCGCTTTGCGATGGCCATACCACTAAAGTGGCCACCACATGTACCGTCGTGCCCTTGGGCGACTGCCCAAGTGGACTCTTGCTGGTCCAAAAAACGAAGAATAATTTCGTCATAGCTACGACGATACAAAATGTCTCCTATCAAGACATACTTAGCCGCTTTTTTCTTGAATGTTCGTTTTGCGGCGTGCGTCAATCCAAAGGGAAGATTACCTAACTTGAGGTAGTCTCTAATGGGTAAATACCAGTCCTGTTGATCAGAAACCTCGACAGTATGAACAGCCAATCCCTTTCGAAGTTCTTCCCTAACAAATGTTGAATGGGATAGAACTTGTAATAATAGCATTGTGTTGCTATTAGTGGGAGTGGGGGAAAACAAGGACCCCCAGTTGGCACGTTTCAGACGATCTCAGATTTGAAATAACTTATCCAAGGATGGTTCAATCTGGATCATGTGGACTCCTGGCGTCAAGTCTGAGCTTGCATGCTCTATCATGGATTGCGATAAAGTTTTGACTTGAATAGTTGTCATATTACCGGAAAGGTCTTGCGGGATTAGTGACCCCAAGGAGGCCATTGTGTCCGCAAAACGATTCGATGATCGAGGGAGTGCCTCGATGTCATACCACTCAAGTTTTTCCAGGAATTTGTCCACGAGGGCTTTATAGGCCTTCAGAACTGGGCATTTGCATTGATATACCCCTTTGACTTGATTGACTATTAATAGCGAATCACCAAAGATATTCAATCGTTTGATGTTCATGGCGATTGCTGTTTGAAGACCTAGGAGCAAGGCTTCATATTCTGCATTATTGTTGGTGCACTGGAAGTTTAATTTAAATGACAGGGGCATTGGAGCGCCCTGCGGTGTGAAGAATACAATTCCCATGCCACCACCTTGCTCGCATTTAGAACCATCGAAGAATAGGGTTATGTCGGCCTATGACTCAGGCTCATCAGAATCTGGCGATTCTGAGACATGGAAGACCCCATCATCGGGTAGTTCTATGACCAGAGGCTGATTGTCTTCAAGAGGAGCCTCTGCTAGTTGATCGGCTATGACTTGTCCTTTGATAGATTTTTGCCCAATGAACTCAATGTCAAATTCCGTCAACAACATGATCCATTTCGCCATGCGACTACTATGATAAGTACGACTCATCATGTATCGCAATGGATTCTCCTTAGACACAACATACGTAGTGTTGCTCAACATGTAGTGGTGTAGCTTCTTGGTAGCAAACACCACTGCCAAGCAGAGTTTCTCAACGTATGCATAGTTAAGTTCGTAACTGACCAGGGTGCGGCTAAGATAGTAAGTAGCCTATTATTTGTGAAGTTCATTCTTTTGGGCTAGCATGGCGCCCAGTGCCACCTCAATAGCTGAGATGTATAAGTAAAATGGCACTCCTGGTCTAGGTGGTGCCAATACCAGCAGTGAAGCCAAGTATTGTTTGATTTCGTCAAAGGCCATCCTAGTGAAATGTAACTCCCTTGTGCAATAATTTGTTCATGGGTCGACATTTGTCAGATAATTACGCTATGAAGTGTTTAATCGACGCGACCTTTCCTTGCAGACTTCTGAGCTACTTGATGGTAGTTGGGGGAGCCATTTCAAGGATTGCCTTGAATTTCTTTGGGTCCACTTTGATGCCTCATTTTGAGACTATAAAACCCAAGAGTTTTCCAGATGTGACGCCAAATACACACTTCTTGGGATTCAGTCTGACCTTATGCTCTATGAGGCAATCGAGGATCTTGCTTAAGTCACCCAGATGATCTGAGCGCAAAAGAGACTTGGCTAACAAATCATCCATGTAATCTTCCATAGTTTTGTGCATGTAATCATGGAAGATATATGTCATGGCACGTTGGTAGGTAGCGCCAACATTTTTAAGGCCAAAAGGCATGACCTTATAACAAAATGTCCCCCAAGGCATTGTGAACGCCGTTTTAAGTTGGTCTTCAGGATTGATACGAATTTGGTTGTATCCTGAGAATCCATCCATTAGGGAGAGCATTTCATGACCTGTTGTAGCGTCTACTAGCGCGTCGATGCTTGGCAAGGGGAAATCATCCTTAGGACTCGCTTTTTTTAGGTCTCAAAAATCGGTGCATATGTGAATCCTCCCGTCGGGCTTCTTGACGGGAACCATGTTGGATAGCCATGGCGGATAATCCATGCAGATGAAAAACTGTGCATCCAACAGCTTTTGTAATTCGTCTTTGACCATCAAGGCCACTATTGGGTGCATATTTCATAGTTTTTGCTTCATGGGCTTGATTTTCGGATCAAGCGTTAAATTATGCGTGACTAGCTGCGGGTCTAGTCCCGGCATGTATCTGTATGACCATGCAAAAACTTCCTTCTTCACTTTGAGAAGGGCGATGTATTCGGCTTTCTCTTCGGGGGAAAGACTTACCCCCAGCTTGATAATCTGTGGTTTCGTTGGGTCTAAGCCGATGTCTACGTCAGTAATTTCTTCGACTGACATGTGAGATCCGTCCTCCAACTAATGTGGAGTTGGGATCAAATGGATATCATTAGCTGAGTTTAGATCTGCGTTTGGAACCTCGGGTCCCTCTTCAGCCTAAAAAATATCCTAAGTTGTCCTTGGGGTGGAATGAAGCATTTCACCGAAAGGCCAGTACTCTGATGGTGATAAAGGTGAATTGACGCGATCCCAGTCGATGGCATTTATGTCTAGGTGCAATGATTATGATGGATCGGTCGGATTGTGGATGGGTGCGATCAAATAAATGGAGATCATGTGGATGGAATGAATTTTGTCTCCAGAACCGCGGGTGTGATAACTCAATTCTTTTAGATGCTCCCTATACTCTGGATCTGGCTCTACGGGAACGGGCACGAATGGATCTTCCCTAGGTGCGAATTCATCCCTATTTGCAAAAAGGAGGGCGAGGTCTTTTCTCGACATCGATGTCATGATGGGATCTCGAGGTGGACGATGCTCATCTTGAATTTGGAGCCATGGATCCAATACTTGGTCCCACCTTGCAAGGTCTACCCACCATTCATGCCCTAGCAGTATGCCCATCTGTCCCATTAGATCTTCATGAGTTAAAGGGCGGTGATGTCGTCGTGCATGTATGAGATAGTCCATCTCAGTCTCATCTTCTGAATCACTTTCGGAGACCCAAAAATGTTTGTTCTCTTCAGCAACTATTGCTTGCGACGTTGAGGACCCTCCTTGTTCTAGTAAGTTAATCTGGTCCCATTGTGGTTGTTCCACTCTTGGTGGAGGGACCTGATTCCATTGACACTGTATTGTTTCATCTGGAACCTCTAAGGGGAACAACTTTAGAAAGATGTCCAGAAGTCGTTGATGTTCTCTTTGAGGATTAATCTCTGAACTTTCACCTCTCTCTAGCAGAGGAGAGGGATTACTGCTGTTTCCAGGGGTTTTTGTTGACCATGGGAGGTAGTCTCCCAATGTGTATTCTGTATTTGGATTGGCATACGGATCTTGTGCCAATCCCCCATTGTTGCCTATTTCTAGGCCTTGCATATTTTCAACCAAGATGTCTAAGGGCAGGGGGTGGTTGAACCCTACTCCTAACTTGTCATATGGCATCTGATATCTTGGTTGGCAAAGGACCCGCATCCCTTGCTTATATCTGCCTAGCCCGTATCCATGCCAATTGCATTGATCGAGATATTTTAGGGCAAAATTTGGGTTTGACAGATAGTTGATGTTTTCAAAAAAAGGCTCTTCGTCTACTTCCTTTTGTTGGCATGGTTCAAGACCATGATCAAGGCCCCCATACACAAAATTTGTCTGGTTTGGAGGGTACCCTAGAGGAACAACTGTCCCTATGGGAAGGTGAGGTCTTCCCATGTCTTGTACTGACTCCAATGCTGGCATCGCCACAACATTTTGCACTAAATATTCCCCTAGGCCCGTACTGGCCATTTCAACAGTGATTGTTGATGATTGGGTGGGAGGAAACAGTAGTCCTTCCTGAGTCCATTCCATGTTTGGTGGTTCAGGAGTCTTAGTTTCTGTTGTGCTTGGTGTTTCCTCCATTGATACCATTGAGATTGTGGGCAACCTTTCTTCTAAGGGTTTAACCTCTTCCATGATCTGTTTTCCCTTGTCCTTCTGTTGGGCCATGATAGGTGGCGTTGATGATGAAGGAGCAAGTGATGAAGTCTCACCTGGCTGGGATTTTGCATTGTTGGTCACCAGTGGTGCCTGCGGTATTAGACCTGTTTAGATGGATTTAACTGGAAATCCAAATGTGTTGAAGGGAGGGTCGATTGAGGCATGAATTGTATCGCATTGCAATACTTAAAGGGCTCTAAGTCCATTGGGACTACATGTATTTCTCCTTCATAAGCATATTTTAAGCACTGGTGGGCGATTGAAGGGACACACTTCATGTCCCTGATCCAAGGCCGCCCTAGCAGTATATTATAAGCCATCTCGCCTTCTAACACATGGCACAGTGTAGGTATTGATTTTTTTCCTACCTGGATAGGCAGAACAACTGTGCCGACTATCGAGCATATTGCATCGTTGAAAGCTCGCAGTGTGTACGTGGAGGCTGTGATGTGAGAGGTCGGCGACTTCAAATGTTTTAAGGCTGTAGTGGTAATGATGTTACTGGACGAGCCAGTATCTACCAACACTCTTTTGTACGAAATCCCGTTGACCCGCGCGATAACGTGCAGGGGTGGATCTGCCATGTCATTCGATATCGTTTTTACCTCGTCTTCTCTGAATGTGATGACCGGCTCCGTACATTGTTTCACATGTCCCACGAAGTTGTTGAAAGAATTTGCTTCATGAGGTTGTAATTCAATGGCTTTTAAAATGTCCATAAGAGCTTCCCTATGGGGTGCTGACTGTTGAATAAGCTTGTAAATGGACAACCTAGCCGATGTGGTCCGCAAACTCTGTGTGAGTTTGGTCCGTATCGTAACCTCGGGTCTAGGCAGAGGAGGCTGCGATGTTGTCGGAACTTCCGTCGTAGCTACCTCGGGGGAAATTGCTGGGTACCTTCTGTTCCTTGTTACTATGCTAATAATTCCCACAAATCCCTGCATGGGAAGATTCTGTCACACCTCGTTAATTTGGAGTGGTTTTGCCTATGCCTCGTGGGCAGGCAAAGGGTCCTTGAATACCCCCATTTGTTGGTTGTTTGGTGCTATGGGGTTGTCCATGGCCAATGTTCTATTGTCGATCAAATCTTGGATTAGTTCTTTGAACTTCTAGCATCCATTTAAGTCATGTCCTCTGCGCCTATGGAATCTACAATACAATTCCTCTCTGTATCCCCTAGGCTTAGGAGCATTAGGGTCTATATTTTGAATTTCTGGCAGAGTGACTAAATTTGCCGCTGACAAGCGATCAAATAGGGAGTCCCTGGACTCCTTGTAAGGGGTGAATTGTCGCCTAGGGCGACGCTGCTGATTCTGCTCCTATCTTCTATTATATCTTTCATAAGCAGGAGACACTGCCTGGTAATTAGCCTTTTGAGGTTGCATTTCTTGCACAGGCACGGGAACATTTATCGTAACTTGGTTGACTGCAGCATGTTGTGATTGCGTTGTCCCGATTTTAGTGGTTTTATTCCACTCTTTCTTTTTAGGCTTGGCGATTGCGCCTTCGCCTATCTTAATCTCTTCTATAACTCTGGCTTGCACCAAAGCTTCTTCTAAGCTGTCGTATTGTCACAGCAACAATAGACCAAAGATTGATTTTAAGCAACTTTTTGTGAACATCTGTGTGAGATCAGACATAGGGGGATGGTAGGGTAACTTAGAAAGAAAAGCTCTCCATCAATTCCCATATGCTGCCATTGTTTCCTCCTCAAATTGCCTGAGGTTCGCCAGATCACTCAGTGATGCCTTCTTCCTTGTGTTGAAGGCAAAGCATTCAAGAAACGCATCTACTAATTGATCTAAGTTGCTTATGTTGTGTTTAGGTAGTTGTGTGAACCAATCCGAGGTAGGGCCTGCGAATGTGGTTATGAACGTTCTAAGCAAAAATGCGTCATTATCTTGGATGCCGAAGCATTGGCTTAGAAATCTTGTAACATGTTCTTGTGCGTCCTCTTCACCTTTAAAGATTGCCAATTGAGGCAACTTGAAGTGCTCGGGGTAAAGAGGTGTAGGCACTGAGGGATGCATCGGATTACTGCAGAGTTGACGTAATGTGGGTTTTTGATGCCCAACAGCTTTTGTCTCCATAGATTCCAAATGCTCTAATAGCGCTTGGTATGCATCGAAAGATTTTATTTCTTCCTCTCTTGTTCGCTCCCGTTGTAAGTTATGGTAAACTGGGGGCCTATGGAGGGGTGGCCGAATGGCAATCCTCCTGCCTTGATGGGGAGTTTCAGCATATTCTATTTCTGGTTCGTACTCCTCATAAAGTTCTTGAGGAGTCTCTGGGCGAGACCTATGACCTTGATTGAGTCCTCGTTGAAGGTACCCATCATTGTTTCGGGGAGTGGCCTCCCTATCGGGTCTGTAAGATCTTAGAGGAAAAGCTTGACGAGGTCGTGGAGACCTGTCCTGCACCAATGAATTGTGCCTCTCATATTGTTTGGCACTTTGGATGTGAGGGGTTGGATCCCTCTCAGGTAGTTCATAGCGTAACTCATCCGCTTCGCGTTGCATGCGCTCTCTATCCAAGCGATGTCGATACTCTATCTCCTGATGACTTTGTTTAAGCCGCGTGATTTGGGCTTGACGGGTGGCCTGTCTAGCAACTATCGGGTCAATTTGGTCTACCCTATTTTTCTCAGGAGGTTTGAATGTTTCTCCTATGTGTTTGCCTCCAGTTTGCTGATCTAAAGTTTCAATGGGTTGCTTCCCTCTGTCGAGGTGGGCGACATGTACTCGAGGCTCTGGCCTTGATGTATGATCATGATACCTAGCAAGTGCGGAAATGCAAGGTTCCCGCACTATTTTTTGTCCTCGAGGAATGCGATGGCTTTCCTCGTACTCTCTTTCATAGGTTTGGATGGGGTGGGCAGAGATAGCTCGCCCTGTATAAGGAGCCATGTGCTTCGGATTTTGTCTTTCCGTCCTGATGGGAGGTAAAGAAGGGACGCCATATCCATGTTGTCCCTCCAAATGGATAGTGTGCCTCTCTAGCGCTCCATCGCGCTGTGGCCACTCATGTCTAACCTCAGAAGGTGATTCTCTGTTTACATCAAGGTCTACATGTAGGGCGTCTTCCCGAAAGGGGCTGCTTTGAATGGGCATACCCCACCGAGGATTCTGAATCGGATTCTTTTGTAGGCCAGACCGATAAGGTAGTATGACCAAGTCCTCAGGACTGAAGCGAAGGCGACTTGTGCCTACTTCTTGTGTACCTTCCGGAGCTTCTACCCTTGATTGGGCTTGGCTACGGGTGTACACCATTGCGTTGCTTCTATACTATCTAAGTAGATTTTTATCTCGTTTATGATGTTTTTTTTTTTTTTTGTCTACACAGTGCATTTTGATGTTTTGTTTTGTTTTTGTATGTTTTGAAGAACGTTTAAATGCATTATGACGGCTCATATAACTCCTAAAATGGTCGCCCCTTCAATATACCAACCAGGCCGATATACCAACCTCTCTATATACCCGCCCTTACGAGAGGAAGACTATAGGTACGTGAGAGTAGAAGGTACGTGGTACATAGGTGTTACAGAAGGGGGATTGTCCTATTAATGGCACCTACCATAGAAGACTTATCATCGCGTGCATGAGAATCACCCCAGCGACACTCGGTTAGATTTTGTCAGGATTTACGCCTAACAACAGTTGACAATCGGGAAATGGATGCAAAGCTAAGCCAAGGTGGTGATGAACCCACCGTTGGTCTTGCTCAAGGGCTGGGGTCTTACGACCAGATCCTTGGTTTAAAATTATTGCGTGAAGTGTGTGGGATTCATTTTATTTAACAAAAATGAAACAAGCATAAATGACTTTCCCTAGGCAATGCAGGATAAAATGAAAACAGTTAAAGAAATAGAAACAAAAACAAAAAATTTAATAGAGATTATGAAAATCCCTACCTCTTCTCTGCCTGGACCGGTTGCTTCTGAAATTCTGCTCTGAAAAGTTGTAGATAGAAATTCGTCCCTTGGTGAGATGAATTGGAATTCGTCCCTGGGCAGGACGAATTCTAACTGCTATTCGTCCCTGGGTGGGACGAATTCTTCTGTGTTGGAAAAGCCGACCTGATGCTGCTCTAATGTCGAATCCCAAGACCTGCAAAATGCCTGCAAACAGAGGGGTTATGTAATTGGGGCCATTTTGGGACGACCTAGATGGTCGGATTCTCCCAATTTGGCCTCTATCCTTGGGAATTCGATATCACCACCTACAAGTTAGTGAAACAACAAAGCGACACAAAGCATGATAAAATCTGATCATAATGTTATGAAATTGAAGCTATGAATTCACCAAATAGAATAACACAAAATGCAACATGAACAAGTAATCTAGAATGCTTTAGAATAAAACTTAGAAAGTGCGGGGGTGCCCAAGTGGGCCTCCCACCGTTGGCACTTGATTTTGGAGCCAATCCACTAGGGATGGGCCCCAAAACTTCTTAGGATTGGGGGGTCGGCAAATTGGTTGATTCAGGTGTCCATATGTTGGATTTGGGTCAGATTCAAGCTTCCAAAAGCCACCCAACAACCTCCATTGCAAAAGAGATTGGTGGATGTGAGAAGGTGAATCAAAGGGGATGCAAGTGGGTGTTCAACTCGACAGCACTTTGTTGCTTGAAATCTCCTTCAATCTGTCCATTTGGGTGAGAAAAGTCCCACCTTTTATAGACCCATGGGGTCTCTTTTGAGAGGGAAGCACAAATGCCATGTGTTGGTCATAGGTGCCATGTGGCAGTCATGTATTCCCATGAGGGAGGGGAGTCCTCCATTGACTTGGGCTCTCATAATTGCCCTTGTGACAGTCCTCTAACGGCCTATCTATCCACCCACACACGTGTGCGAGGCAGGAGTCATCAACTGACTATCCTGGGCTGCCACTTGGCACCATTCTTCTTTTTGCCCGTTAAACTCAGAATTCGTCCCTACCAGAGACGATTTCAGAATTCGTCCCTGGGTGAGACGAATTCCAGTTAGTATTCATCCCTGGGTGAGACGAATATCGAGCAAAGTGTCTAAATGTGCCAAATTGCTTCCCGACCTTACAAAATTGCTATGAAAGTGGTTAGGACCACTGTTTGACCTCTGAGGGCTGCCCTGGGGGCTATGTTTGTCAAAGCGATCAGTGTTTGCAGTCACATAATCGGATTGGTGCTATTTTGGTGTCTACAGACTCTATTTAGGACTTTCTTTAAGTGAGTGTTTTCACATTGAGAAATTTATCATTGAAGGTGATTCAATGAGCGTAATAAAATGTTTATAGGGAGACTAGATACCTACTTAGAGAATCAAAAATATCATTAAGGAATACTAGTTTCTTACTAGGACATTCAAGAACATTATCATCCAACATGTGTATAAATAATGAAATTGAGTAGTTATCATTTTAGCAAACTTGGGAGTGACTCAAGATTATATTTATTCATAGTTCAATAATTTTTCTTTAAATATTACTTCCCATGTCAACGATTATGGATGTTTGCTTATTTAATCCCATTCCTTTGGGGTTTCGCATTTGTGTAACCTCCAATATGATCATCCTTGTCTATTTTTTTCTTACCAATGAAGGCCCTTTGACTTATATATTTTATAAAACTAATAGCTTAAGCCATGCTATTTTTTGTCTTCCTCGTGTTGGTTTCTAGTTGGATAATCCTAGGTTTTCTCATTTGTAGGGTACCTATACTAGTCACTCTCTCCAGATTGATAAGTCTTAAATCCATCATAGACCTATCCATATCCATGTTAGCTTCTACTATTTCCAAATTTGGGTGACCTAGGCAAACCTGTCTCGTAGTGATATGATGTAGAATGATTACATATGTATCTTCTTTGGTCTTGGGTCAATCACCTTACCTTTGGAAAATTGTGTTGTGCTCTGCTCTTCTAGTAGAGTGAATTTTATTATAATTTGACACCTTGTTGGATCAATAATTAGTGTATCCAATATAGTTGTTAAATTCTATAAATATGTTGTGGAAAGTCTTACTCCAGGAATGAGATATTGGAGTAGTCTTGGTTTATATCCTAGCGATTATTTTTAAAACATACCTTATTGTACTACCTGGTAGTGTGGGGATTTATCTTCAATAAAATATGTTGTTGGGTTGTGTGCCACATATTTGAAGTGGATGAAATTTCATACTTGTGATAATATTCACCTCGAAGTCCAAATTATGGTTACCCTCACTATCCTTACTTTTGAGTATAGTGAATTAGCCAATGGTAATGTCAACAAGAGCAATGTTTCTAGTGGATGGGCTAATACCATTATTATTTTTTCTCATGTGTCATGTTTTGTTCATATTTCTTATTAGCAGTGGATGAAGGAAGACCTTGGCCTAGGTGGATCTTATGGTTGGGGCACTTTTTTTATATATATTTTTAAGGCCCTATGTAATTTAGATGTACTTGAAGACCTTCTCATTTACCATTTGAGTTTCCCTACCACTCTCTATTCCTTTGCAATGGAGTACCTAAATTTAGAAACTAATATGGAAGAGTTCTTAAGCACACATGGGTGTATGTGCTTTCTCTATAAATTCAATGATGTAGACCCTAAAATCTCAATGGATTTTAATAGATCGAGGAACAACCTTTTGGTTATAGTTCGTCGCCTTTCTTTCAAAATAACTAGTCAATTACTCACTGAGGTAACCAAGCTTCTCGATGATGGTGAAATTATCTAACGTGATAGGCATACACTAATTACAAAACTAAATTTCTTTAGAAAAAGGCTTACAAATAAAAATGAAGGTATAATCATAAGAGAGATCCCTAAACCCTCTTGTTCTCATCATGTAGTACTATACTATGGATGATATTACTAAGCCACTCAGGAGCTTCCACTTACCCTTTGTGAACCATATAAGAGATATTAAGAATA
Source organism: Wollemia nobilis (assembly GCA_028583015.1). Classification (NCBI taxonomy): domain Eukaryota; kingdom Viridiplantae; phylum Streptophyta; class Pinopsida; order Araucariales; family Araucariaceae; genus Wollemia; species Wollemia nobilis. The sequence continues at coordinate 851,010 of JAQPPZ010002951.1, forward strand.
TCAAAATTCTAAATTATTTGGTGAGATCCCTTGAGATCTCTATGGAAAGTGTTAGAGTTAATGCTTCAAATAATTCTAAGCACCAAGGCTTACATTTGATCATGTATAGGCATATGCTATAAAAGGATACTGAGTGTACTACTTTCATGGTGATGGATCCCCTGCATGAACCTCTTGATGGTGTTCCTAGAATGGAGAGGATTACAATAAACAATAACAAAGTGGAGAAGTTTAATTTTATCAAAGGCAAAATATTAGCGATCACTTCACCCAAGCATCACTTTACTAGAATCAGATAAGCTTCCAATAAAACACCAATGCTAAAAAAGAGTGAGGATTAGTCACTTGAGGATTCACTTTGTATGTCCAAATAACCTATGTCTGAAGGTGGTCAAGGTAAGAATCAAACCCAATTGGTCAATGATATTTATAATACTCCTACCACTGAGCCCATAGTTATCCTTACAAACATGCTAGAACATATTTCATTGTCCTTTAACACTACATGGATTATTTTTTAGTAAGCCTAAAAAATGGTAAATGATATTGTTAAATATATAGATTGTACCTTTTTTAGTCCTTCTATCCAAAATGAATAGTGGTTTTAGGTTTGTGGATGTATTTTGGATCGTCTTCATATTTTATTTGGTTTTGGCATGTTGTCGTACCTAGTCTATTTTTTGGTTTTTTCCTATTGTTCTGTTTGGTTTTCTAATGTAACTTTACCTATTGGATTACCTTTTTTCTAGCTATTATTGGATTACCTTTTTTATGTTGTTTTTTCTATTGTATGTAAAAGGTTAAGAAACCCTTTCAAAACCATTTTTTAACAATAAAAAAATACATGCATGAATGTGTGTAGGCAGGTGTTAGAATTTCACAATAATAGATATGCAAATCATTACACAAAATATGAAGAGAAGAGTGGAACTGATTGATTTATTCCAAGGATCAACTCTGTATAAATAGCAGAGTTGATCATTGAGAGCCGTTGGATTACAAAAACTCATCAGACCTAATGAAGACACCACTAAGAGTTCTCCTGACACATGGAGGAGTGGAAACTCAAGTGTCTATCCTAGTGGAACTTAAGAGAATATTCTCTTATTCTAACACCCCCTTAAGTGATACTAGGGGTGAATCATACAAATGAGTCCTGGAAACAAGGCCTGATGAGGTACTCATGTACAATGACTTCTTTTGAAGAGATGGTAAAACCCAATGGGAAAAACCATCAATCAAAAGGAAGTTAGAGGCTTGTCTTCGTATGGCAAAGATTGTCCTCCTAATACAATAGATAGTTGGTAAAAAAACCCCTATGGGGAAAAACCAACTATGAGAAGAAGAGAGGCATGTCTTCGTATGGTGAATATTGTCCTCTTTAACAAGAAATAAAGATGAGTCCCGATAACTTGGCCTGATTAGGTACTCATTTACATAATATTGTTGGTGAAAAACCCTGTGGGGAAAAACCAACAATGAGAGGCTTGTATTCGTATGGCGAATATTGTCCTCTTTATACAAGAAATAAATATGAGTCCCGACAACTTGGCCTGATTAGGTACTCATATACAATAAATAGTTGGTGAAAAACCCTATGGGAAAAAACCAACTATTAGAAGAAGAGAGGCTTGTCTTCATATGGTAAAGATTGTCCTCATAAAAGCAATCAATGCAACTATATAACTCCAAGCTTATCTCACAACTGAAGGTAACATGGAGAAGGAAATGACTTGGTGAAGATATCTACAATTTGATTCTCAGTTGGAATATATTCCAAGGTCCCCACTCAAATTGTCCCTTAGGGGGGTGTATCTCAATGTGCTTGGTTCATTGATGTTCAAATTGGATTTCATGCAATATGAATTGTGCTTTGATTGTCATACCAAAGAGTTATAGGCTTCTCATGGGTGAAACCAAATTCTCTCAGAATTTGATGAAGCCAAAGAGCTTCCTGACTAGCCAAAACTGTTGCCATGTATTCTGCCTCTGTAGAAGATAGAGCTACTGCTTGTTATTTCTTGCATAACCAGGCTATTGGTGAAGAACCAAGGCAAAAGATATAGCCTGAGGTGGAACATCTATCTTCTATTGAACCTGCCCAATCTGAATCTATGTAGCCAATAATATCCATGGATTTTCCCTTGTAGAAGAGCCCAAAGTGAGTAGTGCCTTGCAAGTAATGGAGGATCCTTTTTGTTGCTTGCCAATGACTGAAGTGAGGTTGATGAGAGAATCTGGATATGAGGCCAACTACAAATGAGATATCTGGGTGAGTATGAGTAAGGTATAGCAAACTCCCTACAAGTTGATGGTATAGAGTTGCATCACATAGAGGGGATGAGCAGGAAGTACTAAGATTAATGCCAGATTGAAAGGGTGTAGGAGAAGGTTTACAATCTATCATTTTGAATCTTTGTAGGAGATCTAGAGTGTACTTTTGTTGGCACAAAGAAATACCTACATCGGTTTGACTTATTTGGATCCCAAGGAAGTAATGAGCTTTACCTAGATCAACCATTTCAAAATTTTTAGAGAGGGAGTCTTTTATAGTCTGTATGTGAGTTAAGTTACTACCAGTGAGAAGAAGATCATCAACATATAGAACAAGAATGGTGATGTTGCCTTCATTTCTCCAAATATAAACTGTGTTATCAGACTCACAATGAGAAAAACTTGCTGAAAGAAGGAAGGAGTCCATCTTCTCATACCAAGCTCTAGGGGCTTGTTTGAGGCCATAGAGAGACTTTTTGAGCCTACAAACAAGAGAGGAGTCTTGAGTGAAACCAGCAGGTTGTTCCATGAATATTTCTTCCTTTAAGTCTCCATGTAAGAAAGCACATTTTACATCCATTTGATAGACATGCCACTTATGGGAAGCAGCTAGAGCAAGAACCAATCTTACAGAATCCATTTTAGCAACTGGAGCAAAGGTTTCTGCATAATCTATGCCTTCAATTTGAGAGAAACCTTTGGCCACTAGACGAGCCTTGTGTTTGTCTATTTCTCCATTAGGCCCATATTTTGTTTTGAAGATCCATTTACAACGAACTAATTTCCTTCCTTTAGGTAAGGGAACTAAATCCCAAGTCTTGTTTTTGATCAAGGAAGAAAATTTATTTTCCATGGCATCATCCCATTCCTTAATACCTGAGGCTTCTTTGAAGGATTGAGGATCAGAGGAAATAGACTGACATACAAGACCAGTGCCTATGGGGTTGGATGATCTAGTTGAAGGAATATTTTGGATGTAAGGAGTAGCTTCTTTAACAATGGTGCGGGCCCATTTTGGCATAGAGGAAGGAGTTGAAGGAGTTGAAAGACATTGAGATGGAGTTACAGGTTCCTCATCTTGATTATCAATGACCAAGTTAACTTCAAGAGTTGGCTCTTCATAATATTGAGGTTCTACTATAGGAGAAGGCTCAATGGAGGAAGAGGGCTTTTGAGGATCTTTTTGAGGGAATGTTTCATCAAATTGGACATTCCTATGAAATAAAACCTCATGAGTTGAGGGATCAAGAAGCCTGTATGCTTTCAATTCTTCACAATAACCGACAAAGATGAGATTTTTGCTTTTCTTATCAAGAGCCTTCCTTTTCTTCTTTGGGATGTGAGCCCAAGTAGTACACCCAAAAATATTGAAGTAGGAAACATCTGGTTTTAAGCCAGACCAAGCTTCTTCAGGAGTTAAATGGTCAAGAGCTTTATGAGGTGTGCGATTTTGAATATAATTTGCATAGTTAATAGCTTCTGCCCAAAAAATTTTTGGAAGATCTCTTGAATGGAGCATACAATTAGCCATCTCTTTTAATGTCCAGTTTTTCCTTTCTGCAATACCATTTTGTTGAGGATTATGGGAGATAAAATGTTGATGAATGATGCCATGACTGGATAAAAATATGGAGAACTCATTACTGTAGTATTCCCCCCATTATCTGTGCGAATCTTCTTGATTTTGCAAGATGCCTGATTTTCAACTAAGGCTTTAAAAACTTTAAAGTGAGATAGAACATCACTCTTATATTTTAGGAAGTAGACCCAGGATCTTCTAGAAAAATCATCAATAAAGGTTAGAGCATACTTTTCTCCTTTGAAATAAGGTTCAGGAAAGGACATTAAGTCACTATGGATTAAATCTAGAGGGGATGAGGCTTTTAGAGAACTACTTGGGTGGAAAGGATCTTGATGTTGCTTTCCAAGAGCACATCCAAGACAAAATCCATCACTAGAAGAGACTTGGGGTAATCCTGTAACCATATCATGGGTGCTCAAATCCTTTAGGTAGTTGTAACTAAGATGACCAAACCTTTCATGCCAAATTTGGCTTTCAAGATCACCATGAGCCACAAAATAGGAGGCTCCTTCTAGATTTTGAAAACCTTTGAAGTGAAAAATATGAGAGTTATGATCAATATTCCCTTTGGCTATAAGAGAATGGGGATCTTGAAAATATCTTATCTCAACTCCTGTTGGAGAGAAGAGAATAATTTTCCCCTTTCCAAAAGTACAAATATGATAGACGGATAGGAGATTGGTGGTAATGTCTGGAACATAGAGAACATTGTTTATAGAGCCACCATCAATGGTTATATCCCCTTTTCCTTTGATAGGGATAAAGGAAGAGTCACCCACTTCTATGCTACAAGTAGAGCTAGAGGAGATAGAAGAGAAAGACTTATCTGAAGTAGTCATGTGATGAGTAGCTCCAGAATCTAGGACCCAGTAATTAGAGGAAGAATTGGAGGTTTTTCCTTGAACATTAAGGGCTTTTCCTATTTGATTTTTATTTTCTATATTTTGATCCTTCATAGCTGCCTCTAGTTGCTGTAATATTTTCTAGCATTTGTTAGCAGAGTGACCATTCTTTTTGTAGTGAGTACAGGTTATGGGAGTCTTTTCCTTCTTTTTGAATTTTTCTTTAGAAGAGGTGGAGGCTACTAAGGCTTTTGAAGAAGAGGAAGAAGAAGAGATTTCATATCTAGCAAGTTTGGTTTCTTCCCTAGTTAATCTATCACAAAATTCTTCTAAAGAAGGCATTTTAAAGGTTGCACCAAGAGCATATTTGGTAGATATAAAGGTGGTAGCAAAAATTGAAAAACACCATTTAGCTTAGAAAGGATTAGATAAATGCATTCTTCTTCAGTCTTAGTCTTCCCACTACCTTTGTATTGAGTGAGGAATTCTTTGAACTTGGTGAGGAAGTCAACAATACTACTAAAATCTTCAGGAGACAAAGATGTTAGTTCTGCTTCTAGTTGCATTGATCTCATCTGATCTACTTTCCCAAACAAGGTCTTTAGCTTCTCCCAACTTTCATGAGGAGTTTTGCAATCTGTAATGTGAAACCATAAACTTTCATGAACATTAGAGCTAATAATACCCATAGTTTCATGTATTTTCCCTTTATGAACAAATATTTCATATTCTTTCTCAAATTCTGGTTGCTTTTCTTCTAGTAGATGAGTAAGACCTTTTTGAGAGATAAGATTTAAAATTTTAGGTTTCCAAGTGTGAAAGTTATGAGGGGTGAGAGGTTCAATTGAATTCATCATTTTAACACAAGAGAAAATTGAAGTTTTACCCAATATAGCCCCCCTTAGAACTCAATTTATTGATTAATGCAATTGATTTAAGGAAAAAATATGAAGCTTTTCAATATCTTTCAACTCAATATACCCACCCTAACGAGAGGGAAACTATAAGTATAATGAGGTTTTTAATATTGTTTGCTTTAGAAATGCCAAATCCTTTTAGTTCCTCACAATACCCGCCCTTACTTGAGGGAAACTGTAAGTATAGAGAAGAATTTGTCAAGGGTTTTGGCTTGATGTGCAGTGATTTCAACCAGTTTTGAATTTGGTTTTCTCAATACTTGCCCTTACGAGAGGGAGACTATAAGTGAGAGAGAATCCCAAATGAAATGGATGAATGAAAAATATATGCCAGGCCTTTATACCAAGTGCCTCCAAAAACCTGCCCTTACGTGAGGGAAACTATAAGTTTTTAGTGGTATTGATACATGGAACGTAGGCAAAATATTTTGAGAAATAAAGGATTTAGATCTAAATTTCCTTAAAATATTTTAAATTTTAACACATCTATAAAAATTTGTAATTTTTAAGAAATACAAAATATAATAGAAGTGATTTAAAAAAAAGAGGCTTTTGAACTATTTAAGTTAAGAATAACACTTTATATTTTTATGTAGAACTATATGAGTGAAGAAGATTATAGTTGAAAAAATTTGTAAGTGCTTTTATTTAAATATTAATTTGAAAAATTAATAAATTTAAAAGGAGATAATATATCAAGATTGAATTTGATCTAATTTTTGAGAAAGAAAAAACTATAGAACTTTTTGAAATATAAAAAGTTGTTAGTTCTTTTTATAAAAAAGTTTTTATCTTCCTTTAGTAAAAATAAAAAACAGAGGAATTTTAATTAGAGAAATACACTCATTAAAAAAAAATTACTTAAAGGAAGAAGGAGAGCTTTAAGATGAAATTTACAACCCCCCTTTAGAGACACAAATGTGCAAAAATTTGCACACAAACCCCCCCCAAAAAAAATATTTTATTAAAATATTACAATATGACTACGACTTTTGAAAAGCTCTTTTAAGAAAATTAAAAGTTCTTTTGAAAAGGGAGTCAAAATATACTTTGAAATCAAAGTTTAATAACCTTTAAAAGGAGGAAATAAAAAATTAAACAATGCTTACTGCCCTTGAGAGAAGATAGGTGGCAAGAAATCAAGGTAGAGAAGAAATCAAAGGAGATGTTGGATTTTAAAGAGATGCATGTAGGCAGTGAGGGAGAAGAAGACTCTCGATTGAATCAAATAGACTACAAGATAATTCCTTCATTCTATATGTGTGACGTTGGTTCGAACTAGGTAGAGTGAAACCTGAGAACTCATTTTTTTGAGGACATCGAGAATCCAAAAAACCACCACCAAAACCCGAGGATCGAGGTCTCCAAGAACTTTAGGATGCCACCTACGATGAAACCAAGGGATCCAGAGAAAATATAAAGGTTATATAAAAAAATGTTTATCTAGATTACCTATCGAGACGAGAGCTCAAAAGCTGCTCAGAGGAACATGCACCAGAATAAAGGGCACTTTCCTCTTAACCAACGGTGGGCATCAACCTTCCCTGCAATAGAATACTGAGAAAAAAATGCTAAACTTTTTAAGACGAATCAAATAGCTATGAACCAGAGACGATCAAAAAACAACAATAGAGAATGTGTGTTTCTTCCACCAGGTTAGGAGAATATAAGGAGTAGTGGAATATGAGCACCATTCCAGATACACCCAGTTGAGAAGATACGTAGATACATCGGAAGACACCAAGGGCCACGTTGCGGGTGGTGCACCAAGCCTAACGTATCCAAGAAACCACACTTGAAGTTGTATTAAAACACACAGATCTGGTTATAGCCAAAAGGGATTCAGAAATATTAGCTAAATTAAATATGAATCTAATATTTGTGGGCCAAAAAAAATATGGAGCCACGAACTTTTAGGCAGCGCCAAAAATTATTTGGGGCCACTAAAAAAGGACGTAGCACCAAATTAAAAGATATGGGCTACGAATTTTTTAAAAAAGACGTAGCTCCAATACTTTTAATGGGTCACGAAAAATTTAAGAGGTACTGAATCAAAAAATGAGGGATTAGAATTTTTTTTTGAAAAAAACAAAAAAAATTCTCTCGAGCATGAAACAATATCTAAAAAATCAATTCATATATAATGAACAATGAAGATTTTGCTGAAATTTTTTTGGATAAAACTGACTATTGCATAAAATGAAGCAAGTTAGTAAAAAAAAATCCAAATCAAATGAACCAGATCCTAGAACCTTCAAAAGAGAATGCTAGAAAAATCTATCCTGCTCTGGTACCATGTTAGAATTTCACAATAATAGATATGCAAAGCATTACACAAAATATGAAGAGAAGAGTGGAACTGATTGATTTATTCCAAGGATCAACTTTGTATAAATAGTAGAGTTGATCATTGAGAGTCATTGGATTACAACAACTCATCAGACCTGATGAAGACACCACTAAGAGTTCTCCTGACACATGGAGGAGTGGAAACTCAAGTGTCTATCCTAGTGGAACTTAAGAGAATATTCTCTTATTCTAATAGTAGGTACCTTGTAGAGGTTAAAATTCTATTTTTTTTACAAATAAAAAATGATAGAATTTGATCCCTCTAAATCTAGTAGTGTGGATAAGTCTGGTCCTCCCCCCTCTAATGGGTCCTTTCAGGGAAAGCAGAATGAATGGCAGACCCTAAAAAAAAAGAACAGAATTTGGAAAAAGAAGACTCCTTATGCTTCCCAAGGTTCGAAAGGAAAGAAGATTATGTCTTCTGGTCCGAAGGTTGGTGGTTCTAATGTTGCTTATTTGATTGAGAATTGTCATTCTCCTCCTCCTAAGTCCCCTCCTTGTGGGGGAAATTTGGATATTGTGTTGGCAGGGGACTCTGTTGAATTGGGGAAGGAGATTCCTCTGTCAAACTCTTTTTAGGGTCTAGAATGCTTCGAGGTAGAGGAGGATCCTATTCAGAAAACTCATTTGAATGTGGCTTCTACCATTGCTTCGTAATCCTCTCCGATTGGGAGTATTCCAAAATTGGCCGAGTCTCCTAAGCATGTTATTGAAAAGGGTTCTTTGGGACCAAAAACAAGAAGCCTTCGTAAGAGACCTATGGATGTCGGTTTTCCTAAGAAGGTTGGTAGGCCGCCTTCTAAGTCCGGTAGGAAGAGGTCCACCGATGTGGTGTTGGGAGATGGCGGTCAAGCTCGTCTTATTTTTGAAGGCGATAATGGTGAAAAATAGCTCATATTGGAGGGATACATTTCCCCACAAGCTGGGGGAATTGGTAAGAAACTTTCCTTTTAACTGGCCATGAATATTTTCTCATGGAATGTTAGGGGGCTTAATAGTGCCTCCAAAAAATTTCTTCTTGCATCCTTACATAAGGAGAAACTCCCTGATATTTTATGTATACAAGAGTCGAAACTCGAGGCTTCGACTTGGGATGTCACCCATAAGTTAGTTTGGAAAGATGTTGGTTTTATGGCTTCAGAAGCGGTTGGTTCTACAGGAGGTCTCCTCTTTTTTTGGGACGCGTCCAAGTTTGAGGGCCATGTTATTTTGTCATCCAGTAGAATTATCAATATTCTTTTTTGGTGCAAATCCTCTCGCAGACGTTGGGTGATGTCAAATATCTATGCGCCTAATTCCTATTCTAATAGACACAGATTTTGGTCACTCCTATTGGATATGAGGGCTTATTTTCTGCATGAGTCTTGGCTAGTGGTGGGAGATTTCAATTCTCCTCTTTTCCCTTCTGAAAAGTGGGGAGGCAATACCGTGGATGATAGAAGCATTTCAGATTTTCATGATTTCATAAATCAAGTTGTTCTTCATGACATTGACCTCACGGGTGTGAAGTTTACGTGGAGTAATCGAAGGATAGGTAATGGTCTTATCTTGAGCATATTGGATAGAATGTTAGCTTCACATTCTTCTATAGACTTATTCGAGGATGCCTCCTTACATGCTCTTCCTCGTATTGGATCGGATCATAATCCTTTGTGGCTTGTTGTTCCTGAGGGGCTTCCTTTTCTTCCTCGACCATTCTGATTTGAAGTGATGTGGTGTTCCCATCCAAACTTCAAAGCTAGAGTGTTAGAATGGTGGCGGGAGCCCGCTCCTGGTGATGGTATTTACAAATTGCTTTTTAAACTAAGAAAAATTAGAGAAAATATTAAGTTATGGAACAAATTCTCTTTTTGAAACTTGTTTCGGGAAAATTAAAGGCTAAAGTCTCTCATGTCTTCCATTGAATCGAATATTGAAGGTCAGGGTCTCTCTGAGGATTTACTCTCTGAGGAGAGGTCGGTTCTATGTGCTATTCATGACCTGCAAGCAAAAGAGGAACTTTTCTAGAAACAAAAGTCCAGGGAGCTATGGCTCAAATAAGGAGACAGGAATACATGATATTTCCATTCGTCTACTCTTCAACACAGAGGTTGAAATAGAATTAATGAGATTGATAAGTCTTATGGATGTATATCTTCAGATATTTTAGAAATTAGGCAAGAGGTAGTGGATTTTTTAGTGCATTGTTGTGTTCTCTACCCCCTGTGATTAGGTGGTCGAGGTTAAAATGTTTGAGGTCATTCCCTGTCTGGTCATGAGTGAAATGAATGATTCCCTTATTGACTAGCTCTCAAACGATGAAATTTTCTCTGCAACTAAGTCTTTGGGCCCGTTAAAGGCCCCTAGTCTTGATGGTTTTCCACCTATTTTCTTCCAGAAATACTGACCCAATTTCTCCTTTTCTCTTCATCATTATGGTGGAGGCTCTCAGACGTGCCATCAAGGTGAGAAGTGTGGAGTTTGGTGTTAGGTCGGCTTTGCAGATCCCCCCTATTTTGCACCAATAATTTGCTGATGACACGATGATTTCCTGCCTGGCGTCTATTTTCCATGCTAGAGACATTAAAAGCATTTTGGATTGCTATGGGAGAGCGTCTGGTCAGTTGATCAACTTCCTCAAAAGTAGCATTTTCTTCACTAATACTCCTGAAATTTTCCAAAATAGGATTGCCTCCTTATTGGGTTGCCGAATTGTTTCTCTCCTAGTTACGTATTTGGGTCTACCCTTGTTTACTAGGCATTTGAAAACTGAATTATGGAATCTAGTTGTGGAAAGGGTCCAAAAGAAGCTTTCTTCATGGAAGGGTGCTCTATTAAGTCAGGTTGGTAAAGTTACTCTCATTCAGAGCACTCTTCAAAGCATTCCAATCTATTTTATGTCCATTTTTAATGTTCCTGCTAAAGTAGCGATGAAGTTTGATAGTATTTGTAAGGCTTTCTTATGGGCGGGTCCGGAGCTAAAAGGTAAGATTCATCTCTGTTCCTGGGAACAAGTTTGTCTCCAAAAAAAATATGGGGGTCTCAATTTGAAGAATGCCTCACTTATGAACAGGGCCCTGGTATCTAAACAAGCATGGAGAGTCGCTTTCGGGGTGGATAGTCTTTGGTGTCGTATTTTGGCCGCCAAATACCAATTCACAAATTTTCTTTCTGATCCTCTCTCATTAGATGGTTCTGCTTTCTGGAAAAGCATTAGCAAACACAGGGAGTTCATCAAATTAAATAGTTCATGGGTGGTTGGAAATGGCAGATCAGTTTTATTTTGGGATGATCAATGGCTTAGGGATCGACCGTTGGTGGAGGATCAACGTTACGGTGAAATATGTGCACTTTCTAAAGAATCTGGTTTTGTTAGAGTGGAGGATTTCATTATTTTCCAAGACAATCGAAGGACCTGGTTGATGGACCCTCCGTTTATTCAAACGAGTCAGAATCACAGGGATTGGAGTTCTATTCTGGAGGAGCTCCGTCGCTATGTGTTGTGTAGAGAGGAAAGGGGAGATAGGTTGGTCTGGAACAATGATAGTGAGGGCAATTTTACTGTGATATCTACTTATTCTATTTTATGCCCTCAAGGAAATGATGCTTGGCCATGGAATAAAATCTGGGTGAAGCATCTGACGCCCAAAATCAATATTTTTTTCTGGCTTGTTGTCCAAAATAAAATTTTAACGATTGACAATCTTCTTAAATGGGGATTCCACTTGATCAATCATTGTTTTTTATGTAAATAGGAATGGGAATCTATTACTCATTTGCTTCTCAGATGTAGGGTGTTTCAAAAAATGTTATATCTATGCCTTCATCATATGGGGTTATCTTGGGTGCTTCCCAATTCGATCATTGATTTGTTCAATCAGTGGTCGTCTCCTTTTCGGTCTCCTCATATGAAATGTTTTTGGAATTTTTTATTGCCTCATATTTTATGGGGAGTGTGGAAGGAATGAAATGCCAGAGTGTTTAAAAATGTTTAGGGAGACCTGAATCATATTTGCTATAGAATTCTTTGGAAGGTTAAGGAGAACGTTACTGCTGCTCTAAAGGAGACCCTCCCTTCGATTCCAAAGGACCATCCTGACTATTTTGTGGAGTTGAATTTGGGCTTTTGTCCAAACCTGAGACCTCCCCTGGTGCCCAATATTCGTAATTCCATTAAGTGGTCCCCACCCCCTCCTGGGTGGCTAAAGCTGAATTTCGACGGTGCATCGAAGGGAAATCCTGGCAGAGTCAGTGCGGGTGGTCTTATTAGAGATCATCTTGGTGAAATTATTTTGGCCTTCTCTAAAGACTTAGGCATGCAGTCCTCCCATTTTGCTGAGTGTAGAGCTGCCTATAAGGGTATTTTTTTATTAAAGGATTTGGGAGGTCGTAGGGTTATCATTGAAGGAGATTCATTGAATGTTGTGAATTTGTTGAAGGGTGTGTGTTGTTCGGGATGGCATCTTTCTAATCTCATTGATGAAGCCAAGGCCCACCTTTCTTCGTTCGATGAATTTTCCATTTTCCATGTGTACCGGGAAGGTAACGCGATGGCAAATTTTTTGGCTAACTTGGTCATTGGTAGTCAGGGGTTTAAGATTTGGCACTCAAATTTTTTGGCAAAATTGGTCAATCTAGTTAATGATGATAAGCCACCAAGTTGATTGCTATTGTCAGGGGTCTCTGTTGGAGGTATGGCATTCATTGAAGATATCGGGTGAGAAGATCGAAGGTGCGGTCTGTGGGCTGTCGTTGCTTTGTTTTATGGCCTCTCTTCTCTTACTGGTTTTCAAATTTCAAATTCAAATTTCTAATGAGTGCCTTGGATGGGGATGTTTAGTGGCCTCATTTAATGTTGCTTTAATGGGGGAGATATTCGATTCAAATTTCAAATACTGTCCCATTCTTAATCCTGCAAATATTTGGTGGTTGGTCCTATACGCTGTGATGATCACTTCCATTTATGATGTTAGGTGGCAGAAGTGGTGTAGCCTACTGAAAGGTCCCATCTAGAGGGGTTGCTTTTTAAATTCTTGTTCCTCTTCACTCTGTTCTTGGCTCGTTGGAGATTGGAGTTCTCTGGGTGATGTGCTGATGATGGTTGTTCAGGGTACTTTGGGGGAATTTAGTCCTTCCTATGTCAGATGGAGCCAAGGTTATGGAATGTGTGTTTGGATTGTCCATGTCAGATGATTTTATGGGCCCCCTCTTAGGTGTTTTCTACCCATGCACTTCTCAAATTTAGGGATTGATGATCTGCCTTCTGGAACATTCGAAAGTATGGGTTCGAGGTTTGGTAATCAACACCCCCTTTTTGAATTGGGTGCCTCATGGTCTACGTTGTATGATGGTTCCTTCTTCATTATTGTTGTTGGTGATTCTCTCGAGCTCGAACGGAGGTGGTGATTGGGAACTTTCTTAATGACCAAAATTTTCATTATTTTGCTCACATTTGTCCCTCTTTTTCTTCGGGATATGATAGCTGGTCTCTATAGTTCTCAGAGACTTATTGCTTATTGATGTTAATCAACATAAAATTTGGAGCATGCTAAAACTTGCCCTTGATTTAACGGAGAATGTTTCTAGTCTGGCAGCCAATGTCTCTCAAGGTGTGCATAAGTTAGGGTAGAACCTCCTCAGTTCTCTCTTCTTTGCCACCTTTTGGTCTGGTTTCCTCCTTTTTTCTGGTTTGCCTTTGGTTTTTCCAGGCTTGTTGGGTTTTCACCCGTTTGTTTTTTCCTTGTAGTGGTTGTGGGATCCCGTTAAAACCCTCTGCTTTTAATAGTACCAAAAAAAATGATATAATTTTAAGAGAATATTGAATACTAGACTCTATATTGGTTTTCTACACTTTACATTCAGATATTAGCCACTTGCAAAAGAAAAAATATCTCTAGATCTCTAATATAGTTGTTCTGATGCCTATTGGAAATGTGATGCTAAACAAATTTGAGTCATGCATATTAACTAATGCTAAGTAAAATAATAGTGGATAAATGTCAATTTAGTTATTCACTTCAAGATTGTTCCTATAGTAGTGCACATTCTCTATCATGTCAATTGGGTAGTGAAATTTATTACTGAAGCAAAGTAAAAACTACAACTATGCATATTAAAAATATATATATTATAATGACTATAGCATGAGAGTGTATTAAAAAAAATCTACTTCTACTTGTAAAAATGTTTTTATTGTGTAGAATTTTTGGCTACATAAAATTTCTACATATGTTAATTTTGTGTGTGTTGTGCAAAAGATAAAAATTTATATTTGGTATCAAATTCATTATTGGTCTTTGAAGTGAGGTTGAGTACATGATATCTCTAACCATTTATCATGGTCAATAATAAATCCCTTCATATTCTAGTATTTAGTGGTTAATATTATGACTACTAAAGCATTAAACATTGTTGACTTAGAAATATCTTTGGGATATTGTTGAATATGGTTTTAATCATCCAATAAATTGTTCTATAAACCCACATAATTATAAATAAACAAAGAAGAAATTCAAGAACACAAATTATTTGGTATTGTACCACATTCAATCAACTCTAGACAAGAGCTTGTTCCAAGTATTGCAAGTGTAGAATCAACAAATGATGCTTGGAAGGCTCTATAAGAGGCTTACCAAGGTAGTGACCATGTTAAAGTGGTCAAGTTATAAATATTGAATAGAGAGTATGAGAAATTTATGATGAAATAATATGAAAATGTAAGTGAATGTTGTGTTAGAGCAAAAGATGTGGTTAATAAATTGCCCACTCTTGGAGAAAAATAGAAAATTAAGTTATGAAAAAAGTGCTAAGTACTCTAACACCAAGATGGAACCATGTTGCCATCATTATTGAAGAGAGTAAAAATTTGACAACAATGGAGTTAAATCATTTTGTTGCTTTTTTTATATCACATGAAGAAAAGCTAAGAAACACCTTTGGTGATGGTGAATAGAAGTATTTTCCACAAAAGGTAAGAGTCTCAAAGAGTGATTGTGCTAGTACAATCAACCAAGGACAAGGATAAGGTAGAGGGAAAAATTAGAAATTTTGAAGAGGAAGAGGAGAAAGAAAATGCAAGCATGCTGCTAGAGGAAGAGGATTACTTACCAAGAAAAATTTCCAATGCTACAACTACAAAAGGTATGAATATTTTAAAAGAGAATGTAGAGTAAGAGTTACAAATGAAGGAAAAAGAGTAAATTATGAAAATGAGAATGAGGAAGTTTCAAGTAACTTGTTCTTATCCTATGATAAGGCTGAAAAAACTCTTCAAGAGACTTGATATCTTGATTTTCTCTGTTCTAACCATGTTATTATTAGTAAGGAGTTGTTTGCTACTATGGATAAGAAATTCAAGACCAAGATCAAAGTTAGTGATAACAAGTTTTTGGAGGTGGAGATAAAATGTATAATGGACATAAATATTAAAGAAGGTAAAAGTAAATTTATGATATTTATTATACTTTTGATCTTAAGCATAATTTATTGAGTGTTAGAAAGCATTATGAAAATAATTACGAAGTTTTTTTTAATGATAAGCAATGTAAAATATATAACAAGAACCGTGAGAATAAAATTGTCATTATTGTTCCTATGTCAAGCAATTGAATGTTTCCATTCGATTTTGCAGGTAATGGTAGCAACTTGTTGAACATTTCTAATAAAGATAATATTTGGTTGTGGCATTTGATGTATGGCCC
Organism: Wollemia nobilis; assembly: GCA_028583015.1. NCBI lineage: Eukaryota > Viridiplantae > Streptophyta > Pinopsida > Araucariales > Araucariaceae > Wollemia > Wollemia nobilis. Next base: position 866,653 of record JAQPPZ010002951.1, read on the forward strand.
CTTAAACTTTCAAAGTTTGAAGTTGTTGACTTCTCAAGAGCTAGCTTTTTGTATCCCCAAATTTGAATATCACAATGAAGTTTGTGAGGGATGTGCCAAAGGCAAGCATGCTAGAGAAATATTTCCAAGAGGAAAAGTATGGAGAGACCAACATCCACTCCTATTAGTAAATTATTGTATTTGTGGTCTAATGCAAACCAAAATCTTAGATAAGTCATCTTATTTTATTATTTTTATTGATAATTTTTCCAAAAGATATTGGGAGTATTTTTGTAAGAATAAATATGAGGTTTTAGATGTTTCCAATAGCTTTAAATACTTCTTAGAAAATAAAAGTGGATATAGAATCAAGTGTTTAAGGAGTAATCACGGTGGTGGGTATTGTTCAAGGTTATTCACATAATTTTGTGATACGAATAAAATGGTAAGAGTGATACTTGAGAGCTTATGACACCTCCCAATGGTAAAAATGTGTGGGATTCAAGTGGATTTACAAGATCAAGTATATAATAATGGTAGTATTGAAATACATAAGGTCAGTTTTTTATAAAGGATTCACACAAAAGTTTGAAATTGATTATGAAGAATCATTTGCACCTATTGCAAGGGAAGAAACAATCATAATGGTCATTGATATAACAACATAAAAAATATCGAGTGTGCATCACATGGATGTAAAAGGTGCCTTCTTGAATGGTTACTAAGAAGAAGAACTATGTATACAACAATCACAATATTTTGAACTTAAAGATAAAGAAGACTTTATATACAAGTTGAAGAAGACCTTGTACAACCTCAAGCAAACATCAAAGGCTTGGTATGCCTGGATATATGGATACTTTAAAGAGTGGTATTCTTCAAAAGGAGCAAGAGTGATCCTACTCTCTACTTCAAGAAATAAGGTAATGGTATTCTTCTTGTATGTTTGCATGTAGATGATTTGATTTATATAGATAATAGCTCAAAAATAAAAAATAAATTCAAAAATATTGTGATGAATGAGTTTAAAATAGAATATTTAGGTCTAATGCATTACTTCCTTGGAATGGAGGATCTTTAATGTAAAGATGAAATTTTTACTTTCCAAAAAACGTTTACCAAAGATATGTTGAGGAAGTTTTGTGTGGATATATATAAATAAATTCTAACTTTCATTGCTCATGGAGTAGTGTTATGCAAGGACATTGGAACTAAGAAGGTAATTGTTACAGATTATAGAAACATTGTTGGAAGTTTGATTTTTCTCATTAACACTAGATCAAACATTACATATGTTGTTTCTCTTGTTTCATGGTACATGAATGAACCATCTCAAATTCATTTGAAGGCTACCAAGAGATTCTTTAGGTATGTAAAAGGAACTCTTAATTTTGGTATTTATTATTATGCAACTAAGAATGTGGAACTTGTTGGTTTTAGTTATTTTGATTAGGGCACTAGCTTGGATGACCAATAGTCTACTTATGGCAATTGTTTCTTCTTAGTTCTAGAATGATCATATGGATCTCAAAGAACCAAGAATTAGTTAACATTTTCTCACATAGAAGTTGAGTGTATTGTAATCACTTTAGCTAATGCACAAGGTTTTAGGAAGGTGCTGGAGGATATTGGTGAGAAGCAATGTCATTCTCCAATCATTTTTTATGCAAATATCGATACAATTCAAATGGTAAAAAATCTTATTCATCATAGTAGTTCTAAAAACTTTAATTTGAAGTATCATTTTATCAAGGTTATGTTACAAAGAAAAATAATAGAGTTGAAGTATTGTAGTACTCAAGAACAATTTTATGATATATTCACAAAAGTATTTGTCAAAGTTCAATTCTTAAAACATAGATATAATATTATTTGACATCTTAGCATTAAGGGAGAAAATGTTAGAAATGTGATGCTAAGAAAAAAAATATGTTTTGCATATTAACTATGTCGAGCAAAAGCTCAATAGACAAATATAGATTTAGTCATTCACTTTAAGATTGTAAACATAGTTATGCATATTCTCTTTCATGCTAGTTAGGTAGTGGGATTTGTAACTAAAGAGAAGTAAAAATTGTAGCTAGGCATATTCTTAAAAAAACAATATCGTAATGAATGTAGCATAAGTATGTGTTGAAAAAATCTACTATAGAATTTGATAGTTGTATTAAATTTAGTTATACTATGTAAAAGAGCATATTTCACAGGATCAATTATCAAAATCCAATGTTATAGTACTAACTATAAACTTGATAACACTTTAATACCAATTATTAGGATCAAATACTATTCCATTAAATAAATAACCATTATGACAGATTTACTATCTAATTTTATACAATCTTCTTCACTAAATCACATAAACTTTATGGCCATCATCTTTCTTTACTCCATACAATCTAAGCCAACTGTACACGATTCATAAATTGGATGATCCACCCAAGTAAAATAAATGAATAAATCAACTCATCTTAAATATATAAACATAGACTCATTTAAAATAAATTTTCTTACTAATAAATCATACTTTTCTATCTTATAGATTTATATTTTTATATATACCTTTACTGTTTGCCCTTAATCTTTCTATATTAAAATTTTAATTGTTTTCCTATTTTTTCACATTAAACATTATTTTTTTCCTGTTTGCAACCGGCAGAAACATCTTCGCGAGAGGAACCGGGCATATACCCATCCAGATAATAGAACAATTGTCTATGATCTTAATCGGATTTCCCGCGTCTCTATGAGCTTTTCTGATTCATATGCTTTTCAAAACGCATCCATCGTATAGTACTAGAGATACGTTCTACGTAATACTAGCAAAGCTTTGGCAAAATGAAAATGACTCTGCATACCAACGGAATAGATGCTCTTTTCTAGCATGGAACAACTGAGATACCTTAAAAATCTCAAGCATTTAACTAAGGTTCTTTGACTCTCCCTCTAAAAGGTTGCTGGTAATATAGTTGTGACTAAAAATATTATTATTATTATTCCATTTTTTCTTTACGTTTATTTTTAACATAAACCGAAATAATTTAAAAGTCAATCAATTTTACTTAATAAAGTTAAAATGATATATAAGTTTGTTTTTAAATTTAATTATTATTTATTACTTTATTAAAACATTTATATAGTTTTAAGAAGTTAATTTTTATTTTAATATATTATTTTTTTAACATTTAATTTTTTAAATTGATAATATTTTTTAAGTTGAAAAACATATCTAATGAAATTAGGGTTGTATAAATGAATATACACCAAAATGAAAGTTTTTAACAAAGAATGATATGATCATTTCTTAAGCTTTGGAGTAAATAAATATATAAAGTGATTAGTGTAGAAAATAAAATAGACAAACTCACATTGAATAAAAACACGAGTTTGAATGGCTATTAGTTGGTTATGCAATTTCTAGGCATATCCTGCACTGCAATAGAAAAAGACTTTGGATTCTACTAGTAAAGACATAAGTTCAATTTATGTAGAGGGTGATCCTTGATGTGCCCTCAACTTTTCAACTTATAAGAAAAAAACATTATAGGAGGTTGATAATACTAAAAGGAGCATACACACATCTAGAAGCCCTACTAGTTACACAACGAATTAAATGGTATATAAAAGAAGCAACAATTCAAAAGTCATTTTTTTTTTTCTTTTTAGCTAGCTTTATTGTAATGCTCATTTGATCACATCGACTTCCAAAATGTTGAGGTTTGATGTATAATCTCACATGAAAGTTACATGAACACAAGTATTGAAATATTAAGAAGATATTATTCATTAAATTCTAACATTTAAAGCTTGAACATTATGTAAGAGAATTTGAGTAAAATAGGCAATCCTCACACGTTGGAGAAAATTACATTATTTGGTAGCTTGCAAGAATATTACAAGTATTTTGTAAATAATTTATAAATATTTGGTGTTTAGGTGTCTTGTAAATATGTGGCACTTAGTCATCATTAGGGTTTGTCTTTATTAGAAGGTTAATAAAACATTTCTCTTTTGAGAAACATGAAGCCATATCTCCCAAATTTTGAGGAGATAAAGGGATAATTGAAGATGAAATATCAAAAGAGTCAATGTAAATTATTTATTAAGGGATTGTAAGGGACATTAATGTAATGGAATTATAGTGCATTAATTTATACAATAGTGCATTGTAAACTTGTCATCCATATGAATGTAGAGTGTTTGTTTATCTTGAATCATGGGTTGAATATATGCTATAGTGCCTCTATGGTATATTTTCTATAATTTTGTTGATCATTGTAATATCCTTGCTTGAGATATGTTAATATTGATATTTTTAAATATAATTCCTTTTCCAACAATGGTATGAAGTCTTTTCTAGATATAAAATAGATAAGTCTACTAAAAATATTTGTATACAATGTGGAATGGATTTTGTATTGCATTAGTGTCTAAGAGGTCATAGATAATCTTGCTCAAAGTAATTATATCCAAAGTGAAATATTATCTATATTGTGATATCCTAAGTATTTAGGAGATATCCTAGAAGAAGTCCTTGATTAATAGATGTTCTAAATAGAAGTCATATACTAGTTATTGTTTTGTTAGCACCCAAGGTTGGTGAAAGATAACATAGTTGTACTATAGCTAGATCAACATAACCCAATTAATAATGTCACAAGGATGAAATATACAAGAATACCCTAGTACATTAATAAAGATACATGAATAAAACCACATGAAGAGAGTTATGTTGATAGCGCCATAGGAAAAGATCCATGAGGAGAGAGCCATGGAAGAGATTAATGGAAGAGAGTGATGAGAAGTAAGCTATGGGAAGAGATCCATGAGAAAAGAGACATAGGAATATTACCATGAAAAGAAAGTTGAAAAAAATCAAGGTGGAATGGAATTTTGTAATAGTGTATTTGTGTTCTAAATCTTAAGCATCCCAAAGAGTAGTGTAAGTAAAATGAACCTAAGAATGTGTCCAAATATTTATTGTTAACAATATTAAAAGAGGAGAAAAATTCTATTGCATTGAACAAAAAATAGTTGAAGAGATGTTTAATGTAGATGAAAATTATACAAAAATATCGAGCAAATTTGAAAAGAGAAAGAAGATAGAACAAACTCAAATTGACCAAACCTATAATGGCTTGAAATGGACTTAGCTTGGATGAACTAGAGATAGAAAAAGGAATTCAAATATGTCCTAAGTTTTTTGAAATTTTAAGAATACTTACAATGTGTCAACGTGAATTTTAGGTGTGCTTCCTGAGAAGTTTGGAGGAAAATATAAAATTAAAGTTTGAAATGCACATTTGTGTGCTCACTAAGGTACGCTTCAGATTTATTTCAAAAGGTGCACATTGGAAATTTGATATTTAAATGTAATTTAATTTTTTAAACAAAGGAATAAATAAGAAGGTATTTAAGTGAGATTCAATTCAATTTTAAAAACATATTTAAAAAAAAAAAAAATTGGAGACAAAAGGATTTTATTTGGAATATTTTCATAAAAGGATAAATTTACCTTTAAAAGAGGGACAAGAAAAATCATAAAGAAAAAATTGGAAGAGTCATTTTTTAATAAGATTTAAAATAAATTATTTTGGTTGATCTTTGAAAAAGGAAAATCATTCAAGCAAATATTTTAAAGAAACTTTTATAAAATTTATTGAAATCCATTTAACCTTATAAAATGCATTTGATTTGCAAAAAAAAAATATTTTCAAAGAATTTTTTTGAAATGTATATTGTTGAAGAAATATTTTTAAAGTAGAGATATTAAAGGCAGGTTCAAAGATAAGGTTAGATTATTGAAACACTTTGTATAAGGTATAATGTATATTTTCTCTAAACATGATTGAGATATGAAAAGATGATTGAAAGAACGTTGAAGGTTTATGGGATTTAATAGTTTATGAAAATGATTTGATTTTAAAGGATGAGAAAAGAAAAGAAAACATTGTTAAGAAATTTACTTTTCTAGAAGGAAATTTCAGGAATATTAAAGAATAAAAAAAATATTTTTAAAACATAATATAAAATATATAGTGATTATTAGTAATAAGGGAATTTTACCGAGCACAATTCACTCATATAATAAGGGAATTTTACCGAGCACAATTCACTCATATAATAAGGGAAGAACGTATTATACGAATGAGAAGATGACTGCAAAAACAGTGTATTAATGTGTGATAGAAATTTTCGCAAAGGAATATGCAAGTGGGGACATCACGGGTACTCAGAATCTTTGCAAATTTAAGGAATATTTATCTAATATGGGTTTTGATCTGGGAATGTGGAGACCATTGAAGATAGAGTTTCTCAGTGGTATGGCCATGGTTTTGCATGTTACAAATTGGCCTGCACTACTTCCGTGCAAGCTTTTCTCCCTGGGCTCAATGCCATTGCCTTATGCAGGTCTAATGCCCCTCTCCTCCCATTCGTTGAAACTCACTGGATTCTATTCAATTAGACTCTCTTATTCCTTCTCATCCTTTACAATCTGAACACCCCTCAAAAAGCCGAAAATCTACGTTAAGCTTATTAACCTCAGCCACCACAAAACAATTCTGAACAAGTTGGCCAACGTATATATAGAATTATAATTATAATTTTTCACTCCTTAAGGAGACCCAAGATGAGCTTCCATCTCACAATATATGCGATCTATCATTTTATGAATCATGCTTTCTGCGAGAAGCGTTGTTGATTCTATTTTTGGCAAGTAACAACAAATCAAAATTTTAAGAACCCAAAGATTAACTCCCTAATTTCTGTCAAGGAGGCTTTTACTGTGCATAGTATTTTAACGACAGATTCCAAGAATAGCCTTATTGAACCCGGAAAACCAATTTGTGTGTGTTTGAACTAATGACCTAGGCGCGAAGCATTATTAAAACACCTTCGGAAGATGCTTCGCTGCGAAGCAAAATTAAGACGCCCCCTAAATCACTTTGCCATGAAGCACTTACAAAACGACTTTGGAAAATGCTTCACCGCAAAGTAAATTCATTTGTCCTCCGAAGTGGAAATTAGCCGAAGCAAAAATCAAGCACGGAAATTGACGCATTAATTCGTCAAGCGTGCGGGTTGTTGGGGTTGCTCAGCGATTGTCCCCATATTCCGCCTATAAATACCGGGGCATTTGTCATTTTGCGTAGAGTTGAAGCAGTCGAAGGATAGCGGAAGGAGCAGAACAGCAGAGAGAAACAGAGAGCGCAGAGCAGCCACAGAGTTAGGGTTTCGACCAACAGAGTAGCAAAAAGGTGAAACCAGCAGCCTCCAACCGTCGGAAAGTGGAGCAGCAGTCTCCCATAAATTTGTGTGTTTATCCTGTAGATGTTCTATCTGGAAGAAGTTTGTAATCCTTTGTAATCCGAAATTACTTTAATATATAAAATATTTATTCAAAAATTTGGGTCTCTATGTATTGCTCTTTGTCTTAGAGTATTACTTTATCCACAGACATTCTTCAGCTAGGGTTTACCCTAAAGTGGCAGTTCACCCGTTCGATCCAGAAGAGGATTGAGTTTATTTGTTTGTGCCGAAGCACATTGCAGGACTTTGTCTTCCCAAATTTGGACCCCAGAGCCATTTCGCCGAAGTTTCCGAATTGTCGTGAGCTCCCGTGCTTCGCAGCCTTCCTGCCCGAAGTAGTCATTTCGGGTTGAAAATTCCTGAAGTGATTTCACTTCAGAAGAAAACTGTGCAAAGCAGTTGCTTCGCCAGGATATTCCTCGAAGTAGTTTTACTTCGGCACTTTCTTCCCCGAAGTACTTACTTTGGGAGTAATTTTCCCCGAAGTAGATTTACTTCGGCAATATTTCTCTCGAAGTGCATACTTCGGGAGCATTTTCCCCGAAGCTCCCTCCCTCGCTGAAAAATTCCTGAAGCATTTTTATTGACGCGATTTCACGCGATTCAGAATTTAATTAATTCCTTCAAATTGGTATCAGAGCTTGTGGTGCCGTGACGCGGAGATAGAAGCATGGCTTCCAAAAATAATTCCCTACAGTTGCAGATCCCATGATTTAACGACAAAAACTACGATTACTGGAGCATCCAAATGAAGATTCTCTTCGGGTCTCAGGATTTATGGGATTTCATCGAGAATGGTTACCCAAAACCAGCAGATGCAGCAGCATTGGCCGCCCTCTCCCAAGCTGACAAAGATCTTCTGAAGGAGAACCGAAAGAAAGACAAAAAGACCCTATTCTATATCATTTAAGCGGTTGAGGAGACCATCTTCCCATGGATTGCATCGACCACCAAGGCCAAGCAGGCCTGGGATATTTTGGCCAGTCTGTACTAGGGCACCAACAAAGTGAAGTTGGTAAAACTGTAGATGCTCAGGAGAGAGTTCGAGAACCTGTAGATGAGTGAGTCCGAGATGATGAGCGATTTTTCACCCAAATGACAGATGTCATCAACCAGATGCGGTTGAATGGTGAAATAGTGCAAAACTAAAGGATCATGGAGAAAATTCTATGGAGTCTACCAGTAAAGTTTGACTCTATGGTAATTGCAATAGAGGATTCAAGGGATTTGATAACCCTTTCGATGGATGAGCTCATGGGTTCTCTGCAGACACATGAGCAGAGGCTAAGCCGCTCAACTCAGTCCTCTCTAGAGAAAGCATTCAAAGCAGAAGTTTCAGTTTGAGATAGTAGCAGATAAGACTCCCACCATAGCTCCTCTAGTTCTCAAGGTGGAAGAGGCAGAAGAAGGCGTGGGAGAAGTAACAAGCGAGGAGGGAGATCAAACCCTCATGTCAATGAGACTAGCTACAACTTTCATCAACAAGGAGGAAGAGGCACTAGAAAAAATCAGCAAGGTGGCTCTCAGCAGAAGGACATGTCAAAGGTCCAATGCTACTACTACAAAAAGTTTGGCCATTACATCTCACAATGTAGAACAAGGATGTCAAACAAGAATTAGCAACAAGCCCATTATACAAAGGAAGCTAGAAATGCAGTAGGAGTAAATATGCTATTGACTTGCAATGTTGAAGAGGAGAACAAGAAAAACATCTGGTATCTTGACAATGGGTGCAGCAACCACATGATTGGGAATAGAGAGATGTTCTCACAATTGGATGAAACAGTCCAATATGAAGTCAAGATGGGGAACAACAACAAGGTTCCTGTGATGGGGAAAGGTAAAATCCTCATCCGCACCCGGCATAGAGAAAGAAAACAAATCTATGATGTGTATTATGTGTCTGGGTTAAAACACAATCTGCTAAGTGTTGGACAGCTTGTGCAGAAGGGACACATTGTGCAGTTCAAAGACGGTGTTTGTTCCATCAGAGACAAAGTGCATGGACAAATTGCAACAGTGTCCATGACAAAAAAACAAAATGTTTCCATTGCAAATTCAGAATGAATCATTGATGTATCTGAGTGCAGTTGTGAAGGATGCTACCTAGATGTGGCATCTTAGATTCGGTCACTTGAGCTTTAGTGGCCTAAATTTGCTGCACAAGAAGCAAATGGTGAAGGGTTTACCCCTTATTGAGCAACCGAACCAAGTTTGTGAAGGTTGTCTGGTCGGTAAGAAGCATAAGGATGCATTCCTTGTAGGACAGTCTTGGAGAGCATCACAGCCATTGGAGCTAGTGCACTCAGACATTTGTGGTCCCATGCAGACCAGCACATATGCCGACAACAAATACTTCCTGACTTTCATTGATGACTTTAGCTGGAAGACCTAGATTTATCCCATCAAGCTGAAGTTAGAGGCATTTGCGAAGTTTAAGGAGTTCAAGGCTTTGGTTGAGAAACATAGCGGGTATCAAGTTAAGACTCTCAGAACTAATGGATGAGGAGAGTACATCTCCAACAAATTCCACAACTTCTGCAAGCAACATGGAATTCAAAGGCAGTTCACTACCAGATACACACCATAGTAGAATGGTGTAGCTGAGAGGAAGAATAGAACTGTCATGGACATGGCACGGAGCATGCTGAAGGCAAAAAGTTTGCCACATGAGTTCTTGGTCAGAAGCTCTAAGTTGTGCAGTTTATCTGCTGAACCCATGTCCCACCAAGAGTGTGAAGGACAAAATTTTGGAGGAAGCCTGTAGCAATCTGAAGCCAAGTGTGGCTCATTTGTGAGTTTTTTTGTGCATAGCATATGCATATGTTCTAGATGAGAAAAGACGAAAGTTGGATGACAAAGCTAAAAAATGCATTTTCATGGGGTACATCGAACAAGCAAAGGCATACAAGCTGTACAATCCGGTGACAAAGAAACTTGTCATCACCGAGATGTGAAGTTCTTGGAGGATGAAGCCTGGAACTGGAATTCAAAGACTGGTCAGCCTGAACCAACAATTAGTGAACCTATAAACTTGGAGGAAGATAGTGTGCAACCACCTGTACCTTCAAGCAACAACAGTGGTGCCAGCAGTAGCACAACCTCATCATCCCAATCACCTCCACTTGCAAGTAGAATTCAAAATTTGAGGACACTTGTGAAGACTCGTAGCTTGCAAGACATTTATGAGGTAACCCGTAATCAGTTAGATGAAGAATATTCTGACTTTGCTTTATTTACTAAATGTGATCTAGTGGAGTTTGAAGAGGCAAGTCAGAATCACAAATGGGTGAATGCGATGGATGAGGAGATAGTAGCCATTGAGAAGAATGAGACATGGCAGCTGGCTGATCTTCCAGTAGGAAAGAAGACCATTGGGGTCAAGTGGGTGTATAAAATGAAGTTCAACGCCCAAGGAGAAGTTGACAGGCATAAATCCAGATTGGTGGCGAAAGGCTACAAGCAGAAGTCAAGAGTTGACTATCATGAGGTGTATGCACCTATAGCCCAACTTGACACAATCAGAATGATTCTAGAACTGGAAGCTCAGAAAGGTTGGAGTGTTTATCAGATGGATGTCAAGTCTGCCTTCCTGAACGAAGTGTTGGGAGAAGAGGTCTACATAGACCAGCCACCTAGTTATGAAATACAAGGGCAAGAAGACAAAGTCCTGAAGCTAAAGAAGGCCCTATATGGGCTAAAGAAATCACCCTGGGCATGGTACAGTTGGATTGATGACTACTTTCAAGAGAATGGGTTCCAAAAATGCCCATATGAGCGCACCTTATATCTGAAGAAAAATGCAAAGGGTGAAATGATAATCGTCTACCTGTATGTAGATGATCTGATATATACTGACAATAGCAGTAGGCTATTTGAGGTGTTCAGAACAGCCATGAAGATTGAGTTTGAAATGACAAACATGGGGTTGATGAAATTATTTCTTGGTATTGAAGTTGACCAATCAATAGATGGCATCTTCATTTCTCAGGGAAAGTATGCAAAGGATGTCCTGAAACGTTTTAATATAGAGGACAACAATCCTGCCATCACCTCAGTAGCCATTGGTTTGAAGTTGAGCAAGACTGACAACAACAAAAGCGTTGATCCAACTCTCTATAAAAGGTTAGTTGGAATCCTGATGTACTTGACCGCAACTCGACCAGATTTGATGTTTAGAGTCAGTCTGATCATCTATTTTATGGAGACTCCAAAAGACACTCACTGGAAAGTAGGCAAGAGAATCTTGTGATATGTCAATGGCACGAGGAACCACAAAATTCACTATGCCAGACAAGACCAGCTTGAGTTGATTGGCTACACTGATAACGATTGGGCCGATAGCGTAGATGACCAAAAGAGCACTTCTGGATATGCCTTCCATTTTGGATCCAAAGTTGTCTCTTGGTCCTCGAAGAAGCAACCTATTGTTGCTTTATCTACAGCAGAAGCTGAGTACATTACTGCCACCTCAGCCACCTGCCAGGCAGTCTGGCTGTGAAGAGTTCTGTGTGAACTACATCTTCCACCCGAAGTAGCAACAATAATATTTTGCGACAATAACTCTGCCATCATGCTTTCAAAGGACCTAGTCTTCCACGGTCGAACGAAGCACATTGATATCCAGTTTCATTTCATCAAAGAGCTGGTGAAATTTGGTAGAGTACAGTTGCAGTTTTGCAGGTCCAAGGAGTAGCTGGCTGACATCCTCACAAAACCCTTGAAGGAGGAGTTCGCCAGACTGCAAGAAATGTTGGGCGTCAGAGAACTCGTGAAGTTTGGTTTAAAGGAGGGTGTTGGAATTATTAAATCAACCTTCATGCCCACAAGCGCTTCGGCGTGAAGCATTATTAAAACACCTTCGAAAGATGCTTCGTTGTGAAGCAAAATTAAGACGCCCCCTAAAATCACTTCGTCGCGAAGCACTTATAAAACAACTTCGGAAAATGCTTCGCCGTGAAGTAAATTCATTTTGCCCTTCGAAGTGGAAATTAGCTGAAGCAAAAATCAAGAACGAAAATCGATGCATTAATTCATCAAGGATGTGAGTTGTTGGGGTTGCTTGGCGATTGGACAAGAACCATTCATCAGCATTTATTTTCTGTCAGTCGGTCGGTGAACTTCTCCCCCATTTTGTCCCCATCTTTCGCCTATAAATACTAGGGCATTTGTCATTTTGTGTAGTGTAGAAGAAGTCGGAGGATAGCGGAAGGAGCAGAACAACAGATAGAAATAGAGAGCGTAGAGCAGCCGCAGAGTTAGGGTTTCGACCAGTAGAGTAGCAGAAAGGTGAAACCAGCAGCCTCCAACCATTGAAAAGTGGAGCAGCAGTCTCCCATAAATTTGTGTGTTTATCCTGCAGATGTTCTATCTGGTAGAAGTTTGTAATCCTTTTTAATCCGGAATTACTTTAATATATAAAATATCTATTCAAAAATTTGGGTCTCTATGTATCTCTGTCTCGGAGTATTACTTTATCCACAGACATTCTTCAGCTAGGGTTTACACCGAAGTGGCAGTTCACCTGTTGGATCCAGAAGAGGATTGAGTTTATTTGTTTGTGCCGAAGCACATTGTGGGACTTTGTCTTCCCGAAGATGGACCCTGGAGTCATTTCGCCGAAGCTGCCGAATTGTCGTGAGCTCCCGTGCTTCGCAGCCTTCCTGCCCAAAGCAGTCACTTCGGGTTGAAAATTCCCGAAGTGATTTCACTTCGGAAGAAAACTGTGCGAAGCAGTTGCTTCGCTAGGATATTCCTCGAAGTAGTTTTACTTCGACAGTTTCTTCCCGAAGTACTTACTTCGGGAGTATTTTTCTCCGAAGTAGATTTACTTCGGCAATATTTCTCCCAAAGTGCATACTTCGGGAGCATTTTCCCCGAAGCTCCCTCCCTCGCTGAAAAATTCCCGAAGCGTTTTTATTGACGCGATTTCACGCGATTCGGAATTTAATTAATTCCTTCATGGAAGTTATTACTCATAATCGTTCATGGGATTGCAAAAATTCTCGAGGCATTTGATAGTTTTCTGGTTGAGATGGAGGAAAGTTTGGTGACAATATCCTGTCTGTTCAAATTCAAAACATGTTCAGAAATAAAGGCAGCAATTATGACTTGCGCAATTCTTAACAAATTACCAATACCGCCCAATTCTGAATAACTATTGCTCATCATGCAATACTCAGACAGCTCAGACAGCACGTGCAGACTTAGAAAATTCGATAGAGATGAGAAAATGAATTATTGCACGTGAACGTAGACTATCATTTAAGAAAGTGAGATTTTTTGCTTTTAAAAATTCCAGGAAAACAAGGAAGAAAAAAAGCCGACATTCTCATTTACCTCTCTAAGTCGTGACATTGTCCCAACAGAAAAATATGGAGCCATATATCTTGGTGGTGAATGCACGATGAGGCTTCTTTGGCTTAAGCTGTAGCTAGTCTTCAATAACGGGCTCTTCTGGCATTATTTGTTTACTATAACCATGTGCGAGTTTATTTTATAAAAGATCAAAAACCCGCTTTCACCTTAACAGCTGCACGCTGTATAGTTACCTGAATTATTCGAATAGGTATTAACGTGGATGGGAATTCCAAAATTTTCATCCTCAATCACATTTTTTCTCTTTTTTATTTAGTAACACCATAAATAAGCTCAAATTCCGATCCCCACGGATGGTGAAAAAAACAAGTGGCCAAATGCCATATTCGTTAGTTAAAAAAAAAAAACAAATACCTTGCAACTCAAATTTCTCCCCTGAGGGACACTAATTTTTCAACGAACAGATCTTGAATTTGAGGTTTTCTATTTTTATTTTTCCCAATTCCTTTTTTTTTTTAAGCATGTAAACCCATCGTGATTGAATGATCAAAACGTTACATATTTAAATTTTTATCTCCTGGGTTCCTACGCTAGCTTCTCATTGCGATCTCTTATGAGTTTACAGCCCTCCACCTTAAATTGCTGATCCCACCATTCTCCAATCTACACATAAAATATTGTTGTGATGTCAATAGTCAGTAATGCTTTTTTTTTTTAATTCAAAATACTAATCAAAACAACAGCCTCAGATCATAACGTTAAACAAGACAATAGCATTGGCATTCTAATATTGTTACTAGAATTTAGACTAACATCCTAATAACTTACCTTTAATATACAACATCTAACTATTTCATATAAACATTTTGACATTTACCAAAAAAAAGTCAAGCTAAGCAAACACCCATAACTATAGTGATTGAAATAAAGATAATAAGATTTAGCTGATACAGTAGGGACCTCTATGTTCCTTACTATATCAACCCTTATCCACCCCGGTAAGAAAACAATGGAAAAATGTGCGAAGCAATTGCAGGACAACTCCCCTTTGGCTTGTTTGGAATTGAACTCCTCAACGTTAACAGTTTGAGAAATCTCTATATTACCTCAACCCAAAGGAAAGTTGCCCAACAAATACTTAGCACACAAACTAACAAGCCTCTCCGATCAATTTTTGCTTGTTATGCCCATGCCATTGCCTGAGTGATGATGTTTGTATGAATAGTTAATGTAGTATTCCACAAAGTATATCCTCTACACGAAGAAGCATATACCTCGGCCTCATGGATTATGCGAGAATGCCATATCTTAAAAAAAAAAAGGGGGCATAATTCATCGTATCTTCACCATGATATTCCCATGGCATTCGCTTTTCCTTCTTATTTCTGGCTTTTCAGATGACAGAATGGTGTACAAAGCTTATGATTTTCTATTGTTGTAGAATATGTTCACTTTCTGGAATACCTTTCAGGGGATGCTGATTCGGCCAAATAAATATATCCGATGATAGTAACAAATATTCGTCAACATATGTCAAATCCGATAAACATTCCATATGCAAACCTTTCTAGTAAAAAGACTCATTTCTCTTTACTCCACCAATTTTAAATTTAACAGCGTTATTATTATTTTTTAATATATAAGGGAAAGATATCACAAGTAATTATAAACCTTCACATTGGATTATAATCTTCTAAAATATTAAACTAGAGTAGAATCCTAACCTTTAAAAATATTAAACCAAAACAAAAATATAACGTCCTTTGATAAAACCAGTTTGGGAAGGATTCATAAACTTAGGCAAGACATTGACAAGTCTTAAGGCCAAAACTTTAGCTAATATTTTACAAGAAACATTTAAAAGAGTAATAGACCTCCAGTTTTTAACTAGGGATCTATCTCCCCCTTTGGGGAGAAGTCTAATTATACCAGAATTAATTTGTTGCCCCAAAGTACCATTAACAATGGCTTCATGATAAACCTGACAAAGATTTTTAGATATCCAATTTAAGTTCCTCTTATTAAATTCTATAGGTAGGCCATTAGGCCCCAGTGCTTTATAATATTTGATGCACTTAATATCCTGATTAATTTTATCTTTTGAAATAGGTTTGCCTAATTCCATGGCTTCTTGTAAATAAATCTTCCTTGGGATCAACTGACAACAAATCTTTCTATCATGCAGTTTGTCATTATTATCTTCTGAGGTAAAAATATTTCTATAAAAGTTATAGAACAGTCCTTTAATTTTATCTGGATCATAAATCAACTCATGTCCATCAGACATGCACAATATACTCTCTTTTATTGCCTTTTCTTTGAGAATGCTAAAGAAAAACTTTGTACCCTTGTCACCTGATTTCAGCCAAGTCATTCAAGCTCTCATCCTTTGACCTTTAATTTTAAAATTTTGCATCTTGTTTAACTCATTTTTAACATTCGTTAGTTCATATAACATATAGATATCATCAGGACAATGTTGAAGCACATATTCAATATAATATAGTCTGTTCTTGAAATAATCCTCTTTTTTCCTCAACTCACAAGCCCCATGCTTACCTACAGCCTGATATATCCTCTTCCATCCATGAACATTTCCATTCCAGTTCTAAATAGTATTCCTACCTTTATACTTAACTCTATTAATTTCCCTCAAAGTGTAGATTGCATCCATGCAATCCCTATTATTCAACAGAGACACATTTAAAATGAACTTCCACTTGACAACAAAAGTGTTTTGAACAATATCATCAATAATGACACAAGCCAAAATAGAACAATGGTCAGAGGAAATAGTCGGTTGAACACTAATTTTACCATTATTGGGCATGTGATAAAAATTAAAAAATGGAAGGTACCATAAAATTGATCAAGTCTTTCATACATTCTATTACTCCCTTTCTGCATGTTACACCATGTATGTCAAATCCCATGAAAATTATTTTTACAGCCTTTAATAAGATCTACCAGCTGAAAGTGAGATTTGAATTCCATCCACCATAAATGCTCATATCCCTTCTAAATTCGTAAGTCACCTCCCCATTTATCTTCACTCTCTTCTATCATATTAAAATCACCTCCGAATAACCATGGAATTTTAGGTAAAAAAACAACCAATGCCAAAGAAAGCATCTTTCCCTATAATCATTACTGGCATACACTGAACAAATACCAAACCTTATATTATTGATTTGCAAGATAATCCACACTACGGAGTTGCAGGGTGAGTGGCCAACCTCTACCACATACTGAAACCAAGAAGGAGCCAACAAAAGAACTATTCCACCTCTTCCAGGAGAATTTTTAGAGCAGATTGACCAAGCATCCTTCCATATAACCTTAATAGCACTATGCAATTTAACCCCAGAAGCCTTGACTTCTTGTAGTAAGACACATTCAATATGACCAAGAGATTTGATATGATTCCTAAAAAAGTACTTCCTATCAAGGGACTCAACTCCCCTGAAATTCCAGCTAACACATTTGAATTTCATTATTAGAAGTATTATGAGAAGCACCGCTCCTAGCCAATTCCTTAATACCCTTGAGAGATTTATCTTTATCATTAGGCAGAGTGAGGTAAGGAATGATGGCAGAGACAGGGACACCATCTGATAGTGTAGAGGAGATTTTAGTTTCTGATGATGGGAATTCATGTCGGGATGCTGATATGGTGGAGCGTGTGGATGGGAGGATGATGGGAGAAGAAGTTATCATGGAGGAGGAGTGTGTCGGGAATGCTACAGTGCAAAAACCATCATTTTGTGAGGTGTTGGTTGGGGAGAATAGTGTTGATGCTCCTGTGGGATCGGCTTTTAATGTTACAGGTAAGATTTCTTCTAATGGTGTTGTACGAGTTACTCTTTTTACTAATCATGCAATGAAAATGTCGTTAGATGGGAAACAAGCTAGGCTTAAGGCTTGTGCTATGTTATTTGTCTCTATTGATATTTTATCATTACCCTCCCAAAATTTCTTTTATGGCTGGTTATCCAATGTTTTGGGGAAAAAATTAAATATTAGGTTTTCACTATGTCGCATGATTCAAAAGGGGCTTTTCTTAATTGTATTCAATAATCTAGAAATGAAGTCTAAGGTGGTTCAAAAATAATATTGGTTTATAAGGAGATCAGTGTTTAGGGCTATGCCATGTTCTCCCAATCTGTTAAATGAGGAATTATTTTCTGTTTCATATCCCAAATGGGTAATCATAAAGAATGTTCCACCTGTACTTTAGTGTTTCTTATCTCAAATTTTATCATCGTTTGGTAGAGTTTCAAGGGTTGAGGAGTCCTGTTCTCCTCTCATGCACACGAACGCTCACGTCCTTCTATCTATTACTCCTGACATTGAATTTCCACATTAAATTAAATTGGATTTTGGGGATATTTAATATTGTTTTCCAAGTTGAGATTATGGGTGGAATCAATACCTATTTTATCTGTCCATGTGAGGGGCACCTCTAAAAAAAATGTCCAGTTTTGCTAGCAAGAAAATGAAATTTAAATCATGGTTTGTCTTCCAGTAGGAAAAAAAATAATGAAGGTGTAAATAAGCATGGTACTCCGACCAGGTCTCCTGAGCTGAATAATAATAATGTTGATTATGTGCATGGTCAAAGTATTTCTGGCTCTACCATGGCCAATGTTGAGTCTGGATCTGGGGTTTCTTCACCTGGCAGTCTTTCCTTTTCTTAGAATAAATTTGTTTTTGTTTTTTGTAGTAAATATACAAGGGTAAATATGACTGGAACATCTCTGATGTAGGATAAAATAGTTATGGATAATGAGATAATTTTGGGTGATGTTGTACATAAGAACAATCTACTTGGTAAGTCTATTTTAAACATAGAAAATGATGTATTGGATGTTTTGAATAAACACAATAGTGAAACAGTGATTAATTTTGATTCCTCTTTTACTCCTTTTGCCGCCCCTGTTGTGGGTGATTCTATTATGTGTGAGGAACTGAATAATAGAATTGGAAAAAATGGGGACTCTATTACTCAGTTGGTCACTCCTAATACTATCAGGCGTAGTGTGGAAGAGGGATTGAGTGGCAATAATTCTATTTTTGGTGGTCACATACAGTTTGAGGGTAGATTAAGTACCCAAAAATTAGCATTGTCTTCTATTAATGCAAGGGCTACATAGTATTACAATAATAAAGAACCACTTAAAGAGGATTTAGCTAGTATACTAGAAAATGATGTCAATGAAGAGTTATTTGATGCTGACACTCATATTAGCAGTGAGCCTTCAGGCTCTATTTATGATGTTACAAAGGATGACATGCTTTCTCTTGGTAGTTCATGGTGGGAAAAAGTTGAAAAGAAGAAACGTAGGCGTTCTTCTGATGTTCATAAGATGGGTAAATCCTTAATAAGTTTAAAATGCCTTGATAGAGGTAAAAATTCTCTTGTCTTTGATATTAATGATATTTAATTTTTTGAGTTGGAATGTTAGGGGTCTTGAATCCCCAGCTAGGAAATATTATGTTAGAAATTTGGTAAATTTTTTTGGTTCTCTTGATTGTATTATGCTTCATGAGATAAAAGCCATAGGTTTTAAACTTCGTGCAGCTTTAAATGCTATTTGGAAGGATTCTTCTACATATTATATAGATCATTTCCCTGGTAGGGGTGGCTCTGCCCTTATGCTATATTTATGATGGTATTCGAAGGTTGTCAATCATGGATGTTCTCCGTTCAAATTTGTTGTTTGGGTTATTCTAAATGATGAGGACTCTTCTTTTGGTGTATATTCTATTTATGCATCTAATGACTACAAAATTAAATGTTTGTTATGGCAATGGCTTTTGGGTTTACCTAATATGCCCTGGCTTCTCATGGGCAATTTTAATATGGTGGAACATTGTGATGATAAACAAGGTGGGGTAATTATTGAATAGAAAAGAGAGGAATGGATTTTTTGGTCTAAAGTTAATGCCCATTTTTACCTTTGTGATCCTCTGATGGGTCAAAGGGCTAATCATCCTGATCTATGGTACACATGGTGTAATATGCAAAACGGTAATAATAAGATATATTGCATATTGGATAGAGCCTATGCTAATAGCAATTTTTTTAGTTTTGATTACTTTGCTAATGGCAGAAAAATTAATGTCCTTTATACTACATTTTCTAACCATTTTCCTATTATGGTTAATTTGAGATTGCAAGGAGCTTTTTCTAGGCTGACTAGAAAATATAACAAGTTTATCTTGAACACTTCATTATTGGACCTTCAGGACTGTTATGATGTTATTTTTACTATAAGGGAGCTTAATAGAGTTTGATTTAAGCATTGTTCAACCATTGATAGATGGAATTGCAATGTGAAAAGTTGGACTAAAACCTTTCAAAATATTGGAATACTTAGAGCCAAAGCCAATAAGAGGTTACAGGTCCTTTTGAATGAGCAATTTTTACAAATAGAATTTGCTCTTCAGCTTCAGCCTAGCAATATTGACTTGTAGATGGAGTTGATCAGGATCAAGGAGGATCTTAGAAACTTTCAAGTTAAGAAAATTAATGGTCAGAGAACTAGAGCTAGAATGAATTGGTTAAAAATGGGTGATAGGGGTACCAAATTCTATTTTGATTATCTAAAGGAAAAGACTCATAAAGTTCATATCCATTCTATCTCTGATGGAAATCAGTTGGTTACTGATGAGGATAAAATAAAGGAGATATTTCATCATTTTTACTCCTCTCTTTTCTCTTCTGAAGATGACTCTTCTCGAGTTAGAGATAGGAATATTTGTTGTTCTCTTATTCTGAGGAAAATTACCCATAAAGAGGCTGGATTTCTGAACAGGCCCATCTCTTGTGATGAAATTTGCAAAGCCATTAAAGATTTAAATAGTTATAAGGCACCTGGACCTGATGGGCTGCCTATTGAGTTCTATAAGAAATATAGTAATTGGATTTGTGAGGATTTACAGAATATGTATGATGAGGCTATTAGCATGGTTCTTTAGGTAGCATTATTAACTCATGGGTTATCAGAATTCTTCCTAAATATGGAGAAATTTTTTTTATTAAGAATTGGAGGCCTATTACTCTTTTGAATGTCTCTTATAAGATATTGGCAAAACTTCTGGCACTTAGATTGATGGATATTTTACCTAAATTTATCAATTTTACCTAGACTGGTTTTATCAAAGGTAGATATATTCTGGAAAATCTGATTACTGGATGGGAGGCTATGGATTGGGTTCGTAGGTCTGGTCAAAATATTGGCATGATTCTTCTTTATTTTGAGAAGGCTTGTGATAGAATAGAATGGGGGTATATTATGGCTATTTTGGTTGCTTTTGGGTTCCCTGAAAATTTTTGTGGAATTGTTAAAACTCTTATGACTAATGCTGTTACATGGATTGAAGTTAATGGGAGTTTATCTAATCCTATTGTTCTGCAAATATCAATCAGACAAGGCTGTCCCATTGCTTCTACATTGTTTGATATTGCTAATGACCTTCTCTATTACTTATTAAGAGATCACTCGTTGGGTCCTTCTACTAGAGGTGTTAGTTAACCTTCTTCTCAAGAGATTCTTAATATGCAATTTGTGGATGATACTACGCTTTTTGTAGATTTAGTGGAGGATAATTTTTCTAATATTTTTCATAAACTAGATCTTTTTTACAATGCTTCTTGAGCTAAAATCTCTAATGCTAAGTCCAAAATTTTGAGTTGGGATTTTAATCCTCCTAGTTGGTTGAAAAAATATGAGCTTCAATGGTGTGGACCTAATATTTAGGTAAGATATCTTGGGATACCTTTTGTTGTTCAACCTAATTTAAGGGATATGTGGAGCTAGGTCAAGGAGAAAGTTGTTCTAAAAGTGGATAAATGGAAGAATAAATAGCTTTCTTTGGTTGGCAGGTTTCAGATCTATCAAAAAATCTTATCCTCCTATACTATTTATTATGCTTCAGTTTGGTATTTTAATGCTAATCAAATTTTTGAAATTCAAAAATATATTAAATAGGTCCTGTGGGCTGGTGATTATGGGATTAATGAAAGGCATATGGTTAAATGGGATTGGGTTGATTTATGCAAATTCAGAGGAGGTTTGGGTTTAATTTAATTGCATAAATAGGGTATGACTCTTGTTGTTAAATGGATAATGAAGTGCATTAATGGTGTGGAACTATGAAAAATTTTAATTAGGCATAATATTTGTGTTTTTTTTCCTCACAAAATGAAGTTTTGGCATGGATTATCCTTTTCTGATGTTCTTTTTGGTACTTTTAGTAGTGTTCTAGCTGGTTCAGTTGTTTTTAGAACTATCTAGAAAGTTTAGAAACAGGTGAGATCTAATTTGTAGGGTTGGTTTCAGCCTATAAATTCCATATTTAAAATATATGTGAAGAGTTCTATTTGGTGGAACTTGAATCATAAAAATAAGCCTTTAGCCCTTTTACAGGGTTGTTTAGCTCATAGTTGGGCTCAAAATGGTATCTATTTTTTTGAGCATATTCTATGTCCTACTGGTTTGAAGTCTTGGGAAATGTTGAAACAGGAGTTTTATCTGCCTGATTCCCAGCAGAGAACTTACTCTATGCTTCAGAAATGTTTTAGATAGCTGATCAATCCTTAATTTGTTTTTGATGAGAAGTAGATTTTTTATTTTATCTATTGGAATGATGGCTCTAAATTTGTAAATCCTAAGCCGAAGCAGTTGTATCTTATGCTTACTAATACAAATATTATTTATCAGCACATTATCAATAAATGGGTTTACATTTTATCAATTAGTCATTACTCTTTTATTCTGCAGCATATATGGTCTAGGCATCTTGAACCAAAAAAAAGTTTTTTTAGATGGCTTCTTCTGTTATACAGGCTGCCTACTATGGTTGATCCTAACAATTTGGTTATATGCTCTTTATGTAAAGTTTCGGAGACTATTTGTCATATCTTTTTTTATTGTGTATATGCTAAATAAATATGGCTTCTTTTCTGCTCTGGTATTCCTGTATGGAATTGTAACTCAATTGAGTTTAAAATGCAAGTTGTTTGTGGGCATATTCAATAGTTGCAGAAAACTTATAACTATTTTGGCTCATTCTATCCTCTAAAATTTTATGGATGATATGGAGATCTTGTAACGATGAAGTTTTTTAGTAGCATTGTAGAAATCTTACTGTGTCTCATTTGAGACTCATACGCTTCAAAATCTTGTTGCAAGTCAATAGGTCACTATGGACATTGAAGGGCAGCTGCAAATCAAAGAAATTTTTTGAGGACTTGGATCAATTGAAGACAAATTATTGGGCTATATGCTCCATGTTTAATGATATTCATGATATTGATGTATATAAATGGTTTTGTAATTTTTTTATAAGATGTAACGCTTTGTATGTTGAAAACAACAACACTTTATGACTATTTTATAGTTGTTATGACTGAAATCCTTCCAGTTATTTGTAGTTCTTGGTATTAGCCTATTATTATGCTATGATATTTTGATGTAATATTTTGTTTTAATATAAAGTTCCAGATGTTTAATATAAAATAGATAAATATTATCCAACCATTTTTTTTTGGTAATTATTTTAATAGATTAACAGTGGGTTTTTATAGAGGATCCCAAAACCTTATGTACAAAATCAGCCTTGCTTCTAATGATGCATCATGCCTCTTGGTTGGAAATATAAGCCTGATTGCAAGATAACAAAACCTAGACTAATTGCCCGGAGGCTACAGACAAGGCATTTAAGCTTGATTAACTAGAAAAAAAAAAAAAATTAACCGAGATAAAAACAAGTAATAGCCGAAGAAAATGAAACATTGGAGAGCAGAAGCAAAAATAACCAAACACCAGACAAAGAAAATTGCTATTTCAGATCCTCATGATCCTCTGATTTCTGACGCTTCTGGGTCTACTTCAAAATTTTAATCATGCAATTGACAGTAGTGAGAATGGTTGAAGCCAGACCCAGAAGGGATTTACCACGAGGGATCTCCCTATCACTCTCAGTGTCCGATGAAATCTGCTACAAAAGGACATCCTTCTCCTCCTTTCTGATTTTCTTCAAATGCTGGGAGGATCTTCCAGGGGTGGAGGATTTATCGTCAACACTACGTTTTTGTCGAGAACGAAAGATGCTTCTATAAGGGGAGGGTCTGTTAGTGCTGGGAGGGCTGGTTCTGAAGGGACTAGAGGCTTGGACCTCTGTAGGTGAGGACACATTTTTAGGGGCTTGGGAATTCAAAGGGTTGACAACCTGAGAAGGAGGGCGCATGGCTAGGGCATGCCTGTAAATGACTGCCATGAGGCATTGATGGGTGGGAGGGGATGACGATTTAATACTCTTCTCAATGTCTAGGCCAAGGGAATACATAAGGTAATCAAGAAATCTCACATGTTTGGCATCGCAGAGGTGATTATAAAAGCTAATGTGGAAGCTATGGATAAGCTTCTCGGGATCATCACATGTTATGTATTGCGTGATGGGAATCATGGCAAACTTGTATGGTTTAGGGAGGGCTGATCGAAGGAGGCACGACTTGTCCCATCCAAGGTTTTTCCCTTTATCAGAGAACTGCTCCAGCTCCTCGGCCCAATTATGGCTATCTCTTTTGATGATCCGCCCATGAGAAGGCATACTAGAAATAGCCACCATGAAATCAACTGAAACATGAATATTAATTCCTTTTATGACCACATCACCCTGGGTCCATGTATCAACAAAGCCCTACAAAAATTTTTGGTCGAGGCCAGCAAATTTTTCCAAGAAGGGCAACATCTTCTTGGATTTCATAAACATGCATGCCTCATCACAAAGGGAAAGAGTAGAGGGCTCTATGAAGGGTCTAGCCATGGTAAAAATAACCTATAGAATGCTCCAGAGACAGAGGTTGAAATAAATCATTAGCAAATATAAGAAGGGAGGGGGAGGATAGACCTGATCGTGAGCCACCGTCCACGATCGACCCAAAGCTAGCATCACAATCCTAGGGCCAAATAGGGAAGGTGGCATGTAAATCATGAGATCTCCCATCCTCTGTCTGAAGGTGCCACATTGTCTCTCCAAACATTTTGCCATAAAACCTTCGTCCTCCTTCCATGCATGGGAGAATGTCTGGTAGAGACACCGAACCATGGAAGGACTAGAAAGGGCATGCCAAATCTGAGGCAAGGGTTTTGCGTCATCCAAGCCCAAACATTCCTGCACTTCACCATTTTCCTAGCCACGCGTGAACACCATAGGGAAGGGGCACTTTGAATTTTTGTCATAGAAAAAAATGGGAAGCTGCTAGTTATGAGAACAAATAGCAAGACCACATTGGTGGAGAAGGGTGCACTGATAGCCACCAGGGCACCAAGTCTGGTGTGCCTTGGAAACTTGAAAACAACTAGCTTTGGGGAAAGTACTACACTTCGCATGACTCGTGAGGCCACTATCACACCAGGCATTAGATAGAGTAGCCACCCTAACCCGATACACATCGAGAAGGACCTTTAAAAATCTACACAGGGAACACATCATGAAGGGATATTAGCTTTGGACAATATTTCCACCTCGGATGGGAATAGAAATTACCACATGACTAGACACGTGGTTGTGAACCCTTTGTTGGCCATGTGGTCTGCCACACGATTGCATTCTCTAAGGATATGACCAAATTTCCACCTACCATGTTGGGAAAGAAGTGTTCTTGCCTCAATAACTATGTTAAAGACCCTCAAGGATGGGTCTTTGGTGCCTAGGAGGTAGTTCACAATGTTGAGCGAATCTCCTTCAATAAAAAGAGGTCAAGGATCCTTAGAGAGGATTTGGATTCCTTTCAGAATGCCACGGGCTTCGGCATAGTGATTCATCTAGGACACCACAAGATTCCCATCATGATCTCTAACAACACCACTTGATCCAGCAGGCCTAGGGTTACCCTTTGCTGCTCTGTGAAAATTCAATTTAATCCACCCCACGGGGGGCTTAGTCCAAATAACACTTCTTCGACAGGGACATGTAATGGATTTCGAAGACGGGCAGAGATCCATCCTTTTGAAAATCGCTTCTTTGCTTAGAATGTGGGGACAGGGACTGGGAACAACTTTAGAGTTCTCGATGGCATAGGATAAGGCCCTTTGAGTGACACAAGGAGGCACTTTTGGGGCTCTACCAAAGACTCTGGCATTTCTATCTAACTAAATTTACCAAATGGAGTGGTGGAAGGAGGCCTCAAGGAGGAAGCAGAGTTTAGGATTCTTGAAAGGATTGGGCCATTGATGGAAAGCATCTCTGAGGGAGTGGGGAGAGCACCAGAGGATTTGGAAGGAGGATAGGACAATGCTGAGGACCTAGTGGGAAAAGGGGCAGTGCAGGAATAAATGATCCCTTGTCACGCACTCCACTAAGCACATGTAGCACCTATTGGGGAAGGCAAAGCCTCACATGTGAAAGTTGTCAATGGTTAAGGCTTTGTTGTGAACAGCAATCCATGTAAAGAAATTCACTTTAGGGATGAACCCTTTCCTCCAGACAAATTTCCATCGATAATCCAGGGTATTTTCGCTAGTAAGAAATTCATAGGTGGATTTGACAAAGAAAAGACCATCCTCTGTGCCTCACCAAATGCTTCTGTCAGTCCTCCTAACAGATGGTATTAAAACTGATTGGAAGATATTTTCTAGAAATTTTACCTAATTATTAAACCTGTCCACTATTGGAAGTTTTCACCAAGGGAAAAGGGTACTCCGGTCTATGAAATCTACCACCTTGAGTTGGGAATTTGGGTCAGTCTGAGCTCTCAGACCAGCAAGGTATGCCCTCAAGCCAAGGGCTTCATCAGATGCCCACCTGTTCTTCCAAAATAGGATGAAGTTGCCATCACCCAAAATCCAGTGGACTCCCAAGCTGATCAGATGACGGGCTTGGAGCACAGATTTCCAAAAAGTCGATGCTTCGAGGGGAGTCTCAGCATCGAAGAAAGAATTGGAGCCTAGATATTTCCTTTTGACTAGGTTAACCGACTCCACTGGGTCACGTTTTAGGATCCTCCAAGAATGCTTAGTGATCAAATCTAAGTTCATAAGTCTTGATCTCCTCATCACCAAACCGCCTTGGTCTTGTGGTGAGAAAACCTTTTCCCAGGAAACAAGAGGGATTTTAAATTTTTCTTCATTGCCATACCACATAAAGGTCCTCTGGATCTTCTTAATTTTGGAGTGGACAGAAACTGGAAGCATGAACACAGACATAAATTAGGTTGGGATCCCTTGAATACAAGATTTGGTAAGGGGTGTCTAGTTTCTTATGAAGGTGTTACAGGATCATGTTCCACATAATTTCACTGTCATGGCCATTGCAAGATAGGGGCAACCCCAGATAAGATGTAGGCAGGGAGTCAATGGTGCATTCTAAAATTTTGGAAATCCGAAGTTGCCTTCGTAGAGGAGTTTTAATAAAGTAAATTTTGCTCTTGATGTAATTGACCTTTTTCCTGGAAGCCTGCTCATAATGGGAAAGGATCCGCTTGAGGGATTTGGCTTGGGAAATTGATGCCCCAATGGAGATGAGGGTGTCATCCACAAATTGCTGATGAGTGAAAGGTTCAACTCTAGAAGTGGGAATAATTCCATAAATCTTGTTTTGACGAAGAGCCTCTTTTAAACACCAGCTCAAAACCTCTGCCAGAAGGATGAAGAGGATGGGTGACAAAGGGTCACATTGTCTGAGGCCTCTGGTGCTTTGGAAATACCCATTAGGGGACCCGTTGATTAGGACATAAAATAAGGGAGTGGATATGCAGTTACAGACAAGGTCAATCCAGTGAAGGTGAAATCCAAACTTGAGGAGGACTACACACTAGAACCTTCTATCAACTCTATCAAAGGCTTTGTTCATGTCTAGCTTTAGAAAGAGTGCAACATTCTTGGAGTAGTAAGCATAGTGAAGAGTTTCATGGATAGTGATGACACCGTCAAGAATGTTTCTACCTTTAACAGTGCTTCCCTGACAAAGGATCAACCAGGATAGGGAGAATGGGTCTCAGTTTGTTGGCTATAGACTTGGTGAGGATCTTGTAAAAAAAATTGCACAGGCTGATGGGTCGGTAGTCAGAGAAGATTTTGCAGGTGGGAGAATTAGGAATGAGAGCAAGAAAGGTGTAATTGTGTTTTGAGTGAATGGATAGGGAAGCTTGAATATCCCAAACAGCTTCACACACATCTGAACCCACAACATCCCACATGACTTGGAAAAAATGGGGGGAAAAACCATCAAGGCCAGGGGCCTTGTCTGGTTGCATGGAGAAAAAATCTTCTTTAATCTCAGATGAGTAAAAAGGTTCCAAAAGCTTGATTCTTACCTCATGGGGGACTTTAGTCAGAAAGTTGGCCAACAAAGATTTCTAGACCTATATGTTTCTTTCGGGAGGAGCGCTAAGCAGTACTAGAAAAAGTCAACCGCTTCGCTCCTAATTTCTTCTATCTCCTTGGTTACATGCCCATCCTTGCACCACACCTATATGATCTTGTTGGTCCCTCTGTGCCTCATGGTTGACATGTGGAAAAACCTTGTGTTGGAGTCTCCATTCTTCAACCAAAGGTCTCTAGATTTTTGGCGCTATAAGGTTTCCTTCCTTGCAAGAATAGAATGGTAATCCACCAAGAGGCTCTGTTCTTCCTCCCTGAGGCCCTTGGTGTAACATTCAAGCTCCATTCTCTCCTTCAAAAATTTTAGGTTCTCCAAGATGGACCTTTTGGACTCGAAAATGTTGTCAAAAACCTCTTTGTTCCATATTTTCACATTCTTTTTTACCATCTTGAGTTTTATAGCCACTCTCATAGAAGCAGTTCCTCCCACCTCCTATTGCCACCACATTGAAACTAATCCTTTGAAGTCTTTATGAGAAGTCCACATGGATTCAAATCTAAAGGGGGTCTTAAAAATAGGCCCATCGATCATCTCCAAAAAAATAGGGTTATGATCAGACCCAATCCTTGGTAAGGTCGAGAGAGTTGCACCACCAAGGATGGGAATAGCTTCTTGGGATATGAAAAATTTGTTGAGCTTGACTTGAATAAGGCTGCTCCCAATCCTCCTATTGCTTGACGTGAAGGATGCGCCTTTGAGTTCGATGTCAAGCAAGCTGTTAGTAGAGAAAAAATCTCTGAAGTCCTCCAAGTTGCAGCTGGAATGATCGGATCCTCCTTTCTTTTCAGATGGGTGAAGAGGATAGTTGAAGTCTCCCCCTAGGACCCAAGGAAAATTACTAAAATTTTCCCTCATCTGGGAGATAGCTTTCCACATGTCTGCTCTCTCCATGGCAGAATTGGAAGCATAAACATTGGACAGGATCCAGGAAAAATTGGTGGTTTTGGGATGGAACATCACATTGATAATCCTATTGGAGGTTAATAGAAAACTTCCCTCGACACTCTCTGGATCCCAAAGAACCATGGGACCACCCGTTGTTCCCACTATAGGACTGGACATAAATTTTGCCATGGCCTAAATGGCCTTAGCAACTTTATTAGAGGAAATAGAATCGGTCTTGGTCTCTTGCAAAATTAGGATGGAGGGGTTAGCCCTCTTTCGGAGATCAGCCACTAACGTTTGTTTGGCTACTCCATTCAGTCCTCTCACATTCCATGAGAGAACTTTCATCTGGACAGTTTGAGGTTCTTCTTGCCTCCCTTACCTTGTTGGGAGGGAGGTTTTGGTATCTGCATTTTGTTCATCTAAGTATCAAAGTCATCCAGAACCAGTAGACGTTGGGTTCCATTTGCAACATCTATCACAGTCTCTTTGTCTCATCTGTCTTTATTGGGAGGTCAACCTTGCTTCCTCTCACTACCAAAATCCATGCTTTTATTTCAACTCCTTGTAATTCGAGGGATAATATGACCAGACTGTTCACCCCTCCTACCTAGGAGGTAGTCTTCTAGAAAAGTTTGGGAATGGTTGAAATTGGGATGGTCCTGGTCTTGGATCTTGGGTGAATCTGGCTAAGTGGTGTTTTGGGGGGGGACCGATCCTCCTCCTCCTGTGAATGGCTCTCCTGGTAGGAGTTTTCTCCTTGATGGGTGTTTGCTCCAAACTGCTCTGAGTCCGGTTAGTGGGTAATATCCTCTTCTAGCTAGGAGAAATCATCACGGTCCCTAGAGGGGCCTGGAGAATCATGGCCCTTCACATTTGGAATATTTGACTGACCTTCACCATGTTCCAAGGGGTTATAGGTTTCTCGCTTCTTCTTACTCAGTTTTTGAAGAGGATAATTGGATTGAAGGTGCCCTTGAGAATGGCATTGGGGTAGAAAGATGGTCTATTCTCATAGAAAATAGCTTGTTTTTGGAGGACGGTGCCTCTAGAACAGAGAGTGATGGAGGATGGGAGGTCCACCTCCAGATCCGTCAGAATGTAGAAACGAGCTTGGACGAACCTTGTTCGAGCTCGGGTGGGAGGGTCAATGGTGACCAACTCCGCTATGGAGCGAGCAATGCCTCTTATTACATTTTCATGTCATCCAAATATGGGAAGACTCAGGAGACCCACCCATATTAGAGCAATGTTGATGTTCTAGATGTTAGGATTAAAGTCCATGCCCCACTTCCTAAGAAACAGTCTTCTATGGCCCATAAACCATGGTTCTCCAGCCAAGATTTTACAGTAGTCCTCCTTGTTGTTCAGTCAAATAGCGAAAAAGCCCCAAGATCGGGCCGCCAACTCCATGTGTCCAGAGGTTCTCCATTTGCTTCTTGCCCACTTACGAATGGTCTCCATGTCAATATGACCACCAATGAACTTACCAATGAGAGTATACTTCTCATACTCCACGAATCTTGAAAGGACTTCTATCGGGATGTCCAACTCGTCCCCATCCAGAAACAACTCCTTGGTAAAATAACCGCATAGGGTTTTTGAAGTCGCTGCCTAAGCATACGACTTCTAAGGCCCACCTCCCCATTTGTCTGGTGAATCCTTACCTTGATCGACATCGTCGTCAATCTGATCTCCTTCATTTGGCAAGGATTCCTCAGTACCCCCGGACCTCGGTTGCCCTCCGCCTGTTATGCTATGCCCTTGGTTCGATACCCTGCCGCTCCCGTACTCTCCCACAAAGGACTTCCCACCCACCGTCATCTTCTCCCCCAAAAGTCTCTTTTCAAAGATCTAATTACTCTTCATTATCCAACCATTTTAACATTATTATCTTCAAACAATAAAATTAGAATAACATACCACTAAGTAACTTATTACAAGTAATTCATCTAACTTAATTTTGGCTTGGAATTTGTTTTTTTTTTAAATTAAACTTCAATAAAAAAGTGTTGAAGTTCTCCACAAATATATCTTATATAATCAAAATATATATTCCCTAAAATATGTAATTAAATTTTGGTTATTAATATGAGAAAACAAGACAATAATTTACAATAGAAATAAAATTGACAACAAAAATTATGGATATATATAACACCATCATAAAAATATATCAAACAAATAAAACATGATTTCATTCAATGCTTTATAAATTCATATAAAATATGGTTTTAATATTTTATGCTTTAAAGTCAGACTGAACACTTGTCCCTTTCCTTGTGCTTTCAGCGCATAAAAGGTTTAAAATGATTGTGGCATGGTGGTTATAGGGGCGGACTATGCGAAGATCTGTGTGGCGGATTTTGAGGCGGACAGCGCAGAATACTATGGCGGCCATAAAAAAGTTGGACAGCCTGCCTGGATTCGTGGCGGCTACCGATTCCACCATGTAAATTTAAATATATATATATATATATATATATATATATATATATATATATATATATATATAATACCTTAAAAATAAATTCATGCAATTCAAATTCCCAATTCCAATCAATTAGATAATACCATCAAGAAATTATAAGTAATCAATTTTCTAATTTGACCAATCAAAGAATATTAAAAAGTAATTTAGGCAATTCCTATGTGTGGTTGCATTTAGAAAATAGCAATAAGTAATTAAGGCTATTCAAATGCTTGATTCCTTTACTCAAGAAATAATAATTGGTAATTTCAATGCATTCAATGGATTGAATATAGTAGGTAAAACATTTAATCATTCCCCACAATCCAATCATCTTAGTCTCACACAAAAGCAAAAGGTTTTATCTTTATATGCATCCTATTATCTACCTTAGTAGTATGTTTATTATTAGAAATATTATCTAAATGGATATGTAATAGGTCACTTGGAAGCATGACAAAAGGACCTAAAGAATAAATAAATATGTGATTTTTTTGTAAATATAAATCCTTAAAATGAAGTCATAATTAAATGAAATTCAAAAATATATTTATGAGATTATAAGGATTACTAAAATTTTAATTTTTAAGAGAAATAAAAAATAGTCAAGACAAGTGAGTTGTATTTTAGATTTACATCAAACAAATGATGTCCAATTTGAGTGATTATTCCTCGAGACAAATATATATATTATAGAAATAAATCAAGAATGAATTTCATCCTAAAATACATATATTTAATCCTTCAAAATGATAAAACATCGTCTATATTATACTTCCTATTTTTGTCTCCCATGAGCTTCAAATGACACAAAATTATATTGAAGTTTCTTTCAATCATAGAATATATGAATTAAATTATAACCATAAATTCATTAAATTTTAGATTCAATACGATAATAAATAATTTACAAAATTATCTATTACATAATATGATAATTTATCATACATAGATATGTCAAAAATTATACTAGATATGCATCAAGAATAATAAATGGAAAGTATTTTTAATGCATCACCTCCATGTAATTTACTCTTAAATTTGGAATATAATCAAATGAGGCTTACTTGAATAAAGAGAAAGGAAGGAAGAGAATTTTAGAAGATTCATAAACAAAAAACCAATGTTTTAATATGAGATTATGAAACCACTAATAGGCACTATATGAGGCTATAAATAAGTGAACAATAACTAGATGTACTATTAGATGTACTATTGAGGCCAACTCACTTTAGAAGAGCACTTTTCATGCCTCCTTTTTGTAAAAAAAATTAATCTTGACCATTTTTTTTTATAGATTTTTCTTCATCAAAAAGGATTTATCATTTAAATCATTACCTATTAAATTTTTTAAGTGTTTTATTTTATTTCTTAAAAAATTAAATTGCATTTCATTACCTATTTAGATTGACATGAGTTGTATATGTATACATTTATACATTTTGGATATATCTGAAAATTAGTTTGATGTAACAACATACCATTGAATCCTTGAAATAAGGAATGACCAAGAGCCAACCCTGACCCAACCCTCATTCCAAGAAGAAACTAGGCAGTTAGTGAGGGAGGGGTTATGACCGTGAAACTTAGAAATGTAATTCAGAAGACCATCAGAATGGGTGGTTTGGCTTTGGATGGTACCTCTCATAATCGTGAAAGGTATTCTTTGTTGCAAGAAATCTCTCTATTTTTGGACAAGGAGTTTTTGTCGTGGATCCAGAACGGTTTTAGTGTTGCGGCTTTACCCCCTCCTTGGAACCGAGTGGTTCGGGTGATCATGGACTATTTTACCCTGGATCCCTCTTATGAAATCCTAAGGAGTTTTCATGCAATGTTTTTGAATCATCTCAGATGCAAAGTTTGCATGAACATTCTTTTATTTATTTTTCATTCCATAAAAAAATATTTCCTTAATTTCCAAGCTAGCCATGGTCAATTTCCAATTCATCAAGGTTTGGGGTTGTTGGTATTTGAACAAGTGGCTTTGGAAAGCGGCTTTGATGCTAACGTTGTGTTAAAGTCTATTGCAGATCCTTCTAGTCAGTTGGTTCATGGCCCTAAGTGGAGTGTTGTTTCCCCCTCCTTGGAGGGTGGTTCTCGGTTTGCTTCTAGATCAAACTCTGATGAGATTTTGGACTCTCTCTCCTTCTCTTTTGGTGTCGAACCGGAGAGGATTTCTAAAAAAATTCAATTTTTTTCGAAAAGGGTGTGGGGTGGTGACCCAAAGGTGAAAGAGGTTCTTTCCTCGAGCCCCAATGCTAATGCTATTATTCATTTGGCAACCAAGGAGAGCATGGCTAATCTTGGTGGTTATGTTCTAGTGTCGGAGGGTTCTTCTATAGTAGATTGTTGTCTATCGAAGTGACTTCAGAGCAATTTGGTGGAGGAGGACTCTCCTTTAGTGAAGGATTTTTATGATATGGATATTCTCCCACGGAATTTTTTGTGGGAAAATTTTATGGAGGGAATTCTTTCTTCGAGAGAGTCAGAATCTTCTAAAGATGTAGTTTATAGAGAATTATTGCTTATTGATGTTAATCAATGTAAAATTTGGAGCACGCTAAAACTTGCCCTTGATTTAATGGAGAATGTTTCTAGTCTAGCGGCCAATGTCTCTCAAGGTGTGCATAAGTTAGGGTAGAACCTCCTCAGTTCTCTCTTCTTTGTCACATTTTGGTCTGGTTTCCTCCTTTTTTCTGGTTTACCTTTGGTTTTTCTAGGCTTATTAGATTTTCACCAGTTTTTTTTCTCCTTGTAATGGTTGTGGGATCCCATTAAAACCCTCTGCTTTTAATAGTACCAAAAAAAAACAACATAACATTGAATTAATAGTGGAATTTAGAGTTCTTTTATTTAAGGGTACATTTTGGTATAGAAGAATATATGTAATGCTAAAATAAAGGGATCTCCCTAGTGATTTTCTTAATCAAAGATAAATCAGTCCAAATAGAGACTATTACAATGATTTGTTTAAAATTTGATTATTTAAAATTATAGATCATAACAATATTATAGAAAATTTTATATTTTATGGTGAGTACCTTCCACATGTGAAAGTATAGTAAATATGGCCAAGTCAACATCCAACCTAAAAGGATCAAGGTTGAATATACATTGGATAAAATTAATAGAACACCAAGGTTTTCTTAAAACAAAAAAAATTAATCTATGTAAATGAAATCAAAAGATAAAGGTCTCTTATATATGGCACTAAATAGATTTAATATGTGCAATAACAAAATATGTTTGGGCAACCTTGGTTATGATGTTCCAATGTAAGTAAGAAAAAATACCTATAGGAAGTAAAATAAATACATGAAAAGTTGTCTATAATGACTTTTTTATATTAAATCCAATAATGTAAGAAAATGTTATGAAAAAAACATATTTCTAAATGAGGCAATAGAAATTCTTTTAAAATTAGGGTTTAAACATGAAAATTATGATAATGGTGAAAGAAGTACAAATTTTATCTTCTAAATAGATGAACAAGATGCTATGTCATAAAATAATGAACAAGATAGTATCATTGTTTACGTAAACATTGACTAGTCCACAAATATGACCATTGAAAAAAATTAATCAAACAAATTTTTGAGAAGGGTCCTCTTGAGAGTCAATAAGGTTTGAAACTAATTATGGGTATAAAAGAGTCACCATCACCACTTTATATTTTAGTGACTAATACACAAATGTTTCGTTGATAGAAAGTAATTTCCATCATTTCATACAAGATAAAGTCCATTACTTTGGCTTATCTCATGTAGATAAACTCTCTAAGATATTGGAATACTAACCTAACAACATAGTTGTCTTAAGCATGATTCAACTCACAAATATTCCAAGATATGGTATTCTTTTGTCCTTGGGTTTGAGGTTCATATTCTCTTTAAAATATTTAAGAGCACTAAATGAATTATGAAATATTCTTGATCCATAGATAGGAAATAAGAGCCAAAAGTATATGGCGTATACATAGAAATATCCCCTTAGGTTCCTCAATGTTTAGATAAGTAGGACTATGTGAGTGGGATTACTAATTCGATTTCTTCCATAGGGAAGAAATCTTCTCAAAACATAGCTTACCCCTAATGGATCTAGGAGGGGGCATATGAATAACTTTTAGTTCTCTAATTTTACATAGAAAATACTAAATTATAAGGTTTTAGATAGAATACCTTTGATGGAGTGTGCATGGTATTATATGTGACTATAAGGGATTGATTATACTCTACCTCCATTTATTAGCAAAGTTAGATCTAGCTTATATTTTATGCTTATTTGTTATCATTTATTTTCTATATTAGATGACCATATAACCATTTTTGTTATTAGGCTAATTTCTAGAAGGCTCCTCTTACAACATAGTAGAAGTTCATACCAAAATTAGGCTATCCTAAATTTTATAGTTGGAGGCCTGATAATAAAAATAGAGGTTAAAAAAAAGTAATATAAATCACCTTTTTTGTGAAGAATTTAAAATTAATTTGAATATTAACAATTTTGTTGAGTTTATCACTTAGGATGACATCCATGCAAATCTTTTTATAGTGTCTCGTGACATAAAATATCTCTTGTTCATGTAAATGAAATGCCCTAATATCATAACCAATTTATAAATATGGCCCTATGATGGGATAGGGAGACCATGAATTTTAAATTCTATATAATAATTTTTTAAACTTCATACATAATTTTTTTTCCTCCATATTTATTTTCCACACTCTTTTGTTTTATACTATTAATATGATTCTATTTTTTAAATCTTCATTCACTTTTTTTTCATAGTCCATATCTATCTCACTTAATTTTTACTTTCTATATTTTCATACTTTTATTTTCCTTCATATTTCTTCCCTCTTAATTTTTCTCTCATTTTATCCTTTTGAATATTACATTTTTTTTTCCATTTTCTAAAAAATAATTATGTCTTTTTATATATGTCAAATTTCAATAATATTTCTACAATGCATATGAAAAACATATGTTTAACATATGTAATGAGTTTTATTAATATTATTATTTTACATCTAAAGATTTTTTTAAAATATTTATTTACTTTATTATAACTACAAGCAACATTTATTTTCATTTAATTCAAATCGATGTATTATAGTTTATGTTATAACCTTTAGTTCTAATGAATGTAATATAAAATACCAATATAGTTTATGTTATACTAGATCTTTAACTAAGTGGATCTCGGGCCCTCCCTAAGTGGATCAAATTTAAATTTGATGGTGCCTCTAAAGGAAACCTCGGGAAAGCTAGTGTAGGAGGTGTGTTTTGAAATCATAGTAGAGATATCATTTTAGCCTTTGCTAAAAACTTTAGGTCACAGACCTACCACTTTGTGGAATCTAGAGCATTCTTCCAAGGGATGGTGCTTGTCCCTTAAATTGAATGTGGAGAAATTATTATCAAATTAAACTCATTAAATATTGTCAATATGATTTTTGGATTGCAAGTTCATGGCTAAAATATTTCAAGTATGGTCGAGGAAGCTAATTGGATTCTTTGTGGCATGAAATGTATTCAAGTGAGACATACATATAGGGATAGTAACAAGGAAATTGAATTCCTTACCAACTTGGGGTTGCTCCAATCCAGGCTATCCATTTGGAGGGATAATCTCCCATAGGGCTTAATTTAGATCAATGAATGATGGTTGACCAATCGGTGTCCCTGATGGCTTTTCATACTTGCCTTCATGGTGGATGTCCAGTTGTTTTCTTACTCTCTTGGGTTTTGCTTTCTGATTGGTTGTGAGAGTTGTACGAGGAATATATTTTCTCTTTGTTTTTTCATGGAAGTCATTCTACAAATTTTTGTCTATCCTTTTGTTAACTGGCTAAATGGATCCAATGTGACATTATTTTTCCATCCAGATAATGAGTTGGATAGTCTCTCTTCTTGGATAAAAGTTACGACATTCCAAGTGGTTTCCAAACTAGGATTTTTGGTAGGTTTGTGTCATAGGGTGGTTGGCACTAATATATTTTTAGATGATTTAGGAGATTGAGGAGTTGAAGGCTATCTTAGACTAGGACAAACAAGAGTTCATAATGTCTAATCTGCATAAGTTGTTTGAAGAGGATGAGAATCGGTTCTACCCCCTCTCTGATTGGTTCCTCCTTGTTCTTCTATAGTTGTGGACTATAGTTGGTGTCTCTTGGTTGGGGGGTTATTTTTTGGGTATATTATTATGAACTACTAATATTCACTTTTAAAATTTTTGATAAATCATTACATATTATTATATTTATCTAAATTTCTAAATATTATATGTAAAAAGTGTAAATATAAAATATATAAACAATTAAAAAAATTCTTATATAATATTTTAATTATTTAAAATTTATTATTTAAAATAATTTTTATTAAAAATATAATTTAAAAAAGTTAAAAAATAGAACCGATACAAACATCTCATAATTACATAATGATAATGTTTTCTTTTACCCTTTACGAGATTTCTCATTCTTATCAACGTCAACTTAAACCCTTTATTTTACACTTGGATCGTTGTATAAGATGGTCAACAAGCCATAATACACGGTGACTTTACAAGTCTCCTTCCTGGGGTTACGTTAAAATGATTACAATCATATCTACAATCAGTATAAATCACAGGTTAACCTCACGAAGTGTCGGAGAAATTCGTTGCTCTCAAAATCAAAACATTAACATTTACCTACGTCACTATATTCATACTTATCTACGTTATGTAAAACAAGCATAAATGTCTTGAAGAGGTGAAATGACTTAAAAAGCAGATGCACGACAACACTTGGACAGGGAATATAGTGCCTCGAACATCCAACAATTGTTCTGTTTTATGATTATTCTAGACAGGGTATAGGTATATGCCTTGGTGCTCCTAGGATACCCTTTAACTGCTTAATATAACCACACCCTTTCCGCCAGACGGAAGTGAAGAGACTTCGGTAGGGTAATTAGTTCATGTGTTCAGCATTAGCTGGGCAGCTCTCCTTTGGCGGAAATAATAAATGCATTTTGCTTATCGCTGTCCAGTCGTATCTCATATTTGAAGTTTTAATGTCAGTTTTTTTTTTTTTTTAATTTTTCCAGTCGCCATCAGGGAGCGCAGAACAAAAGGTTCGAAGTCGGATGTCGAAGAGTGGACTCCCGAAGTCGGGCGTCACTCCCGAACTTCTGCGCAGTCGGGCTGCGCAAGTGAAACTTGCGTAGTAGGGCTGCGCACGGAGAACTTTACGAAGTCGTGCGGAGGAGGTGGTCAACGTCCGACTATGCTGGTCAAAAGCAGCACAGTCTGACTGCGCTGTCGGGCTGTGCAAGTGAAACTTGCGCAGTCGGGCTGCGCATTGAGAACATTGCGAAGTCGGGTGGAGGAGGTGGTCAACGCCCGACTGTGCTGGTCAAAGGCAACGCAGTCCGACTACGCTGCGCAGTCGGGCGGTTGGCTAAGACTTAGCCAAAAATGCGCTGCCCTTCTTTAGGTTGTCCCATCCAATTGCACTCAAGACTGATTGCGCCATCGGACTGCGCTGCGTAGTCGGGTGGACAACTCCACACTTAGGCAAATTTTGCCTTACAAATTATGCTATTCAAAAACTCACACAAAATGTGGCGACCTCTTGATTTGCTTGTGAAGTGTTGTCTTGGTGAGAGAGAAGACTTCTGGAGGTCACGTTCGGCACTTCAAGGATACTCTCTTTTTAGGATTCGAAATCACTCCATCGAGGAAGTGATTGAAGAAGTTTCACAAGAGGAAAAGCGAGCCCTGTTAGAAAGGGTTAGCAGTCAATGAATCACAAGAAATGATTGAAATAAAATAGCAATTAGAAACGAAGAAGCAAGTCACAATAAACGTAGATACTGATAGAGCGAAACCTTACCAAAAATTATAGCAAATCTATTTATCCAAATGAAGGGTTACAAACATCCTCGAATGAGGATATATAAACTTCTGTAGACTAAAGCTGCAGGATAAACTGAGAGGCAAAACAAATGTCGAGTCTGTTGCTCGGACATTAAACAGATGAGCTACTCTGCTCATTGAATTGCTCTCGTCTGCTGCTTTACGAATGACTGCTTTTCTTTTGCCTGTTTCTCCAAAATTCCCACTCTATCTTTCCTTGAAGACCCAAACTGCCTTATATAGACATAGAAAGGGGAAGATAGGCCTTGTCTTCTAACAGGTTTTGACATACCCTAAACTAGGGTTTCTGACCAATCATCGGACTAGCATTAATTGCACATGCTTGGCAAAGTGCAATGATCAGATTTTCAGCGATCGAATCTGTCAGACATCACATCTATCAAGAGGCACATACGACATCAGGTCAGAATTTTTGTCGGGACACCCAATTTTGCAAACGTAGTCCGACGTCACCCAAGTTTGGAACGCAGTTGGGCAGAGGCATGAAATCGGGATTAATATTTCTAACACCCTCCTTTAAGCCTAATTTCATGAGGGCTTTGACTCCAAGTTGCTATCGCAATCTGCTAAAGTCCTCCTCCTTCAAAGGCTTCATGAAAATATCAACCAACTACTCCTTGCATCTGCAAAACTGTAGCTAAATTTCATCGAACTTCACCAGCTCTCTGATGAAGTGATAATGAATATTGATGTGCTTCATCCGGCCATGGAACACGGGATCCTTTGACAATGCAATGGTGGAGTTGTTGCAAAATACTATTGTTGC
Source organism: Wollemia nobilis (assembly GCA_028583015.1). NCBI lineage: Eukaryota > Viridiplantae > Streptophyta > Pinopsida > Araucariales > Araucariaceae > Wollemia > Wollemia nobilis. The sequence goes on from JAQPPZ010002951.1 coordinate 906,697, forward strand.
GCCTTTTGAAGGATAGTTCAGTTCAATCAGAACTCTTCGTAGCCAAACTGTCTGGCATGTGGCTTACGTGGCGATGACATATTCTACTTCGGCTATGGACAACGCAATGATGGGTTGTTTCTTGGACACCCATGATACTACCCCTAATCCGATATGGAAAGTATACTTGGAGCTGCTCTTCCGATCATTGGTGCTGCCAACCTAGTCACTGTTTGTATAGCCAACTAATTCCAACTAGTCTTATCTGGCATAAAATAGGCCATGGTTCCGTATCCTGTTGACATAGCGCAAGATCCTCTTGCCTACTTGCCAGTGCATGTCCTTTGAAGTCTCCATAAAATGGCTGATCAGACTGACTTCAAACATCAGATCTGGTCGAGTTGTAGTCAAATACATCAGACTGCCAACTAGCCTCTTGAACAAAGTTGGATCCACATTCCTCCCTAAATCTAGCTTGCTCAGCTTCAAACCTATGGCAATAGGTGTGATGGCAGGTTTTCTATCCTCCATCTTGAACTGCTTCAGGACATCTTTTGCATACTTGCCCTAAGAAATGAATATGTCATATGTCGATTGGTCAACTTCAATACCGAGAAAATACTTCATCAACCCTAATTCTGTCATCTCAAACTTCTTCATGGTTGTTCTAAACTGGTCAAACAGTGTTGTGTTGTTGCTAGTGTAAATCAAATCATCCACATATAGAAAGAAGATTATGAGCTCACCTGCATCATTTGTCTTCATATATAGGGTGTGCTCATATGGGCATTTTACAAACCCATTGCACTAAAAATAACTATCAATCTGGCTATACCAAGCTCGGGGCACTTGCTTCAAACAATACAGGGACTTCTTTAGCTTTAGGACTTTACCCTCCTGGCCTTCGATATCATAATAGGATGGCTAATCTATGTAGACCTCCTCCTCCAAAACTCTATTGAGGAAGGCTAACTTGACATCCATCTGGTACACCTTCCAACCCTGCTAGGCTACCAATGCCAGGATCATCCTAATTGTGTCAAGTCGGGCTACAAGCGCATATACCTCATGGTAATCAATGCCTGACTTCTGCTTGTAGCCCTTCACCACCAATATGGCCTTATGTTTGTCAACTTCTCCTTGGGTGTTGAACTTCATCTTGTACACCCACTTGACCCCTATGGTCTTCTTTCCTATTGGGAGATCTGTCAGTTGCCATGTATCATTCTTCTCAATGGCTTCAATATACTCATTCATTGCCTTCACCCACTTTTGATCCTGACTTGCATCTTCAAACTCCACTAGATCGACCTCATTAAGAATGCAAAGTTAGAGTACTCTTCATCTTCATGGTTCTGGGTTTCCTCATAAATTTCTTGCAAGCTCCTTGTATTCATTGGCATCACCAAGTTCTAGATTTTGCTTGCAAGTGGAGGCGACCGAGATGGTGTAGCTATGCTACTACTGGAATAATTGTTGTTGCTTGAAGTTGTAGGTGGTTGCACACTACCCACATCCAATTCAACATACTCAATGATTGCTAGCTCTGACTGGCTAGTCTCTGATTTCTAGTTCTAGGCTTCATCTTCAAGAAACTTCACATCATGACTGATGATGAGCTTCTTTATCATAGGGTTGTACAACTTGTAAGCCTTTGCCTGCTCATTGTACCTTGTGAAGATGCACTTATCTGCTCTATCATCTAGTTTCTACCATTTTTATTTTAGAACATGCGCATAAGCAATGCACCCGAACACATGCAAGTGAGCCACACTTGGCTTCACACTACTCCAGACATCCTAAGGGTTTTTTTCTTTCACACTTTTTGTGGGACATCTGTTCAGCAAGTAGACTACACAAGTTACAACCTCTACCCAAAACTCATGTGGTAATCCCTTCACCTTCATCATGTTGCGTGCCATCTCCATGATGGTCTGGTTCTTCCTCTCAGCTATGTCGTTCTATTGCGATGTGTATCTAGCAGTGAGCTACCTCCAAATTTTGTGCTGCTTATAGAAGTTATGGAATTCATTGGAGATGTATTCACCTCCACCATATATCCTAAGAGTCTTGATCTGATATCTACTTTGTTTCTCCATCAGAGCCTTGAGCTCCTTGAATCTGGAAAATGCTTTCAGCTTAAGTCATCTATGAAATCCAAATCTCATTTCAAAATGTGAAAACATGTGGAGATGGAAATTGTGAAATTCTTCTTAAAACAACAATCTTTATAAATTTCTAGAATTTTGAATTTCTGTTAAAACAAAAATGTCTTTGCTTTAAATGGAATATTAAAGTTTATTTTGAAGATTTGTGCCATTGTTTTTGGAATTTTATATTTTTTCATATTTTTTTTATTTTATTTTTTTTGAAAAATATAGGGTTAGAAAATAACAATAACATGAAATTCTGGAATATGGAGAAAACCAATGAAAACTACTACAAACAAAATCCAACATATGCTACAGAAAAAGGTTAGATTCCGAACACAAAATACAATTGGGTTAGACCTACATCCACACAATCTGAAATCCGGTTATGGCGAAAGTCTATGGAGTTAAAAAAACATGTAAAAATATTGAAATGGTGGAACCATATCCATGCATAAACACCATTAAACACAATTAGTGCATGTGAGAAATATTTTCAATAAACACAAATTTGTATTCAAAAGTTCATTTTCTACATACAATGGTGGAAAAAATAGCTCTACAGTAGTTTGAATAAACTTCCAATCTCCTTCCATGCATCCTATTCCAAAAAAACCAGCCTCCATTTTCATTTCCTTCTATGGCCTTTTAAAGTTCTTTCACTATAAAGAAAACTCTTCATTTTTTTTTTCCCCATTTTCCTTTGGCTTAGTCATGTAACTTCTTCTTTGTAACTACAATCTCTTCCAAATGAAATGCTTCTTCCATAATGTTTTTTTGCCAATAATAAATTGGTAAATATCTTCTAAATGAAACACTTCTTCCATAACACTTTTTTTCCAGCAATAATTTAAATAATGCTTTTCTTTTATTTAAAAACCTACCAACATTAATATAAAGCATTAATTCAAACTAACTTTAATAAAATCATAAAGTCAACATAGAAATTAATACCAACCCAATATGTAAAAAAATATTAGCATGCCACGAGAAAAATAAATGCTATTCTTATATTCATTTTATTTTATATATTTATATTTTTTTATTCTTATTTGATTTTTTGTTTTTTTTTAGTTTTTCTTCTATTTTTATTTTATTTTCTTTCTTTATTTAAATTTACTTGTTTTCTCTCTTTTTTTTTTATCAAAATGGATTTAATTAACTTTAAATGATTGAATTAACTTAATTCAACATATAAAAATTAATTAAAACAAAATTAAACCTGACCAAAACTTAAAATCACACTAGGAAAGAAAATGAAAAGGACACTAGCTACATACTAAACTTTGAACATAACACTCAAATACAATTAAAAACCTCCAAAATATAAACACTATGAAATAAAGACAAAAAGGACACTCAACACCACACAAGGCTACAATGCAACCATGGAGGCTACGCAATAAACTCAAGAGAAGGGATCTATTAAAATTAGCACCTAAAGAGCACGAAATCCTCCAAAAACCAAAATTTAAAGGTGGGTCCCCAAGATTTGGGGATAGTTGTGGAGAGGCTACAATAGGATGATGAGATAGAGACAATAGAGAAGAACCATGCTTGGCAGTTAATGGATCTTCCAATAGGTAAGAAGACCATTGGTGTGAAATGGGTATACAAAACTAAGTTTAATGTCCAAGGTGAAGTTGATAGGCATAAAACTAGATTGGTGGCAAAAGGCTACAAGAAGAAGTCAGGGATTGAATATCATGAGGTATATACGTCTATAGCGAGACTTGACACAATCAAAATGATTATGGAATTAGCAACCCAAAAATGTTGGAATGTTTACCATATGGATGTCAATTCTACCTTCCTCAATGAAGTGTTGGAAGAGGTCTACTGATGCAGGAGCATCCGGCGACAGTAGAGCACTCTTGCCTTCTCTAAATTTTCTAAGTTTTCAAAGTACTTTGTATTTTATTTTGTTCCAGCTCTCTCCCGAGGGGGGGAGTTTTGTAAAAAAATGGGAGAGTTTAAGTTTTGCAATGAAGTGGGAGAGTCTCGGGGAAGTTTGTAAAGTTTGGGCAGAAGTTGGGGTGGGGTCGCGAAATCGTGACATGTCATGAAATCGTGACCTCAAAGGCTTTGGCTTTGGCAAGGGCCGGTTCTGTCGCGATATCGCGACGTCGTGATATCGCGGCATTTGTTTGATAATCAAGGCAAGGGAAGTTTTCATCGTGATATCATGACGTCGCGATATCGCGACGTCACGATATCGCGATGTGAGTTGAACAGCAGTAAGCAAAGGAGTTTTCGTCATGATATTGCAACGTGAGTTGAACAGCAGTAAGCAAAAGAGCTTTCGTCGTGATATCACGATGTCACGATATCGTGACGTTATTGTAAAAGCAAAGGCACAGAGGGCGGACTTAGGAACGAAGGCATTTTTGTCGTGATATCGCGACGTCACGATATCGCGACGTCACGATATCATGACGATTTCAGCAGACAGAGGTAGGGTAGTGGTTGGGTCGCGATATCGTGACATGTCATGATTTCGCGACATGCCACGATATCGCAGCCAAGAAGGAAGCAGACCAAGGTGGACAAGTGGACGGCCTGGCGAGGCCAAATTGACACGTGGGCAGTATGGAAGACACGTGTATCAACTGTATTACGTCAAGGAGAGAGAGTGGCCAGATTTACACGCGGTCGGCCGGCTTCGTTTAAAAGAACAAAGATGGGATCGCGAAAGTGGAGAAGGGAGGTGTCGGCCACGCATTCTGGCAACGCAGCCATTACTGGTTATGGTTGGATGGAAGAGACAACCGACAAGGACCGCATGGGTGCGTAGGAAGCCATAGCAAGCTCCTTGGTAATCGAGCTGCCAAAAAATTGAAACTGCCAGGAAATCAAAGGGGAATTGTAGGTGGAACATTGATGGCGGAGGATCAGTTTCATAAAACTCAAAATTTTTTAGAGTGGTGGACCAAAGAACAGGGAAGCCGTGAGGAAGAACCACACATCTAAGAGCCGCGGGCTATTTTATTTTGAATGCATGTAAATATTTTTCGAGGATTTTAATGAAAAAGTGGAATTTGTAAGGTGTTGAATTTTTTTTTTTCCCGGTCCCCGTCATCTATATAGACCAGACACCTAGCTATGAGATGGAAGGACAAGAAGGCAAGGTCCTTAAATTGAAGAATATCCTATATGGGTTGAAGCAAGCACCTAGGGCTTGGTATAGCTTCATTGATGCTTCAGGAGAATAGATTTATCAAATGCCCATATGAGTACACTCTATATATGAAGACAAGTGCAAAGGGGGAAATGATAATCGTTTTCTTGTATTTAGATGATCTAATTTATACTGGCAATAGCAATATATTGTTTGAGTAGTTTATACTTGCTATGAAGAAGGAGTTCAAGATAATATACTTAGGCCTAATGAAATATTTTCTAGGCATTGAAGTTGACCAATCTACAGATGGTATCTTCATATCTCAAGGCAAGTATGTAGTAGATGTCTTGAAGAGGTTCAAAATGGAGGACAACAAACCAACAATCATGCCAGTTGCAACAAACCTAAAATTGAGCAATACAGATTGCAGCAGTAATATTGATCCAAATTTCTATAAGATATTTTTTGGAAGTCTCATGTACTTGACAACAACCAGACCAGACCTACTATTTACAATGAGTTTGATTATAAATTTATTGAAGAACTGAAGAACACTCACTTGCAAGTAGGGAAAAGAATACAATGGTATGTCAATAGGACCAAAAATCATGGAATATTTTATGCCAAAAAATATTAGCTAGAACTAATCAACTACATAGATAGCGATTGAGCTGGCAGTTTAGATGATAAGAAGAGAACTTTTGCAGTTGCATTCCACCTTGTATTAGGTGTAGTATCATGGTCATCTAAGAAGCAACCATTTATTACATTATCTACTGTTGAGGAAAAATATATTGCTACCACTTCAGCCACATACCAGGTAGTATGACTGCAAATTTTTTTGGATGAACTCAATCATCACTAGGAAGGGGTAATAATGATATTTTGTGACAATAATTCTACCATAGCACTATTGAAGGATCTAGTATTTCATGGTAGGAGCAAGAACATTGATGTTCGATATCACTTCATCAAAAAGCTGGTAAAATTTAATGAATTTGAGTTACTATTTTAGAGGTCCAAAGATTATATGGTGGATATCTTCACAAAACCTTTGAAGTAGGAAGACTTTAATAGGCTGAGGGAAATTCTAGGTGTCAAATTCTTTGTGAAATCTCGTTTAAAGTAATATGTTAGAAATTAAACTCGATTTCACACCGGTAAGATCTCTAATAGATCTTATCACCAAAATTCGATCGTCGTTTGTATACTATGCGTAGTTATTGTTATTTCAATGATTGGAAGCAAACCCTAGTTTATTCGCCTAATAAGCATTATCCCTATGCATGTTATAAGATAAGCCTTATCCCTCCTTCACCCGAATATATAAGTTTGATGACATCGTCAGAGCAAAAGTAGAGAAAGAGAGAAAGAAAAGATTTGTGAAATAGAAAGGAGCAGTAGCAATGAAGGAAGAAGTGAAGCATAAAAAAAATCTGAAGGAGAACACTTCAAAGAAGAAGAGAGAGGATCTAAAGTCATAGTATTTCAGTAACTTCCACATGAGTTTATCCTACAATAGTACAATCTACTTGCAGATGATTGTGTAAATTTTATGACGAAAGAAGCCTAGAATTATAAAAGTGTAGCAACAGTTAGTTTGTTTCATTTAATATAATATATTTATCTTTGCATTTATGCTTTCGTGCATCTCTCCTCCAAAATTCTAAAATCGCCCTAAAAATCTTGGAGATTTGTTTTTGCTTGCAAAATTTCTCCAACTGTATTTTCGCTGGTGAACTTATCTGTGACCAACGAAATACCATGTCGCTAGCAAACTTGTCTTTGACCAGCAAATTTCCTTATCACTGGAAAAATCATTTTGTCTAGAAAAACTCCTGTTTCACTGGTAAATTCATTTTGACTAGCAAAACTCCTGTTTCGCTGGTGACTTCGTCTTGTTTACAAAAATTAATATTTTTGTTGTTCTGCGCTCTCATAGAGTGGTTTACAATTCCGTATCATCTGGAAAATGAACATTTTCTAAGATAACTATTTCAGTTTAATCATGGCTGGTCCTCTTTTAGATTTGAAAATGGGAATTTTATAGAACATAATTCATTCAGATAATAAGGAAAGAACATATTATATGAATGAGAAGATGACTACCAAAATAGTGTATTAATGTGTGATAGAAATTTTCACATAGGAATATGCAAGTGGAACGATCATAGGTATTGAGAATATTTACAAATTTAAGCAGTATTTATTTAATTTGGATTTTGATCTGGGAATATGGAGACCATTGAAGATAGAGTTTCTAAGTGGTATGCCCATAATTTTATGTGTTACAAATTGGCCTGCACTACTCTTGTGCAAGCTCTTTTCCCTGCTCTCACTGCCATTGCCTTGTGCAAGTTTAATGTCCCTCTCCTCCCATTCATTGAACCTCTATGGCTTCCATTAATTTAGACTCTCTTATTCCTTCTCATCATTTATAATCTGAACAACCCTCAAAAAGGTAAAAAATCTGTGTTAAGCTTATTAACATCAACCATGACAAAATTTTTTTGAATAAGTTGGCCAAATTATGTATATATCATTTTCCACTCATTAAGAAGACCCAAGATGATCTTCCATCTCAAAATATATGCGATCTATCATTTTATGAATCATGCTTTCTGTGAGAAGTGTTTTTGATTCTCTTTTTGGCAAGTAACAACAAATCAAAATTTTAAGAAACCAAAGAATAACTCCCTAATTTTTGTCAAAGAGGCTTTTACTGTGCATAGTATTTCAATAACAAATTCAAGAGTAGCCTTATTGAACCCCAAAAACCAATTTATGAGTGTTTGAACTAATTACCTATGCTACAACACCCATAAGGTTTGTCAGTACCATATTGTTTTACCATGCAATGGAAGTCATTACTCATAATTGCTCATGGAGATTGTAAAAATTCTCAAGGAATTTGATAGTTTTCTGGTTGATATGGATGAATGCGTGGTGACAATATCCAGTATTTTAAAATTTTAAATATTTGTTCAGAAATGAAGGCAGCAATTATTGCTTGTGCAATCCTTAACAAATTCCCAATACTGTCCAATGCTGAATAACTATTTGCTCATCATGCAATACCCAGACAACACATGCAGACTTAGGAAATTTCATAGATATGAGAAAATGAATTAATATACATAAACGTAGACTACCATTTAAGAAAGTGAAATTTTTTTCTTTTAAAGATTCTATGACTGGAAAAAAGGAAGAAAACAAGCCGATATTCTCCTTATTAGGTAATACCTTGATTCTCAAGGGTAGATCAGGTTTTCTACATTTACTTTCTACCTAAGTTAGATATTCCTTAAATATTTTATTTAATGAATAGGTTATTGTTAGCATGATTTGTTAGTTATTTGGCATATTTTTGTTAGTTGTTAGTGACATCTTATGGCATATTTTATTCACGCATCTTTAGGCTATCTTTAGCCTTAGACATATATTTATATGCCTACGTTATTAATAAATTTATATTGCCTATTGCCTAATATGGTATTCGAGCAGATGTGAGGATACCTCGCTCCGACTATGGTGGGATGAGAAATCAAGGCGAATTGAGAGTTCATTTTTGCAATCCGATCATTTGGTGATTTGACTTATTGCTAGGCAATCTTTTGCTACACAAATCTGATCTGGGGACCAGACTCCAATGGATATTTGATGATACCCCTGACACCTACTGGATACAAGACAACCTAGGATGGGCGTTCTTGGTAAGCCCAACCTAGGATGGACGTTCTTGGTAAGCTGACCTAAAATAATCTAATTTTTACATGGATTGGCAAGTGTGGATGGGAACCTAGAGGCTGGGGATCCTAGACTTAAGAACATGTGGACCCTACAAACCTAAAACTGGGTGTGACTCACGGTGACACAAGGCGATTTCAAGCTGACACGTAAAAAAATTTCATAGATGCACAAGACTCGGGAGGTGCCGAGGAAAAGGTGTGCAAAGGGATGCTTGACCACAATGTGGTGGTCTTAAAAAAATAGGTGGTTTTTTCTTTATAAACCACATATTGTTCTCTATATCCTGAATGTGGAACAATTTATCCCAAGATCATTTTTTAGGTGAATGTACTCCAAATTTGCACATAGAGCATCGGAGCGCCACGATCTTATAAATCCGATGATCAATGGTTATGGAGGCCTGTTTATAGATTTTTTTTAGTGCCTTCGGTCATCTCCATAAAAGAAATAGATGATGCTATGATTGGCATATCCATATTTATAGAAGATTTGCATATCATTTTTTTGTTCGGGTGGCATTCATATCTAGCACTCGTAGATATTGAGTGAAGATTTGTAGAGTTTTTTTGCTCCATTGGATGGATGGAATTTTATAGGTATCATGTCACGTCGTCCCTACACAACTACGTATGGGTTCTTTAGAGAAAATGCTCAAAGTGACGATGTGACCAGTGCTCTGATGTGAATATGTAGATGGTTTAAGATCATGTGACATCCATCTGGTAATAGCCATCATTCATTGGTGTTTGGAGTGCAAAACCATTTGAAACCATCGAGCAGGCAATGATATACTATGGAGGGATTGAATCCAAGCTCACCTTCGATGAGTGATCTCTGGTGCACTACAAAAATAGGAATTACAACTCCTAATATGGTATCAAACCTGCAATATTTTTACCATTTTTCTGCAACCAAACCTGTAACTTATGGAAATGATACTTTTACCACCATGAGCTATAGGAGAGATAATATCCCACATATACATAGCCCCTAATCTGGATTAGTGAATAATTAATTTTATGATTGAGCACAGAACAATGCATGTAGGTCCGTTTATAGATAGGAGATGATATCTACCTCATGAGTCAGCATTAAAGGAGATTGTGTTCAAATTTTTCAGTTTCCCCAATCCATCACTACAATCCAAAGGACATAAGAAGCTTTGCATCAGGGGGGAGAAATGTTTGTCGACGTAGCACAACCTAAACATCCCTCAATTCTATTTTCTCTGATAAGAGGGCATATCAAACCAAGCAAAAGCACAAGAAAAAAGGAGCACCAGCTCGATGGCAACACACCGATAAGTAATTATTTTTGTTACTTTCATTTCATCAGGTACCTTAGCCCAAGTTATCTACGAGCTCTATGGTATAGCGCTAAGATCCAAAAGGTTAAAGGTTTAATTCTCGTCCTTGAAGGTAAGATTTTTTTGACCATTTTTATTTTATTTGTTTAGCCATGTTTTACTGAAAGATAAAAGTTGCTCCACTTTCTTGCTCAAAAGTTGCTGAACCCACTTTTGCTGCATTTTTTTTTGACAAAATTGTTGACAATATTGTTTATCAATTTTGTTGTTTTTATGCTAAATGTTGCTGCCAATTTCCCATTTTTTGCACAAATTTTGTAAATTCCCAATTTGGAGTATTTTAACACAAAATTTACCTAGAGGCATATTGTAATAGCCATAGAGGCTTCCTAGTTGCACTCTTTTGCACTAAGTAGAGAAAACTTCACAATTTACCTACAAGACAAGAATTGTAAAAGCCTTTTTGGCTTCATAAGTTGCAATTTTTTTGCACTTAGGGGGGGATAAAAATTTAATTTCATACGTCCCATAATATTTTTCAAAATAAAGGGGGAAAAATTATATAAGGTGCTTTTTTGGCAGTGACCAACACCTTAGATATATATTTTGCAAAATTTATTTGTAATAGGTGCATTTTCGGTAGAGATCGACACCTTCAAAGGATGGGTAGATCAAAGAATAAAAATACCCCAAAACAAACTGATGCATGTGAAAAATTAGTTAAAACTCCTTACTTTCCATCGGAGATGGATGGGATAGATTTTTATGAGGATAACACATTTCTCACACTACACAGTGGTGTAGATGCCATAATAGATTATTTTGTGTCTTGTGAAGACATTTAGATAAATTGTGGTCTAATCCCTATTTGTGTTATAAGGGCAATATATATGTCATTGATTTCTCTTAACATTGCTCAATGTAAAGTGAAAAGGGATATTAGTGAGGAAATAGAGGTCAAACCCCTAATAGTCGATACTTGTTGTGACACAAATGACCTTCAACCCATTGTGGCTAATGGTTGTTGTGATACAAGTGACCTTAGGCCCATGATGGTCAATGCTTGTTGTGATATAAGTGATCTCATACCTTCAATGGTAGATATAAGTTGTAGCACAGTTGATCTCATCATAGTAGTATATTTTACTTGTGACACCGGTGACTTAAAAACTAAACCTTCTAAAAATGAGCTCCATAATCTCATCAATAGTGATAAATGCCATATTGTTAAAAGCATTGATGAAGATGATGAAATTGGGTATTTTTAACAACACACCAAAGGATTTGGATCTAAACTAATGAAGAAAATGGGATTCAATGATGAGATATTAGGTAAACATGAACAAGACATTAAGAGTTAGTCTACGCTGCACAATCGGGCGGGCAAGCCCAGACTTAGGCAAATTTATGCCTATTGAACTTGTTGTCCAAATTCATGTTAAAAATATATTGATGCCTTTCTCAGCTCGTCAATCGCTTCGTGGGCAGGAGAAGGACCCCAATATGGAGGCATTGTTTGGTACTCGAACACAAACCTTTAACAATATTAAAAAATCCTATTGATGAAGAGGCGATTGCAGAAGTTACACAAAGGAACAATGAGGGTGGTAAGTGAGGGTTAGAAGTAAACAAAGACTAAGTTAATTTGCAAATATTCGATTCATAAAGAAATAAATACAGAGATAAAAAAATAAAACCATATAAGATGCCAAAAATGGCAATGTTTTTTATTTGAAATAAGGGTTACAAAATCCTTGACTGAGGATGTACAAACTTCTACAGATGAAATTGTAGGATAAACTAAGAAAACCAAACTTTCATGATTGCTACTCAGAGTTGAGACAAATGAGTAACTCTACTCATTTAAATTGCTCTTATCTACTGCTTCTACAAAATGATTGGACTGCTCTCACCTGCTATGTCCTCTCTCCAAAATCCACACACTAAAAAGCACTCCAAGCTAGGGTTTATATAGTCAGAGAAGAGGAGCCAATCACCAACTACCACACGGATGAAATAACCAATCACCTAATTTTGTACATGGGAAATAAATACTGATTGGAAAACTGACATGTGCGACGTCACATCAAAATTTTAGGTGGGACTTCCAACTTCATTGATTTTGGTGAGCACAGTCCGACAGGACACATATTCGATGCGTAGTTGGGTGGAGAGTGTAAATATGGTTTAATATTTCTAACACCTTCATTTAAACCTAATTTCATGAGCACTTTCACTCCTAGATACTCTCGTAATATTCTAAAGTCTTCCTCCTTCAAAGGCTTCGTGAAAATATTCGCCAATTGCTCTATGAATCTACATAACTATAGTTAAATTTCATCAAACTTTACTAGCTCTTTGATGAAGTGATAACTAATGTTAATATGCTTCTTCCACCCATGGAACACTGGTTCCTTCAATAGTGCAATGGTGGAATTTTTATCACAAAAAAATGTTGTCGCACCCATAGGAGGATGGCTTAGTTCACCCAGAACTCTTTGCAACCAAACTACCTGGTATGCGGCTGACGTTGTAGTGGCATATTCTGCTTCAGTAGTAGATAACACAAAGATAGGTTGTTTCTTGGATGCCCATGAGACTGCTCCTGTTCCAAGATGGAAATGATAACCAAAGGTGCTATTTCGATCATTGATGCTACAAGCCCAGTCACTATCTGTGTAGCCCACCAAATCTAACTGGTCTAGTCTGGTGTAGAATAGGCCATGGTTCCACGTCCCATTGACATAACACAAGATGTGCTTGCCTGGTTGCCAATATGTGTCCTTAGGAGTCTCCATAAAATGACTAATCAAACTGACTCTGAACATCATATCTGGCTGAGTTGTAGTCAGATACATCAGACTATCAACTAGCTGCTTGAATAGAGTTGGATCAACATTCCTCCTAGAGTCCAACTTACTTAGCTTAAAACTTGTGGCAATAGGTGTGATGGCAGGTTTGTTGTCCTCCATATTGAAATTCTTCAGGACATCCTTCGCATACTTGCCCTGAGAAATGAAGATACCATCTATCAATTGTTCAACTTTGATGTCAAGAAAATATTTAATCAGCCCTAATTCCATCATCTCAAACTCCTTCATGGTTGTCCTGAACTGGGTAAATAGTGTTACATTATTTCCAATGTAAATCAAATCATCCACATATAGAAAGATGATTATGAGCTCTTCTGCTTCATTTGTCTTCATGTATAGGGTGTGCTCATATGGGTATTGCATAAACCCATTCTCCTAAAAATAGCTATCAATCTGGTTGTACCAAGCCTGGGGTTCCTGCTTCAAATCGTATAGGGACTTATTCAACTTCAGGACTTTGCCCTCCTAACCTTCAATCTCATATCCTGGTGGCTGATCTATGTAGATCTCCTCCTCCAAAACACCATTGAGGAAGGTTGACTTGACGTCTATCTGGTAAACACTCAAGCCCTTATGAGCTACCAGTGGTAGGATCATCCTCATTGTGCCAATTCGGGCTATAGGCACATATACCTCATGATTGTCGATGCCTAAATTATGCTTGTAGCCCTTTGCCACTAATTTGGCCTTATACCTATCAACTTCTTCTTGGGCTTTGAAATTCATCTTATACACCCACCTGACTCCAATGGACTTCTTCTCTTTTAGAAGATCTGCAAGTTACCATGTGTCGTTATTCTCACTGGATTCTATCTCCTCATCCATTACCTTCACCCACTTCTGATTTTGAATTGCATATTTGAACTCCAATGGATCAAACTTAGTAAAGAATGCAAAATCAAAATGTTTCTCATCTTGATGAGTTTGGGTTACCTCATAAATATCTTGCAAGCTCCTAGTATTTGCAGGTGTCACCAAGTTTTAGATCCTTCTTGCAAGTGGAGGAGACCGAGATGGTGAGGTTGTGATGTTGTTGGCACCGCTTTTGTTGGTTGAGGTTATAGGTGGATGCACACTGCCCTCCTCCAAGTCAACAGACTCAACTATAGTTGGCTCTAACTGGCCAGTCTTTGACTTCCAGTTCTAGGCTTCATCTTCCAAGATCTTCATGTCTCGACTGATGATGAGATTTTTTGTCACATGATTGTACAACTTGTATGCCTTCACCTACTTGCTGCATCGTGTGACGATACACTTATCAGCTTTATCATCCAACTTTTGTCTCTTCTCTTCTAGAACATGTGCATATGCAATGCATTCGAACACACAAAAATGAGCCACACATGTCTTCTAACTGTTCTAGACCTCCTGAGGGATTTTGTCCTTCACACTTTTGGTGGAACATCTATTTAGTAGGTAGACTACACATGTTATAGCGTCTACCCAGAACTCGTGCGATAATCCCTTCACTTTCATTATGTTGCATGCCATCTCCATGATGGTCTGGTTCTTCCTCTTAGCTACATTGTTCTACTATGGTGTGTATCTGGTAGTGAGCTACCTTTGAATTTCATGTTGCTTACAAAAATTGTGGAATTCATTGGAGATGTATTCACCTCCACCATATGTCCTAAGAGTTTTAATCTGATATTCACTTTATTTCTCCACTAGATTCTTGAACCCCCTGAACTTGCCAAAAAAATCTAACTTATGCTTGATTGTATAGACCGAGGTCTTTTGGGTGAAGTCATCAATAAATATTAGGAAGTATTTGTTACTGGTAAATGTGCTGGTCTACATCGAAGCACAGATGTCTGAGTGCACCAGCTCCAATGGTTGTAATGCTCTCCAAGACTGCCCATAAGGGAATGAATCCCTTTGCTATTTTTCCACTAAGCAACCATCGCAAATCTTATTTTACTACTCAATAAGGGGTAAAACCTTCACCATATGCTTCTTGTGTAGTAGACTCAAGCTATTGAAACTCAAGTGACCAAATCTGAGATGCCACAACCAGGTAGCATATTTCACAACTACACTTAGAGACATCAAATATTCATTCTGAATCTACAACAAAAACATTTTATTTTTTATCATAAATACAATTGCAATCTTCCCATACGACTTATCTCTAATGATGCATACTCCGTATTTGTACTGGACTATATGCCCATTTTGCATGAGTTATCCAACGCTCAGTAGGTTGTTCTTTAGACCAAGCACATAGTAGACATCACATATCTGCTTCTGTTTGTCATGCCTAGTGTGGATGATGATTTTTCCTTTACCTATCATGGGAACCTTGCTATTGTTCCCCATCTTGACCTTGGACTAGACTGTTTCATCCAGTTGTGAGAACATCTCCTTATTCCCCGTCATGTTATTGCTGCACCAACTATCCAAATACCAGATATTCTTCTGGCTCTCCTCATCAATATTGCAATTCAACAACACGTTTCCTCCTATCGCATTTCTAGTTTCATCCGTGTAATGGGCTTGCTTTTGGTTCTCCTTGGCCATCTTATTTTTGTACTGTGAGATGTAATGGCTGAATTTTTTGCAATAGTAGCACTAGGCCTTTGACATGTCCTTATTTTGACTAGATCTAGCTTGCTAGTTCTTTGCACCACATCTTCCTCCTTGCTGATGGAATTTGTAGTTGGTCTTTCTCTCACTAGGGTTTGACTGTCCTCCTTGCTTATTTCCTTTCCCATGCTTACCTCTACCTCTTCCTCCTTGATAACTAGAGGCACCTTGGTGGGAGTCCTATCTGCTATTGTCTTGAAATGAGACCTGAGCCTTGAATACCTACTCTAGAGAGGTCTGATATGAGTGGCTTAGCCTCTGCTCATGCATCTGTAATGAACCCATGAGTTCATCCATCGAGAGGGTTGTCAAATCCCTCAACTCTTCAATTGCTATCATAATCAAGTTAAATTTGGTAGGAAAACTTCTAAGAATTTTCTCCATGATTCTCTGGCTCTGTATAATTTCTCCATTCAACTACATCTGATTGATGATGTCTATCATCCAGGTGAATAAGTCACTCATGGAATCAAACTCACTCATCTACAGGTTCTCATACTCTCTCATCAGCATCTACAACTTCACCAACTTTACCTTGTTCATGCCCTGATAAGAGCTAGCCAATATCTCCTAGGTCTACTTCACTTTGGTGGTTGATGTGATCCACGGGAAGATAGTCTCTTTGACCGCTTGCATGATGTAGAAGAGGTCTTTCTAGTCCCTCTTCGTGTTCTCATTCAATAGGTCCTTGTCTTCTTGGGAGAGGGTAGTTGGTGTTGCTGCATCTGTTGGTTCTAGGTAGTTTTTCTCGACTAACTTCCATAGTTCCTAAGATCCAAACAATATCTTCATCTTGATGCTCCAATAATTGTAGTTCTTGTCTTTGAAGCATGGGATCTACAACTACAGCGAATGATTACTGCTAGAAGCCATTCTCCTTCGGTCTCTGCATCAATGGCACTAAAGCTCTAATACCAATTTGAAGTTTTGATTAAATTTATAAGTCGTTGAACTGCACAAAATTTACCCATGATGTCGGGATACGTGGGGAAAAATCCACGATAGTAGGCGGATTTGCCAATCAACTCTCGACTACATAGGTCAAATTGAGTGCAGTCAGACTGTGCTGTGTAGTCGAGCGGATGCCAAGGGACTTAGCCAAAATTCTTGGTTGTTCCATCAGACTGCGCACAAGTAGGCTTGCACAGTCAGACTGCGCTGTGTAGTCGGACGGATAGGCCCAAACTTAGGAAAATTTGTGCCTAATTAACTTGTTGTCCAAATCCACGTTAAAAATGCACTGATGCCTTGCTTGACTGATCGATCGCTTCATGGGTAGGAGAAGGACCCCAATCTGGAGGTGCCATTCGGTACTCGAACACAAAATTTTAACAAGATTAAAAAATTACATTGATGAAGAGGCGATTGCAGAAGTTCCACAAAGGAACAATGGGGGTGGTAAGTGAGGGTTAGAAGTCAACAAAGACTAAGTTAATTTGCAAAGATTCGAGTCATAAAGAAACACAGACAATGATTAAAAAAAATTGAAACCCTACAAGATATCGAAAAATGACAATGTTTTTTAATCAAAAATAAGGGTTACAAAATCCTCAACTGAGGATGTACAAACTTCTATAGATGAAACTGCAAGATAAACTACGAAAACAAGATAAAGTAGATAAGGGTTACAAGATGTCGATACTGTTGGTCGGAGTTAATCCAGATGAGCGTCTCTGCTCACTGAACTTGCTCTTATCTACTGCTTCTGTAAAATGACTGCACTGCTCTCACCCGCTATGTCCTCTCTCCAAAATCCCCACACTAAAAACCACTCCAAGATAGGATTTATATAGTGGATGAAGAGGAGCCATTCACCAACTACCGCATGGATGAAATAACCAATCACCTAATTTCACACATAGGAAATAAATATTGATTGGACAACTGACATGTGCGACGTCACATCAAAATTTTAGGCGAGACTTCCAACTTCCCTGATTTTAGCCAGCGCAGTCCGATAACGCACATATTCAAGGTGCAGTTGGACGGAGAATATAAATCTAGTTTAATATTTTTAACAATCCGACCGTTCTCCAATCTACACATTAAATTTTGCTATGATCTCAAAAGTCAATAATGTTTTTTTTGGTATGAGTTCAAAATACCGTTAAACAAGACAATAGCATTAGCATTCTAATATTGTTCCTAAAATTTAGACTAACATCGTAATAACTTAGCTTTAATATACAACGTCTAACCATTTCATATAAACATTTTGACATTAATCACAAAAGTCAACCTAAGCAAACACCCATAACTATAGTGACTGACATAAAGATAATAAGATTTAGCTAATACAATGGGGACCTCTAAGTTCCTTACCATATCAACCCTTATCCACCCCGGTAAGAAAACAATGAAAAACTGTGCGAAGCAATTGCAGGACAACTCCCCTTTGGCTTGTTTGGAATTGAACTCCTCAACGTTAACGGTTTGAGAAATCTTCATATTACCTCAACCCAAAGGAAAGTTGCCCAACAAATACTTAGCACACAAACTAACAAGCCTCTCCGATCAATTGTTGCTTATTATGCGCATGCCATTGCTAAGTGATGATGTTTGTATGATTAGTTTATGTAGTATTCCACAAAGTATATCCTCTACACAAAGAAGCATATACCTCGGCCTCATGGATTATGCGAGAATGCCATATCTTAAAAAAAAAAAAAAAAAACATAATTCATCGCATCTTCGCCATGATATTCCCATTGCATTCGCTTTTCCTTCTTATTTCTGGCTTTTCAGATGACAGCATGGTGCACAAAACTTATGATTTTCTATCGTTGCAGAATATGTTCACTTTCTGCAATACCTTTCAGAAGATGCTGATTCGGCCAAATAGATATATCCGATGATCGTAACAAATATTCGTCAACATATGTCAAATCCGATGAACATTCCATATGCAAACCTTTCTCGTAAAAAGACTCATTTCTCTTTCCTCCACCAATTTTAAATTTAACAGTGTTATTATTATCCTTTAAATATTAAAGGAAGCTTAATTTAATTAAACTGGAACAATCAATGAACAAACATTATGCAGCCATTTTAAATTATTTTAATTAACAATAAAATCAGAATAACAAACGATTGACTAAATTATTGCAAGGAATTCATCTAACTTAATTTTTGTTTGTAATTTGAATTTTTTATTTTTTTAAATTAAACCTGTAAAGTGTTGGAGTTCTCCACAAATTGTAAGAAATATATCTTACATAATCAAAGTATATATTCCCTAAAACTTGTACAGATTTAAAAAAGCATAAAAGAAAATATCATAATAAGTTTTGGAAAAACAAAAATGTAAAATATTATGGTGTAAAAAAACATTTATTATCTAAAAAAATAGCATTGTCTTATACGATGTTATTAAATTTTAGTTATTAATATGAGAAAACAAGTCAATAATTCATAATAGAAATAAAATTGACAACAAAAACTATGGATATATATTTTTTATCATTATGTCAAGCAATTTAAAAATGATTCACTCAATGCTTTAACAATTGCACATAAAAGATGGTTTTAATGTTTTATATTTTAAAAAGAAATTCATGCAATTCAAATTTCTAATTCCATCAATTAGAGAATACCATCAAGAAATTTAAGTAACCAATTCTCTATTTTCACCAATCAAAGAATATTAACAAGTAATTTAGGCAATTCCTATGTGTGGTTCCATTTAGAACATAGCAATAAGTAATTTAGGCTATCCAAATGCTTGATTCCTTTAGTCAAGGAATAATAATTGGTAATTTCAATGCATTCAAAGGATTGAATATAGTAGATAAAATATTTAATCATTCCCTACACAATCCAGTCATCTGATTCTCACCCAAAAGAAAAAGGTTTTATTTTCATGGTCATCCTATTATCTACCTTAGTAGTATCTTTATTATTAGAAATTTTATCTAAATGGATACGTAATAGGTGACTTGGAATCGTGACCAAAGGACCTAAAGAATAAATAAATAGGTGACTTTTTTTATATATAAATCCTTCAAATAGAGTATAAATTAAATGAATTTCAAAAAAAATATTTATGACATCGTAAAGATTACTAAAAATTTTATTTTTTAAAGAGAAGAAAAAATAGTCAAGATGAGTGAGTTGTATTTTAGATTTAAGTCAAACAAATGATGTTCAATTTGAGTTATTATTCCTCAAGGCAAAAATTTGTTATATAAATAAATCAAGCATGAATTTCATCCTAAAATATGTTTATTTAATCCTTCAAAATGATCAAATATAGTCTAGATTATACTTCTTATTTTTTTCTCCCATGAGCTTCAAATGACACAAAATTATATTGAAGTTTCTTTCAATCATAGAACATATGCATATAAATTATCACCATAAATTCAATCAATTTTAGATTCAATAGGATAATAAATAATTTAGACAATTATCTATTACATAATATGATAATTTATCATACATAGAGATGTCAAAAATTGTATTAGTTATGCATCAAGAATAATAAATGGACAAGGAGTTTTAACACATCACCTCCATGTAATTTACTCTTAAATTTAGAATATAATCAAATGAGGTTTATTGGATAAAGAGAAATAAAGGAAGAGAATTTTGCAAGATTCATAAACAAAAAAAATAAAAGTTTTAATATGAGATTATGAAACCACTAATAGGCATTATATGTAGCTATAAATAAGTGCACAATAGCTAGATGTACTATTGAGGCCAATTCAGTTTAGAAGAGCACTTTTTGTAAAAAAATTAATATTGACCATTTTGTTAATAGATTTTCCTTCATCAAAAAGGATTTATCACATTTTTTTATTATTATTTGTGGAAAACATCCCAAAATGGATGCCACTTTCGGGTAAGACCCAAGGAGGCAAGGGTATCCATTCCGTAAAAAATGCCCAAGACTCGAACCTGGCCTACCACCTTTGGCATACTCAAGGATCAAACAAACACACAAAATCAATTTAAAAATAAGTAAATAACAACAAAAATAATAAAATAAAATAAAAAACATTTTCCTTGAGTGTGTCAAAAACAAAAGCGCAACCAAACATGCACAATAATATAAAAGAAACCAAAACACAAACCACATATAAAAACACAAGAACCACACAAAAAAACACAAACATGAAAAAAACAACAGAACACTACAAAGACATAACAAAAAAAAATACATGAAACATAAACACAACCAAAACCTAAACAAAATAATATAAATATAAAAATAAAAATAAAAAACAACCAACAATAAACAATAAACAAAAACAAAAAAACATAGAAAACACTCACATATAAAAACATGAAATAACACAAACAAAGAGAAACCCAAGAACAAGAAAGAAAAAAACACAAAAACAATAACAAAAAACACAAAACAACAAAACACATGAACAACAAAAAACAACACAAGAACACAAAAACAAAACAAAACAAAAGAACCCACCCACCTTAAAAAACTAAACAAAAAAAAAAACAAAAAATAAAAAAGAAAAATAAAATTGAACATAACAATGACCTATCTAGACCAGAAGACTATTAAGGCAAGAATCAACAAAGGAAACAAAATAAAGAATAGAATGATCTAGGGAACTTAAAAAACTGAATGAACCAAAGAGAAGCAAAAAAAAAAGCAAAAAGAAACTAGGTACCTTCAGAAATGGAGCCATCCAAAGAAATGATAGAAAGAAGAGCTTCCCTAATTTGAGAAGCCCATCATATAGGAGGGTGGCCATAACAAGTAAGATCACCTTTGTCCAAAGCCCAATTAACTAAAGCATCAACACTATTGTTTTGATCTCTGACCACATGATTGTAATCAAATTTCAAAAATCCCATCTTGATTAATTGAATCTTATCAATAATTATTTTTATTCTCTAATCCACCTTATGATTCTTAGAAGGAGTATTCAAGATATTAATCATAATTTCAGAGTCAGACTCAAATAACACCTTTTCCCATCCAACCTTAGTAGCCTCCTGAAGGCCTCTAAGGATACCATACCGTTCAGCAAGGTTATTGGAAAGAATACCCAAGCAAAAGTAAAAACTAGGGAGCCATTTGAAAGTCTACCAATTCCTCCAACACTGGATTTTCTAGGGTTCCCTGTAGAGGCTCCATCAGTATTGACTTTTACAAAATCCTTAGGAGGAGGTTGCCAATTTCTAGTCCTATCCATATTACTAATACTCACATTCCCTTTCAGTTAGTTGCCCTTAGAATATTTAATCTTCAATATTTGCATCACTTGATTCCATCTTTGGTGGGAGTTTTGGGGGTGATTAAGGAGTTGATCAACTGATTAAACTAAGTTGGCTATGGTATTTTTCCAAATATAGTAAATATCCTTCCTATCTTGATTAAAAATTTAGTTGTTCCTTTCATTCCAAATATTTCGAAGAAGAAGGGTAGAACCCATCCAAACTAACTACCTAATAAAATGATCAACACCCTCTTAATTAAGCCAATCCCTCCAAAGTTGTTCAAAAGTAAAAAAATTGGACCATTTTAAGTCAAGTAAAGTGGCCATTCTCCTCCATAGCTCAAAGGAAAAAGTACACTCAATAACAATATGGTTGAGATTTTCTACATTCTCTTCACACATTTCACATATAAAAGGGCCATGAAAATCACACTTCATAAGTTGTTCACTAGTAAGCACCCTACGATGCAATAAAATCCAATTAAAGAACCTCACCTTAGGCTAGAGATTTTGAGCACACAATCGAGAAAATATGTCAAAAGAATGGTTGGGATTATTATGGCATAAGGTCAAATAACCTTGAGCAACTGAATACTCACCCTTAGTAGTGTTGTTCCATCCAAAATAATACTTTTCATGGGACCAAGAGAGGGATCTCATATGAAGGATGTCTTGGATATATTGTCTTTACATTTTTGGGATTTGAATAGGCTAGTCCTCAATAGGGATCCAATATCTACCAACGTTTGAATTACTAGTATGGTATCGACAATAATTAGCCACCTTTATCTAATTAGCTCGGTGAAGCTCCTCCATCCAAGGCCTCCAATAAAGAAACTGAGTTATCAAAGGCTTGTGACCATCCCAAGAATCTGTTCAAAAATTTGCTTGTTGACCATTATGAATGATGCAAAATAATTTTTTCTTTATCAAATCCTTGCTAGTATTAAGAACTACTAAAATGGGAGAACCTTTGGTAGGAAGTTGATAGCGAACAAGGTCTTCAGTACTTTTTTTCTTCGTATATTTAGCACAAAGATTATTGGCCCAAAGAGCATTGGGGTTATGCAACATCCTCCAATATAATTTAGTAGTTAAAACTTTGCTATTATTAATAGAAGACCGGAATCCTAAGCCCCCTTCACTCTTAGGAAGACATAAAGTATCTCATTTCACCAAGGCCCATTTTTTTTGTCCTTAGTACCACTCTAAAGGAAACGATGACTGATTTGATCCAATTCTCAAAGAATAGCCTTTTGGATATTCAAAACAAAAGAAACATAAATATGAATAGCTTCAAGGACTGATTTTACCAAGATGATTCTACCCCCAGAAGAAATCCACTTGTTGGTCCACCTTCCAATTTTCTTCTTGACTTTTTCCAACAACCAATTCCAATATTTATTATTCTGCCTTTGAATATTTATAGGAATACCTAAATAAGTGATTGGAAGAGAGGTCTTCTTATATCTTAATTTATCCAAGACCATGGATTCCTGTCTAGCAGAGCAGTTAAATAAAATAACTTTAGATTTGTCTTCATTGATCAACTGCCCAGTAGCCTTAGAAAAACAACTAATGATTTGCTTAATATTAGAAGTTTTCTTAATTGTAGATTTACCTAAAAGAGTAGAGTCATCCAAAAATTGAAGATTAGAGATAGGTCTAGCTCCATGAGCAATGGTAACTCCCTCAAGGGTTTTTTTTTCCCTCTTTTTGGTTATAGTCCTACCCAAGCATTCAACAAGAATGATGAATAAATAAGGGGATAGTGGGTCACCTTTCCTAATACCTCTGGAAGATGGGAATGACTAAGAAGGTCTGCCATTGATAATAACTAAGTAGGAAACTAAAGAGATACATCCCATAATACAATCCATCAAATCCTTAGAGAAACCAAATTGCCTCAAAAATTTGATAAGGAAGTGCCAATCCACTCTGTCATAAGCTTTGGATAAGTCTAACCGAATGAACATGGAAGGATAATTTTGCATATCCATGGAATGGATGGCTTCCTGAGAAATAACTATCTCATCTACTATTTGACGTCCTTCCACATAACCCCCTTGCTCTAGGGAAATAATCTTATGCAAAAGAGGCTTCAACCTTTCTACCATAATTTTAGTAATGATTTTGAGAATAACATTACATAAAGCAATAGGTATAAAAGCTGAGATATGATCAACCTCTTGAGCTTTTGGAACAAGAGTAATATAAGTTTTATTGATAACCTTCAAAATTTCTTTGTATTTCCTGGCTTCTTCCACCACCTCTAATAAATCAACATGAAGGATATCCAAGAACTCTTGGTAGAACTCAATGGGAAAACCATCAGGACTTGGGGTTTTCCCTTCTTGCATTTTAAAAATCATTTGTTGAAGAACATTTTTTTGTGAAGTTGAGTCAAGCAAAAATATTGGAAAAGTAATCAACAACAATAGAGTTCATGCCATCCCAAGTATAAACAACATCTCCAGAATTTGATATTAAGGAAGAAATAAAGTTGTGATATCTTCAAGCTAGAAGAGATTTGTGGAAGAAATTTGTGTTTCGATCTCTTCCTTTGAGCCATTGAATTCTAGATTTTTGCTTCCATAAGATTTCTTCTCATTTTCCCATTCCTCTAACTGAGTTGTGAGTTAATTTCTTCTGCACTTCTCTTCTCTGCGAGGTCATCTAAACGGATTTTCTTATTCAAAATTTCAATATGAGCAATAACTTCACATTTTTTTATGAACATCCCCAAACTCTTTCCAGTTTCAAGTCTTGATTTTGGATTTAATGTATTATAGTCTTTTGGAAAAATAGAACATATTAGTCCCATGCCTAAGTTTACCTTCCTTCCACCATTGTTGCACACGAGGTATGAAGGAAATGTCTCTAAGCCACATTAATTGAAAATGAAAAGGAGAGAAACTCACATTGGTTTTCCACATTTCCACCATGACTAGCCAATGATCTGAACCAACATTATTAAGAGTCTTCACTTTAGGAATGTGACCATGGATTAATAAATTTTCAGAGAGCAAAAACCTATCCAATCTCTCCATTATACAAGCTAAGCCTTGCCTTCTGTTAGACCAAGTCATAAGGCCATTATCTAGTTGGACATCCACAAGATGGAGGTTTGCAATATATTCGCTCATGAGGTCAGTTCTTTTGTTCAAATTTCTATTTCCACCCATTTTCTCATCTAGAGAGAGGATGGTATTTAAATATCCTCCGATCAAGATCCAAGCTTTAGGAAAATGAGAGATAATATGAGTAATATCCTTCCACTGTCTTATTTTTTCCTCCAAAGAATTCAGACCATAAACAGTAATGCATTTCATAATCTGGTTGGAATGTCTACTATGAATAGCTATAGCCAAAATACCCCAACTGCCAACCTAGAAAGTTCTTAAATCATTACCTATTTAAGTTTTTAAGTGTTTTGTTTTATTTCTTCAAAAATTAAATTGCATTTCATTTCATTCTAGCAAGTTTGCGTAGATTGACATGAGTTGTATATGTATACATTTATACATTTTGGATATATATGAACATTAGTTTGATGTAACAACATACCATTGCATTCATAGTGGACTTTAGGATTCATTGATGGGTAAATTTTGGTATAGGAGAATATATTTAATGCTAAAATAAAGGGATCTCCCTAGTAATTTTCTTAGTAAAAGATAAATCAGTCCAAATAGAGACTATTAGAATGATTTGTTTAAAATTTAATTAGGTAAAATTATAGTTCATACAGGGTTATGCATAGCGGCTATTTATAGCCAATTAGCTAAAATTAGGATTTTTGAAATTTAGAATTGGCTAATATTTGGGACCCTTGACCAAGGCCCATTAGCCAAAAAAAATTGGGTGCAATGTTTTGAAGGGGGTTGATTCGCCCCAATTTTATAATAATTTGACCATTTTAAGTTTAAATTTCCAACATTACCCCTAATAATAGTTAATCTTCTACATGCGTTTCGATAATATTCGCTTGGATTTTGAAACTAATTCGTCAAATTTTTATAATTACATTTTGGGGTTGACCCCTTATGCATAACCTTGAGATCATATCAACATAATAGAAAATTTTATATTTTATGGTGAGTACACTAAGGCTTCCACATGTGAAAGTCTAGTAAATATGGCCAAGTCAAGATCCAACATGAAAGGGTCAAGTTTAAATATACATTGGATAAACGTAATAGAACACTAAGGCTTTCTTAAAATAAATAAAAAATTAATCTATGTAAATGAAATCAAAAGATAAAGGTCTCTTATATATGGCACTAAAAAAAATTAATATGTGCAATAGTAAAATATGTTTGGGAAACCTTGGTTATGATGTCACAATGTAAGTAAGAAGAAATACCTATAGGAAGTAAAATTAATGCATGAAAAGTTTTTTTTTATTGGTAGAAAGGGTTTTGAAAGGGTCCTTGAACCTTGTACAAGCATGACCTAAAAGAGCAACCAAAACGAAAAGGAATCCTCCCACTAAGATGGAAAATCAATGGGATTTAAAATGGAAAAACAAAAAACCATCAAACAGAGAGAGACATCAAGAAAGAGAACATCACCAACGAGTGTGAAATAATTAATATTAAAAATATTATATAGTATGCTTTGATTACGGGGGAAGTGAGGGTAGTGAAAACACGATATTCTGAAAACAAAAAGGATAAACTAAAAATGCAATGTAAACGAAACTAAAATAATGCTTAAACCCTATGTTATTGAAAAATACGTAAAAAGAAAGAACATGAACACAAGATATCAAAGCAATATAAAAATAACGGACCTTTTATTGATATGCTTTATAAATTCATGTTACAATGCGTCTCCTTCCTTTTTAGGGGATAGGAGCGTTAAATGTTGGTCTTTTACAACTTGTTTCAGAATTCCTTCTTCCGCGTGCCCACATATAAGATGGGCGAACCAAAACGTTGTCGCCGCTTGCGTTGATAAAAGGTAGATTCCTCGCTACTCCTCTAATGCTGCAAATCTACGTTCAAAGAAACAAACAAAGAATCAGTAGCACCTATGTATGAAAAATAAAAGATGAATCTAACGATGGTTAAAATGAGTCTAAATAAACTAAAAACTTGACAAAAGCATAAACATGAAACTAGCTAAATATTACAAAATAAATAGTCACCAAAAGCAATAAAGTGGGGGGTTCCTGAAGGCAAACCACCCGCGGGTGAAACTTTGCTTCGACACCAATCCGCTTGGGATGGGTCCGAAACCTGATGTGATGTGTTGTTGGCAAATTGGTAGGATATTGTGGTCAGAAAAATAGGTGTTGGTTCTTGATTCGTGCCTTCAAAAGTCACCCACTAACCTCTCTTTCGATTAAGAGATTATGGATGTTGAAAACACAAATCGCAAGTAAGTGAATTAGCAGCACTTCGTCGCTCAAAATGCTCCTTCTCTGTATATTTTTTGGGTGAGGAAATTCACCATTTTATAGAACCAAGGGGTCTCTTTGAATTAACATGCAAAAGTGTTTCTTTGCATGAATGCTTTTTGTGAAGAGAAGACTTCTTCTTGATCAAGGGCTTCTTAATTGCCTCTATGCATGTCTTTGTATGTTTAGAAAAGCTCACTCGCACTCCCATGCAATGAAGGGATAGCTAAGTGGCAAATCTGAGTTGTCTTAAAAATCTCACTCTCATTCCCATGCAGTGAAGGGAAAGTCAATTGGCAGATATGAGTTGTCAAAAGAACTCACTCGCACTCCTATGCCATGCAAGAAAAGCTAAGTGGTAGTTCTGAGTTGTCATGTGCCAAGATCTGACTTTTTGTTGGTCAAACCTGGCATTTGTCCCACCCCGAAGCGAGCGCTGGTAATCGTCTCTGGGTGAAACGAGTACTAATACACACTCGTCCCTGGGTAGGACGAGTAAAAATCTGCACTCGTCCTTGGGTGGGATGAATAAGAAACAGAGTGTCTAAAAGGCGCCAAATTTATTTTTGACTTGTAAAACTATTGTGTGAGTGGTTAGAACCACTATTTTAACCTCAAGGGCTGCCCTGGGGGCTGTGTGTGTTAGTGTGATCAGTGCGTGTTGTCACGTAATCAGATTGGTGTTGTTTTGGTGTCTATAGATGCCCCTTTTTGGGAAGCGCTGTGCAAGGCATAGCGCTGAGCAAAAATATATAACCAAAGCACTAATGATTAGGGTTTCTCAGTGACCTAACCAAATCTTGATGCCCTAAGTATGGAAAGGGCATGCATTCTTGAATCCTTGCTTCTGACAAGCTAAGACACATAAATCAAGCATTAACCTGGTTCGGTGAGGTATTACTTGAACTTAGACATTGATCAGTCATGAATAGGCAAAGGGCGCAACCTTTTGTCTGTGGGAACCTTGAGTTCATGATTCACGAATGCCAAGTATATGATCAGTTTGTGATGATTGCTTGTTTGCTGCCCCAAGCATGGGCACGATTGTCTTGTGCAATGATCTGTTGAATGCATGTCATTTCCACGACTAGGTATATTGGTGTTGATTGGAAACTAAGTGTGACTACCCCCTCAAGCGACGAATCGATGACAAAATGACCGACATGAGAAAAGCGACGATTCGCTTGACCCAAGATGACTTAAGTGAGGGTACCTTGAGATGTTATCTGATGCATGCTCGAGTAGTTTCTCGATTGTTTTGATCTATTTTTGGTGGGTGTGAACCCATTTTGGAATGCCATTTGGGGTTAACATTGGCAAAAATCCATCTTCCCGTGGAGTGGTCCGGCGATGGTAGCCTTCTTAGGGAGTAGGATAATGACAAGGTAGACCCCGACATCAATTTTCTTATGCCAAGAGGTTAAGTGCAAGAGCACTTTTGTTTGGCAATTTTTAGGGGTTTTGATTTTTTTTTGTATTCGTCCCAGGGGGGACGAACGCCAGGATGGTACTCGTCCTGAGGTGGGACGAGCGCGCCTCCGAGGAAAAAGCGCTCGTCCTGGGGTGGGACAAGTGCGCCTCCGAGGAAAAAGCACTCGTTCCAGTCAGGGACGATCACCAGCAAGCAAAAAATATAAATATGCGAAAATGACGGATTTGGCTCATTTGCACTGTTCATCGATTGCGATTTGGAGCTCTAGGGAGGAGGAGGTAGATTTTTTGATACGAAGCACTGCCGAATTTTCCAGCCACCATGAGTGCATAGACCGGGTCATCAAGCGGCAGAGCCAAGGCGAGACCAGTAAGTGAACTATCTCCTCAAGTTTGAATTTGAAAAATGCAAATGTTGTTTTATTGTGTTTTTCTTTTGTTTAAGACATGGAACCCTAATTAATTAAATTAAAAGGTGAATGAATTAATGACCATGAAACCCAATAAAACGTGGATGCAAACCGATGGAAACTTAGATGAAAACCGTAGGATAAACCTAAAATGAAACTTAGAGTAACACTTTAGGGTAACCATGGTTATAAAAATGTTTTTTTTTTATGTGAATGGTAAAACTTAGGTCGAAACCGTAGGTAAACCATGCCCATTTTTTTTTGTAATTTTTATGGAATTAAAAAATGAAAAATGGATGATTTTTTTTTTTTGTTTATTGAAATGGTAAACTTAGGTCGAAACCATAGGTAAACCATGTCAAAGTTTTGTCTTTTTTGAAAATGAAAAATAGATGAATTTTTTTTTATTGAAATGGTAAACTTAGGTCGAAACCATAGGTAAACCATGTCAAATTTTTGTTGTTTTTGATGAAATGTAAGATGAAAACTGAATGAATTTTTTTGTTGAAATGGTAAACTTAGGTCGAAACCGTAGGTAAACCATGTCAAATTTTTGTTGTTTTTGATGAAATTAAAAAATGAAAAATGGATGAATTTTTTTGTTGAAATGGTAAACTTAGGTCGAAACCATAGGTAAACCATGTCAAATTTTTGTCATTTTTGATGAAATTAAAAAATGAAAAATGGATGAATTTTTTTGTTGAAATGGTAAACTTAGGTCGAAACCGTAGGTAAACCATGTCGATTTTTTTTTTTGTTATTTGTGATGAAATGTAAGATGAAAACGTGATGAATTTTTTTTTTTGAAATGGTAAACTTAGGTAAACCATAGGTAAACCATGTCAAATTTGTTTGTTATTTTTAATGAAATGTAATATGAAAATTGAATGAATTTTTTTTGTTGAAATGGTAAACTTAGGTCGAAACCGTAGGTAAACCATGTCGAATTTGTTTGTTATTTTTATGGAATTAAAAATGAAAAATGGATGAATTTTTTTTGTTTGAAATGGTAAACTTAGGTAAACCATAGGTAAACCATGTCAAATTTTTGTGTTATTTTGATGAAATTAAAAAATAAAAAATGGATGAATTTTTTTTGTTTGAAATGGTAAACTTAGGTAAACCATGTCAATTTTTTGTCGTTTTTGTTGAAATGTAAGATGAAAATTGGATGATTTTTTTTTTTTGAAATGGTAAACCATAGGTAAACCATGTCAAATTTGTTTGTTATTTTTATAGAATTTAAAAAATGAAAAATGGATGAATTTTTTTGTTTGAAATGGTAAACTTAGGTAAACCATGTCAAATTTTTGTCATTTTTGATGAAATGTAAGATGAAAATTGGATGAAATTTTTTTTTTTTGTTTGAAATGGTAAACTTAGGTAAACCATAGGTAAACCATGTCAAATTTTTGTCGTTTTTTTTTTGTTGTTTTTTTTTTGTTTGTTTTTTTTTTTTTTTGGTAATGGATGTACATGCGAATGAAAGATGTTACTGTATAGGTATGCATTTTTGTACATGTGATGGTAATTTGATGCATGTTTTTGATGTGTGTTATTTTCTGTGATGTGCAGGTGGTGAAGAGTCGACATCATGTATCGACTATTTTTTCTAATGCCCGCGAGACGTTGAGTGCTGAGGACTGGGAGTGGCCTGATGCCTTAGGGCTCAAGCATGTGGCTCGGTTGGATGCAGTTGTTGCAGATCAGGCGTACATTACAGCTTTGATCAGCCTGTGGGATGTTCAGACGAACACCTTCCATATTTTGACAGGGGAGATGACCGTCACCTTAGAGGACGTGTATCAGATTCTCTAGATTTCGATAAATGGGGTGCCCATCCGAACGATGCCACAAGGCCAGAGGACGGCTGTACTGACTCGATATTTTGGACATGGGGAGGAGGTGGATGGGATGAGCTCATTGGAGAGGGTAGAGCTAGATTGTCAGATTGGGGGGATTCTGGTATGATGGTGGTATGCGAGGGGACTGTTGGGAGTGAGGCATGCACTACTCATGAGCCTCATTTCCAAAATGCTCCTGCCAAACTCGTCAAGAGCAAGGTTCCCATGGAACCTATTGGAGGTGGTGTGGCAGTTAGCAGTTTGTCCGATGACAGAGCCGGTGATTATGAGATGGGGCTAGATGCTTTTGGCTCAATTATATGATGAGTTGTATGAGGTCCGTTGTCTAAGGCAGAAGGGGCTTGGCTACAGTTACTTGTTACAGTGCTGGGCATGGCAGCATATAGCCATAGAGCGACCACGAGGGTTACCCTAGACTACACGAGCAGACATGGTGGACAGAGATATCGGGTATGGTGCTTTATGGTATCGGTCTGAGGAGCAAGGGCAGAGTCAACGGTTTGCGAGAGATGTGGACCATTATAGAGATGCATTGGCATGAATAACTCTCGAAGATGTGGTATGGAGGCCATATCGGGATTGTCCCACATGGCCAGAGGCTGATGAGTGGCTTCGACGGGTCCGAAGGGGTAGATGGGTCATTGTACAACACAGGACGAAGTAGGAGTACTTCCACTATCTTCGAGTGACACGACAGTTTGGGGTATGCTAGGGGTTGCCTGGGGAAACTGTAGTCTATCGACATCGGAGTAATGAGATGACCCTAGCTGCGTTGATCCTCGAGCCATTGGGGGAAGAGTCGAATACAGTACTGGAAATTTTGGATGTAGACGACGCCGGAGTGACTACCGAGTACCAGGAGTGGTGGACGCTTCGACAGTGGCGAGGTGAGGGGTCATTGGGAGGAGATGAGGTAGCAGGAGGCGGAGAGGGTGCAGAGGCACCAAGAGAGGGTTGGGGAGCTCTTGTTGATGTGGACATGGTGGAGGTTGCATATGTGAGAGAGGACATTGATGAGGAGGATTAGCCAGAGATGCAGGATGCTTCAGAGCAGGCTGATGCTCTAGAGAGGCCAACATAGTCGATCGTGCTGGGGGATACAGAGGTAGGGTTGCGTGCTGAGGTGGCATGTTTGACAGAGTTATTACGGAGGTGATATCAGGAGCTGAGGGAGATGGTACAGGAGAGGGATCTCCTACGAACATAGTTGGGGTAGCGTGAGGATAACCTTGCGACATACCGACAACGAGCGAGGGACTTGGAGCGACAGTAGGACGAGTTGGAGGATGAGGTTATCTGCCTTGGTGGGTGAGTACCTGCATTCTGTAGAGGTGGATCATCATGACGCTCAAGAGGGAGGGACATGGAGCAGACAACATCTTCACAGCGAAGGCGGTGGGATGAGGGAGAGGCTAGCAGGCATGGTGCAGGGGCAAGCAGTAGCCGTTCGAAGAGGTCTCAGAGGACCCACACCACGGGGGGTAGTTCCCGTCTCACTGATCCTACGTGATCATGGTGGACGATGCCCTAGACTTGGGGATTTTGGTGTATGATTACGGGGTCAGAGGACCAGTTTTGTAGCCTATAGGCAATTTTATTATGATATATATATATACAGATGACTCTTTTTGGTGTTTATACATTTTTCATGATTTATTTTTATGTACATGTTTTTACATTGATGTATGCATATGAAATGAATGAAATGAATTATTGATGATTTGTCGATGCACCATAGAATGTACAAGATTGGATTGACATGTTATAGTAATGGGATAACTTTGTGGAATGCTTATGCATGTGAAAACTTTGTTTTTGTATTTTGTCTATTTTTTTATGGGGATGTACGAAAGGAAATGTACCGGTTGTTTGAAAATGTAGTTAAGCTTTTCTGAGATGCAGATATTTTAACGAACTAGCCAAGACTGTACATTGATCTCACAAGACTTCAAAACAAGGTCTAAATCTGACTTGAATTTAACCAAGTTATTTCACATCCCTGTGTGTGCAATTGAGTTTGTTTATGTGTTATTCATCAGGATACCGCCAGTGCTAGATGGGATTTCAATCGAACCTGTACTGAGGATCACCTAATTAGATCCACTAACTCCTTTATTGTATTTAGTCAGATTTGTCTGCGATGTTATCTAGGATACCATAAGCTAGCTCATCCACATGCAAACATTGATCTGTACACAAGTTAATGTGACAGATATATCGTCATGCGGGAGGTTTACCACTAGTGACCAATAGGCTATCAACCAAATCGGTACTGAAGCTTGCCTCATGACCTATCAAAATACTGAGAGTTCTAGGGATTCAAGTTCGACTCCCTTATTTTCTTCAAATTTATTGGGATACTTGCTCTTTATAGTGATAAAATCACTGTTTATTTTTGTTTTATTTTTTTATTTTTATTTTTTGAGCAAGGGATTTGAATATGGAGTGACGAGAATCACTATTGTTTGTGCCTTTTGATGTGTGCACTGTATGATGTCAAATTTGTAATGTTTTGACATTTTGCAAATTTTTGATGTTTTTGCAACTTATGAGAACTTGGGATTCATGGGGAATTGGGTAGGGAGGATGCTTGTCCTTTTGCCAACTCTCAGCATTCCTAGGGTCATTCGCACAGGGGGATAAACAAGATAGCCGTTTCGCTGATGGTGACCTGGATTACTGTGCATGTTTCATCTTTCGTTCACACAACTTAGGAATTTTTATGTGTGTTAATTTGTGTTGGGATGTTACGTAACAAGGCGTGATCCAAGTAAAACTTTCCCATGTAAAATCTGCTTAACTGTGTACAGTTTTTGCTAGAAATTTAAAGACATCTGAATGACAAATTCCCTATATACATTAGGAGACAACTGACTATGCTAGAATAAAAGGGTGATATGCTGGATGTATGTGTTTATGAAAATGGATCTGATGTGAAAAATGATGGAATTTCCAAGTAATGACTGTCTATGGTGCTTTTGACTTGTATGACCTAGCGAAGTATGCAATGTATGGAGGCAATGCTTAATACAACCTATATTTTTGTATTTTGATTTTTATGAGAATGCATGGAATTGGAATGCAATTGTTTTTGTAATTTTGATTTTTATGAGAATGCATGGAACTGAAAAGCAAATGTTTTTGTAATTTTGATTGTTTTTTTTTTTTTGAGTATGCATGGAATTGAGATGCAATTGTTTTTGTGATTTTGATTTTTTTTTTTTATGAGTATGCATGGAATTGAAATGCAATTGTTTTTGTGATTTTGATTTTTTTTTTATGAGTATGCATGGAATTGAAATGCAATTGTTTTTGTGATTTTGATTTTTGTGTTGTTTTTGTTGATTTTTGAATATTTATGTTGACCAAGCAGTTATGGTAATGTTTGGAGCTTTTGGTGTTGACCAAAGGGTTTATAGATACCTTTGGGGCATTTAGGGATGACCAAGCGATTATGAAAATCCTTGGAGCTTTTGTCTTGACCAAAGGGTTTATAGATACCATTGGGGCATTTAGGGTTGACCAAGCGATTATGATAATCCTTGGAGCTTTTGGGTTGACCAAGCGATTGTGGTAATCCTTGGAGATTTTGGGTTGACCAAGCGATTATGGTAATCCTTGGAGATTTTTGTGTTGAACTATGGCTCTCTAGATGTGGAATGGCCTCAAATGAATGATATTCAAGGGTTTTGTTTCCTTGATTCCTTCAAGAGAGGCAAGCCGGTATGTTCCAGGTCCTATTTTACTGTCAATGATGTAAGGACCTAACCAGTTTGCCGTAAACTTGTCCCATAGATGGGATGACAAATTAGAATTCTGCTGGTTCTCTTTTAAGACCAAGTCACCAACCTGAAATTCCCTAAGGTGGACTTTCATGTTGTATGCTTTCTTAAGTCGCTCTTGATAGATATGCAAATGCTCGAGAGCATTAACGCATCGTTCATCAAGAAACGTTAGTTGATCTAACCGGGCCTGCCACGTAGTGTCATCATCGATGAACTCTTGCATTGAAATGCGCAGGGAAGGGATTTCCAACTCAAAAGGCATGATTGCCTCGAAGCCATACACCAACAAAAATGGAGTTGCCCCAGTGGGCGTTCGAATGCTGGTGTGATAATCCCATAGGGCAAGCGGGATCTGAATGTGCCAGTCCTTATGATTGTCTACAACTATCTTTTTGAGAATGTGATTAGCATTTTGTTTGATGCCTCTGCTTTCCCATTTGCTTGTGGCTAATAGGGTGTTGAAAAGCTATGCTGAATCTTGTACTTTGTGGTCAAAGCACACACATCTTTATTCTTGAATGGTGTCCCATTATCTGACAGGATCGATGGAATACCAAAACAACATATGATGTTATGCAAAATAAATTCTGCAATGTGGGCGCCAGTCGTAGTGGTCAGTGAAATTGCTTCCACCCATTTGGTAAAGTACTCTATGGCCATTAAAATGAACGTGTGATGACCAGACGACGTAGGGGAGATCTTCCCAATTAGATCAAAGCCCCACTACAAAAAAGGCCAAACCGATTGAATCGACTGCAAGGCCTGAGAAGGTACATGTGTCAAATTAGCATGGTGCTGACACTTCACGCACTTCTTCACATATGCGCAACAATCTCACTCTAAATATGGCCAATAATAACCCATGCAAAGAATGTGCTTTGCGATGGCCATACCGCTAAAATGGCCACCACATGTACCATCGTGAGCTTGGGTGATTGCCCAAGCGGACTCTTGCTGATCCAAAAAATGAAGGAGGATTCCTTCATAATTTCGATGATACAAAATGTCTCCTAACAAGACATGCTTTATCGCTTTCTATTTGAATGATCTTTTCATGGCTTGTGTCAATCCAAGTGGGAGATTACCTAGCTTGAGGTAATCCCGAATGGGTGTGTACCAATCTTGCTGATCAGAAACCTCGATAGTATGAACAACCAATCCCTCTTGAAGTCCATCCCGAACAAAAGTTGAGCAGGAAATAACTTGTAAAAACAATGTGGTGTTGCTAGTAAGAGGGGTCAGGGATAACAAGGACCCCCAGTTGGCTTGAGTCAAACAATCTCGAATTCGAGAGAACTTATCCGGAGATGGTTCAATCTGGATCAGGTGGATTCTTGGAGTCAGATCAAAGCTTGCATGCTCCATCGTAGATTGCGATAATGTTTTAACCTGAATGGTTGTCATTTCACCAGAAGGGTCTTGTGGGATGAGTGACCCCAAGGAGGCCATAGTATCCGCAAAATGATTTGATGATCGAGGGAGTGCCTCGATGTCATACCATTCAAGTTGTGCCAAGAATTTATCCACACAGGCTTTATAGGCCTGCAAAACTAGACATTTACATTGGAATATCCCCTTTACTTGATTGACAATTAATAGCGAATCACCAAAGATGTTCAATCGTTTAATGTTCATGGTGATTGCTATCTGAAGACCTATGAGCAAGGCTTTGTATTCTTCATTGTTGTTGGTGCACGAGAAGTCTAATTTAAATGACAAGGGCATTGGAGCACCTTGCGGAGTGAAGAATACAATTCTCGCACCACCCCCTTGCTCACATTTAGAACCATCGAATAATAGGGTTATGTCAGCTTGTGACTCAGGTTCATCAAAATCAGGTGACTCTGAAACATGGAAGACCCCATCATTAGGTAGTTCAAAATTCAGAGGCTGATCATCTTCAAGAGGAGCCTCGGCTAGTTGATCGGCGATGACTTGACCTTTTATGGATTTTTGTCCAATGAACTCTATGTCAAACTCCGTCAACAACATGATCCATTTTGCCATGCGACTACTATGATAAGTACGACTCATCATGTATCGCAATGGATTCTCCTTAGACACAACATACGTCTTATTACTAAGCATGTAATGACAACTTTTTGGTAGAAAACACCACTGCCAAGCAGAGCTTTTCAACATATGCATAGTTAAGTTCATAACTAACCAGGGTGCGGCTAAAATAGTATGTAGACTGTTCTTTGTGAAGTTCATTTTTCTGGGACAGCATGGCGCCCAATGCCACCTCAGTGACTGATATTTATAAATAGAACGACACTCCTAGTTTAGGTGGTGCCAATACTTGCGACAAAGCCAAGTACTATTTAATGTCATCAAAGGCGGACTGCCACTCGTCATCCCAATGAAATGTGACCCCCTTATGCAATAATTTATTCATGGGTCAGCATTTGTCAGATAACTACGCTATGAAGTGCTTGATTGATGCAACCTTTCCCTACAGACTCCTGAGCTACTTGATGGTGGTTGGGGGACACATTTCAAGGATTGCCTTGACTTTGTTTGGGTCGACCTCAATTACTTGTTTGGAGACTATAAAACCTAAGAGCTTTCTAGAGGTGATGCCAAAGACGCACTTCTTGGTGTTTAGTCTAACTTTATGCTCAATGAGGTGATCAAGGACCTTGCTCAAGTCACCGATGTGATCTGGGCACAAAAGATATTTGGCCAAAAAATCATCCATGTAATCTTCCAAAGTTTTATGCATGTAATCTTGAAAGATGTACGTCATTGCATGTTGGTAGGTGGCTCCGGCATTTTTAAGGCCAAAAGGCATGACCTTATAGCAAAATGTCCCCCAAGGCGTTGTGAATGCCATTTTTAGTTGGTCCTCAGGATTGATACGAATCTGATTGTATCCTGAGAAAACATCCATAAGGGAAAGCATTTTGTGGCCCACTGTAGAGTCTACCAATGCGTCGATGCTCAACAAGGGAAAATCATCCTTAGGACTCGCTTTGTTAAGATCTCAAAAATTGGTGCATATGTAAATCCTCCCATCGGGCTTCTCGACGGGAACCATGTTAGACAACCATGGAGGATAATCCACACAGATGACAAAATGGGCATCCAACAACTTTTGTAACTCATATTTTACTATTAAGGCCACTTTTGGATGCATCTTGCGTAGTTTTTTCTTGACTGGCTTGATTGTTGGATCAAGTGTTAAATTGTGCATGACTAGCTATGGGTCTAGTCCCGGTATATCCTTGTATGACCATGCAAAAACCTTCTTCTTTTCCTTAAGAAGGGCAACATAATCGGCTCACTCTTTGGGGGAAAGACTTACCCCTAGCTTGAGAATCCATGGATTCATTGGATCTGTGTCGATGTCTACATCAGTCGTTGCTTCAACTGACATATGGGATCCGTCTTCCAACTGGTGTGGAATTGGGATCAGATGGATATCATTTGCTGAATTAAGATCATCATTAGGAACGTCAAGTTCCTCTTCAGCATGGAAGACATCCTGAGTCTATCCTGGAGTGAAATGAAACATCCCATCGCAAGGCCAATACTCTGATGGAGATGGTGGTGTGTTAGCACGATCCCAATCTATAGCTTCTATGTCTAGATGCAATAATCGTGTTGGATTGGATGGATCATGGATGGGGGTGGTCAAGTCAATGGAGATCATGTTGATGAAATGATTGTAATCTCCATTACTACAAATGTGACAACTATGACATTCTGGATGCTCTTGGTGCATTGGATCTGGCTCTGTAGGTATGGGCACAAAGGGATCAACCCTATGTGTGGACCTGCAAATAGGGTCTTCTCTAGGCACTGATGGTTTGATAGGGTCTCCAAGCAGAAGATGCTCTCTATATGACTGGAGTGGCGGGTGCAGTAATTGCTATAACTACGCCAGGTTGAAATGCCTTCTATGTCTTGGACCTATGTGTAAGTGTTCAAACATGTCATCTATGTCCAAAGGATATTTTTGTTGTTGAGGTAGCCTATGCTCACTAGGATCATTCAATGGGAACATCATCAGGAAGCTATCCTGATCGTCATTCATTGGATATTTATGCAAATGATCGTACTCTGACTCATCTTCAGAAGACCCTTCATGGTCTTGTCCATCTTCCCCTTGTGGGTGAGTCCGTGAGGTTTCTCCTTGTTCAGCCATAGGGAAAGGGTTGTTGAGGTCAACAAGGTTATTTTTTTGTAACGGGAAATAATCCCCCAATGTATAAGTTGTATTTGGATTGGCATATGGATCTGATGCCAACACATCCTTGTTGCCTATCCCTAGGTTTTGCATATTTTCGACCAAGATGTCGAGGGTCAAAGGGTGATTAAACCCTACTCCTGACTTGTCATAAGGCATTTCGTATCTTGGTTGGCACAAAACACGCATTCCTTGTTCATACCTGCCTAACCCATATCCATGCCAATTGCATTGGCTAAGATAACATAATGCGAAGTCTAGGTTAGCCAGATAGTTGACATCTTCCACAAAGGGATCTTCATATTCCTCTTCTTGTCGGGAAGTTTCAACGCCATGATCCAGGCCCCCAAAAATAAAATTTGTTTGATTAGGTGGGTAGCCTAAAGGAACCACGGAACCTATGGGGAGTCGAGGTCTTCCCATGTCTTGCATAGACTGAAGTGTGGGCGTTGCAACAACATTGTACACTATATACTCCCCCATGCCTGTGTTAGACATCTCAATAGTAATCATTGGCGATTGATGGGAAGCGAATGGGAGTTCTCCTTGAGTCCAATCCATGTGGGGTGAACTAGGCGTCTCAACTTCCATTCTATTAGGCATCTCTTCTGTAGAGATGTTGGAGACTAGAGGCGGTTCCGCTTCCAGGGGCTTCTTTCCTTTGTCCGTTGGAGTGGCCACCGTAGGTGGCATCATTATGGGAGGACTAGATGAAGAAGATGAACATGCCTGGGGATTTGATTGATTTGGTAATGGAGATTCTTGCTTAGTCGGACCCCTCTTAGATGGATTTAACTAGAAATCCACGTGTGTTGAAGGAAGGGTCGACTATGGCATGATTTGCACTGAGTTGCAATATTTAAAAGGTTCCAAATCTACGGGGACCACGTGCACTTGTCCTTCAAATGTATACTTCAAACATTGATGAGCAATTGAAGGGACACACTTCATATCCCGAATCCAAGGCCACCCAAGTAAGATATTGTAAGCCATCTCACCTTCTAAAATGTGGCACAACGTATGAATGGTATTTTGTCCCACTTGTATGGGTAGGACAATTGTGCCAACTATCGAGCATATTGCATCATTAAATGCTCGAAGGGTATAAGTGGAAGGTGCAATGTGAGAGGCTAGCAGTTTCAAATTTTTCAGTGCAACGATTGTAATAATGTTACTGGACGAACTAGTGTC
Organism: Wollemia nobilis; assembly: GCA_028583015.1. NCBI lineage: Eukaryota > Viridiplantae > Streptophyta > Pinopsida > Araucariales > Araucariaceae > Wollemia > Wollemia nobilis. The sequence continues at coordinate 946,928 of JAQPPZ010002951.1, forward strand.
TACCAACACCTGCTTGTACGGAGTCCTGTTGACCCACGTAATAACATGCAGGGGTGGATCCGCTACATCTCCAGTCATCATTTTTAGCTCATCTTCCCTGAATTTAATGATGGGTTCAATACACTATTTGACATGCCCCACAAAATTGTTGAATGAATTCACTTCGTGGGGTTGCAATTCAATTGCCTTTAATATCTCCATAAGAGTTTCCTGATGGGGCGCCGATTGTTGAATAAGCTCATAAATGGAGAGCCTAGTTGATGTGGTCCATAGAATTTGAGTAAGTCTAGTTTGAATCATGGCCACTGGTCTAGGTGGGGGCAACTATGTAGGATTCGGTTGAGGTTGTGACGTGGATGGAACTTCCCTGGTGGCTGTCGCGGGGGCAACTCCTGGGTGTCTCTTTTTTCTTGTCACAATGCTAATCATCCTAACATACCCCTCCATGGGGCAACTCTTTTGAACTTCATTGACATGCAGAGGTTTTGTTTGTGCATCATGTGTGGGTAAAGGATCTTTGAAAACACCCATTTGTTGGTTGTTGGGTGCGATGGGGTTATCCACTACCAATGTGTGATTGTCAATGAGGTCTTGCACTAAACCTTTAAACATCCAACAGAAATTAAGGTCATGCCCTTTCCTTCTGTGGAATCTACAAAAAATATCCTCTTTGTAGCCCTTAGGCTTTGGTGCATTAGGATCGATTTTTGGAATCTCTGGCAGATTAATCAAGTTTGTCGTTGACAAACGGTCAAAAAAGGAGTCCCTAGACTTAGTGTATGGTGTAAATTGTCGCTTAGGGTGACGCTGCTAATTTTGATCCTACTTTTTGTTATATTTCTCATAATTATTGTGAGGCATCGCCTGATAATTAGCCTTTGAATGTTGTGTTTCTTGGGCAGGTGTAGGGGCATTGATAGCAACTTGATTGCGCGGTGGGTGTCTATTGCGTATTCCCTGTTTTGGTGCTCTTATTCCACTCATTTTTCTTAGGCTTGGCAATTTTGCCATCCTGTATCTTGATCTCTTTGATAACTCTAGCTTGCGCCAGAGCTTCTTCTAAAGTGGTGTATTGTTGTAGCTGCAATAGCATAGATATATTTCACAAACAGCTCTTTGCGAACATTTGAGTTAGGTCAAACATAGGAGGGAGGTAGGACAAATTTGAAAGCACCGTCCTCCACTGATTCCCATATGCTACCATATATTCCTCCTCATACTGCTTGAGGCTAGCTAGATCATTAAGTGATGCCTTTTTCTTTGTATTGAAAGCAAAATGTTCTAGGAACATGTCCACTAGTTGATCCAAGTTGTAGATGCTATGCTTCGATAGATGTGTAAACCAATCCGAGGTAGATCTTGCGAATGTGGTTATGAATGTTCTCAGTAGCAATGCATCATTGTCTTGTATACCAAAGCATTGGCTCAAAAATTGAGTCACATGCTCTTGAGAATCTTCATCCCCTTTAAAGAGTGCCAACTGGGGCAGCTTGAAATGTTTAGGGTATGGAGGTGCTGGCACTGATGGATGCACCGGATGACTACGAAGTTGGCATAAGGTAGGCTTTTGGGGCCCAGCAGTCTTGAGTTCCATAGTCTCTAAGCATTCTAACAACACTTTGTATGCATTAGAGGACATAATCTCCTCCTCCTTGGTTTGTTCCCGCTGTGGGTTGCGGGGAACTTGAGGCCTTTGAATGGATAAATGGATAGCATCCCTTCTACCATGATAGGGCGTTTCAGCCCACTCTTCTTCTTGGTCATAATATTCATAATCTTCTTGAGGAGTGTTTGGCCTAGGCCTGTAAACATGGATGGGTGCCTGCAGAGGATGCCCATCACGGTTGTGGGGAGTGGCCTCCCGCTCAAGTCTAGAAGGTCTTGGAGGCAGTGCTTGCTGAATTCGCGAAGACCTGTCTCGCACTAAGGGGTTGTGCCTCACACATCTTAGATTGCTGTGCATGAGGAACTGGGGCTGTCTCAAGCGTATTTTTGTGAAGCAATTCAGCTGTTTGATGCTAAATGCGCTCTTGATTAAGGTGACACAAATGTTCTAATTGCTATTGTTCTTGCCTAAGCTACGTGATTTGCGCTTGGCGGGTGGCTAGTTGGGCAATGCCAAGTCATTTTGTTATGCCGTATATTGTTTAGGAGGCTTAGATGTCTCCCCTACATATCTATTTTGATCATGGTGCTCTGAGACCCCTATATGTTGCTTCCCTCTATCGAGGTTGGCAGCATTAACTTGAAGCTCTGGTCTCAATGAGCGATATGGATATAAAGCAAGTGCAGATGTGCATTGTTTTTGCACTGAGTACTTTTCTTGAGGAATGTAGTAATCCTCCTCATGCTCTCTATGGTATGCATAAAAAGTGTAGGCAGAATTGTCTTGCCCTGTCGAGAGAACCTGATTTTTTGGATATGGTCTATTGTGTCCGACATTAATCAGGGGTAAATTAGGAGCAACAAAATCATATGGTTATTCCTTTTGGAACCTTTGTTGTTCTAGAGCAGTACATAGTGCTTCATCAATAGGCCACCAAAAATGAACTTCCAAAGGAGGCCTCGTACTTAGACTAGGTGCTACATATTGGTTATTTTCTTGAAAAGATTCTTGTTGCTTAGGAGTTCCCCTTAGGGAGGGGGTTCTATAGTCTCGTCTATTGATGGCATGAGTTGGAGAGCCCTTCAAGGAGGTGCCTCTAGAGCCATGTTCTATGACTGTATGGGTTGGAGTGCCCCTCAAGGAGGTGCCTCTAGAGCCATGTTCGGCATGGTGTGAACTAACTTGTGAACCCTGTCGTCGAGGCGGGATGGCCAAGTCTTCAGGGCTATATCGGAGATGATTTGTCTCTCTTGGTGTATTTTTTGCAGCTTCTGCCTGTTATTGGGTTTGTCTATGAGTAAAAACCATGGTAATGTTAACCTAAAGATGTAAAAATTCTTTTTATGATTTTTTTTGTCTAAACAGAAAATAGCATACACACACAAGCAATGATTATCTCTTTTAAAGATTAATAGTGTGCCCTAAATCTAGTTTAGTGTGTTTTGTTGTTTGTTTGTTTTTTAAATTTTTTGTGAAACGTTTAAATGCAATTATGAAGGCTCTTATGACTCCCAAAATGGTCGCCCCTTCAATATACCATTGTCGGACCGATATACCAACCTCTCTATATACCCGCCATTACATGAGGGAGACTATAGGTACATGAGAGCAGATGATACGTGGAACATAGGCGGTACAGAATGGGAATCACTTTGTTTATGACACCTACCATAGAAGACTTATCCTCATGTGCTAGGAATCACCCTAGCTACACTCGGTCAGCTTTCGTCAGGATTTACGTCTAGCAACAGTCACGATCGGGGTAATGGATGCAATATCTCAAGCCAAAGTGATAATGGAATCCACCTTTGGTCTTGCTCAAGGGTTGGGGTTTTATGACCAACTCCTTATGTTTAAAATACCATGTGGTGTGTGGGGTTCATTTTAATGTGCAAAAATTGAAACAGGCAAACGAAAAAAGAAATCTTTCCCTAAGCCATACAAAACTAAAAACCAGAAAACAGAAAACAAAAATTTGATAGAAGATTTAAAAAAACCCCTACCTCTTCTCTGCCCAACAGGATGTTTCTGATTTTCTCTGAAAAATGCACAAAACTATACTCATCCCTACGTGAGGCGAATATCAGAAAAGTAATCGTTCCAGGGTGAGACGAATAGTATATTCGTCCCGGGGTGAAACGAATACCAATTCTATAATCGTCACTTGCAGAAATGAATAACAGTATGATGATTGAAAATAGGTCCCACATATAAGATGGGCAAACCAAAACGTTGTCGCCACTTACGTTGATAAAAGGTAGATTCCTCGCTGCTCCTCTAATGCTGCAAATTTGCGTTCAAAGAAACAAACAAAGAATCAGTAGCACCTATGTATGAAAAATAAAAGATGAATCTAACGATGGGTAAAATGAGTCCAAATAAACTGAAAACTTGACAAAAGCATAAACATGAAACTAGCTAAATATTACAAAAGAAATAGTCACCAAAAGCAATAAAGCGGGGGGTGCCCGAAGGCAAACCACCCATGGGTGAAACTTTGCTTCGACACCAATCCGCTTGGGATGGATCTGAAACCTGATGTGATGTGTTGTCAACAAATTGGTAGGATATTGTGGTCATAAAAATTGGTGTTGGTTCTTGATTCGTGCCTTCAAAATTCACCCACTAACCTCTCTTTCGATTAAGAGATTATGGATGTTGAAAACACAAATCACAAGTGAATTAGCAGCACTTCATCGCTCAAAATGCTCCTTCTCTGTATATTTTTTGGGTGAGGAAACTCACCATTTTATAGACCCAATGGGTCTCTTTGAATTAACATGCAAAAGTGTTTCTTTGCATGAATGCTTTTTGTGAAGAGAAGACTTCTTCTTGATCAAGGGCTTCTTAACTGCCTCTGTGCATGTCTTTGTATGTTTAGAAAAGCTCACTCACACTCCCATGCAATGAAGGGATAGCTAAGTGGCAAATCTGAGTTGTCTTAAAAATCTCACTCTCATTCCCATGCAGTGAAAGGAAAGTAAATTGGTAGATATGAGTTGTCAAAAGAACTCACTCGCACTCCTGTGCCATGAAAGAAAAGCTAAGTGGTAGTTTTGAGTTGTCATGCACCGAGATCTAACTTTTTGTTGGTCAAACCTGGTGTTCGTCCCACCCCGAAGCGAGCACTGGTAATCGTCTCTGGGTGAAACAAGTACTAATCCACACTCGTCCCTGGGTAGGATGAGTAAAAATCTGCACTCGTCCTTGGGTGGGACGAATAAGAAGTAGAGTGTCTAAAAGGTGCCAAATTGATTTTTGACTTTTAAAACTACTGTGTGAGTGGTTAGAACCACTGTTTTAACCTCTATGGCTGCCCTGGGGGCTGTGTGTGTTAGTGTGATCAGTGCTTGTTGTCACGTAATCGGATTGGTGCTATTTTGTTGTCTACAGGTAGGTCTAGTGAGTTAGACTAAAGTGTTGAGGCCTAGGAATGACAACATCCCAACTTCCAATATGAAACTCATGCCACCGTTGATCAAAGCCCATTTGACGATGTCCTCTTTTGTTCATTTGCCACTTCATCATTAGCGTCTACCCATGAGACCTGATCTTGACATGGTTAAGCCGAGAAGGTTTCACATACTTTCTCGGGGTGCTTTGTAGCTTGGAGAGAATGATACATGGCAATGATGTGAAATATTTCATGGAAAAGGCAATCCGCTTGGCATAGTGGTCCACCAACTTGGGTGAGAACCCCTCAAGAACCAATTGGAGCTTGTGAGTCACCATGGGAAGATTAGAGAGTACAAACATTAGGTCTAGAATGGTTAGTTCTAATATTATGGGTAAAGGAGTTCCTCCACACATGAATAGTGGTTTCATGAACCCCCTTATTGGTGAGCCAATACACCACTTTGTTCCCTTCCCGGTATTGATATTAGATGACAATGTGGGTGTTGTAGACACCAAAACAGAACCAATTCGATTATGTGACTGCAAACATTGATCACTTTGACACACATAGCCCCCAGGGCAGCCCTCAGAGGTTAAATAGTGGTCCTAACCACTTTTGTAGCAATTTTGTAATGTCAAAAGGCAATTTGGCACATTCAGGAACTTTGCTTAGTATCCGTCCCACCCTAGGACGAATTCAAATTGGGATCCATCTCACCCAAGGACGAATTCTGAATTTGCACATGGTTAGGATGAATTCTAGGTTCAAAGGGCAAAAAGAAAAATGGTGCCAAGTGGCAGCCGAGGACAGCCAATTAATGCCTCCTGCCTTGCATGCGTGTGTAGGTGGGCAGATTGGATGTTAGAGGACTGTCACAAGGACAGTCATGGAAGCCCAAGTCATGGAGGACATTCCTCCCTCATGGGAAAGCATGACTGCCACATGGCACCTATGCATGCCCCTCCAAAGAGACCCCCTGGGTATATAAAATGGTGAACTTTCTCACTCAAAAAGAGGACAAGTTGAAGGCATTTTCAAGCAATGAAGTGCTGCCAAATTGAATGCCATATTTTACCCTTTTGATTCATCTCTTCTACATCCTTGATATCTTTCGCAAGGGAGGTCATTGGGTGGTTATTGTAAGTGTGAATTCAGACCCAAAACCTGACATTTTACCACATTGATCTACCAATTCACAGACAACCCATTACAAGAGATTTTGGGCCCATCCCGAGTGGATTGGTTCCGAAATCAGATTCTAACGATGGGCGGCCTGCTCGGGTGCCCCGCACTTCTTAGTTTAATTTTAATTTGTTCTTTTGTCACTTGTTTATCTTCCATTCCATTTTATGCTATTTAGATAGTTTATAATTTTGATTTCAGGATGTTTTGATCAAATCTTATAATGTTTTGTCGCTTTTGTTGTCCTCACTAACTTGCAGGTCAAATTGGGTAAATTGGGGAAATCCGACCATCTGGGTCATCCCAAAATGCCCCCAATTAGCTAACCCCTATGTTTGCAGGTCTTTTGGAGATCCCGAGATGCGACATTTTGGTAGCATCACTTTGGTGCTTTGTCGCAGGCGAATTCATCCTACCCGGGGATGAATTACAGTAGAATTCATCTTGCCCAGGGACGAATTACAGTCAAATCCAAATCGGTGGCATTTTTTCTGACTGTTTTGATGGCAGTGGCCCTCTGGTAATGTTCCCTGGTTCCTGTCAAACTTGCAAGTTGTTTAGAATCAGTTCATTCATCATTTTATTCAATTTTATGCATACATCCTTCATCGTTTTTAGAGAATAAATGTTTCATATTTGTAGTAGGTGCTACTAAAATTTTTGTTTTTTCTTTGGATGCAGGAGGAGCAGCAAGGATCAAGGATTCATTTACACAAGCGGCAACAACACTTTGGCCCATCCATTTTGCATGTGGGCATGCAGAAGAGAGATGACTTTCCATTGATGTGACTAATATACAAGTTTGATGCTCCTTTCCCCTAAAAAGGGAGGAAGCTAATTGTAACAGAATTTGAAATACATCAATAAAAGAAGAGGGTTGTTTCGTTCCATTTTGGGTTCCAATTTGCTTACGCTTTGTCCATTTTACGCATTTCTAATTTGTAGCATTAAGTTTAAGTTTCATTCTTGCATCGTGTTTGGGGTTTTCCCTTTTTGTTTTTTGAAATATTGTGCTTTAGTTGCGATCATGGTGGGACTCTGTCCCCTGGTTTTTGAGATCAAGAAACTGATCAAAAATTTTATGTTTTTGTGCTCACAGGTACCATTTTTTTGAACTCTAACTGTTATTCATTTTTTCCTGTGGCGAATACCTTATTGTAATTCGTCTGACCCTGAGACAAATTCTAATTCATCTCAGACAGGGACAAATTTTGTACTGTAATTCATCTCACTCAGGGACAAATTTCTGTCTATGCATATTCAGGGCCGAGGATTAGAAATAGCAAGTCTAGGCAGAGAAAAGGTAAGGGTCTTAAACTGTTCCTATCATTTTTTGTTTTTTTGTTTCTATTTTCTATCAAATTTGCCTTCTTAAGGAAAGTAATTGCTTCTGCCTATTTTAATTTTTAATAAAAAGAACCACACACACATCACATGGCATTTTTAAACCAAGGAGATGGTCGTAAGACCCTAGCCCTTGATCAAGACCAACGATGGGTTCATCACCACCTTGGCTTGATTTTTGCATCCATTTACCCCGATTGTCATTGTTGCTCGACGTAAATCCTGACAAAAGCTAATCGAGTGTCGTTGGGGTGATTCCTAATGTGCAAGGATAAGTCTTCTATGGTAGGTGTCATAAATAGGACAATCTCCCTTCCATACCGCCTATGTACCACATACCATCTACTCTCACATACCTAGAGTTTCCCTCTTGTAAGGGCAGGTATATAGAGAGGTTGGTATATCAACTTGGCAATGGTATATTGAAGGGGAGACCATTTATGGGAGTCATATAAGCCAACATTCTACATTTAAACATTCTGCAAAACATTCAAAAATAAAACAAAATCATAAAAATGCACTAAAACCAGTCTAGGACACACCATTAATCTTTAAAAGAGATAATCACCGTTTGTGTATGTGTGTGTTCATTTTTGCTTAGTGTAACAAAAAAAAAAATCAAAAAATATTAAAAGAGATAAATATCTGCTTATCTTTTAGAAGAGCACCACCATGGTGTACAACCGTAGCCAAGCCCAATCAAGGGTAGAAGCTGTGGAAAGTGTACAAAGAGTGGGCACAAGTCGTCTTCGCTTTAGCCCTAAGGACTTGGCCATACCGCCTTGGCGGTCTGGACTACAAGAGAGTCCACATCATTCCATGTCAAGGTGGAATTATAGGGACACTCCTCTAGGGGATACGCCCATTCAGCACAGCCACTTTCGGGAAGAATATTTACATGTGGCACTTAACATAGATAGAAGACCTACTTTAGAGGCTAGATATGAGTGGCCACCACATGATGAAGTGCTAGAGAGGCATAGTTTCCATGAGGAGAGGCAACGTGATTTTGGCATCTCCTTTGCCTCCCATCATTGTTATAACCAATAGACAAAACCTAGAGCGTAGGGCTCCCCAAACAGGGCGAGCTAACTTCGCCCGACCCTTTCACACCCATGAAAGGGAGTATGAGGAAGACCATCACATTCCTCGAGAGCAATATATAGTGTAGGAGCCTTGCGCTTCCACACCTAGTAGATACCATGGTCACACATTGAGGCCAGAGCCTCAGGTAAATGCCGCCAACCTCGATAGAGGGAAGCGACCCATTGAAATATCGGATCATCACGATCAAGGCAAATACATAGGAGAAACATTCAAACCTCCTAGGCCCAAGATGGCAGACCAAATTGACCTGGTAGTCGCCAGACATGCGGCCGACCAAGCCCAGATCACGTGGCTTGAGCAAGATCAATAGCAGTTAGAGTGCTTATACTGCCTTAACAAAGACCGCATTCAGCGCCAAGCAGACGAGCTACTTTATAACCTACCTGAGAGGGTTCCAACCCCTCGCACCCAAAAAGCAGAACCATATGAGAGGCATAATCCCTTGGTGCAGGATAAGTCTCCACGACATCGTCAAGTTTTGCCTCTGAGACCCCATAGACCTGAGAGGGAGGCCACTCCCCGAAACAATGATGGGTACCCTCCGTGGGGACCCACTCAAGGTCATAGGTCTCGCCCAGAGACTCCTCAGGAAGTTTATGAGGAGTATGAACAAGAATTAGAATGGGCCAAAATGTCGTATCAAGGTGGAGGGGCTTCTATCTGGCCACCCCTCCATAGGCCTCCAGCCTCCCACAACTCACAACGAGAGAAAACAAAAGAGGAAGAGATTAAATCTTCTGATGCATACAAAATGTTGTTAGAGCATTTGGAGTCTATGAAAACCAAAGCTTCTAGGCCACAAAAGCCCATGTTATGCCAACTCCACAGTCACCCTATGCATCTGTCAGTGCCTGCACCTTATTACCCCAGGATGGCAAAATTGCCAAACCTAAAAATAAAGAGTGGAACAAAAACACAAAGACGGGGACTACACAACAAAAACCTACTGTGGTTAATCAAGTTGCGATAAATGTCCCTAAGCCTGCACAAGAAATACAACCTCAAAAGGCTAATTATCAGGTAGTACCTCCTAATAATTATGAAAGAGAAAATAAAAAATAGGAGCAAGATCAGCAGTGTCACCCTAAGCGACAATACACCCCTTATACGGAGTCTAGGGACTCCCTTTTTGACCGCTTGTCAGTCACAAATTTAATCACCCTTCCAGAGATCCAAACCATAGATCCTAACACTCCCAAGCCTAAGGGATACAAAGAGGATTTGTATTGTAGGTTCCACAAGCGAAGGGGACATGACCTGAACGCATGCTAGAAATTCAAAGGATTGATACAAGAATTGATTGATAATAAAACATTTGTGGTGGACAACCCCATAGCACCAAATAACCAACATATGGGAGTCTTCAAGGATCCCTTGCCTGCCCATGAGGCATAAGAAAAACCCCTTTAGGTCAATGAGGTGCGACATAATTTCCCCATGCAAAGGTATGTGGGAATGATCAGCATAGTGACCAGGAACAAGAAATACCAAGGAGTTGCCCCCGAGGCAGCTACAAGAGAAGTTCTAGCAACGTTGCAACCTCAACAACACCCTATGTAGTTACCTCCGCCTAGACCCGAGGTCACAATACGGACTAAACTCATGTAGATTTTGCGGACCACGTCGGCTAGGCTCTCCATATATGAGCTTATATAGCAATTAGCACCCCATCAAGAGGCTCTCATGGAGATTTTGAAAGCCATCGAGTTGCAGCCCCACAAAGTGAATTCTTTCAATAACTTCGTGGGACATGTTAAACGATGCACGGAGCTAGTCATTACCTTTCGAGAAGATGAAGTTAAATTAGTATTTGATGACATGGCAAATCCACCCCTGCATGTTATCGCGCGGGTCAACGGGATCCTATATAAGAGGGTGTTGGTAGACACTGGCTCATCTAGTAACATAATTACTACAGTAGCATTGAAACATCTGATGCTACCAGCCTCTCACATCACTGCTTCCACTTACACACTATGAGCATTCAATGATACGATATGCTCGACAGTTGGCATGATTGTTCTACCCATTCAGGTAGGACAAAAGACGATACCTACATTGTGCCATATTTTGGAAGGCAAGATGGCATACAACATATTGCTAGGGCGACCATGGATCAGGGACATGAAGTGTGTCCCTTCGATAGCTCACTAGTGTTTGAAGTATGCATTTGAAGGAGAAGTACATGTAGTCCCGATGGACTTAGAACCCTTCAAATATTACAATGCGGTGCAGTTGATGCCGCAATCGACCCTCCCATCGACGCACTTGGATTTCTAGTTAAATCCATCTAGACAAGGTTCGATGCTACAGGCACCACTGGTGACTAATCAATCAAAACCCCAACCAGGTGCATCTTCATCATCCGCTCCTTCACTACCAATGCCACCTATCATGGCTAAACAGAAGGACAAAGGGAAACAAATCCTGGAAGAGGCTCAACCCCTAGAAGAGGTGCTACCAACAATATCAACCATCTCAACCGAAGAGATACCTAGCATAGTGGAAGCTGAGGCTCCTAGTCCACCCAACATGGAATGGACTCCGAAATGGCTTCCGTTCCCTCCCTCTCAATCACCAACAATTACTGTTGAAATGGCTAGCACGGGCTTGGGGGAGTATCTAGTGTAGAATGTTGTAGCGACGCCCATGCTAGAGTCAGTGCAAGACATGGGGAGACCTTGCCTCCCCATCAGGACAGTTGTTCCTTTAAGCTACCCACCGAACCAGACCAATTTTGTGTATGGGGGACTTGACCATGGTGCTAAACCATGCATGCAAAAGGACGAGGATGAAGAGACTTTTGCAAAAAATGTCAACTATCTATCTAACTTGGACTTCACTTTGAGATATCTTGGCCAATGCAATTGGCATGGATACGGGCTAGGCAAGTATGAGCAAGGAGTGTGTGTCCTTTACCAGCCAAGGTACCAAATGCCTTATGACAAGTCGGGAGTAGGGTTCAACCACCCCCTGCCCTTAGACATCTTGGTGGAAAACATGTAAGGCCTAGGAATAGGCAACAAGGGTGGATTGGCATCAGATCCTTATGCCAACCCAAACACAACATATACATTGGGATATTACCTCCCATGGTCAACAACCACCCTTGGTAACATCAGTAATCCTTCTCCTTTGCTAGAGAGAGGTGAAATTTTGGGAACTCACTTTCAAGGAGAGCATAAACAGTGTCTAGAAGGATCTTCGAAGGATGAAGCAAAACATGAACCAGTGTCATATGATCCTTTCAAATCTAATAGTGATCACTCACAAGTGATTCCCATGAATAACTGGTAAGAGATATTTTTAAATTTGTTCCCTCTAGAGGCTCCAATCGAGCCAGTTTCGAGTCAAGAGAATTAGGTCCCCCCATTGAGTGTGGAACAACCGCAATGGGACCAGATTAATTTGCTAGAACAAGATGAGCCTCAGATGTCTCAAGCAATTATTGGAGCCAATGAGGGTTTTTGGATCTTCGACAGCGATTCGAAAGATGAAACTGAGATGGCCTATCTCAACCACATGTGGCAAATGCAACAAAGATACCCTTTGAGGATTAATGACATATTTGCACACATGGGAATAGTGCTAGGGCATGAGTGGTATGTAGACCCAGTAGAGCACTTTCCACTCTGAGACCCTAGGGTGATATCAATGTCGAGGGCAGACCCTGTCCTCTTATTAGCACACAGGGCTAATCCATTCATGCCAGTACCTACAGAACCAGATCCAAAACATAGAGAACATCCAGAATGTTTGAGTCATCACACCCACTGTAATGGAGACCAAATTCATTTCATCCACATGATCTCCATTGACTTGACCGCACCCATCCGCAATTCGTCCGATCCAGCATGGTCATTGCATCTAGACATAGATGCCATCGACTAGGATCGCGTCAATTCACCTCTCTCCCCATCAGAGTACTGGCCTTTCGATAAAATGCCTCATTTTACCCTAGGGACAACTCAAGATATATTTCAGGCTGAAGAGGAATTTGAGGTTCCCAATGCAGATTTAAACTTAGCTAATGATATCCATTTGATCTCGACTCCACATCAGTTGGAGGATGGATCCCACATGTCGATCGAGGAGACGACTGACGTAGACATCGGCTTAGATCCAATGAATCCATAGATTATCAAGTTGGGGGTAAGCTTATCCCTTGAAGAGCAAGTCGACTACATTGCTGAGAGTTGGAAAAAGGACAAGCATCCTCCCTACCCAATTCCCCAAGAATCCCAAGTTCTCAAAAAGTTGCAAACATCAAAATTTTGCAAAACGTCAAAAATCCAAAAATTTGACATCATCCCCAGAGTGCATACATCAAAAAGCACATACAATAGTGATTCTTATCACTCGAATCCAAATCCCTTGCTCAAAAGAAAAACATATAAAAATAAACAGTGATTTTTATCACTACCAATGAGCAAGTATCCCAATACAATTGAAGAAAAGAAGGGAGTCAAACTTGAATCCCTGGAACTCTCAGCATTTTGATAGGTCATGAGGCAAACCTCAGTACCGATTTAGTGGATAGCCTATCAGTCACTGGTGGTAAATTTCCTGCATGACGATATATTTGTCACATTAACTTGTGTACATATCAATGTTTGCATGTGGATGAGCTAGCTTATGACATCCTAGATAGCACCACAGAATAATCTGACTAAATACAATAAAGGAGTTAGTGGAGCTAATTAGGTGATCCTCAGTATAGGTTTGGTTGACAGCCTATCTAGCACTGGCGGTATCCTGACAAATACCACATAAATGAACTCAATTACACACACAGGGATGTGAAATAAATTGGTCAAAAACAAGTTCGATTCATACCTTGTTCAAAAGTTTTGTTAGATAAAGTACTGTCGTGGCTAGTGAGTTAAAACCGTCTGAGTCTCAGAAAATCATAGCTACATTTCTAAACCAACTGCGCTACTTTTCATCCTTACAATACCATCAAAAAATACAAAAAAAACCCATGTATACATACAAAGTCATTTACCATAGCAATCACCTAAAATACAAAAAAAACGGAGTCCTAAACAATCTATGGTGCCATAACCAAACATCACAAATTTCATTCATCCATTTCATTTTTGCATATCACATATAAATAAAAAATAGTTGCATTTATCATAACATGTGCATCCATCAAAATAAATTAACATGCATACATCCATATTCATCAACCATCATGCATAAGATCAAATCATCAAATGTGCATAACCAAAATAAAGCCGATATATATAAACTGGTCCTCTGACCCCACAATCATACAACAAAACCACCCATCCTAAGGCGTCGGCCACCATGATCATGCAGGATCGGTGCGATGGGAACTACCCCCCGTGGTGTGGGTCCTATGGGACCCCTCAGGGCGGCTACTGCTAGCCCCCGCATCACGCCTACTGCCCCCTCCCTCATCCAGTCTCCTACGATGAGATGATGTTGACTACTCAGTATCACTGCCCCTCGTTCGACATGACGATCCACATCTCGACAGCTCAGGTAGCTTCCCATTGAGGCCGATGACCTCCCCCTCCAAATCCATCTGGTGTCAGAACCACTCTGCCTCCCATCGATGATAGTAAGCTAATGCATCATAACGCTATGCCAAAACCCTATCCCTCTTTACCAGCTACATCTATAGGATATCCCTCTCCCATGCAGCATTAGTATCCCCCTCCTATCGACGAGACACCACCCATGCACTCTCTCGCTCTACTAGCTGAGCCCGCACGAGATCCCTCAACCATAGCACATCCCCCAACTCCTGATCTCGCCTTAGTAGCAGCTCTACAAACCATGCATTCTCAGTGCATACCTTAGACTCCATCTCCTTCACATCCACCTGAGGCATGGGACTCTCTGGAATAGCAGCCTGCCCTGGCTCCCAATGCTCTACCATGTCCTGCATCTCTGGCTGATCTAGAGCCCCAAAATCCACATCCTCACCCTCCACCTCCACCATGTTTGCATCCTCCAAAGGAGCTCCCCAATCATCCCCTAGTGCCTCAGCACCCTCCTCGCCTGCCGCTGCCACCTCCGTGCCTCCCAGTGGCCCCTCTCCTCGCCATCGTTGCAGTACCCACCACTGGTCATAATCAGTGGTAGTCTCGATGTCATCCAAATCTAGGACATCGATCACTACGTCTGAATCCTCGCCTAGTGGCACAATGACCAATCGGTCCAGAGTCCTCTCATCCCCCTGGTGCTGATAGACCACGGGCTCACTAGACAACCCATAGCACACCCCAAACTGTCATGTCACCCGACTGTACAAGAATAACTCATGCTCGGTCCCATGTCGCCCAATCAGCCATCGCTCCCTCCATACCCGTTGAAGCCACTCTCCAACCTTCGGCTAGGCTGGACAGTCTCGATAAGGGCACCAAACCACCTCCCCTAGAGTAAGCCGAGAGAAGGCATCGACATAGTGCCCTATAGCACCTGCCCACCATCGACTTTGCCCTTGCTCCCCGGACTGCCACCATAGAACTGCATAACCTATCTCCCTATCCTCCATCTCCACCCGAGTCATCCATGGTAACCCGGCTAGCTTCTCCACTGCTATGTGCTGCCAAGCCCATCACTGCAACAAGTAGCTACAACTAATCGCCTTTCACTATCGATAGTGGACCTCATACAGCTCCCCACAGAGCTGTGCCAATAGTGTCTGTCCCCATCTCATGATAACTGGTGCCTCTATTGGGCACTCTACCAAATGCCAAACCAAATCCAACAGGTTCCATGGGAACCTCGTGCCTGAAGAGTCAGGTAACAGCATGTTGGACATGAGGCCCATAAGGAATGCGTGCCTCACACCCAACAACCCCCTCTCCAGCCACCATAGGACCAAAATCCTGCCAATCTAGCAATCGCTCTCTGCCCTCTCCAATGGATCCTCCACACCTAGCTCTTCCCCATGCCCGAAGCATCTCGTCAACACAGTTGTTCGCTGGTCATGTGGCGATGTCCTGATCGGCAGTCCATCTATCAGAATCCGTAGAAGTCTATAGATATCCTCCAAGGTCACAGTCATCTCCCCTATTGGGAGATGGAAGGTGTTGGTCCACGAATCCCAAAGATTTATCAGGGCCATCAAATAGGCCTGATCCATGACCACATGCTCCAGTCGAGCCACCTGATTGAGCCCAAGGGCATCAAGCCACTCCCAGTCAGCTACAGTCAGTGCCCCCCGCATTTAAGTAAAAGTAGTGGGTACACGGTACCGACTCCTAACAACCTGCAAAAGAAAATAATTCAAAAAATTAAAATCATGGAAAAGAATTGTACATCAATAACATGAATATACAACATTGCCTACCAATGTACAACAAAAAACAAACACAAAAATTCAACAAAAAATTAATTTTTTAGTTCTAGGGTTTCTAATCCTAACTAATTAATTTAAAACAAAACAAACATTCAAAATTTCAAACAAAAATTAATTTTTCAGTTTTAGGGTTTTTAATCCTAATTGATAAATTCCAAAAATAAAATACAACAAAACAAAAATAAAAAATTAATTTTTTAGTCCTAGGGTTTCTAATCCTAACTGATTAATTTAAAAACAAAACAAACATTCAAAATTCAAAAATTAATTTTTCAGTCCTAGGGTTTCTAATCCTAACTGATTAATTTAAAAAAAAAAAAACAAAACAAAAATTCAAAAAAACAAACATTACGTCTTAGGGTTTTACGTTCCGTTTATCCTAGGGTTTAGTTAAAAGAAAAATAAAACAATTTTTACCTAGGTTTTTCACTACGTTTAGTTGTAAACTAAGTCTTAGTTATCTTCAGCTCGATTTCAGGATTTAAGTTTTAAAATTTTGAAAAACATTATCACAAAGAAAATTAAACAAAACACTTGCAGTTTTAAACAAAAGTAATAAATCTAGGGAGCACTTACTGGTCTCGCTTCGGCTCCGTCGCTCGATCCGGTTTGTGCACTCATGATGGAAGGGAAATCTGGCAGCGCTTCGCTTCATAGAATTAACCTCCTCCTCCCTAGAGCTCCAAATTGCAAGAAAAATCAGATGCAAATGAGCCCAAACCCTAGTTTTGGCCTTTATATAGGCCTTTTGAGCTTAAATTCATCTTCCCCTAGGACGAGCCTAGGACGAGCGCTCTGGTTAGCGCTCGTCCCACCCTGGGATGAATTCAAGGCAAAAATTTCAAAAAACATCAAAAATTGAACAAAAATGCACTAAAACAGCTAATAAACTTGCCCGATGAGAGTGTTGTTGCACTTGACATCCCGGGCATGCAAAAAATATGTTGGGGTCACAAATTGTCACTATCCTACTCCCTAAGAAGGCTACTTTAGCTGGACCGCTCCACGGGAGGAAGAATTTTTGCCAATTTTAGCTCCAAAAAGTGTCACAAAAAGGGTTACCACCCACCAAAAATAGGTCTATATGTAAAAAAAATTGCACATTTTTAACGCTAAACCATCTAAAGGAACCCTTGCACAAGTCATATTGGGTCAAGCGACTTGTCACTTTTCTCACGAAGGTCATTCCCTCATTGATTCGTCGCTTGAGGGGGTAGTCACACTTAGTCACCAATCAGAAAACACACACCCAATTAAGGAAAACGACATGCATTCAAAGAATCATTGACAAAGACAATTACGCTCCTGCTTGGGGTAGTAAACAAGCAACAATCACAATCTGATCAAATCACTTGGCATTTCATGAATCATGAACTCAAGGTTCTCACAGACAAAGGTTGCGCCCTTTGCCTATTCATGACTGATCAATGTCCAAGGTCAAGTAACACCTCACCGAAAAATGTTAACACTTGAATTGAGTGCCTTCGCTCGTCAGAAGCAAGGATTCAAGAATGCATGCCCTTTCCATACTTGGGGCATCAAGAGTTGGTTAGGTTACCAAGAAACCCTAATCATTAGTGCTTTGGTTATCTATTTTTGCTCAGCACTGCGCCATGCACAATGCATCCCAAAAAGGGGCATCTGTAGACACCAAAATAGCACCAATATGATTATGTGACTACAAACACTGATCGCTTTGACACACACAGCCCCTAGGGCAGCCCTCAGAGGTTAAATAGTGGTCCTAACCACTTTTGTAGCAATTTTGTAAGGTCAAAAGGTAATTTGGCACATTCAGGCACTTTGCTCAGTATCCATCCCACCCAGGGACGAATTCAAATTGGGATCCATCTCACCCAGGGACGAATTTTGAATTCACACTTGGTCAAGACGAATTCCAGGTTCAACGAGCAAAAAGAAAAATGGCACCAAGTGGCAGCCGAGGACAATCAATTAATACCTCCTCCCTTGCATGTGCGTGTAGGTGGGTAGATTGGACGTTAGAGGACTGTCACAAGGGCAGTCATGGAGGAATTTCCTACCTCATGGGAAGGCATGACTGCCACATGGCACCTATACATGCCCCTCCAAAGAGACCCCCTAGGTCTATAAAATGGTGAACTTTCTCACCCAAAAAGAGGACAAGTTGGAGGCATTTTCAAGCAACAAAGTGCTGCCAAATTGAATACCATGTTTTACCATTTTGATTCATCTCTTCCACATCCTTGATCTCTTTCGCAAGAGAGGTCATTGGGTGGTTATTGGAAGTGTGAATCCGGACCCAAAACCCGACATTTGACCACACTGATCTACCAATTCGTTGACAACCCATTACAAGAGATTTTGGGCCCATCCCAAGTGGATTGGTGCCGAAATCAGATTCTAATAGTGGGCAGCCCGCCCAGGTGCCCCGCACTTCTTAGTTTCATTTTAATTTGTTCTTTTGTCACTTGTTTATCTTCCATTCCATTTTATGTTGTTTAGATAGTTTATAATTTCGATTTTAGGATGTTTTGATCAAATCTTATCATGTTTTGTCGCTTTTGTTGTCCCCACTAACTTGCAGGTAATGACATCAAATTCCCATTGATGGAGGTCAAATTGGGGAAATCCAACCATCTGGGTCGTCCCAAAATACCCCCAATTAGCTAACCCCTATGTTTGCAGGTCTTTTGGAGATCTTGAGACACGACATTTGGGAATCATCACTTTGGTGCTTTGTCGTAGGCGAATTCATCCTACCCGGGGACAAATTACAGTAGAATTCATCCTGCCCAGGGACGAATTACAGTCAAATCTAAATCGGCAATGTTTTTTCGATTGTTTTGATGGCAGTGGCCCTCTGGTAATGTTCCCTGGTTCCTGTCAAACTTGCAAGTTGTTTAGAATCAGTTCATTCATCATTTTATTCAATTTTATGCATACATCCTTCATCGTTTTTAGAGAATAAATGTTTCAAATTTGCAGTAGGTGCTACTAATAATTTTGTTGTTTCTTTGGATGCAGAAGGAGCAGCAAGGATCAAGGATTCATTTACACAAGCGGTGGCAACACTTTGGCCCGCCCATTTTGCATGTGGGCACGCGGAAGAGAGATGACTTTCCATTGATGTGACTAAGAGACAAGTTTGATGCTCCTTTCCCCTAAAAAGGGAGGAAGCTAATTGTAACCGAATTTGAAATACATCAATAAAAGAAGAGGGTTATTTTGTTCCATTTTGAGTTCCAATTTGATTATGCTTTATCCATTTTACGCATTTCTAATTTGTAGCATTAAGTTTAAGTTTTGTTCTTGCATCGTGTTTGGGGTTTTCCCTTTTTGTTTTTCGGAATCTCGTGCTTTCAGGTGTATCTAGTTATGAGGGCTCTACATTCCTGGATAATATTTACCAAAGACCAGGAAGGGTTAGCAATTCCTCTAAGGAAGTTAATTATGTGGATAGAGTCTCCTTCAATGATCATATGGACAATGCTCATATTGTCGATGAGTTGGAGGCTTTGGAAAATAGCTCTGGACTTAGCCATATTGTTCGTTTGAGTCCCCAAATTTTTTGAAAAGGTATGTAAGATTTTTTCCATACCTCCCCCACCAGCGTTGCCTGGATTCCCTTTAGCCACCCCATCGAAGTTGAGTTTGAGCCACCCTGGCGGTGGGGGAATCCACCTGATAGATGACCTATTGATAGAAATAAGAGGTGCACTAGAAATGTTAGTGAGATTAAATTTCTTGGTGAGGGACATCTCCAGACTAGGGAGAAGCTTCAGGGGAAGAGACAATGGAAGCATGAAAATTTATCTATAATGACTTTTCTATATTAAATTCAATATTCATGTAATAAAATGTTAAAATATATATTTCTAATTGAGGCAATAGAAATTCTTTTATAATTACAGTTTAAACATGAAAAGTATGTTAATTATGAGAGAAGTATAAATTTTATATTTCAAATAGATGAACAATATATTATTTCCTAAAATAGTGAACAAGATAGTATCATTGTTTACGTAAACATTGACTAGTCCACAAAAATGACCATTGGAAAAAACATTAATCAAAGAAATAATTGATAAGGGTCCTCTTGAGAGTCAACAAGGTTTGAAACTAATTATGGGTATAAAAGAGTCACCATATTCACTATATATTTGTAATGATTAATACAAAAAAGTTGCATTGATACAAAGTAATTTTCATTATTCCATACAAGACAAAGTCCATTACTTTGGCTTCTTTCAAGTAGATAAAATCTCTAAGAGATTGGAATACTAACCTAACAACATAGTTTTCTCAAGCATGATTCAACTCACAAATATTCCAAGAGATGGTATTCTTTTGTGCTTGGATTTGAGGTTCATATTCTCTATAAAATATTTAAGAGAACTGAATAAATTATGCAAAAATTCTTTATCCATGGATAGGAAAGAAGAGCCAAAAGTATATGACTTATAATTAGAAATATCCCCTTAGACTCCTCAAATTTTAGATAAGTAGGACTATGAGAGTGGGAGTACCAATTCAATTTCTTACATAGGGAAAAAAAAATCTCATGAAATATAGCTTACCCCTAATGGATCTAGGAGGGAAACATATTAATAACTTTTAGTTCTCCAATCTACATAGAAAATACTAAATTATAAGGTTTTAGCTAGAAAATATTTTATGGAGTGTGCATGGTATTTTATGTGACTATAAGGGATTGATTACACTCTACCTCCATTTTTTGAGCAAAGGTAGATCTAGCTTCTATTTTGTGCTTATTTGTTATCATTTATTGTCTATATTATATGATCATGTAACCATTTTTGCTATTAGGCTAAGGTCTAGAAGTTTCTTCTTACAAAACAGTAGAAGTTCATACCAAAATTAGGCTATCCTATATTTTATAGTTGGAGTTCTAATAATAAAAATAGGTGTTAGAAAGAGTAGTATAAATCACCTTTTGTGTGAAGAATTGAAAATAAATTTGAATATTAACAATTTTGTTGAGTTTATCACTTAGGATGACATCCATGCAAACATTTTTATGGGGTCTAGTGGCATAAAATCTCTCTTTTTCATAAAAATGAAATGCCCTAATGTCCTAACCAATTTATCAAGATGGCCCTATAATGGGATAGGGAGACCAATAATTTTTAATTCTATATACTAATTGTTGAAACTTCATATCTAGATTATTTTCCTCCATATTTATTTTTCACTTTTAATATGATTCTATTTTTAAAATATTCCTTCATTTTTTTTCATACTCCATCTCTATCTCATTTCCATTTTACTTTCCATATTCTCATACTTCTATTTTCCTTCACATTTTTTCCCTCTTAATTTTTCTCTCTCATTTTGTCCTTTTGAATCTTACAATTTTGTTTTCCATTTAAAAAAATAATAATTATATCTTTTTATATATGTCAAATTTCTATACTATTTCTACAATGCATATGAAAAACCATATGTTTAAAAAATGTAATGAATTTTATTAATATTATTATTTTAAATCTAGAGCATTTTTTTAATACATATTTAATTAAATATAACTACAAGCAACATTTATTTTCATTTAATTCAAATTAATGTATTATAGTTTATATTATAACCTTTAGTTCTAATGAATGCAATATAAACTACCAGTGTAGTTTATGTTAAACTATAGCTTTAACCAAGTGAATCTTGGTCCTCCCTAAATATATCAAATTTAACTTTGATTGTGCCTCTAAAGGAAACCCCACGAAAGTTGGTGCAAGAGGTGTGTTTTGAAATCATAGTGGATATATCATTTTGGCCTTTGCTAAAAGCCTTGGGTCCTAGATCTACCACTTTATGGAAGCTGGAGAATTCTTCCAAGGGACGGTGCTTCTCCCTTCTTGTAGAAAAATTATTAGCAAAGGAGACTCATTAAACATTATCAATATGATCTCTAGATTGCAAGTCCCTAGCTAGAATATTGCTAATATGGTCGAGGAAGCTAATTGGATTCTTTGTGGCATGGGATGTATTCAGGTGAGACATACATATAGGGAAGGTAACAAGGTGGTTGACTTCCTTGCCAACATGGGGTTGCTCCAATCCAGGCTATCCATTTGAAGGGATAATATCCCATAGGGCCTAATTTAGATTGATGAATGATGGTTGATCTATCGATGTCCCTGATGGTTTTGCATAGGTTGCTTGCCTTCATGTTGGATGTCTAGTTTTTTTCTTAATTGGCTATCCCTCTATTAATTGGCTAAATGAATCCAATGTGGCATCTTTTTGCCACTGAGATAATGAGTTGGATGGTCTCTCTTATTGGACAAAAGTGACGACATTCCAAGTGGTTCTCAAACTAGGATTTTTGGTTGTTTTGTGTTATATGTTGGTTGTCACTAATATATTTTTAGATGTTTTTGGGATATTGTGGAGTTGAAGGCTATCTTAGACTAGGAGCAATAGGAGGTCATAATGTCTTATCTACATAAGTTGTTTGAAGGAGGTGAGAATATGTTCTACCCCCTCTCTAATTGATTCCTCCTTGTTCATCTCTAGCCATGGACTACAATTGGTGTCTCTTAGTTGGGGTGTTATTTTTTTGGGTCTTTTTCGTGTCCTCTTATCTTATGGTTTTTTGGTTTAGTTTTAGTTAAAGGTAGGGCCTTATGTTAGGGTAGCAACTTCTTGTCATTTTTCTATCTCTTTTGGTTGTAAAAATTTTCCCTTTATAAAATTGTAAAAGGTTCTAAGATCCTTTCAAAACAACTTCTTGAACTAATAATATTAACACCAATATTCACTACATACCGTTATAAACTACCAACATTCACTTTTAAATTTTTTGATAAATTATTATATATTGTTATATTTATCTAAATTCCTTAATATTAAATAATCATAAAATATGTAAATAACTGTAAATATAAAAAATATAAAAAATTAAAAAAATCTCATATAATATTTTAATTATGTAAAATTTGTTATTTAAAATAATTTTCATAAAAAATATAATTTAAACATCTCATAATTACACAATGATAATGTTTTCATTTACCCTTTACGAACAACGAACAATGACCATAAGAGATTTCTCATCCTTATCAACGTTAACTTAAACCCTTTATTTTACACTTGATCGTTGTATAAGATGGTCAACAAACCATAATACACGATGATTTTGCAAGTCTCCTTGCTCGGGTTATGTTAAAGTGATTACAATTATATCTACCATCTTTATAAACCGCAGGTTAACCTAACGAAATGTCGGAGAAATTCGTTGCTCTCAAAAACAAAACATTAACATTTACCTACGTCACTATGTTCATATTTATCTATGTTATGTAAAGCAAGCATAAATGTCTTGAAGAGGTGAAATAACATAAAAAGCAGAACGACAACACTTGGACAGGGAATATATTGCCTCGAACATCCAACAATTGTTCTGTTTTAAGATTTTTCTAGACAGGGTATATGCCTTGGTGCTCTAGGATACCCTTTAACTGCTTAATATAACCACACCCTTTCCGTCGGACGGAAGTGAAGAGACTTCGGTAGGGTAATTAGTTCATGTGCTCAGCATTGGCTGGGCAGCTCTCCTTTGGCAGAAATAATAAATGCATTTGCTTATCGCTGTCCAGTCTTATCTCATATCTGCCAAAGGAGAATTGCTTTGCAAATGCTCTTCACAATTTTCACATCATTCGTGGTATGTTTTTCCTTCTCTCTTCTGAATTCATTAAAATACCAAGTCCTCTTGTGAAGCATAAAACCACTTGGTTTGTATGGTTTATTTATTGTTCGAATAGGTCCTCTTGTGAAGTATAAAACCACCTGTTTTGTATAGTTTATTTTAGATATTTAAAATTAAGTTATATACACCATTAATCTTACAGCGTAACCCAACTATGTTCACTTTTATCTTGAAATTAAAGCCATTTACTGATATAAGGTTCTTTGTTTTATAATTGTGGAAATGTTAACTGGAAACCACGATTCGAAGTAGATGCCGAAAAACATCGGCGTCTGTTGTCTCCGCGTGCCTAATTTCTAGGCATTAGGATTTATTGCAAACGTAAATCATACGTGCTTTCAACCGCTCCCGTAACATTTCTTTTCAATAGGCGTCTGTACAGAGTCTGTTTCGGATGATATTTATGCTGTAATTCACGGCATGTATACAACACGATTTTCAGAGACGTGTTGACGTATGCAGGAAGCCCCTTCGCAAACACTTCTATTTTGAAGCAAAAATATCGCTTTCTAACGGATTGGATTAAAGATTAATCAGGTTTAATTTCTTTATGAAATATTTAAATTTATTTTTTGAGGTTTGTTTTATAAGAACTGTTATGAAGACCTTTAACCTAATAGAATCCCGATTCATCAAAAAAAACAAAAATTGAACCAACAATTCACTCCACTACCAACCTCTCTTTAGAGTCGTATATGGTTTATTTTTTAATTTTATATTTCTGTGAAGACATGAGAAAAACCCCACTTTAGACTTTCCGCTTGTCTTTCATATACAAGGCCCATAATTAAGTGTTTGTGTTTACTTCAATTTTTGACCTATTCACAGCAAATAGGTTTCATTTATTATTCCTGTGATATTTAACACTTTAAAATATATAGAACTTGTTATTATTATTAACTTTTCATTTGCATGATAATTTTAAACGAAAATACTTACATAATATATAATTCTAAAAGGATTTATTAATTTGGAAGAGACCAATAATAAAGCATAGAGTGGGATTTCTTCGATAAAGTGAGTTTTGAAAACATATTTGAGATTGAACAGAAAACCCTAGACAAAATGGTTGTTCTATGAGGGTACAATGAAGGCATTTCTAGGTATCCTTTTGGATAGGCAAAGTTTTTTTTTTTTTTTTTTTAAATCTGGTGAAGTAGAAACCTCAAATAAAGATTGAACAATAAAAACAAATATTAAAATGGTTAGAAAAATATCAATGGGCAAAAAGGTACCTCAAAGGGTAAATGGATATTTGTTATAGTATGAATCCAGACCAAAGATCATCATTGAACATAGTACAATAGAATAAATAGTACTATATAGAGCTAATCATGACATTGTTTATAGATTTTTGGGCATTTGTTCTACCTTTAATATATTGCATTCATAGGTTCAACAGAACTAGGAGCTTCTTGACGAGTGTTCCTTGTGGTTTATCAATAATGGATATTTTATTTTTAATTTTTCTCACTAGCTAAAAAAAATAAGGTATTTAAATTAGAAAAGAGGAACCATGGACCATCAAGATTATTTGTCTAGCCTTAGAGAGTGGGATGTGATATTACAATGATTAAAATGTAATATCACATGTTACCGAATATTAAGGTAATTATAACATCACATAATAATATACAATGATTAAAATGTAATATTACATGTTACCGAATATTAAGGTTAAAAAATTACTATAGAATAATAATATAATAAATTCACCTTATAAGAGAAACATGAGATCATATGATAGTATACAATCACTAATATTTATTTCAGCACCCCCTTTATTCTGAATGTGGAACATGGAGAAATAACCTTATGATTCAACCTTCCTTAAGGGTTACTCTCTTGGACTAAGATGACATGATAACTACACAAAGATCATATATTAGATAATATTGCTTACCATATCTTTTTTTTTTTTTAATAAAGGGGTAAAAATTTATTGATAAAAAGTCTAGATTACAGAGTACAACTGAGCTTCCAAATAGGACTCAAATAAACAGCTAAATAGGCTAAAACCACTAGACTAGAATGACACCCATAAAAGACAACAAGAATAAACCACATTAAGTCTGTACATCCTTGTGGAGCAACTCCCACAGGCGTTGAAAGTTCCCAGATGGGAGACTCTCCCAATTATCGATACTCCAAGGATCCAGCAACTCAGAAGCCATTTTGGCTAGGTAATCAGCAACCATATTCCATTCCCTTGGAATGTGCACAAAGAATATAAATTTGAACACTTCACTCATTCTAAGAATCTGAACGGCTATAGAGGCCAATTGCCAATTAACTTCCTCCATCCTTTTACTATTTACCATAATTTGAGAGTCAGACTCGTAGATAATCCTATGCCAGTAAAGAGAAAACCCCTCCGCAAGGCCTCAAGAATTGCAGGAGCTTCCATAAAATTGTTGGAGTGAACACCTTTATAAATGGAAAAGAAAAAACTGATACCACCAGTAGAATCTCTCCCAACACCACCAATGCTAGCATGTCTAGGATTACCCCTACATGATCCATCAATATTAATTTTTAAAACTCCTCTAGGGGGTGGCCTCCACCTACCATCTATCCTAACCTTCTTGTTGAGATGAGGAACTCTACTAGGGCTAGAAGAGTTCACACCATCCCCAAAAAGACCAAGGGCTTATTGTATATTCTCCTCCCTAGAATCCAAAAGACGGTCCACATCACATTTGCTATGGATGGTTTCCTAAACCATATATAGGATCTTTTGCCAGATTTGTTGAACAACCAAATAACTGTGATGAAATATGCGTTGGTTCTGTTCGAGCCAAATTTTCCAGATGATGCAAGAAGGGCCCATACTCCAAGCCACCCGAAGGAATGGGGCCTTGGTAAGAGGTCTGCCCAGACTACTCCAAAACTCCACCAGGGACATCACATGAAAATATGGATGGTTCCAGGTGCTCCACCAATGGTGCCAAATATCTCTAGCAAAGGAGCAATGGAAAAATAAATGAGAAGATTCATCCTCATTCTTACTGCAAAGGACACAAAAAGAGGGACCCTAAAATCCCCTATTCCTCGCATTATCCCAAGAGATGCATTTATTATGAGCTACCAACCAGAGAAAGAAGTTACATTTTGGCCAAGTAAATTTGTTCCACACCTTTTTCCACCAAGTGACAGGAAGAATCCCATACTTTTGCTTATCAAGAACCTGATAACCATAGGCTACCGAGTAGGTTACCTTAGGATCAAGGTTCCAAGACAAAATATCTTTACCCATCAATCAAGAACAAGGCCTTCCCATAATAATAAGAGCAAGTACCTCTCTATCCTTGGCCAGTCCCCCATGGGGCCATTCTTGCGGATCTTTCCACCTGTACATCTCCATATTTTTGAAATACTAGATTTTTTTTAAGTCCTCCACATGATACCAACTTGCTTCCAAGAAAAAAATGCTTAGGGAACGTAACCTAGGATATTGATTCAAGATAGGAGGGTGGCCATCCCAAGAATCCTCCCAAAAAGAGTATTTGATCCTTGATTGCAAATCCAGAACAAACCATGCTTGATTAAATTATCTCCTCTTTTCAGAGTGTCCCAGATAACTGAACCTTTCCCAACCAAGCTAACTCTAGGGATTTCAGCCTCAAAAATACCTCTCAAGTAATTACAAGATAATATTTTAGCCCAAATCTGATCTTGAGAGGTACACCATCTCCAATAATGTTTTACAGCCAAAGCCTACCCAAAAATAGCTATCTGTCACAACCCAAGGCCTACCTCTTGCACTGACCTACATATAGAATCCCACATAACCAAACTCTATTTAGATTGAACTATCTTGACAAAGCATCCATGTCCTTGATGAAGTGAGAGGGAGCTATTTGTACAAAACATCTATAAATGGGTAAATCTTGAACAACATATTTTAAAAGCAACACTCTACCTGTAGTGGATAACCATCTGAAATTCCAGTGATTCACCTTCCTTCTAAACTTATCAAGCATAGACTGCCAAGAAGATCTAGGTAGAGGGTGAGATGAAATTGGAATACCAAGATAAATGAATGGGGGAGTCCAAACCTAGAATATTAGAATACGAGCAATCTTAGCTTGAATAAGAGGAGGGGTGTTGAAGAAGAAAATAGAAGACTTGTCCTCACTAATCAACTATCCAGAAGCACCAAGATATATGTCAAGAGACTATCTAATATTTCCAGATTCCCTGATAGTGGCAACTCCCAAAAAAATAGTATCATCAACAAATTGAAGGTGGGAAAGAGGTGGAAAAATACTATCACACTTCCACCCATGAAGGAGACCCTGCATGACTTGAGACTTGAGAAATCTTGCCAACCCTTTTGCCATAATGATAAACAAATAAGGAGATAAAGGATCTCCTTGCCTAAATTCCCTTGAGGCCTCAAAAAGCTCTAATGGCTCATTATTAACAAGAATAGAGAATGAGGAAGAAGAAACACAGCTCATCACCCATCTAATCCATTCCTCCTCAAATCCAAAAGCAGGAAGAAATTTCTGAATAAAGGACCATATGACTCAATAATAGGCTTTGGCAATGTCCAACTTAATGAACATACTTTTCTCCTTAGAATTTTCCATCGAGCCAATAGCTTCTGTAGCAATAACAACCCCATCCAAGATTTGTCGGCCAACAACAAACCCTCCTTGCTCCTCAGAGATGATTTTACTCAACCATATCTTCAGCCTCTCAGCAATAATTTTTGTGATGATCTTACACACAACATTGCAGAGAGCAATAGGCCTGAACATATCCAAGGAATTTTCTCCCTCTTTTTTGGGTATAGGCACCACAAAGGTAGCATTTAGGTCCCTTAGCATATATTTGTTCTTTTGGGACTCATGGATCACCTCCAAAAGATCAAATTTTATTAAATCCCAAAACTCCTAATAAAAAACAATTGAGAATCCATCTGGGCCTAGGGCTTTTCCTCTCTTCATCTTGAATACAAAATTTTCCAACTCCTGGGAAATTAGACCCATAAAGTGCTCATTCATCTCTCTAGAAACAATCGTTGGAATACAGTTTAGAATAAGCTTTTCATTCTCATCATTTGATAGGGAGTCCTCCTTGAAGAGAGAGGAAAAATACCTCTTAGTCTCTTCTGAAATATCCTTCAAAGAAGAGAGTAGGGCACCCTAAGAATTCACAAGAGAGGTAATCAGGTTACCATTACGGTGAGCCTTAATTGAGTTATAAAAGAAGGTTGTGTTCATATCCCCTTCTTGAAGCCAATCTACTCAAGTTTTTTATTTCCAAAAAATTTCTTCCCTTAGTTCCCATTCAACAAGGTCTTTCATAGCCTTAGATTCCTCAACAAGAAGCTCTTTCGTTAATCCCTGATGTCTAATATTCCTTGAATATTCTTCCATCATCCTAAGAGCTACCAGCTTAGCCAAGGAAAGGTTCCCAAAATTCAGTCTATTCCATCTCTTCAATTTAAGTTTTACAAATTACAGTTGCTTCATAAAGGAATACATAACGGTGCCATGAGGAGGTTTTCCAGTGGTCCACCAACCTCGTATGAAATCATGAATCTTAGGATCACGAAGCCACATAAGTTGAAACTTAAAGGAGGGATTATTATTTAGCCCTAACTCCAAAGCAGAGAGTTTGATAGGCCAATGATTAGATCCCCTACCCTCCAGAATCATAGAAATAGCACCTCTATTATTATCCATCCAATAACTAGATATCAAAAACCTATCCAGTCTCTCTAATATGGAAGATTCCCCACACCTTCTATTTTACCAAGTAAAGATCCCATTATCTGGCTTGATGTCAACCAAGTTTAGGTACTGGATATGAGAACTGTAGATAGAAGAAAAAGACTCGAGACAGTCACCCCACCATGTTTCTCCTCTATACAAGTGATAGAGTCAAAGTCTCCAACCAAAATCTATGGGTACAGGGGAACCAAACTTCTCGCAAAGCAAATGTGATTCCACAAATTCACTTTACCATTGTAATAAATAGGAGCATACACATTTGTAAGTAGTATTATTTTGCCAGATTCATTATCATGCCCGACCATTGAAATAGACCATCTGTTGGAAATCCAAGTAAGAGGAGATATCTTAATCAGATCCCATAAACAAGTGATGCCACCAACATATCCACATGCACCAATACACTGGCATTGCCCCCTTATCCACAACTTGGGAGCAATATTGAACATACTATCAATAGCCAATTTAGTCTTCTAAATAAACACCAAAACCTAAGAATGCACACAAACAAAATCACGAACAACTTTTTGTCTACGGATGCTATTCAACCCCCTTACATTCCATGAGAGGATAATCATTTTTGGGGATTATAAAAATGGGATTCCAGTGTTCTCACCAAGCCTGAATCCACCAAATTCTCCCACATTAAATTAATTTTATCCTGGTCCTTCTTTCGACCCACCTTCATATTCTTATCCGAAAAACTTTTTTTAATTATTTTCTACTGCAATCCCAACACCGTAGGAGTTTTATAGTCCAAGGATGACTACATCAGTGCTTGAGTAGGAGAGGGCATAACTAAATCTGTACCACTTTTCAAAATGGTTTCCCTTATAGGGCCAGACCCAACCATGTCCTCTATGCTTAGATCCAAAACCCTTTGTTCTTCATTTAAACCCCCTAGATATGATTCCTTAAGTTCTCCCTCAAGAAGAGACATATGATTCGGCCTTGTTATATTTGCATTAGGTAGCGACGTTTTAGGTATCTCCATGCACTAATCAAGATCATCTAATATTTCAAAATGGTTGAGCAGAGCATCTGGCTGACTATCCTTAAGGTATTTTTTTGCCCTTCGTCCTCTATTTCGGGTTTTTACTAGAATAAAACCTTCCTTATTTTGTTCCCCTTCCTTTATCGAGGCTTTTCCTTTATCCAAACTTTGTCCAAACCGAGAGGGCCCAGGATTTGAAGCCACGGGTGAGACAAACTTAGGATATTTTCTTTGCAGGTGGCCATATTCATGACAAATCTAGCAACAAAATGGAAGAGCTTCATAGTCAAGTTTTTGAACCCATGTAGTTGATCCAAATTGTATTTCAATAGAATCTAGAATAGTATTATTTAATTCAATTTAAACACAAATACGAGCAACAAAGATTACATTTTTATCCATTTTCTATTGTGATGGTTCAACTGGCTTCCCAAGCAGAAGGGCAATCTTATGCAAGATATCAATTCTCCAAAATTTCAATAGGAGTCATGGAAGCCGCACCCATACTATAACACACGACAACCACTCCTCTAATGGGTTAAAACCCACATGCCAGGGTTTAAGAAAGAGTCCCACTTGGTTATAGAAATAAGTACCCCCTTCAAATGCTTTGTTACAATCTACAATACAAGAGAAAACAACCATAAAATAGTTCGTACTCAGCATCACCTCCACATCACCTTCAAGATTCCAAGTCTTCCTGACCCAAGCCTCCACAAATGGGAGAGAAATTTGGATGCCCAAAAAATTTCCAATAAGGGCATGTTTGGTTAGATACTCCACATATTCTGCCACTAAGCCTTGTTGAACCACTAGAACTGGCCTGGCTTCACATCATTCCAAACATCCATTGTTCTTTAACAAGCGGTTCCTGACATGCACTGGAAAATCCTGTTCCTTCTAGTAATTTTTAGATGAAAAAATATCACGGGCATGCACTCTCCGTGCCAGACCCGATGCCATAACGACATTCCTCCAATTTTTTAGACCTCCTTCGAAAGTTGTTGCCATCCTCACAGAGCAGTTTTTCTTCATCAAACCCTAACATAGTAGTTTTTCCTCATCAAACCCTAGTAGAGCTCCAAAGTCTAATTGCAAGCATCTTAAAAAATATCCTTACCATATCTATTTATTCCTCTATGGAATCCATATTTATTATCTCATGCATCCCTCATGGATGAAATTATCAAACATAATGCAACCACAACTTGAAATTCTTTGGCCACTAATGTAATACTAGATTCTGAACCAGATTTATGGTACTTTTATAATCACATAATAATGTAATAGGTTTTTACTAAGGTAGTCTCATCTACTAAAAAACCATAAACAACCAATGAAGGTGTTTGAAAGGGTAATTAGTAGGACAATATTTAGTTTTTATGGAAAACTAATATATGGCAGACTATACTCTATAACACCAAGAGATCAAACCAAATATAAGAAAGTAACAAAGCACATGGAAGATTGATATTGATTAGGATGGTGTAGTCCATTTGCATCTAAACATCTCTATAACATTGAAGGAATCTTAATAGATGAATGAATACCTATTTTATAGTTACCTCTACTATGATATAAATTTTTCTTAATTATCTCTTAAATATCATATGGTGCATATTAATATCTAGAATAATATTTGATAACAACTTCGGAGATGTCCAAAAAAGTATATGTGAGGTAAGTATAGAGTGGAATCAACCAAAGGAGTCAAAAAATCAAACCAAAACTTTAATACTAAAGCAAAAGGGATCTAAGCAAGCTTACCCTCCATCCTAAACTACTATAGAATATTTAAATCATACTTAGGATTTGATAATATGTTCTTTTATAATCAATGACCACTATGAATCCCCAATAAATACTCAATGAGGGCCAAATATATAAATATAAAATGTGTTTAATGGCTTTTGAAGCCTTAATATTAATGTAAACTCATAAGACAAAATTCATAGGATCAAATATGAGATAGCCACAATATAGTAATATCAATATAATGATGTGAATAAGAATAATATGAGCCAACTAATATGTAAATCAAGGATTATAATATATCAAATAAAATTCATTAATAATATAATAGCTTGAGTCATACATGTACAAAGCATGTAGCACAACTTACAATATTAGTTGCTAAAATGTATGTAATATTTATTACTCCTCTTCCTCTTATAAATGTATCATAAAAATATCTTATAATTATGATAATGAATCTCTCTATACTCACTATGAATGCTATGAATGTTATGCTTACTATATTCACTATGTTGCTCCATCGAGTAATATATAGCCATTGTAGAGTGACTCTTTGGTTACTTGACTATTCCTTTCCTTATGCCAAGTCTCATGACTCTTGGGTTTCCTACTTGACTATTGCATACACATGACTCTATCTTGTATGCACACCTATACAAGACTCTTCAATTAGCACTCTCCAATCTAAGGATACTTGTGCACACTTACATATAAGAACTTGTGCACATATACACACATCACATTTGCACACTTACTCACATGACACTTGTGCATTTCTTACATATTATTATATTACATAAAATATTTACTCACACTGTAATCTAAGAATTGACCATATTCTTATATTTACAAGGTTTACCATGAAGGTATCATGGGGTTACATTAGCATGTATCAAATAATGTAATATACTCCAACACCCCCCCTGTATTACATTATTTGGTTATTGAAGACTTTAGACTTCAATCTTCGTCTTCGTACTTCAATCGATCCTAGGACCTATCCTTACTTTGCATTCTTTCTATTTTCTTGATTTACTACCTTTTTGTATCATGATAAAATGAATGATTAGTATCTTTCAAAATATATGAGAGGAATTCATCTTCATTGAATATTAATTTTTTTGAAAGAGCTTTGAATTCATTTTCTTTAGTAGTCTCTTCTAACTCTTGAATTTCATGAATTTCTTGAGCTAGATGTCCTTTTTAATTTCCCTCTCTATATTGTAACTAAGGTTGACTATAGAAATACTAATAAGGATACTGAAATTAAAATTGTTTCTATAATTGTGGATTGTATTGAGTTCAATATTGTCTTTGTTGTACTAACTTATTTTGACCATTTTGATTCATTTGATTTCCTTGAGACTTATTCCTTGGATTATATCTACAAATTTTATGCTATGTCATATTTTCTTACATACTTGACAATATCTATTATTCCATTTGGACCTATATCTTGAAGTTGAAGTATGATTACCTTGTTCATTTTCTTTTGATAACAAGACATTATTAGTTATTTCATGTTTGGCAATATTTTATACTTTATATTCTTGTAGAATGTTGACTAACTCATCAATTGAAGTATATTTTCTTAGAACTTGCAAAGATATAACTATATGCTTATAATTTTTTGGAAGAGCTCTCAATATCACTTGAACAAGAAATTTATCTTCTACTTTTCTTCTAGAGTTAATAGTTTTGCTTTTATATCTACTACCTTTATAAGAAATAGTTCAATATTTTTACAACTATTAACTTTTAAGGAATATTACTGAGATTGAATATTGAATATAATATCATTGTTTTTCCCTTCAAATATTTTAGCTAATGTATTCCAAGTTTATGTAGAAGGTTTTTTATCCTTATATAAAGTTGTATTTCATCACTAATTGTAAAAGTTATTACCATAAGTAATTTGGCTTCATCATATTTATATTTATGAATTTATCTAACATCTTTAGAATGTTTTATTTTTTCTCCACTAACTATATCCCAAAATTTTCTACTATTAAAATTGATTTCACTTTATTTTTCCATGAAGCATAATTTGGTCCTTTCAAAAGTTGAGATTCAGAAAGAAAGAACTTGTTGTTTGACATAGTAGTGCTCATATGACCTTTGATGTAGACTACCTTATGTCTCCCTAGGTTTAAATAAATTAAAGTTTCTAAATTATAAAATCCTATGAAGTAGGAGTCCTTATTTCTCCCAAATTTTATAAACTATGAAATTTCAAAATTTTGCAAATCTAATGTTTTCCTAAATTTGTAGTTGTAATTTTTTGGCTCCCAAATAATTAATTCAGTAAATTTCATTAATCTATTATTTCAAAAAAATTATAAATCAAAACTATGAAGAAACTTATAACTCCTAGCTTATTATATCATAGTCCTACTTATATCTCCATTAATTAGTTATTTTAATAAATCAACTAAAGCATTAATTTATTTATTCAATATTATCAGTTAAAAAACTAATAAAACATTTAACTCTTTAAGCCTTAATAATCAAAAAATTAAAATCTCCTAAAGTCTTAACCTTATTGCTCCAAAAATAAATTTGGTAAACCCTAAATTTAAATTTGAATTTACCTCCTATCTTATGCATGCTAATTTTACCTTGCTCTCATGAAATAGCTTGACTACTCTCAAGTAACATTAGTAGGCTTATTTAATTCACATGCTCCAAAAAATATTGCATGGCTAAAAAATTGTTTACCTTCAAATGCTTGAATTTTTGGTTTTGAGTGGTAGGAGGATACATATCTTTGGTGTTATTATTTCATTTCTTATGTAATGCTCTAAGTGTTGTCTAAAGTGTTAGGATTTCTAACACTCATAAAATGCTACATTTTTTTCTCAAACATTGTCCAATCATCTATTTCTCCTTTGCATTGGCGTTGGTATTCCATTTTTTCTTGTTAGCCATTCCGTAGGTGCTTTGTATGGTCAATATTATTAATTCCTTTGAAGTACTAAATGTCTCAGGTGATATTTTGAATTTCCTTGGAATGCAAAACATCTCAAATGATGTTCCAAATACCCTTGGAATTCTCAACATCTTTGGTGAATTTTTTATTGCCCTAGAGTGTTCACTCGATGTAGTTATGTGAATGGCTCATAGATTGAGCTCTCCACCCAATAGATTGATGAGATGAGATATTTGGTTGCACTCACTATTTGGTAGCTCAAGAGAATGAACTTACTGTTTACCTAGTGGATGATGTGCTTTGTCACACACTTATCCATCCTACATTGTTAATATATCTTTTACCCTATGTTCTATCTTTATAAGTAGGCACATGTCTATGCTATTTTATTTATGCATTGTTCCACTAACAATATCTTAGAAAATACTTTTACCTTTAAAACATAATCTTGCTTCATTGATACATGTAGTTTTATCATTGTTCGTATTGTAGGAAACAATGCTCTATATCTTGCTATTTGATGTTATTTCCTAATATTAATATATTTTATTTACCTTGTTACTTGTTAATGCATGTATCTATGTACTCTTACTTTCTTCATAGGTGACTATATGCAAAATATATACTTAAGTCTTAGGGATCGCAACTCTTTGTGTATAAGATTTTCTTCTCTTACATTGACAAAAATCTTGGCCTTTATTTCTTCTCTATGTTGTTATCATTTTTTCTTTTCTTCTATAAAACTTATATTATTGTGAAACCTTATTTCTTATCATAGTTCTATATTCTTACACCTAAAAAACCTTTCTTGGACCTCTTTTCTCAAAGGGTCTCTTCCTTGACCTCTTGGGTCTATATCTTCTATATTGATTTCTTGAACCAATGTCAAGGTCTCTAAATGACCTAAAATATTTTGTAGTCCTTTACTTTATCAATGTCTATATTCAAGACCTAAATACATCTCTTTTAAGGTCTACCTTCAAGACCTAAATTCTTTTTTTTAAGGTCTACCTTCAAGACATAAATCCACTATGTTAAGATCTCTCTTCAAGACTTGAATCTTTTTATGTCAGACTCAATTTCTCTGTGACTTGAAACTTTAATAGTATGCAACTTAAATCAATATTTTCTTGATAAAATCTTTCTACATTCTTCTTGGAATTGAAGATAAAAGTCTTCTCTATCTATTTTAGGAAGCTTTTCACACTTTTTATGATAATTATTTTATATAAATATCTTAGGTTGCACCTAAGATATCTAATGATATCAATGTAATGCACATTTTCTTGATACTTCAATCAATATGAATATGGCTTGATTGTATCGACTGCTTAAAATTTCTCCTGAGTTGATAGAAACCAATGTCAAGTATTTTATGTCCCTAAAAACATTTATACTATTAAGGGTTGGCTATTTCCCTAAATAATCAACTATATTAAATTTAATTCACTCAAATATAAGTCCTATTCTTCACTAGTTATTCAACCTAGTAGAAATACTCTATTGCTAAGTCCTAGTATTCACTAGTTTTGGTAACTATGGAAAGACTCTAGCCTTTTTTGTATCCTTTAATATAAAATTAAAGTCTAGGTCTATCTCTCATTAAAGTAGATAGCGTAGACACTAAAATCATGTAAACCAAAAAAGACTACAATGAAACCACTCTTATTGACACCATATGGCCCCATTGGGCAACACTCAGAGGTTAATTAGGGGTTGTAACCACTTTTGGGAAGGTTTACCCATATTTTGAGAAGTTTTGGCCATGTATCCGTGGTCATACCACCCAGGGAAGGCCACAAGAAATCATCCCTGCGTGGGACGACCATGATCCAAACCCCTCAAAAATTCAAGGGCAGGACAAATGGTAATCAAATTCTGCCATTTATCCCATATAATAACTTATGATAGATTGGGAGACTATCTAGGCCATCACAAACTACAAATTGGAGGTCTCTTCCACCCAATGTATGGTAAGGGTTTTGACAAGTGGCAACACGTACCTTGCATACTCCAACTTACCTCTTTACCCATTTGGACCTCTTGGGGTATAAATTGTAGTGATTCCACTCAATTTTAAAGAGATACCTTTGCAATAATTCACCACAAAGTGCTATCGAGATTACCTCTCACCTTTTTCCCTTGTATTTACCTTTGAAAACTTTGTCAATCGAAAACTTTTTCATTGCATTCCCAAATATGTACATCCCTTACAAAACACATCCATTCTTGTGATTTAATTTACCAAATTTTATGACAACACCCCTAGGAGGATTCTAGACTAGATCCAAGTAGAATTTGTAGCAAAAGTCACCATATTTTGTGGTTTTCCCCACCTAGGATGGATAATAGTCCCAAACAAAACACCCAGGGATGACCATGAATTGGCCCACAATTTTGAATCAATTTTAGTGTAGATATTTTTTAGAGTAGTATATTAGCATTATAATTGAATTTGATGAATTTTTGTGTTGTTTTGGACCTTCAATTAGGATTTTTGTAATGATAGTCCTAATTGACCCACCTAGGGACATGCATAGATTCTGCTCATAATATCATTTTAATTTCTATACTGAACATTACAGAAGTAGATAATATATATCATGCTAAGTTTTGGTATCATTTGGAGTAGTTTAGCCCTGTCGATTGCACTTTTAACATTCAATATTGCATGCATCCCTTTAATCTTATTATAATCTACACATGCTATTAACCCATTTTAATTTCTTGTGTGTAGGTACAAATATTCTAGTGCATCTAACACATGCTACAAACCCTATTTTTGTCCAAAGTCAGCTCCAAGAATTATATTAACCATGGAAAATATCACACACTCCTATTTTAATGGTGTATCATTACCCATAATCAATATGGGTGAGGATTGGTAGGACTTGTGCTCCTTGATAGGTTATGGGCTTCATCTCCATACTTTGGTTGGTTCACGTGACCAAACATTCATTGCTTGTTGTCGAGCTGTGAGTATACATGTGAAATCCTTTAAACAATTGACAATTACATCAACAATATTCAAACACATGAAAAGAGATTCCTTTACAAAATAATAAATCAAAACACACCAAACAACTTAGGAACACATATAAATTTTAAAAGAGATAAACACTTGTATTATTGTGTGTTTCTATTTTTGTGTTTTGAATCATAAAAAATTATAAATGAGATAATCACATAGGGTTTAGAAAGAAGTAGTTATGGTTTGCACCCATAGCCAAGCTCACTTAAGGTTTGACGTTGTAGGGAGTAGGTAAGGAGACATAGACCATATCCAATTTTATCCTAAGGACTTGGTTATAACTCCTTGATGGCCTCTTACTCGCCCAAGTTTTATATTGTCAAGTAAGTAACCTAGCCCCTAAGGGACCCCCACACGGGAAACCCCTACAATTTGTGGTCCTAATCTAGGAAATTATTTCCTAGGCATAGATACTTCACACGTCTTCTTTCAAAAATGGTAATTATGCATTGAGGCACCAAAACATAGAGCAAGACCATGAATTCACATGTCTTCTTGGTCTACCTCATACACATACATGCAGTAGCAAGACTATGCACCATGGACAAGGCTAAATAATTATAGTACACCTTCAGATTGCCCGTATAGGTCTCTATAGTATAGATATGAATATGAGTATGATTCTCATCACCCTATGCAATAAAATTTTACCCTATACTTCCTCATTTATGAAGGAATACCTAAGAAGAATTTTGATTATCCTTAATCACATCATTTGATGAAATAACGATGTGCTTATGCACTAGTAGAGTGTAAAGAACACCTATTTAGAAGTGATCCTCAAGTAAATATGACCTATTTCAATCAAGGGAAGCTTATAATGGATTTATCAGATCCTCCTGAATAGGATAAGTATCAAGGTAATAGTACTAGCGCTCATAGGCCCCACACTACTGAGAAAATAAACCAAGATGTCAAAAGATATGCTGATCACCAAGTATAATTTAATCAGTTTCAGCTAGATAAAAAACACATGGATCTATTAGATCATCAGCATCAATTAGAAAAACAAAGTATTGTATAGTAGATTTAAGAAACCTTATGCAATAGGGTTCCAACCCCAAGTACATATAGGCAGGGGGTGCATCAGAGGCAACCAAATTTTAACCAAAATAGGCCTCCTAGACCTAATCAAATGGTACCTCCTTGACCTCCTAGGTCAAATCGAGACTTTCTTTCTAGGCCAAACATAGATCGCCTGCAGAAGGCATTAGTTCCTCCTTATAGGCCAATCCCAAAAACACCATATAATACCTATGAGGATTTAAAACCAGGATAGGAATACCTAGAAGCACCTTATGGAGGCATGGTGGATGACAATAAACCACCATACCATATGCTTACAATTACTTGCCCTATCCTATGGGACCAAAGTAAATAAGAGGAAATTAAATCCTCAGATGCGTATAGAGCATTGCTTGAGTGCATGGAAACCATAGAGAGCAAGATAATTGGGTTTGGGAAATAGAATCCCACTTTATGCTAGTTGTGAAATAAATCACTGCATCCATATATCCCTTCTCCTCCATATCTAGAGCATTTAAAAATTCTCAAGTTATACAGATTCAAAGGAGAAGAAGATGCACAAGAGCACGTCACTAGGTTCATGAACCAGTGCTTTAGTATCTAGGAAAATGATGTCTTACTCCTGACAAATATTTTGATCACCCTATATGGCCCAACTATAGAGTGGTATAATCAACTTCCAAGGCACAATGTCCATACATTTGAAAAATTTACACACATATTCATGGAACGTTTCACCTTTAATACTAAGATAAATGTGACCTTAATAGATCTCACAGAGTTAAAGCAATATGAAGATGAGTTAATAAAATACTATGGTAATAGGTGGTGAACACTTCTTGCTAAGATACCTTACGTATTTCCAATATCTGAGTTGACTACGATGTTTTCAAAGAGTTGTTTAAAGGTGATATCACTATTGGTACAAGTCCAACAATATCAAACTCTTGAAGATGCTCTAGCACATACTATAACCATAGAAGAAATTAAAATTTAAGAGGGGGAAATTGTAAAATTCTGTAAGGAGTGGACTAATAACCCAAAGGGCAATCAAACACAATCAAATCCAATAGTAGTGAACCATGTTGCCATCAATGTCCCAGTTTCCGTGCATCAAACACTGTTTCAAAA
The DNA here is from genome assembly GCA_028583015.1 of Wollemia nobilis. Lineage (NCBI taxonomy): Eukaryota > Viridiplantae > Streptophyta > Pinopsida > Araucariales > Araucariaceae > Wollemia > Wollemia nobilis. The sequence goes on from JAQPPZ010002951.1 coordinate 987,224, forward strand.
GGAAAATTATTAGGCCCAACCTCCTGCAAGTTACAACAACACTCAAGCGAACTAGGGGCAAAATTAGCAATGTCACCCTAGGTGATAATATACGTTCTTCGCTACGTCAATGGACTCACAATTCGATCATTTGTGTATAGCCAAAGATATTACTCTACCTGTAATCTAGCCTATATACTTGAATGCAAGTAAACAAAAGCCTATGGGATATCGTGAAGACCTATATTGTAGATATCATTGGCAGATTAGGCATGAATTATCCACTTGCTATGGTTTAAAAAACCTATTACAAGATAATACTGAGAGAAATGACCATCAACTAGACAATCCTCTCATGATTAAAAATCAACAAATGTGTGTTTTTAAAGACCCATTACCCACTCATGAGGTATAGGTAGTTTTTTCCAAAAAAAGTAAATGAGGTCCATATGACACTCCCTAAAAAATGGTACATCGCGATGGTTAGCATTGTGACAAGGAATAAATGCTATCCAAGTCAAGTTGCACCACCTACAAATTCAAGTGATATTCCCTCAATGTCATAGCCTCCACCACCTCTAGTGCAAAGCCTTCTACCTCATCTAGTGGTTACAATAAAAAGAAAGATTTCTCAAAGCTTACGAACAATATTGACTAGATTTTCTATAAATGATCTTATTCAATAATCACAACCTCATAGAGAAGCTCTTATGGACATTATTAAATTTATTGACCTACAACCCCAAGAATCCAACTCTTTTATCAATATTTTGAGGCATGTCCAGTAGTGTAAAGAACCAGTGATCATGTTTCACAAATACAAACTCAAATCAATTGCAAGTGATATGGTTGATCCTCCTCTACACATCATTACTTGTGTAAATGGAACACCCTATAACAGAGTTCTAATTGACACTAGTTCATTAATTAACATCATTACCAGTAATAATTTCAAACATATAAGACTTCCAACATCCCATGTTGTTGCATCCACGTGCATCCTCTAAGAATTCAATGATACAATATGCTCAATATTTGGCACTATAGTCCTATCTATTCAGGTGGGATACAAAACTATACCAATATTGTATCATGTTTTGGAGGGTGCAATGGCCTACAATATATTACTAGGTAGATCTTGGATTAGGGACACAAAGTGCATCCCCTCCATCGCTCACCAATGTCTGAAGTATACTTATGAAGGGCAAGTACACATGGTATCTACAGAACTCAAGCCTTCAAATACTACAACTTGGTGCAACATATCTGTGAGTTGACTTTACCATTGACTCATGTGGACTTCCAACTGAACACATCCATTTAGGGTCTGCATCCCTCACCATAACCTTTCATAAAACCATTACCATATTCTTCCATACCATCATCATCATAGGAACCTTCAGAAACACCTTCATCATCGTCCAATCCTCTACAGAGGAACATGTCAAAGAGGTCGATTTATGAGAACCCTCCCATTATTTCCACCATTTCTATGGAAGATATTCCTAGTATAGCAAATGAGGAACTATATCATGAGGTAAGCATTGAGTCATCTCAAGCCTCACCTCCATATTGTCCATATTCACCATCCCAGGTCACAGTCCATTTGTCTGGCATAGGTTTAGGAGAATATCTAGTGAAGAACATCACAATTATTCTAACCATTAAGACAATGCAAGACATGGGATGATATAGTCTTTCCATACATACCATTGTACCTCTAGGTATACTTCCCAATAAAACTAATTTTATATATGGGGATATTTAACATGGAGTATTGCCAAATCTTCAGCAAGAAGAAGATAAGGAACCTTTCTCTAAGGATATAAATTACATGTCCAATCTTGACTATGCATTGTGATATCTCCATCACTATCATTGGTATGGCTATGGTATGGGATTGTATGAACAAGGTACTCATGCTCCTTTCCAGTTGTAATATCAATTGTCATATGATAAATCTTGCCTAGGACACAACAAGCATGTACCCCTTTATGTCCTCATATAGAGTTTAGAATACCTAGGTTTGAACTATAGAGATGATCTTGCATGCGATCCCTATGCTAATCCAAATCATATCCACTATTTGGAATATTATTTTACTACAAACATAATAGATCAAGGGATATCTTATGATTTCATCCAATCTTTTGAAAAAGGTGAAGGTTCATATACATCTCCATCTGATAATTAGGAAGAAGAACAAGGTCCCTCTAAGGAATTAATGACATATTATGAATCAGATTATAGCATAGCACCTATCAACTACCCTATTTTAGATGAGGAATGTGAGTATGTCATCACATTGGATGATGAAGAAGAATTCTATCTACATATATTCCCAGTACAACATTCCATTTGGTGATAACATTTACCACTCGAAGAGCAAGCTCTTTGCATTTCACATCGACCACCACTGGTCATTCCACTTCCATGAAAAATACCCTCGTGAGTCTTACAACAACCTCCTATCACTAGAACAATCACTCATCCAATGGAGATCATCCATCTATCAATATAATTTCCATAGATCTTACTACACCATTGCATGATACAAATAACCCATAAAATCCATTGCACCTCGACCTTGAGGTAATTGACTTTGATTAGGAATATTCTACCCCATATCCATAATATTATTGGCCTTACGATGAAATGTTACAACTATTTCATTTTTATCCAAGATCTACTCAAATGTTTTCCACACTGAGGTTGAACATGAGCTTTCAATTGATGACATAAACCTGTTAGAATAAGAAAATATTCTCTTAAGTTCTACTAGGATAGACACACTTGAGTTTCTACTCCTCCATGTGTTAGGAGAACTCTCAGTGGTGTATTTATTAGGTTTGATGAGTTGTTGTAATCCAACAGCTCTCAATGATCAACTTTGTTATTTATACAAAGTTGATCCTTCAAATAAATCAATCAAGTAATTTTATGAGGAGTCATTTTGGACTACCCTTGCGATAGTGGTGCTTCTTCTTTCATCCTATCTTCTCACCCTTTATTTTGAGACACTATGGTTTTAGGGAGGATTTTTCCTTAGTGATATTTCTTTTTTTAAGATCACATATTGTACATGGGTACCTAATCAGACCATTTTGCCGGGACCCATACTTAAAGAAGTGCCCTTATTTTGCTATTTGTCCAATTTTTTGGACCTTGTAATCAGCCCATTGTGTTCATATAGGTGGAACCCACTACTTGTGCTTGTGGAGTCACTTTGGACTACCCTTGCGATCTTTGTGGTTCTTTCTCCATCCTATCTTCACACTTTTTTTGTGAGACACTTTGGTTTCAAGGGTATTTTTCTTTGGTGACTTTTTATTTTTTCATAGTTCACATGCAAAAGTCTAGGAGTATAATTTCAACGAAAAATGGGTCCTTTGTGAGTTTCTTCAAGAATGTTGTCCTATAGGGGGGTTGAATAAAACATCTTCCTTCGATCCTTCAAATAAATCAATCAAGTTATTTTATTTCTAACATGGTATCAGAGCGGACTTTCTCGACCCTATGTACCTGAGAGAGGAATTCTCTCATAGGGGGATTTCCTCATGGAAATCCCCCCCTCATTTTCCATTTTCTTTTCCCCATTCTTTTGGGTTGAGGATTCAGGGAGTATGCTCTCCATTGTATACAATAGATCAAAAAATAGAAACTCATAAGTGAGAATTCTTTTAGAAGGTTTTGGGGTGTTACTATTTTTTTCTTGGATTTGTTATTGTGATGTGTTTTACCCACCTGTTATCCTTTGGTGGTTTTGCCAATATTTTTTAGGCTGTATTTCTGGTTAGTTTGAGTATTAGAGACCGAAGAAAGAAGCCCTATCATTTTTCCACGACGGTGGCAGACCGCTTTGCACATATTTTTTTAATGTTTCAAAGATTTCATGTCTGGTTGATGGACTTGTGGCATCCTCTCAGAAGAATATCCTAGGAGTTTTGTTTCTACGGCACACCCGCACTCGTGATTTGTGCCCTAGTTACGAGGTGGCAATCATGTTAGACAAAATAGATAAAATAGACAAGTACGCATATCTTCAGCATCCAAGGCCATAATACTCAACAGGACGTGTACTTGAGTTGAATGTGTGATGCAGAGCAAAACTGATCATTTGTTTCCATTGTAGTTTCATTTAAGCTTTGATATTTTCAAGCCGAAAAATAGTTATTTCTAAGAGTTACCATCGGCGTAGTGGTTGATGCAATACTGGTAGAGATCCTATGCCATATTACTGTTGTATAGCGATGTCTTTAGATGTAGCACGTTGAGCTCCATTCATGGCCAGTGCATTTGCAATATAATGGCTAGGAAGCCTCTGTTCTCTTCTTTGCAAGCGTGGGATTTGATACAGTATTAGGGAGGATTTTTTTTTTCTATTCTGAAATTCGAGGAACAAAAATGAAACAGTCACACATTATATGGCGCAGTGGCTTGTGGAGTTGTTTTATTTTGGGCCACTAACAAAGCTGATGATGTGGAATGAATTTTCCTGTAAACAATGTCTCTTGGCTTGATTATGTCCTACCAATGACTTCTTTTGCATTACTGGACAGGATGCTTGGAAGCCATTTTTTTTTTCCTCCTAAATATATGGATTTTGATTAAATTTTGATGGCCCTTCAAATTCCAAGTCTTGCTACGATTACTACACTGATCTAGTTGACCTATATTTGATCGTGCTAATGAATCTATTTATTGAGCAATATTGCATCTACCTATAAACTGCATCTCTTCACTTCTGGTGAAATCTCCAGCAAAATCAAAGCTCGTGATAGACCATATCCTTTGGCGGTAGTCATTTTCATAAATTCCATTCAATTCAAGATGATACGTGCTCTTTTTTGGATTTGCCCATCTTTACTACCACGTGCTAACCACTGGCGACATCTCTGAGCAACATCCACTGGCACGGTGCATTGCCTAGATCGAACTCAAGTTATCTATCGATGAGTGTGGTGAAGTAGGTATTATTTGTAGCGGAGAGGTTGTGATATTCATCTTCAAAGGTAGACTTTTTCTACAGAATGTCTTAATGAGCGTGTTACGGATACTCTTCTCCTGCTTGTAAAAGGAGAAACACAGCTTGCAAGCAACTCAAGTGCGGTAGTGTTGCTCTTTAAAATCTGAAACTGCTCGATCTGTGGAGAAGATGTTCAGGATTTTGTGATTTTTTTGCTATGCCATAAACCTGCAATTTCACATCATGTCCATGAAGATTTCTTAGAGATTTCTCAGAGTGTAATCTACTGATGATTGGAGAACATAAGCACGTAGCGAATTTGTGATAGTGGTTGCATTTTTGGTGGATTACACGATGTCATCTCATGTGAGAACGGTCTCAGAGAGTCATATGTAGCCAAACTCATTTATCTTATTGTATTAAGAGGACAATATTTTCCATACGAAGATAAGCTTCTTACTTTATTTCGATTGATGGTTTTTACCATCTCTTCAAAAATAAGTCATTGTACATGAGTACCTCATCAGGTCTTGTTGTCGGGACTCATTTGTACGAGCCTCCCCTAGTATCACTTAAGGGGGAGTGTTAGAATAAGAGAATATTCTCTTAAATTCTATTAGGATAGACACACTTGAGTTTCTACTTATCCATGTGTCAAGAGAACTCTCAATGGTGTCTTCATCAAGTTTGATGAGTTGTTGTAATCCAACAGCTCTTAATGATCAACTTTGTTATTTATACAAAGTTGATCCTTCAAATAAATCAATCAAGTCATTTTATGAGGATTCATTTTGGACTACCCTTGTGATAGTGGTGCTTCTTATTTCATCCTATCTTCTCACCTTTTCTTGTGAGACAATATGGTTTTAGGGAGGATTTTTTCCTTAGTGATATTTCTTTTTTTAAGATCACATATTGGACATGGGTACTTAATCAGGCATTTTTGTCTTAAATCATACTTAAATAAGTGTCCTTATTTTGTTGTTTGTCCACTTTTTTAGACCTTGTTGATCAGCCCATTATGTTCATATAGGTGGAACCCACTACTTGTTCTTGTGGAGTAACTTTGGACTACCCTTGCGATCTTTTAGGTTCTTTCTCCATCCTATCTTCACTCTTTTTTGTGAGACACTTTGGTTTCAAGGGTATTTTTCTTTGGTGACTTTTTATTTTTTCATAGTTCACATGCAAAAGTCAGGGAGTATAATTTCTACAACAGATGGGTTCTTTGCGAGCTTCTTCAATAATATTGTCCTAGGGGGGGTTGAAGAAGACATATTCCTTCTATCCTTCAAATAAATCAATCAAGTCATTTTATTTCTAACAAAACCCAGTTGATGACATTCATTTGATTCCTACTCCACACCACTTGGAAGAGGGATTTCATATGTTAATTGAGCCATAAATTTATAGGGATATCAACACAGATCCTAATAATATCAAATTCATCAAGTTAGGGGAAGACTTATCCCCTACTGAGCAAGCTAATTATACAAAGCTTTTAAATGAGAAGAAGAAAGATTTTTCATGGTCCTGTAAAGATATGCTAGGACTAGATCCCAATTTAGTCATGCATAATCTCATGATTGACCCAAACACAAAACTAGTTAAGAAAACATTGCACTAGATGCATCCAACAATAACCTTAATGGTGAAATATGAATTACAAAAACTATTAGATGCTAACTTCATTATATCATTTGATTATCCATCATGGGTTTCCAATATGGTAACTATAAAGAAACCTGATGGAAGGATTTCCATTTGCACTAATTTTTGAGATCTAAATAAAGTGAGTCCTAAGGATGAATTCTATTTGCCAAACATTGATGCACTGGTGGATGCACTAGTAGGTCACGAAATTTTATCCCTAATGGATTATTTCTTTGGATACAATCAAATTCAAATTAATCAAGAAGACCAATTCAAAATGATGTTCACAATGCCTTGGGGGATATTTTGTTATAAGGTCATGCCTTTTGGCCTCAAAAATGTTGGTGCTACCTACTAGTGAGATATGACTTATATATTCCATGACTACATGCATAAAATTTTGGAATATTATATAGATGACTTATTGGCTAAGTCTTTACTTCACCATGAGCACATTGATGTATTGCACAATATTCTAGATCACCTCATTAAACAAAATGTTAGACTAAATCCCAAGAAGTGCATCTTTGGAATCACATCTAGAAAACTCTTGGGATTCATAGTCTCTAACGAGGCATAGAAGTTGATCCAAATAAATTCAAGGTAATCCTATAAATTCATCCTCCTACTACTACCAAGAAGCTAAATAGTCTACAAGGAAAGGTTACATCCATCAAATGCTTCATAGTGCAATTTTCGGATAAGTGTTGACCTATGAATAAATTGTTACACAAGGGGGTCGCATTTAAGTGGGATGAAGAGGGTCAAGCTTCCTTTGATGATATTAAAAAATATCTAGATTCACTACCAATATAGGCTCCTCCTTTACCAAGAGTGTCATTCTATCTATACATCTCATCTACTGATCTTGCGTTGAGCACTATGTTGGCCCAAAAGAACGAATTACACAAATAAAAAGCTACATATTATATTAGCCTCACCCTGGTCAGTTATAAAATAAATTATACATACATTGAGAAGCTATGCTTAGCAATGTTTTGTCCACTAAAAATCCATGTCATTACATACGCAATCATACCATGTATGTAGTATCCAAAGAGAATCTATTGTGATATACGATGAGTCGAACCTACCATAACAGTTCCACAGTGAAATGGATTATGTTGTTGATAAAATTTGACCTCAAATTCATTGGACAAAAATCAATTAAAGGTCAAGTCATGTTCGATAAACTAGTAGAGTCTTCCCTCCAAGATGACCAGTCTCTTAACGTAGAGCTTTCAATGATGGGGTATTTTAGGTGTCAAAATCACCTGATCCTAAAGAGTCTGAAGAAAATGCTGGAATAAATCTATTTTTTATGGCTCTAAGTGTGAGCAAGGGGTTGGCATGGTAATTACATTTTTCACATCACAAGGGGCTCCAATACCCTTATTATTTAAATTTGTTTTCTTGTAAACCAATAATAATGCCAAGTATGAAGCTCTCCTCATAGGCCTTCAAATGATAATCACCATGAAAATAACCAAGCTCAATATATTTGGTGATTCCTTTCTCGTAGTGAATCAGGTAATGGGAATATTCCAATGTAGATACCTAATCTTGCAAGCCTAAAAATCCCTAGTGGATAAAATTTTCGTAAAATTTGAATGGTATGACATCAAGGTACTCCCTCGCTCATCTATATTTTTGGGGATACAATGGCCTCCTTAAGGTCTTTAATCCCGTACAACCCTTCGGATGATATAACAACCATTCAAGTAAAAATGCTATTGCACTCTACAACTAAGCATGAGGAGTTTAACTCTATGCCAGAATTCCACATGATTCAAATTGAATATTCTAATGAATGGTTCTCTCAAATTCACAATTTCTTAAATAATGCCACTTGGGGAACTTTGTTCCCTCAAACTTCTTGTAATAGTAGGACAAAGCTATATTTACAAGTTCTCTTCCAATAAATATTTGTAAGATATGAAATTCAAAAGGATCTAGCAATCAAAGCAATTGAGGCTTCTTCAAAACAAGATTGGTCCATCCAGCTAAAATATTAGCTAAATATTGGTAATATCCCTTCTAGTTTTTTCGTAGGACTGCCCAAACTGCCGAACTCGTTTCGGCCATATCTCACTCATCCGAACTCGGATTGAGCTAAAATTTTGAGGGTAGATGCCTGAAAAACCCTAGAACATCTCCACCAATTTTCATATCATTTGGAGCAACACATATCCTAGCGCATCCCTATGTGTGAACGATATATTTGGCAAGCGGCTATGCGAGGGTTTCATCTGGGTTGAGTGCAAGCAGCTCCAGAGGTTGGTTTTTAGGGCCTTCGGGCCCTAGAGGCCAATATTTTTGTGGTTTATGCTCAATATTTTAGCAGGAAATGTTGGAGGGGATACAATATGGGTTAGAAATTTGTCTTTCAACAGATCATACTGTGAACTTGAGTGACAACGGCTTCCAATTTGTTGCACAAAAGAAAAGTGAAAACCATACCTTTCCACGACGTCTAGGGCAAGGATTAAAGAGACCACGAAATAAGTTTCAAGCAGTTGATCAAAAAATGGCTCATATCTCAAGTGAATCTGGTGCTAAGGTGCACCCACAAAATAATTCTACTATGAAAACCCCTGTCAAGGGTAAGAATTTTGAAGACTCAGTCCCAAAAATGAATTTTAGGGATGCCCTTCATGGTGGACAGCCTCAGCCCAATGCTAATATCAATATTAGGGCTTCTCATAAACCTCTAAGAATGCCTAAGATTGATCCCAAGAAAACGGAGTCGGGATGTCTTAAAGCAGCTGATGGAACTCCTATTGTTAAGCTTGATATGGGTAACATTCAGACTGGCATTGAAGATTTGGAAAAAAGAGGACTAATTTGTCGGTTCGTGGGTTTTCATCCGAGTCTATCTGCTTTCAAATTCTGGGCTGCAAAAATCTGGAAAACTAAAGGTGAGTTACAAATCTCTATTTATCCAAATGGTTATTTTCTTGTTTTATTTGCTAATAATGAAGATAGAGAGAAAAATTTTCAAGGGGGTCCTTGGTTTTTGGAAGGGCAGGGCTTTTCATGAAGCCCTGGCATACTAAATTTAAAGCCGAAGAAGAGATGCCTTCTATAGCTCCCATGTGGGTTAGACTCTTTGGCCTCCCTATTGAATTTTGGAATCCTACTATTTTTTCTTCAATTGGAAACTCTTTAGGAACTTTTATGATGATCGTTGATTGTACTCAAAATTTTGAACATATTATTTATGCTCGAATTTGTGTTTTAATGGATTTTGACAAACCCCTACCTAAAAATATCACATTACAATTTGGGGAAGACACTTGGGAGCAAGTAGTGGACTATGAGAACATTCCTTTTCATTGTAGAATTTGCCATGAATATGGTCATTTGGCCAGTGCTTGCCCAAATAAAATTCCTGATCAAAAGAAAGAAGATATAAACTCAACAGGTTTCCAAATACCTAAGAAGAAGAACACTAAAAAAAAACCAAGTAATGAAGGATCAATCAAAGTCATTTGCTAATATGTTTGAAATCCTTTCCACAAATGATGTCCCAAGTGAGGAAGAGGAAATAATGGAAACCGAAATCTTAGAAACACAATTTAAATATGAAGGAAAGAACTCAGAGACAAACCAACAAATCAAAGGTTTTCAACAAAAAAAAAAGGAGAAAATTTACACAAGAAAAACAATATTTCAAATGTCAAAACTTCAAATAATGCAGGTCCCAATATAGACTCCATTGAACCATCTAGTAAAATTTTGGTCGTGTATGAGCATTCTTCAAGGTTAGAAGCCATCTCGGATTCAATTGGAATAAGTCAAGAAATAGGGAAAAAAAATTGAAGATGGATTCTAATCAAAAAGTAGGTCGCAAGACCAATCAATATCATATGGTAAAAGAAGGTGAAAATCTTGTAGAGGAAGGTAAGATTAATGCCCTTCCCAACATTTTTAGCCCTGGTATTAATGAAGATCATCACTTGGAATATTAGAGGACTCAAAGGGAGTCTTTCAAAACAAAATGAAATTAGAAGAATGATTCAGATAAATCATCCACATCTTGTTTTCCTTCAAGAAACAAAGATGTCAATGGAGGATATGGACTTAATTGCCAGTAAAATTTGGCCAGCTGGAAAAGTGGTTTCCCTCAGTTCCCAAGGGACTTCGGGTGGCATTGCTTGTCTTTGGGACCCAAAAGAGGTAGTTATTCACCATATGGTTGGTAGTTGGGGTTTGTTGGCTATAGCTATTCAAAGTAGACATTCCAACTAGATTATGCTCTGCATTATTGTTTATGCCTCGACTTCTTTGGAGGAAAAAAGAAGACAGTGGAAGGATATTACTCATATTATCTCTCATTTTCCTAAATCTTGGATCTTGATCGGAGGAGATTTCAATACCATCCTCTCTCTGGATGAGAAAATGGGGGGAAATAGAAATTTGGACAAAAGTACTGACCTCATGAGCGAATATATTGCAAACCTCCATCTTGTGGATATCCAACCGAATAATGGCCTTATGACTTGGTCTAATAGAAGGCAAGGCTTAGCTTGTATAATGGAGAGATTGGATAGGTTTTTGCTCTCTGAAAATTTCTTAATCCATGGTCACATTCCTAAAGTGAAGACTCTTAATAATGTTGGTTCGGATCATTGGCCAATCATGGTGGAAATGTGGAAAACCAATGTGAGTTTCTCTCCTTTTCGTTTTCAATTAATGTGGCTTAGAGACATTTCCTTCAGACCTCGTGTGCAACAATGGTGGAAGGAAGGTAAACCTAGGCATGGGACTAAGATGTTCTATTTTGCCAAAAGATTGCAATACATTAAATCCAAAATCAAGACTTGGAACTGGAAAGAGTTTGGGGATGTTCATAAAAAAAAACATGAAGTTATTGCTCATCTTGAAAATTTGAATAAGAAAATCCATTTAGATGGCCTCCGAGAGAAGAGACGTGTAGATGAAATTAAACTTACAACTCGGTTAGAGGAATGGGAAAAAAGAGAAGAAATCTTATGGAAGCAAAAATCTAGAATTCAATGGCTCAAAGAAGGAGATCGAAACACAAATTTCTTCCACAAATCTCTTCTAGCTCGAAGATCTCACAACTTTATTTCTTCCTTAAAATCAGATTCTGGAGATGTTGTTTATACTTGGGATGGCATGAACTCTATTGTTGTTGATTACTTTTCCAATATTTTTCTGCTACTCCTCTTGAATCAACTTCACAACAAAATGTTCTTCAAGCAATTCCTTCTCTTATCACTTCGAGGAGAACTCTATTTTGATCTGCTCCTATTACTATCAATGAGCTTCAACAAGTAGTTTTTAAAATGCAAAAAGGGAAAACCCCGAGTCCCGATGGTTTTCCTATTGAGTTCTACCAAGAGTTCGGGGATATCCTTCATGTTGATTTATTAGAGGTGGTGGAAGAAGCCAGGAAATCCAAAGAAATTTTGAAGGTTATCAATAAAACTTATATTACTCTTGTTCCAAAAGCTCAAGAGGTTGATCATATCTCAGCTTTTAGACCTATTGCTTTATGTAATGTTCTTCTCAAAATTATTACTAAAATCATGGCAGAAAGGTTGAAGCCTCTTTTGCATAAGATTATTTCCCTAGAGCAAGGGGGATATGTGGAAGGACGTCAAATAGTAGATGAGATAGTTCTTGCTCAGGAAGCCATCCATTCCATGGATATGCAAAATTCTCCTTCTATGTTCATCCGGTTAGACTTATCCAAAGCTTATGATAGAGTGGATTGGCACTTCCTTATCAAAGTTTTGAGGCAATTTGGTTTCTCTAAGGATTGGATGGATTGGATTATGGGATGTATCTCTTCAGTTTCCTACTTAGTTCTTATCAATGGTAGGCCTTCTCAGTCTTTCCCAGCTTCCAGAGGTATTAGGCAAGGTGACCCGCTATCCCCTTATTTATTCATCATTCTTGTTGAATGCTTGGGTAGGACTATAACCAAAAAGAGGGAAAACAAAACCCTTGAGGGAGTTACCATTGCTCATGGAGCTAGACCTATCTCTCATCTTCAATTTGTGGATGACTCTACCCTTTTAGGTAAAGCTACAGTTAAGGAAGCTTCTAATATTAAGCAAATCATTAGCTGTTTTTCTAAGGCTACCGGGCAGTTGATCAATGAAGACAAATCTAAAGTTATTTTCTTTCATCTGCTCTGCTAGACAGGAATCCATGGTCTTGGATAAATTAAGATATAAGAAGACCTCTCTTCCAATCACTTATTTAGGTATTCCCATAAATATTCAAAGGCAAAAAAATAAATATTGGAATTGGTTGTTGGACAAAGTCAAGAAGAAAATTGGAAAGTGGACCAACAAGTGGCTTTCTTCCGGGGGTAGAATCACCTTGGTAAAATCAGTCCTTCAAGCTATTCCTATTTATGTTTCTTCCATTTTGAATATCCCAAAGGCTGTTCTTCGAGAATTGGATCAAATCAGTCATCGTTTCCTTTGGAGTGGTACTAAGGAGAAAAGAAAATGGGCCTTGGTGAAATGGGATACTTTATGTCTTCCTAAGAGTGAAGGGAGGTTAGGATTCGGTCTTCAATTAATAACAACAAAGCTTTAGCTGCTAAATTATATTGGAGGATGTTGCATAACCCCAATGCTCTTTGGGCCAATAATCTCTATGCTAAATATGCTTAGAACAAAAGTCCTGAAGACCTTGTTCGCTATCAACTTCCTACCAAAGGTTCTCCCATTTTAGCAGTTCTTAAGACTGGTGAGGATTTGATAAAGAAAAAATTATTTTGGATCATTCATAATGGTCAACATGCAAATTTTTGGACAGATTCTTGGGATGGTCACAAGCCTTTGATAACTCAGTTCTCGATTGGAGGCCTGGGATGGAGGAGCTTCACCGAGCTAATTGGATAAAGGTGGCTAATTACTGTCGATACCATACTGGTAATTCAAAGGTTGGTAGATATTGGATCCCTATTGAGGACTGGCCTATTCAAATCCCAGAAAGGCAAAGACAAGATATCCAAGGCATCCTTCATATGAGATCCCTCTCTTGGTCCCATGAAAAAGATTGTTTTGGATGGAACAACACTACTAAGGGTGAGTATTCAGTTGCTCAAGGTTATTTGACCTTATGCCATAATAATCCCAACCATTCTTTTGACATATTTTCTCAATTGTGGGCTCAAAATCTCTGGCCTAAGGTGAGGTTCTTTAATTGGATTTTATTGCATCGTAGGGTGCTTACTGGTGAGCAACTTATGAAGCGTGGTTTTCATGGCCCTTTTAGATGTGAAATGTGTGAAGAGAATGTAGAAAATATCAACCATATTTTTATTGAGTGTACTTTAGCCTCTGAGCTATGGAGGAGAATGGCAACTTTACTTGGCTTACAGTGGTCCAATTTTTTCACTTTTGAACAACTTTGGAGGGATTGGCCTAATCAAGAGGGTGTTGATCATTTTATTAGGCAATTAGTTTGGATGGGTTCTACCATTCTTCTTTGGAATATTTGGAATGAAAGGAACAACCAAATTTTTAATCAAGATAGGAAGGATATTCACTATATTTGGCAAAAGACCATAGCCAACTTAGTTGAATCAGTCCATCAACTCCTTAATCACCCCCAAAACTCCCACCAAAGATGGGATCAAGTGATGCAAAGATTGAAGATTAAACCTTCTAAGGGCAACCAACTTAAAGGGAATGTGAGTATTAGTAAGATGGATAGGACTAGAAATTGGCAACCTCCTCCTAAGGATTTTGGAAAATTCAATACCGATGGAGCCTCTAGAGGGAACCCTGGAAAAGCCAGTGTGGGAGGAATTGGTAGACTTTCAGATGGCTCCCTGGTTTTTACTTTTGCTGAGAATTTGGGTATTCTTTCCAATAACCTTGCTTGAGGGGTATGGTATCCTTAGAGGCCTTCGGAGGCTACTAAGGTTGGATGGGAAAAGGTGTTAGTTGAGTCTGACTCTCAACTTATGATTAATCTCTTGAAGACTCCTTCTAAGAATCATAAGGTGGATTGGAGAATAAAAAGAATTATTGAGAAGATTCAGTTAATCCAGATGGGATTTTTGAAAGTTGATTACAATCATGTGGTCAGAGATCAAAACAAGAGTGTTGATGCTTTAGCTAATTGGGCTTTGGACAAAGGTGATCTTACTTGTTATGGCCACCCTCCTATATGGTGGGCTTCTCAAATTAGGGAAGCTCTTCTTTCTATCATTTCTTTGGATGGCTCCAGTTCCGAAGGTACCTAGTTTCTTCTTGTTTTTTTTTTTGTTTCTCTTTGGTTCATTCAGTTTTTTTAGTTCCCTAGCTCATTCTATTCTTTATTTTGTTTCCTCTGTTGATTCTTGCATTAATAGTCTTCTGGTCTAGATAGGTCATTGTTTTGTTCATTTTTTTTTCTTTTGTCTTCTTTGTTTTTTTGTTTAGTTTTTTAAGGTGGGTGGGTTCTTTTGTTTTGTTTTGTTTTTGTGTTCTTTGTGTTGTTTTTTGTTGTTCTTGTGTTTTTGTTGTTTTGTTTTTTTTATGTTTTTTGTTATTGTTCTTGTGTTTTTTTCGTTCTTGTTCTTGGGTTTCTCTTTGTTTGTGTTATTTCATTTTTTTATGTGTGAGTGTTTTCTATGTTTTTTGTTTTTGTTTATTGTCTGTTGTTGGTTGTTTTTATTTTTATTTTATTTATTTTAATTTTTAGGTTTTGGTTGTGTTTATTTTTCATGTTTTTTTGGGTTATGTCTTTGTAGTGTTCTGTTGTTTTTGTCTTGTTTGTGTTTTGTTATGTGGTTCTTGTGTTTTTCTATGTGGTTTGTGTTGTGGTTTCTTTTATCTTATTGTGCGTGTTTGGTTGTGCTTTTGGTTTTGACACACTCAAGGAGCATGTTTTTTATTTTATTTTATTATTTTTGTTGTTATTTACTTTTTTTAATTTGGTTTTGTGTGTTTGTTTGCTCCTTGAGTATGTCAAAGGTGGTAGGCCAGGTCCGAGTCCTGGGCGTTTTTGGTGGAATGGATACCCCTGCCTCCTTGGGTCTTACCCGAAAGTGGCATCCCTTTTGGGATGTTTTCCACAAATAAAAAATATATATATCCCTTCTAGAATATCGCATGCTGTAAAATGCTTATTCAAGAAAAAATTTGTAAAATATGTCTTACTTGGAGATATATTGTATCATCGAAGCTACGAGGGTATCCTCCTTCATTTATTAGTTTGGGAGATCGTTCAATCAACGGTGGTACATGTGGTGGCCATTTTAGTAGCATGGCCATCGCCAAGTGCATTCTTTGCATAGGCTATTATTGGCCAACATTAGAGCAAGATTGTTGCACTTATGTTAAAAAGTGCATCAAGTGTCAACATTATGCTACTTTGAAAGACATACTTTCTCAGGCCTTACAATGAATTCAATTAGTTTAGCCATTATCACAATGGGTGTTTGACTTAATCAAGAAATCTTGCCCTCTTCTTCAGTCCATCACACATTCATCATTACAGCCATCGACTATTTCATAAAATGGATGGAAGAAATTTCCCTTACCACTATGACTAGGCCTCACATTACAGAATTCATGTTACATAATATGATTTGTCATTTTGGTATCCCATACAAAATAATTTCAGATAATGGGCTACCTTTTAAGAATAAGGATGTGCATCCTTTAACCACTAAATATAACATCCAACATAGTTTTACTATGCCCTATTATCCACAATCCAATGGGCAAGTTGAGGAATCAAATAAAATAATAATTGCAACCGTAAAGAATTTTTTTAAGGATAATCACAAATATTGGCATGATCAATTGCCTCTTGCCCTTTGGATCTACCACACTAGTATTCATACACCCACTAGGGCAACCCCATTTTTACTAGTGTATAGTGTTGAGGCTGTCATACCCTTAGAGTAGGAAATCCCATCGTTGCCTATATCCATGCAAGAGTTCATCGATGATGATATCGTATGGTAGGCTTGCCTAGATCAATTAACTTTATTTTATTAATGATGTGTTAATTCTCTTGAGCACCTACGCATTTATCAAGACAGTCTTAAGAGAGCCTATAACATGAAAGTCCATCCTAGAGAATTTTAGGTTGGTGATATTGTTCTAAAAAATAACCAATAAATTTCTAATTTGCTACCTCGTATGTGGGATAAATTTGTGGTAAATTCGTTAGGTCCTTACATTATCACTAGTCATATTAGATCTAGAACTTATTTCCTAGCTTCCATTGAAGGATGTGAGGAGCCTGAGTCATTGAATATCCTTCACCTATGGCCTCTCCATGCTTAGAACATCACACCCCAAAAAACTCCAAAGGTTTCTATAACCCTTTGGTCACCCCAAAATGCTCCAAAGGTATCTATAAACCATTTGGTCACTCTAAAATGCTCCAAAGGTATATATAAATTCTTTGGTCACCCTAAAACGTTCCAAAGGTATCTATAAATTGTTTAGTCACCCTAAAATACTCCAAAGGCATCTATGAACCCTTTGGTCACCCCAAAACAATACAAATGTGTCTAAGAACCCTTTTGTCATCCTAAAATGCTCCAAAGGTGTCTACGAACCCTTAGGTTACCTTAAAACACTCCAAAGGTATATATAAACTCTTTGGTCACCCTAAAATGCTCCAAATGTGTCTACGGACTCTTTTTTCACCCTCACATGTTCCAAAGGTTTCTACAAACCCTTTTGTCACCTCAAAAATGCTCCAAAGGTGTCTATGAACCCTTTGGATACACTAAAATACTCCAAAGATGTCTACAAACTCTTTGTCACCCTAAAATACTCCAAAGGTGTCTACGAGCCCTTTGGTCAACTTGAAATGCTCCAAAGGTATCTAGGAATCTGGAAGCATGAGATTATGGGCAAAGGAAAAACTAATTGCAATGCATTCAAAATCAAATACGCTTAAGTCCTAGAAATTTAGAATGCATGAAATGAAAGAGACGCATTGAAATGAGATACAAGAAAATGGAGAAAACACAACCCTTTCATTAAATTCTCTTGATCTTTGTTACAAATACGCCTCCTCCCTTTTCAGGGACTAGGAGCGTTAAAAGAATTTGATTACAATTGAGACTTAAGGTTCCTCTTTCTACGTGCCCACACTTGAAATGGGCGGGCCAAGATGATGCCACCGCTGATGTTGATGAGTCCTTAACCTCTGCTGCTCCTCCTGTGAACAAAGAAACAAAAAATATGTCAGTAGCACCTGTTGCAAATAGTAAGTGTTTGTTCTCTAAAATTGCCAAAAGATGCATGTAAATAATTAGCCAAATCGATAGACAAAATGACTCTAAATGACCTGAAAACCTGATAGAGGACAGAAGACATCACCAGAGGGCCACTGCCATTGAAACAGTCGGCCAATATTCCTTCAACTGGAATTCCTCCCTAGGCAGGAAAAATTCTGACTGCTATTCGTCCCTGGGTGAGACGAATTCTACTGTGTTGGAAAAGTCGAAGTGGTACTACTCCAATGTCGAATCCCAAGACCTCCAAAACACCTGCAAACAGAGGAGTTATGTAATTGGGTCCATTTTGGGATGACCCATATGGTCGGATTCTCCCAATTTGGCCTCTATCCTCGGGAATTCGATGTCGCCACCTGCAAGTTAGTAGGACAACAAAGCGACAAAAGGCATGATAAAATCTGATCAAAATGTTATGAAATTGAAGCTATGAGTTAACCAAATAGAATAACATGAGATGTAACCTGAAACAATAATCTAGAATGCTTTTGGAATAAAACTTAGAAAGTGCGGGGGTGCCCAAGTGGGCCTCCCACCGTTGGCACTTGATCTTTGCGCCAATCCACTAGGGATGGGCCCAAAACCTCTTAGGATTGGGATGTCTGCAAATTGGTGGTGTAAGGTGGTAAAATGTTGGATTTGGGTTGGATCCACACTTCCAAAAGCCACTCAATAACCTCTCTTGCAAAAGAGATTAGTGGATGTGATAAGGTGAATCAAAAGGATGCAAGTGGGTATTCAATCGGACAGCACTTCATTGCTTAGAATCGCCTCCAATCCATTCTTTTGGGTGAGAAAATTCCCACCTTTTATAGACCCATGGGGTCTCTTTTGAGAGGGAAGCATAAGTGCCATGTGTTGGTCATAGGTGCCATGTGGCAGTCAAGTCTTCCCATGAGGGAGGGGAGTCCTCCATGACTTGGGCTTTCATAACTGCCCTTGTGACAGTCCTCTAATGACCTATCAGTCCACCCACACACGCGTGCGAGGCAGAAGTCATCAACTGACTGTCCTAGGCTTCCACTTGGTGCCATTCTTCTTTTTGCCCATTAAACTCAGAATTCGTCCCTACGAGAGACGAATTCAAAATTCGTCTCTGGGTGAGACGGATTCCATTTTGAATTTTTCCCTGGGTGAGACGAATACTGAGCAAAGTGTCTAAATGTACCAAATTTCCTCTTGACCTTACAAAATTGCTATGAAAGTGGTTAGGACCACTGTTTGACCTCTGAGGGCTGCCCTGGGGGCTGTGTTTGTCAAAGCGATCAGTGTTTGCAGTCACATAATCGGATTGGTGTTGTTTTGGTGTCTACAGATGCCCCTTTTCAGGATGTGTTGTGCATTGCGCAGCGTCGAGCAAAAATAGATAACCAAAGCACTAATGATTAGGTTTTCTTGGTAACCTAATCAAATTTTGATGCCCCAAGCATGGAAAGGGCATGCATTCTTGAATCCTTGCTTCTGACGAGCTAAGGAGTTTGATTTCAAGTGTTAACCTATTTTGGTGAGGTGTGACTTGAGCTTGGACATTGATCAGTCATGATTAGGCAAATGGCACAAAATTTTATCCTCAGGGGAACCTTGTGTTCATGATTCATGAAATTCCAAGTGTTTGATTGATTTGATTGTTGCTTGTTTACTGCCCCAAGCAGGAGCGTAATTGTCTTTGTCAATGATTTTTTGAATGCATGTCGTTTTCCTTAATTGGGTGTGTGATTGTTGATTGGTGACTAAGTGTGACTACCCCCTCAAGCAACGAATCAATGAAGGAATGACCTTCATGAGAAAAACAATGAGTCGCTTGACCCAAGATGACTTGTGCAAGGGTGCATTTAGATGTTTTACAGTTTAACAATGTGCAATTTTTTCAACATTTGAACCTATTTTTGGTGGGTGTTAACCCTTTTGGTGATGCCATAATGGGGTGAAATCATCAAAAACCCATCTTCCCATGGAGCGGTCCGGCTATGGTAGCCTTCTTGGGGAAGTAAGTGAGTGACAATTTGAACCCCGACATCAAATTTCTTTGCCTAGAGGTTAAGTGCAAGAGCACTTGTGTCCGGAAATGCTTATTGTTGTGTTTTTGTTTTGCTTTTATTTGTTTTTTTTGTTGTTTTGTGTGACACCATTTGGGGATTAAATTATCAAAAATTCGTCTTCTTGTGGAGCGGTCCGGCTATGGTAGCCTTCTTAGGGAGTAGGATAGTGATAATTTGTGACCCCAATGTCTATTTTGTATGCCCGGGATGTCAAGTGCAACAGCACTCTTATCGGGCATAGTTATTGTTTGTTTTTAGGTCAGTTTTGATCATTTTTTGATGTTTTTGAAGTTCTGGCTTGAATTCGTCCCTGGGTGGGACGAATTCCATCTGTAGAATTAGTCCCTGGGTGGGACGAGTGCTAACCAGAGTGCTCGTCCCAGTCAAGGATGAATTCCAGCTCAGAGGTCTATTTAAGGGCCAAAACTTGAATTTGGGCTCATTTGTGTCATTTTTTTTCTTGCAATTTTGGAGCTCTGGGAGAAGGAGGTAATTTTGCGAAGCGAAGCGCTGCTAGAATTCTCTCTGCCATCATGAGTGCACAAACTGGTTCGAGTGGCGGAGCCGAGGCGAAACCTGTAAGTGCCTCTTAGAGTTTATTTTTGTTTAAAATTGCACTTGTTTTATTTAACTGTTTTTGTGATGATTTTTTTCAAAATATGTTTTTAAAATTAAACCCTAAAATTGGATTTAAGACAACTAAGTTTTACTATACAATTAAACGTAACGTAAAACCTAGGTAAAGAATTTTGCTTATGACTAAACCCTAGGATCACGGAACGTAAAACCCTAAGACGTATTATTTGTGTTTTTTTTTTTTGAATTTTTTTATGCTGTTTTTGAATTAATCAGTTAAGATTAGAAACCTTAACGTTTTATTTTTTTTGAAATTTATCAGTTAAGATTTAGGAACCTGCGAACTGAAAAATTTGTTTGAATTTTGAATTTTTTATTTGTAAATTAATCAGTTAGGATTAGAAACCCTAGAACTGAAAATTTGATTTTTATTTGAATTTTTGCGCTGTTTTTCTGTACAGTTCTTTTCCATGATTTTTAATTTTTTTTGTTGAATTGTTTTCTTTTGCAGGTTAGGATCCGGTACCGTGTACCTGCTGCTTTTACTGAGGCATGGGGTGCACTGACTGATGATGATTTGGAATGGCTTGATGCCCTTGGGCTCAAGCAGGTGTCTCGACTGGAGCCTGTGGTCCCGGATCAGGCTTATCTGACGGCCTTGATCAAACTTTGGGATCCGTGGACCAACACGTTCCATCTCCCGACAGGGGAGATGACTATGACTTTGGAGGATGTCTATCGGTTGCTTTGGATTCTGATATATGGAATTCCCATTAGGACATCTCCGCATGATCAGCGGACTGCTGTACTTATGAGATGCTTTGGGCATGGGGGGCGGCTGGGTGTAACGAACCCAGTGGAGACAGCCGAGGTGGACTGCCAGGCTGGCAAGATTTTGGTTGGCTGGTGGTAGGAGAGGGGGGTGTTAGGAGTGAGGCACGCATTCTTGATGGGCCTCATTTCTAACATGCTTCTACCTGATTCGTCAGGTGCGAGGTTCCCATGGAACCTGCTAGATTTGGTGTGGCAGTTGGTAGAGTGCCCGATAGCGGCACTGCTGATTTTGAGATGGGGATAGAAATTATTGGCATAGCTCTACGGGGAGCTGTATGGGGTCCACTTTCGGCAACGGAAGGGGGTCAGATGTAGTTATCTACTGCAGTACTGGGGTTGGCAGCACATAGCAGTTGAGAGGCCGACCGGGTTACCATGGACGACTTGGGCGGCAATGGATGATGTGGAGATAGGCTATGCAGTTTTGTGGCGATGGTCTGCAGAGCAGGGGCAGAGTCGGCAATGGGAAGGTGCTGTAGAGCACTATACTGATGCCTTCTCTCGGCTCACTCTAGGGGATGTGGTTTGGCACCCTTATCGGGACTGTCCATCCTGGTCGGAGGCTAGAGAGTGGCTCCGACGGGTGCGCAGGGAGCGGTGGTTGATTGGGTGGCACGAGACCGAGCATGAGTTTTTCTCATATAGCCAGGTTACATGATAGTTTGGGGTGCGCCAGGGGTTTCCTGGTGAGCCTATGGTCTATCGGTGTAGGGGTGATGACAGGGCTCTAGATCCACCGGTCACCGCACCATTGGGCGAGGAGTCAGATGCGATGATTGACGTCCCGGACGTAGATGACGTCGAGACTACCACTGAGTATGACTCGTGGTGGGTGCTACGGCGATGGAGAGGGGAGGGGCCACTAGGAGGCACAGAGGCAGCAGTGGAGGGTGCTGAGGTAGCAGGGGATGATTGGGGAGGTTCGTTGGATGATGCAAACATGGTGGATGTGGGGAATGAGGATGTTGATTTTGGTGCTCCGGATCAGCCGGACATGCAGGATGTGGAGGAGCAGTGGGAGCCAGAGCAGGCTACTATTCTAGAGGGTCCTGTTCGTCAAGCAGATACAAAGGAGATGGAGTCAGAGATACGTGCTGAAAATGCATGACTGACAGAGCTGCTGTGGGTGCAGGATTTGGAGCTGGGGGATACACTGCGGGAGAGGGATCTCCTGTGGGCCCAGCTAGTAGAGCGGGATAGGGTTTTGGCATAGCGTGATGATGCAATATTGTACTATCATCGACGAGATGCAGAGTGGTTTCGACATGGGCTAGACTTGGAGAGGGAGGTCATCCGCCTTGGTGGGCAGCTACCTGAGCCCTCAGGTAGTTGATATTCATGCTGGATGAGGGATAGTGCGACTGAGCAGTTAGCATCATCTTGTCACATGCGATTAGATGAGGGAGGTGGTAGTAGGCGTGATGCGGGGGCTAGTAGTAGCCGCCCTACAAGGTCCCATAGGACCCATACCATGGGGGGTAGTTCCCGTCACACCGATCCTACGTGATCATGGTGGTCGACGCCTTAGGTTGGGTTTTGTTATATGATTGCGGGGTCTTTTGACCAGTTTTGTAGCCTGCGGGCATTTTTTTCTTTTGACGATATATATATATATCGGTTTTATTTTGTTTATGTACATGTGATGATCTGATGTTTTTTTCATGATGTCTAATGACTATGCATGTTTATTTATTTTAATGAATGCTTATGCAAATGATGAATGCAAATGTTTTTGATTCTTATGTGATATGCAAAATGGATGAATGGAATTTGTGATTTTTGGCTATGGCACCATAGACTGTTTTAGGATGCTTTTTATTTTTGTTTTTATGCGATTGTTATGATGCATGACGTTGTATATGTAGCTGTGGTTTTTCTTTTCTAGTGTATTTTCTGATGGTATTGTAAGAATGAGAGGTAGCGCAGTTGGTTTAGAAATGTAGCTAATGTTTTCTGAGACTCAGATGATTTTAACTCACTAGCGACGACTGTACTTTGTCGTACAAGACTTTTGAACAAGGTATTAATCAGACTTGTTTTTGACCAAGCTATTTCACATCCCTGTGTGTGCAATTGAGTTCATTATTGTGGTATTTATCAGGATATCGCCAGTGCCATATGGGCTTTTAACCGAACCTGTACTAAGGATCACCTAATTAGCTCCACTAACTCCTTTGTTGTATTCAGTTAGATTAATCTGCGGTGTTATCCAGGATACCGTAAGCTAGCTCATCCACATGCAAACATTGATTTGTATGCATGTTAATGTGACAGATATATCGTCATTCGAGAGGTTTACCGCTAGTTATCGATAGGCTATCAACCAAATCGGTATTGAGGCTTGCCTTATGACCTTTTAGAATGCTGAGAGTTCCAGGGATTCAAGTTCAACTCCCTTTTTTTCTTGATTGGGATACTTGATCGTTTGTAGTGATAAGATCACTGTTTATTTTGATTTGTTTTCTTTTGAGCAAGGGATTGGGGAGATGGAGTGATGAAAATCACTATCGTTTGTGTCGTTTTGATGTGTGCACTGTATGATGTCAAATATTTGAGTTTTTGATGTTTTGCAAATTTTTGATGTTTTGCAACTATTGAGAACTAGGGATTCTTAGGGATTTGGGTAGGGAGGATGCTTGTCCTTTTGCCAACTCTCAACATTCTTGGGGTCATTCGCACAGGGGGATGAGCAAGATAACCGTTTTGCTTTTGGTGACCTGGATTACTGTGCAGGTTTCATATTTCATTCACACAACTTAGGAATTGTTTTATGTGTTTTTATGTGTGTTGGGATGTTACGTAACAAGGTGTATTTCAAGTTTAACTCTACTTTTGTAAAATCTGTCTGACTCGGTACATTACGTAGCTAAGGAAAAAAATGATGACTGAATCACAAAAACTCTTGATACATTAAAAGACCACTGACTCTAGTGTGGTAAAAGTGATGCATGGTGTTTTTGTTGTTTTGTAAAGTGGAACAGTGTGGAACAAGATGGACTAGCAGAGCCATTATAGCCTATGGTGCCTTTGACCCGTACGACCACAAATATGCAATGTATGGATGCAATGCTTTAATGCAGCTATGTAATTTTTTTTTTTTTTGTATTTTTGATGGATTGATTTTTTTTTTTTAATATGAAGATGAGATGCGAGAAAAAATCTCTAGTGATGAATTTGAGTATGCCTAGAAATGAGATGCAAATTTTTGTTGTTTTTGATGATTTTTGTTGTTTTTGAATTTTCTTGAATCCTTTGGGGCCTTTTTGGGGTGACCAAGCGATTGTGATAATCCTTGGAGCTTTTGGGGTGACCAAGTGATTGCGATAATAGTTGGAGCTTTTTTGTGTGACCAAGTGATTGTGATAATCCTTGGAGCTTTTGGGGTGACCAAGTGATTGTGATAATCCTTGGAGCTTTTGGGGTGACCAAGTGATTGCGATAATCCTTGGAGCCTTTTTGAGATGACCAAGAGATTGTGATAATCCTTGGAGTTTTTGGGGTGACCAAGAGATTGCGATAATCCTTGGAGCTTTTGGGGTTACCAAGTGATTGTGATAATCCTTGGAGCTTTTGGGGTGACCAAGTGATTGCGATAACCCTTGGAGCTTTTGGGGTGACCAAGTGATTGCGATAATCCTTGGAGCCTTTTTGAGATGACCAAGAGATTGCGATAATCCTTGGAGCTTTTGGGGTGACCAAGTGATTGCGATAATCCTTGGAGCCTTTTTGATATGACCAAGAGATTACGATAATCCTTGGAGCTTTTGGGGTGACCAAGAGATTGCGATAATCCTTGGAGCTTTTGTGTTTTTGACCAAGCGACTTTATGGATCCTTGGAACATTTTTGGGACATAGCTCTCTTATATATAAAATGGTCGCAAATGACTGATATTCAAGGGTTTTGTTTCCTTGATACCATCAAGAGAAGCTAGCCAGTACGTCTCGGGTCCTATTTTGCTATCAATGACATATGGACCTAACCAATTTTCTGTGAACTTGTCCCTCAGGTGGGATGGCAAATTAGAGTTCTGTTGGTTTTCCTTCAAAACCAAATCACCAACCCAAAAGTCCCTTAGGTGAACTTTCATGTTGTAAGCTTTCTTAAGCCGCTCTTGGTAGATACGTAAGTGCTCGAGAGCATTAACGCATCGTTCATCAAGCAACATAAGTTGGTCTAACCGGTCCTGCTGCATAGTGTCATCATCGATGAACTCCTACATTGATATGTGCAGGGAAGGAATTTCCAACTCGAGAGGTATTACTGCCTCTGAGCCATACACTAGCGAAAACAGAGTTGCCCCAGTTGGCGTTCGAATGCTAGTGTGATAAGCCCAAAGTGCAAGTGGGATTTGGATGTGCCAATCTTTATGACTATCTACGACCGTCTTTTTAAGGATGGTGACTAGCGTTTTTTTTTATGCCTCTGCTTGCTCATTTGCTTACGAATAATAGGGTGTTGAAAAGCTGTGCTGAATTTTTTACTTTGTAGTCAAAGTACGCACATCTTTGTTCTTGAATGATGGCCCATTATCCGAGATTATTTTGGATGGAATACCAAAATGACATATGATGTTATGCAAGATGAACTCCACAATACGGGGTCCTGTCGTAGAGGTTAATGGAATTTCTTCCACCCATTTAGTAAAATACTCTATGGCCATTATGATAAACGTGTGACGGCCTGATGATGTAGGGGAGATATTTCCAATTAGATCGAAGCCCCATTGCGAAAATGGCCAAGCAGACTGGACTGCCTGCAAGGCCTGGGAAGGTACGTGCATCAAATTGGCATGATGTTGACATTTCATGCACTTCTTGACATATGCGCAACAATCTCGCTCTAAAGATGGCCAATAATATCCCATGCGAAGAATGTGCTTTGCAATGGCCATACCACTAAAGTGGCCACCACATGTACCGTCGTGCGCTTGGGCGACTGCCCAAGTGGACTCTTGCTGGTCCAAACAATGAAGAAGAATTCCGTCATAGCTACGACGATACAAAATGTCTCCTATCAAGACATACTTAGCCGCTTTCTGATTGAATGTTCATTTTGTGGCGTGTGTCAATCCAAATGGAAGATTACCTAACTTGAGGTAGTCTTTAATGGGTAAATACTAGTCCTGTTGATCGAAAACCTCGACAGTATGAACAGCCAATCCCTTTTGAAGTTCTTCCCTAACAAATTTTGAATGGGATAGAACTTGTAAGAATAGCATTGTGTCGCTATTAGTGGGAGTGGGGGA
Source organism: Wollemia nobilis (assembly GCA_028583015.1). Classification (NCBI taxonomy): domain Eukaryota; kingdom Viridiplantae; phylum Streptophyta; class Pinopsida; order Araucariales; family Araucariaceae; genus Wollemia; species Wollemia nobilis. The sequence goes on from JAQPPZ010002951.1 coordinate 1,013,757, forward strand.
AAACAAGGACCCCCAGTTGGCATGTTTCAGACAATCTTGGATTTGAAAGAACTTATCCGAGGATGGTTCAATCTGGATCATGTGGATTCTTGGCGTCAAGTCTGAGCTTGCACGCTCCATCGCGGATTGCGATAAGTTTTTGACTTGAATGTTTGTCATATCACCGAAAAGGTCTTGCGGGATTAGTGACCCCAATGAGGCCATTGTGTCCGCAAAACGATTTGATGATCGAGGGAGTGCCTCGATGTCATACCACTCAAGTTTTGCCAAGAATTTTTCCACAAGGGCTTTATAGGCCTTCAAAACTGGGCATTTGCATTGATATACCCCTTTGACTTGATTGACTATTAACAGTGAATCACCAAAGATGTTTAGTCATTTGATGTTCATGACGATTGTTGTCTGAAGACCTAGGAGCAAGGCTTCATATTCTGCATTATTGTTGGTGCACTGGAAGTTTAAGGTTCCTCTTTTCGTGTGCCCACACTTGAAATGGGTAGGCCAAGACGATTCCGCTGCTGATGTTGATGATTCATTAACCTCTGCTGCTCCTCTTACGAAAAAAGAAATAGTGAAGATGTCAGTAGCACCTGTTGCACATAAGAAGTGTTTGTTCTCTAAAATCGCCAAAATATGCATGTAAATAATTAGCCAAATCGATAGACAAAATGACTCTAAATGACCTGAAAACCTGACAGAGGACAGAAGACATCACCAGAGGGCCACTTCCATTGAAAAAGTTGGCCAATCTGCCTTCAACTGGAATTTGTCCCTGGGCAGGACGAATTCTGACTGCTATTCGTCCTTGGGTGAGACGAATTCTACTGTGTTGGAAAAGCCAAAGTGGTACTGCTCCAATTTCAAATCCTGAGACCTCCAAAACACCTACAAATAGATGGGTTATGTAATTGGGGCCATTTTGGGACAACCCAGATGGTCGGATTCTCCCAATTTGGCCTCTATCCTCGGGAATTCGATGTCGCTACCTACAAGTTAGTAGGACAACAAAGCAACAAAAGGCATGATAAAATCTGATCAAAATGTTATGAAATTGAAGCTATGAGTTAACCAAATAGAATAACATGAGATGTAACCTAAAACAATAATCTAGAATTCTTTTGGAATAAAATTTAGAAAGTGCGGGGGTGCCCAAGTGGGCCTCCCACCGTTGGCACTTGATCTTGGCGCCAATCCACTAGGGATGGTCCCAAAACCTCTTAGGATTGGGATGTCTACAAATTGGTGGTGTAAGGTGGTCAAATTTTGGATTTGGGTTGGATCCACACTTCCAAAATCCACCCAATAACCTCTCTTGCAAAAGAGATTAGTGGATGTGAGAAGGTGAATCAAAAGGATGCAAGTGGGTATTCAATCGGACAGCACTTCGTTGCTTAGAATCGCCTCCAATCCCTTATTTTGGTTGAGAAAAGTCCCACCTTTTATAGACCGATGGGGTCTCTTTTGAGAGGGAAGCATAAGCGCCATGTGTTGGTCATAGGTGCCATGTGGCAGTCAAGTCTTTCCATGAGGGAGGGGAGTCCTCCATGACTTGGGATTTCATAACTACCCTTGTGACAGTCCTCTAATGACCTATCTGTCCACCCACACATGCGTGCGAGGCAGGAGTCATCAACTGACTGTCCTGGGATGCCACTTGGCGCCATTCTTCTTTTTGCCCGTTAAACTCAGAATTCGTCCCTACCAGAGACGAATTCAGAATTTTTCTCTGGGTGAGACGAATTCCATTTTGAATTCGTCCCTGGGTGAGACAAATACTGAGCAAAGTGTCTAAATGTACCAAATTGCCTCTTAACCTTACAAAATTGCTATGAAAGTGGTTAGGACCACTGTTTGACCTTTGAGAGCTGCCCTGGGGGCTGTGTTTGTCAAAGCGATCAGTGTTTACAGTCACATAATCAGATTGGTGCTGTTTTGGTGTCTACAGAATCCTTTGGTCACCCTTAAATGCTCCAAAGGTGTCTACAAATCCTTTGGTCACTCTAAAATGCTTGAAAGATGTCTACGAACACTTTGGTAACCTAAAAATACTCGAAAGGTATCTACGAAATCTTTGGTCACCCTAAAATGCTCCAAAGGTGCCTACAAACCCTTTAGTCACCCTAAAATTCTCCAAAGGTGTTTGCAAACCCTTTGGTCATCCCAAAATACTCCAAAGATATCTATGAACTCTTTGGTAACCTTAAAATCTCCAAAGGTGTCTACAAACCCTTTGATCACCCTAAAATACTCCAAAGGTGTCTACAAACTCTTTAGTCACCCTAAAACACTCCAAAGGTGTCTATAAGCTCTTTGGTCACCCAAAAAACCCTAATGGCATCCATTAAGACCATTGGTCATATATATATATATATCAAAATATAAAAACATCATTAAAACATCAAAAAAACAAAAATATTACATTTCATTACATTTCATATCATTGCATTATAAAATCACTTACATTAGGCTTACCCATCATTGCATTATGTATGTTTAGAGTTGATCCTCCATGTATAGAATCACGTTTGTACATTAGGCATCCTTAAAAATCAACATTATCAAGAGTCATTAGTCACACCCATGTACATCATAATTATCAATTCCATACACACTCCCCACCTTTCATATGTGTGTCTATTTTCCATCACCTAGTCATTTGTTATAAGGTATCATTAGGGTTTTCAATCACTTAGTCATTTCTAATTTTCTTTTCAGATTTTATAGAAATCTATCCTAATTTTAGAAGGTAGAGTCATGCTTTGATTGTACCTTGTATACATCATAATCCCAACACAACTTCACATTAATAAATCCAAGTTTTGCACAAGGAAAAATGAAACCTACAAAGCGGTCCATGTTACCCTAACTGGAAATTTTACCTCACTCATCCCTCTGTGTGAATGGTTCAAAAATACTAAGAATTAAAAAAATGACAAGATCCTCCCTATACAAAGTAATCAAAATCCCTTACTTCATGCAAAATTGGGGCAAGTATCCAAAGAGAAAAATAAACAGTGATTGTTACCACTTAAAAATATTCAAAAGAAAAAGTGATTTTCACCATTATAAAAATAAAAAATTAAAATAAATAGTGGTTCTCACCACTATAAAAATACCTTTCTCACCAAAATAAAAGTGATCGACTACCTAGAGAAATTAAAAATAAAATAAATGAAGGGAGTACTGAACTTAAATGCTTGGAATTATCAGCATTTGATAACCATAAAGTCATCCTCATTACATGATGGGTGGCATCAAGCTTACCTAGAAATGGCAATATCCTCATGCATGATGATATGTTTATCACATAAGCAACCTGCTTTTGTACAAACCAATGTTTGCATGCGAATGAGCTAGCTTTGGTAGCCTATATTACCGAGTGGTCTAAATCAAACTATGTACAACACTCCGGATAATGATACTCGTAGGGTGATATTTAGTACAAATGAGCTGCATTAATCCTATTTGGCGCTAGGGTAACTTTATGCGATATCGTAAAATTGAACTCTCATGCACACATAGGGATATTGAATATCTTGGTCATCCTAGCAGATTTATACCTCACCAAAAATTCTTGCATAGTTACTACATAACTTTTGAATAGATCACTAGAGTGTTTGAGTCTCATGAAAATATCAAAGACATTATATAACATCATATTATGCACTCCATTCCATATCATTTTATCACATTTGTATTAGTTCACATGTTCACAATCCATTACATAATCTTATGATAATGTTACAATGAATATATGAATTTTGTACAGTTTACGGTGCTAGCATCTAGTGCGTCAGACATTATTCATAAATCATCAGTATAGATTAACAAATAATTTATTTAATTATGCATAAAATCATACACATATCATCAAATTACATCATATGGCAATACATGCATCCATGATAAGCATCCATAAAATCATCAGTAAAGCAAACATAAACATTGCATATATCTAAAAAAGCAATAAGGAGACACATGATGACAACATAAAAACTCATATATATATATATATATATATATATATATATATATATATATATATATATATATATATATATATATATATATATATATATATATATATATATGAAACAAAGAGATACATAATAGTCCGGAAAATACCTGTAGACTATAATGAAGTGGATCCTCAGACCTCACACTACCAAAAAGCCATAAATAACCATAAAGTCTCAAAAGCCATGGTCACACAGTACCTGCACTATGACTCTCACCCCCACCCTCAGTCAATACGCATCGAGAGCTACCAAATATTCTCTTCTTGGACCCATCTACTATCCTCATAGAGTTAGGTATCCTCATCCTAGCTGATGACTATCTTGTACCACTCCTCATACTATATTGGGACCCACTAGTAGTAGAGCGAGTGTGTAAGTGCCCTCTAAGACATGTTATCTCATACTTCAAATCCTGTGTGTAGGTGGTGTCCTCTCGATGATGTGCTTGGTACTCACTTAGTAAGAATTGGAGTTGTTCCACCTCCTCCTATATCCTAATCATCTTGCAACTACTACATCCCCCATGGCTAGGAATCCCTACCCTAACCTGTGACTGAACAATAGCTAACTCTTCTACTTCCTATAATTTTAGCTTATGTAATTTACACATGTACCTATAGGAGATCTCTCTTCTTTATTTTCTCCCATATACCATTTTTTATCTTTTCCTGTAGCTCAGTGATAGTCGCATCTTGTACTAATAGTTGTTCTTGCACTCCCTGCTCATCAAAGTCATCCTCACCATAGTCATCCTATGGATCCTCCACATCAATGAGATCTATCCAATCATCCTCTACCCGATGATGCACATATCATTCACCTAAGTGTAGCTCCTCCTCATTTGGATCCTCATCATGTTCCTCTTTTGGAGCATCCCTGTGAGCCTCCCCTATCACCATAGTTGTATCACCTCCTAGAAGCCTCACCCCTAGCCACTGGTGTGTCACCCACTAGAAGCCATACTCTTTTGTAGTACCTACATCATCTAGCTCAAAGACGTTCACTACAGGATTTTCCCCCTCTCCAACTATCTCAACTATAGTCCAAGTGAGTGTCCTCTCATATCCACAATAGTGGTAGATCACTCACTCGCTAGGAAAGCCATGATGTAGCCCAAAATACCATAGCACTCGAGCATATGGGAAGTAATATTATTCGGTCCCATGTTGACCAACTACCCATATTCCTTGCCTCATCCAGTGAAGTTGTGCCTCAATCTCAAGCCATGTTGGACAATTCCTATAGGTTCTCCATGTCACCTCCTCTAACCTCATTCATACAAATAACTATGCATAATGATCAATCATACCTATATATGGTTAGCTTCGATCCCTCTCCTTGTCTCACTACCATTATTGAGACACAAACTATTATATGCCTATAAAATTACAAATTTCTAAATTCTATCACTACTGTAGTTACTTTATTGATATTTAATGTGTGTGGTTGGAAAAAGCAAAAATAATTACATCTATAATTTCAATAAAGTATAGGAGCAAATGCAACCCTTACCCATATCGCACCGGCTTTGTCACTCATCGAGTCCTAAGGCTGGCTCATTGTGATTGTGGGATGGTTTCAGTAGTGCTGCTCTCTGTCAAATAACTCTCCTACTCCTCACCTCTCAATTTTCCAAGTTAGAAGTGTAAAAATGAGCCCATTTGGTGAATTTTGAGCTTAAAAAGCACTAGTATGAGCATGGTCATCCTAGGGTGGTATGGTCAACCAATTGGATGAATTTACCACCCTATTATGGCCATAAAATTTTTAGCCATCCCACCCTAGGACGACCACCAAAAAATCCAATAGAAATAGCTAAAAAGTCAAGAAAATGGCCCTAAAAACCACCAAAAATAGGTCAAATTTGATAAAATTTACAAAGGATCAAGATTAAACTCAAAATTTTTCATGTATGAATGGAATTTTTTATACTTCAATCTCTAATAAGGATATTATGGCTAGACCACTCCATGGGAAGTATTTAGTTCTATTCTACCATGAAATATCAACAAAACCATCAAAATCCTCATAAAATTGATAAATCTTACAATGGATAAAATTGAAGGTAATCCCAATCCAATCATATGGGTCAAGTGAATAATTAATTGAATAATTGGTCATGCCATCATAAACTCATCACTTGAGTGTGTATTCATAATATTGAATTCATACTCAAAATCAACACTCAAAAGTGTAACTTGAATACATTCAAAATAATCATTACCAAAGATAAATTTCAAGCCTACACTGGGGCAAATAATTCAACACCAAATAAAAATAAAAATTCTTGGTATCCTTAAAGCCTTAAGACACATATCCTAGGCTTATAAAATGAGGAACCAAGACCCAATATACCCTAGAGCCCCTAAAATTGTCATTACAGTCCGAATGAAAGGTATACCAAAATCAATCCTTCAATTATGTCAAAAGCAATGATTCCAATAATATATGCTCTTTTCAATAAGGAGGTATATAAATTTGGTTAGGTTACTGAATAACCTTAATAATTTTATGATTTTATCATCTATTTTTGTTTTTTTCTCTATTTCACACAACACATCTCAAAAAGGGGTGTTTACAGACACTAAAATTGTGTAAATCGGATAAGACTGTGATGATGCCACTCTTATCGACACCATATGGCCCCATTTGGAAACCTTCATGTATTAATTAGTGGTCCTAAAAACTTTTGGGAAGTTTTAGGCCATGTATCCATGTCCGTCCCAGCCCAGGACTACCATAGTTCATGGTCATCCCACCCAGGGATGACCACAAGCACCCATCCTTGGGTGGGATGACTATGGTCCAGACCCCTCAAAAATTCAAGGGTAGGATAAATGGTAATAAATTTCTACCATTCATCCCACCTAATGACTTATAACCGATTGGGATACTGTCTAGGTCATCACAATCTACAAATTGGAGGCCCAAATTGGAGGTCTCTTCCACCCAATACATGGCAAGGACTTTGACAAGTGACAAAACCTACCTTGCATGCCCCAACTTACCCCTTCGCCTCTTTGTCCCTTTTGGGCTATAAATTGGAGTTCTTCCACCCAATTTCAAAGAGAGACATTTGCAAGAATTCACCATGAAGTTCTACCAAGATTACCTCTCATATTTTTCCCTCGTATTTGCTCTTAGAAACATTGTCAATCAAAGGCGTTTTCAAGGCATCCCAAAATACACACATACCTTCCAAAACCCATCCATTCTTGTGATTTAGTTTACAAAATTTGATGAAAAATCCCCTAGGAGGATTATAGACCAAATCCATGTGGAATTTTTGGTGGTTGTCCCCATCTGGGACCATTAATAGGCCCAATTGGAACACCCAAGGATGGCCATTAATTGGCCAACAATTTTGAATCAATTTTAGTGTATATCATGTTTAGAGTATTATATTAGAATCATACTTGAATTTGTTGAAGTTTAGAGTAGTTTTGGACCTTCAATTAGGGTTTTTGTAATGATAGTCCTAATTGGCCCACCCAAGGATGGCCACAAATTTTGCTCATAATTTTATTTCAATTTTTGCATAGATCATTACAAAAGTAGATAATATACATCATTATAAGTTTTGGTATCATTTGTATTAGTTTAGCCCTATCGATTTCACTTTTTACATTCAATATTGCATGCATTCCTTTGATATTATTATAATTCGCACATGCTATAAACCCATTTCAATTTCTTGTGTGTATGTACAAATATTCCAATGCATGAGGAAGGAGTTAAAAACTTGGAGATGAATAGCTAAAAGCAATGGTAGCAAAATCCCACTCTTCAATCGTGAGTGTAATGAGAACACTAAAAGCGCACCATAAGTTTATGAAAGGATTGGATCCTTCAAATTTGTAACTTGGATTGTATCAATTGAGAGCCCTCAAGGGGACATTTTGTAACCTTCTATTTGGTAAATTAATCAATACAAATATAACCTTCCATTTATTACAAATATTTATCATTTATTACTTACTTTATTGTCGCTTTTTAATGCTTGAATAGAAAGATAGATGCATTTCAATTTCGCTTGATAGGTGCATCATTTTTTCTTCTCTACATATAGACAAAATTAATTATATTACACTAGATAAAAGTGAATCTTATATGTAGCTAAAGAAATTTACCTCTACAAGAAACTACCCATTCTAGATCTAATACCACTGATGGCTTTTGAATCCTTAATATTAATGTAAACTCATAGGATAAAATTCATAGGATTAGGTTTGAGGTGATGTGGTGAAATAATCAAGAATAAGAAGCCTGAATCTCAGAGTGATGGAATATGTGCCTGGACGATGAAGGTCTAGATTATTTAGCATTCAAATTGAGGAGTATCAAAGCCAAACTAAAAATCTAGAGTAATGAAGTATTTGGAAATATCTTTAGATCAAAAGAGTCCCTAAAATATCAGCTCAAAGATTTGGAATTTCAAGTGGATTTGGAGGGATATTATCCTTTGTTGATTGATAGAATAAGGAAGGAGACAAAAACATAAAGTATTTTCTCTCTTCTACTCTATGCCATAGGTGCCATAATAGAATAAAATAAATTATTAAATCAGATGGCACTATCTCTAAAGACATCGAGGAGATAAGAGTAGAAGTTTTCTATCATTTTAATTCTTTATTAGTATTCTCCAATCCTAGAGATATACAGGCTAAAGATTCACCCATTGCTATAATTCCATCTATTATTTTGAGGGAAAATAATGCCAGCTTGGAAGCTATGTTTTTAGATGAGGAAAATAAGGAGGCAATCGATGCCAGGGGTCACTAAAAGCATCGAGGCTTGATGGATTTCTACCTCTCTACTTTAAAAAGCATCGGTATATCATTGGTAAGCAGGTCTATTATGCCATCAAAGTTGTTCAATATTCCAAGGCGATCCCAAAATCAATCAATTCAACATTTGTGATCCTATTTTCTAAAACACCTACTACCTCATCCTTCAATGACTCTCACCCAATAAGTTTGTTCAACACTATCTATAAAATCTTGATTAAAGTTTTGGTAAAATAGATAAAATTCTTGCTCTCCCCTATTATTGATAAAACAAAGAGTGGTTTTATGGTGTGTAGATAAATCCTGGATGGAGCCATTATGATGCATGAGCTAATTCATTCTATACATAAAAGTGGAAGGGATGGATTATTTTTTAAATTTGATATGAATAAGGCTTACGATCATGTCTCTTGGCCATTTTTATTTAAAGTTCTTAGGAAGTTTAGGTTTAAAGATAGTTTGATTAAGCTGGTTGAAGCTTGTGTGGCATTGGCTTGGTTTTTGATCTTAGTCAATGGATCATCTACAAGGTTTTTCCACTCTCTATGTGGCATCCATCAAAGGAACCCCCTATCCCCCTTTTTGTTTATATTTATGTCTGAAGCCCTAGGGTGATCGATTTCCTTGAATTTATCTATCTCAAGCTTATCTCCAACCTTGTCCTGTAGACCATTATTGCATCAGTATTTTGTCGATGATACTCTTATTTCTTGTTTAGGTTATGTAATTCAAGGCTACAAAATAAAAAAAAATGTGCTTGAAAAGGATGTAGGGCAAAAAATAAAACTTTTGAAGAGTAGACTATACTTTTTGAATATCCCTCTAGACTGCCAAAGGAAAATCACTAGTATTTTTGGATGTAGGATTGATATTTTTCTTGTAGTCTATCTATGCCTACCCATTTTTACCGATAGGATTTTTAATGCTCTTTAGAACCTTGTTCTTGAAATGCTACAACACAAATTGGCTTCCTAGAAGGGTGCTTTATTGAGTCAATTTGGTAAGTTGGTTCTCGTTCAAAGTTCTCTACAAATCTTATCGGTATATTTTATGTCTCTTTTTAAAATCCCTGATAGCATCACCACAAATTTGGAAAGTATTTTCAAATCCTTTCTTTGGGATAACTCGAAGTAGAAAGGGAAGTTTCATATTACCTCTTGGGATCTTGTTTGTTGGCATAAAAGCTATGGTGGCCTAGGTCTTAAAAATATTGGATGGATGAATAAATATTTGGTGGTTAAATTGTTCTAGAATGTGGTGCTAAACGCCCCACTAGAAGGGGTTACAATCTTGAAATAAAAATACCAATTCAATAATTTCCTATCTCATCCCCTTATAGGAGGTAGTTCTCCATTCTAGAAAAGTCTTGTTAAATCCATAAATCTATTAACTAAGGGATGCAGGTGGATCATTGGAAATGGGTGAAAGATGAATTTTTGACATAATTATTGGCTAACAAAGGATACCTTATCCAATGATGTGATATTTTAACACTTCAAACCAATCACCCGAGGTATGGGCCTATTTAAAGTTATCGATTTCATTATCCTCTCAAATGGGTGTTGAAGGTGGATTCAAGAGTTAGTGACACTAGAGAATCTTGAGTTGCATCAAGCCTAGGATAATATAAGTAGGAAGCTTCATTTTCAAGTTATTATGGCAAAGGAAACTGATGATAGAATCATTTAGGCCAAATATAGTGAATGGGGATTCTTGGTCAGAATATCTTATCAACTTTTGGAACCTGAGGGGTGATTTTTGCTTCCTTGTAGCAAATTATGGTTTAAATTATTAGTCCCTAAAGTTAATGTTTTTTTTGGCTTTTTTTCAAGACAAATTTCTCACTATCGAGAACCTTAAGAAGTGAGGGATGGTCCTTTTTAACCATTGATATTTGTACGATAAGGAAGAGAAGTCCTCGATACATTTATTTTCTTCATGTCCATTCTTTTGTGAGGTTTTTAAATTAATTATGAAAAATTTGGGTGTTAATTGGGTAATTCCTATTTCCCTTCCTAATTTATTTATTCAATGGTCATCTCCCTTTGTCTCTTCTCATCTGAAGCACCTTTGGAATTTTATTTTTCCCACCTTTTTTGGGGAGTGTGGAAAGAAAGAAATATCCGTGCCTTTAAAAATTAGAGCAAAAATCCCATTTCTATGAGTTTGTGAATTATTTATAATGTGGTTGAAAATGTGATCCAAGGTTTCACTGACCCTGAAGGGAAAGGACAAATGAGATTACCTTTGAAATTTACTGTTTAAATTTTATTGGGTTTATCAAGAATCCCTCATGCTTTGACTCCACTTAATCCTAGACATTTGGTGAGGTGGCATAATCTCCCAGTAGGTTGGCTCAAGATTAATTTTGAAGGGGCCCAAAAAGGCAACCTGGATGTCATTGGATAAGGAAGGGTAATCAAGAACAGTAATGATGTAGTTATTGCAGCCTATGCGAAACACATGTACCACCAAACCTTCCATGTTGTGGAGGTAACAACGACCCATCTAGGCATAAAATTATTAGTTGAGATGAAGGTAAATTATGTGGTGGTGGAAGGGGATTCATTGAATGTGGTGAATATCCTTAAGTTTGATGCTGCTCCAAGTTGGAACATTCTCAATTACATCATTGATTCAAGAAGGTCTTTAAGGATTTTCTTGGAAGTCCTAGTGATGCAAATTTTTAGAGAAGGAAGTATCTTGGCTAATAAAATAGCTAATTATGGGACCACCCACCCCAACTCCATGATGTGGAAGGAGAACTTCTTGATAGATCTAAGAAATATTTTGAATTCTAGAATTGTTTAATGTGATTTAGAGAGTGGGTAGTCACTAGGCGAGGTAGCACCCTCACATTTACTTTAGGAAGTGGATGTTACTCATGAGATCTTTTTGATCAATGGTGAATTTTCTAATTTCAAATCCTTGATTGCTAGAAAAATTCCCAATCCTCTTGGTGAATTAGTCTACCCAGTTGATGGGACTTGGATTAATCGTAAACTGGGGACTTGCACCTTTTCTTGTATTTACCTCTCCTTTGTGGGTATGATGTCTTATCTTAGTGATGAGTCCCTTATTGTTTGGTTGTATGAGACAATGGTATTATGGAAGTGGATGTCTATGAGTTTCCATGTAGAGTCCCTCTCACATTCGTTGTCCTTTACTTGCACTTTTTTATTATGGTCCTATCTATGTGTTTCACCTCATGGTATCCTTATTTTATTTCTTGAGTGTAATTATTCCATGAGAAAGGTGGTTTTGCCTAGGTATCAGGTTTATAGGAAGTGATTTACATGTAATATACTCAGTTTGGATTGGTTATGGATTCTTATCCCCTTTTATCCCATCCCCTTATCCACTCCTATCATCTTTAGCTGATGTCTCTTCTTTAGATTGAGGATTTTCCCTTGGTGTGTTGTTGTCATAATGGGTAAGGCCAAGTTCTCTAATGCTAGATCTAGACCCATGAAGCTTCAGTTGGAGCCTATTTCACTAGTGGTTGACAAGGAGGTTAAATTGATATTAAAGAATCATGGTATTTTGGATTGTATCTTGAAGTTTCATGGACACAATTTGATTATCTCAATATGGATGACACACTTTTGGAATTATGGGTGGGTGAAAGTGGGAATTTGGATTTCAAAATCTCTCCTGATTTGGTAAGTAAAATTACTACTCTCCCATTGAATGGTGTTTGTTATAAGAAAAAATATTCTCTCCTCTGTGAGATTACTTTTTTCTAGTATGAGGACAAGTATATCCTGAGGTAGCCAAATGATTTTAGGGATAAATCCCTTACCCCTCCTTGGGATAGAGTTCTCTATGTTATAATGGATTATTTTACTCTTGATTCTTCTAATGATGTTGTTCATAGCTATCATGCACTATTTTTTAATCATCTTCATAGGGAGCAATGGATGAATGTGCCTATGTTCCTCTTTTAGTCCATGGAGAAATCCATGATTAATGTGCCATGCAGAAGAGGTTTGGACCCCATCCATCAGGGATTAGCTCTACTAATTATTGAGCATATTTCTAAAGAGAAAGGACTAAATGTGGAGGAGGTCATCAACTCTGTCGAGGCTCAGCCTATTCCTATGCCTATCATATCCCAGGAAGATTCTTCTGTCTCTCTATCCAAAGAGTCTATTGAGATGTCATAAGGTGATTTTTCATCGCTAGGTGGTGCGAAAGAGGGTAATAAGATTTTTTGGCATCATTATAACTTCCAAAGGTGTTTAGGGGAAAGCGCACCATCCTAAGAGTCAAATATATCACTCTTAAAACTCTATCGATAGGAAGCACAATCAAATTTCTAGGGACATTACTATTTTTGCTCAAGGTGTTAGAGATGGTTTAGAGAGATGGTCTAAATGTTTATTTGAAAATATGGCTAGCCAACCCCCATCTCATATTAATCTAATTCATTCTAAATCTGAGGAGTTTCCTAGAGCAGTTACGAATTTGAGTCCTAGAGGAAATTCACCCTGAGGAGGATCAGAGTTTGATGCTGCTGAATCTCAGAGAGGTGGAAGAAAAATAAAATTTCATCATGGGCTCTATTAAAATGGTGGTTAATATGGCAGACAATGTGAATCATTTATTGTGTGATATTCTAAAGAAAGTGGAGGCCAAAAATTTGGATGTCTAGAATTGTGTAATTTTCCCATTGTCTTCCCTCTGGTTTTTGGCTTGTTGAATCCACTTTTCCTTCAGATTTTTTTTTTGTTGACTTAGATTCGATCTGGGTGTTTATCCAAAGTTCTCTTATTTTGGTGGCTATTGAATTTAGTTTGTAATTTTATTTTACTTGGTTTTGATATCCATTTGGAGTTGATGTAGAAGGTTTGGGGACTCCTTTCAAAACCCCCTTTCTTAATATAACCAAAAAAAATCATAGGATCAAATATGGGATAGCCACAATATAGTAAGATCAAGACAATGATGTGTATAAAAATAATATGATCCAAATAATATGTAAATCAAGGATTCAACTAACGTTAATTAATAAGCAAAAATATAAATGTAATAGCCTAAATAATACATGTACAAAGAATGTAGTACAACTTACAATATTAGTTACTCAAATCTATGTAATATTTAATACTCCTCTTCCTCTTACAAATGTATCATAAAACTCTCTTACAATGATGATAACAATACTCTCTATACTCACTATAAATTATATGCTCACTATATTTGTTGTGTTCTTCCATGGAGTAATATATAGATATTTTAGAGTGGCTCTTTGGTTACTTGACTATTCCTTTATTTATACCAAATGTCATGACTCATTGATTCCCTACTTCATACTTGCATACACATAACTCTATCTTGTATGCACACCTATACATGACTCTTCACTTAGAACCCTCTAATATCAAAACACTTGTGCACATATACATACATCACACTTGCACACTTACTCACATGACACTCGTGTATTTCTTGTACATTATTACATTACATAAAATATTTACTCACACTCTAATATAAGACTTGACCCTAGTCTAATATTTACAAGGTGTACCATGATGGTATCATTGGGGTATAACAAATAATGTAATATATTCCAACAATCTCACGTATTACATTATTTGGTTATTAAAGACTTTAGTCTTCAATATTGATCTTTATCCTTCAATCAATCCTAGGACCTATCCATGCTTTGCTCTCTTTTTGTTAATATGAGGTTTAACATTTTCCTTATAAAGTAGTCAACTAAAAAAATAAATATTTAATGTTTGAATTAAAATCAACTTGAAATATCCCTAAAGGCCAACTCAATTTTAGTTATAAATCATTTTCTTTGATAGGTTAAGAAAGAAAAATAACATGTAAGTCTCATTATTTTAAAAATAATAAGAAAATAAAATATTTGAAACAATTACAAATCCCAAAAGGTAATAAATGTTAACTAAAAATTACTTATATACAAGAGAACAAAGGAAAATAGAGTAACAATATATGATTCATAATAGGAGAAAATTTTGAAATCTTGAATGACCATTCTACTTTTGTTGCACCATCTATTTGTTTCTCTTGATATAGAATAAAGCATAATGCGTCTTTCCACTGCCAAGAATTATCATATTAAAATTTATAATATTATAAAGAAAGTATTATATGATTTCTTAATATATTTACTCAAAATAAATCAAGTGAATAAAAATAAATTATGACATTGTGTGATACTTGTAAATTAAGAGAAAAATTAATACCAAGTTGACATGCAATGGACTAAATAATAGGAGATTTGGGAAAGTAATCTATTAGAAAGACTTATGAAGAATTCAAGACTTCATTTGAAAACAATTACAAATATTCTTTGGTAGAATTCTTAGGAGATTTTTTTTTTAACAAAAGTGAGATAAATTCATTAATAATCTAAAAATACAAGAATCATCTTCAAGATAAGATCTCAATACAATATGTATATCTATCTATATATACTTGCTAAATTGTTTTATATGCCAAATCTAAGACAAAAAATATTTGTTATAGAATGAATACTTGAGTAGTTTATAAGAGTTATTAAGTTTAACATCTACAAGATTAGTTGGATATCCTAAGGGGTTTTAAAACATAACAACGTGAACATATACAAGATAAATGTGGATTAATCTTGTGGTAGTATCAAAAATATTCTATGGAATTCATTAACAAATGTCATCATATACAACACATACCTAGCATTTTATTTAGAACTATCAAGGTAAGTTGAACAAGTCTAGGAAAACCTTGGATATTTATTTTCCATGTGGAAAACTCCTACCGTATTTTATTTCTATGGCATGACCTTCACATATATCATACTTTTATGAGACCTTTCACAAACCATATACTATATTGATATTGGACATAATCTTGATATTTTGATAATTGGTATATTATATGCACTCATTCTATATTATCTAATTTTTATTTGAAAATTAAATATGTGTGGCTTTTTTCAAATTTAAGGTATTAAGTAACTAAAAGTATGTTTCTCCAAGGAACAATCACAATATATTTTTTATTCTCATCTTTAATAAGGTAATTTTATGATATTTAATTAAAAATTTTATCATTCATTGAAAATTTAAGTATAGTAGAAAGCACATTTATTGCCAAATATGATTTTTATTTTAGTAAATGAAGAAGATAATAAAATATTTTGCTTACATCTATTTTATTCAATGATTTATTTATTTATTTTAAATATGTATTTTTGAAGGTAAGTATATGAGATGGAAGGCTAGAAGGACTGAAGGAACCATAATGAAAGGCTAGGATGTTAGGTGGAAGGTTGGCTCGACTGAAAGAACCACAATGAAAGGCTATCATGTTGGGTGGAAGATTAGGTGGATGGATGAAGGATCTATAGTGAAATATTGTGATGTTGGGTAGAAGGCTAGTGTGGTGCTTTGGCCCTATTTTTGTCTTTGGTGTGTCAATGGGTTTAGAACCCACAAGGATTGGGGTGTTTCTTCCCCTCCTTTTGTAGTGGGAGTGAGCCTCTTCTTCAAAAATTATTGGCCAAATAATTTTTAGGTTTGATCTTATATGTCAAATGCTAGAAGGAAAAATCTAGATTGGTTCCAGAAACATGGTTTTTGGGTTGGTCAAGAAGTTGTAGTTATTTAATTTGTTATCATGAGCTATAGAGGGTTGGAGGATCCTTCTCTTTTTTAGGCTTATATTTTTTATATTTTTCTAGCCCGTACTTTGTTGTGATCAATTTCAGGGGTCCTTTTGTAGATCTAGATCTTTTCTAGTTCTTGTAGAGTAGACCTTACTTTGTTGGATGTCTTCTGAGAGAGATAGATCTGTGTTGTAGAGATTTAGGTAAATGTTTTTAAAAATTCTTTGGCTCATTTTAGTGCTCCCCCCATGACCTTTATGGGAAAGAATTTTTTTTGTTTTAATTTGTTTGAATTTTAATATTACAACTCTATGTTTCCTTGCTTGGGTGGGAATATGCATTGTAATATTGAATTTATTTTTTTCATGCCACTAGAGAGTTGGATCTCAATATTGTTGATATTGGATCCATTTCCTATCTTTGGTGGGAAATGGGGGGGGTTGTCTTTCCCTTCCCCCCCCTTCCTGGTTTAAAATATATTTTTTAAAAAAATCAATAGTCCTCCTCCCCGGCACTTGTAAGGGAAGAAGGAGAGAATCAAAAAGGAGAAACAAAAAACACCCACATCCTTTACATCCTGTGGATGCGCTCCAACCCCTAAACAAAAAAAAAAAAAAAAAAAAAACAAAACCAAAAAAAACAAAAAAAACAAAAAAAAAAAACAAAAAAAAAAAAAACAAAACAACCAAAAAAACAACAAAAAAAACCACAAAAAACAAACAACCAAACACCACCAAACCACACCACCAAACAAACACAACAACAAAAAACACAAAAAACAAAAAACAACAAAAAAAAAAAAAAAAAAACAAAAAAAAAAAAAACAAAAAAAAACAAAAAAAAAAAAAAAAAAAAAAATTGTATTGTAATTTTTATTTGAATATTTTCTAGGTTGGTGCGAGAAAATTATGGGGGTCAGATTTGATACTTTTATGGATTCTAATATTTTCTTGACACTCTCAATTTTTTTAAAACTTAGTTTATGTTTAGTCATGTCGGATACTTAGGATATGACACTATTATTTTTCCCTAGATCTTGGTATGTCAAATTGCGGTTCAACTCCACCTTTTATTTGCTCTAGCAGCCATATTCTCGAGGCTCTATCTTGTTGTATGTGGCTTGGGTTTTCTCTAGTCATATTTCCTATTTTGGAAAAGGCTCAGGGAACCTTTCAAAACCTCCTCTTATACCTTATCAAAAAAAAATTTGACCCCACTCTTCATTAAAGAAATAATAAATAATAAAAAGTTATAGTAGTAGCATCAATGTTTGACAACTTGCTATTGAAATATTTGTAATTATTTTTCTCTAGCTTGTTAAATTTCATTTATCCTTTACTATCCTTGTGAATTAAACATGCTAGAAAATTTATATTTTATATAGAACTTGACTTATATTTTTAGTATTCATAATTTTGTATCAAACTAGTTGGAATGATTTTTTTCTTGCATTGATCAAAATATTCATATATTTTATTTTCTTCATCACTAATATGTTATCTTTCTTCAGATTACTTGTTGCATTTTCTACCCTAACGCTTATACAAGAATATGGGTGTTAGGATTTTATATTTGTTCATAATATCAATATTTCATATAAATGGTTAGTATGGTCATTATAAATTGAATAATAAATTAGAATAACATGTTTTCTATCATCTTATTTGGCTAGATAAGTTTAATTGTCTTATTTATAATAATAAGAAAATTCATTATCACTTATAAATATAAAACCTAATGTTATAGAAATTTAAATATTTAAATGTTGATTTAGTTTTCACATAACTTATGTATCCTTTATTGTGTTTGTATTTCTATAAAAAACGAACAACATTTTCTTGTTTGTTTTTTTAATCTCCAAAACCATTATACATGCAAGAAGATTTTTACCGAGTATAAATAATAAGATAATAATGATTCTTCATAATAAAAATCATCTAAAGAAATTTTAATTTAGAATCCAACAAAAAAAATATTTTTTCACTGGGTTTATGCTGCTAGAAAATCATAAGATAATAGTAACAATTCTCATCTAAAAGCATCTAAAGAATTTTTATTTTATAGATATAAAATAATAATATATATTTCTAATAGGTTTATGGTTTGAAAAAATTGTAAAATGAATTAATCCTTCATATTTAATAACATCTAAGAAATTCAGATTCTACTCCAACTAGATTGAGCTGGTGGAAGCATGTGTTTCATCAGCTTGGTTCTCAGTTCTAATCAATGGATCACCAGTTGGATTTTTCATACTATCATGGTATTCATCAAGGTGAACCTTTTTCCCCTTTCCTTTTTATCATGTTGGCAAAATATTTGGTGTGGTCCTTGATGCTTCATCAGTTCGCTATGGGTCTCCGACCTGCCTTGCTGTGTAGATTGATATCTCACCAATAGTTTTCAAATGACACATTGTTGTCTTGTGTTGCTTTAGTTTTTCACACCAGAGAAATAAAATATCTTCTAGTCTACTATGATAAAGTGGTCGATTAGTAGATCAGTTTAATTAAAAGTAGCTTTTTTTTTTTTATCAATACTCTGGGTGAGTGACAGAGAAATATTGCAAGAATTCTTAATTACAAAATTATATCTTTATTAGAAACTTATCTAGATCTCCTCCTCTTCTTAGGACGTATTAGGTATTCCTTATAGACTTTGATTCTTGAGAGGATGCAGTAAAATTTGGCATCATGGAAAGAGGCCCTTCTGAGTCAGGTCGGTAAGGCGGTTTTGGTTCACAGCACCCTATAAAGTATTATGATCTATTTTATGTATCTCTTCAGTCTCCTTGGTAGGATTGCAAAAAAGTTTGATAGTATTTGTAAATTTTTTCTATGGACTGCTCTATATATGAAAGGAAAATTTCACTTACTTTCATGGGAGCATATTTGTCACCATAAGAAAAATAGAGGTTTGAATTTGAAGTAAGCATCCTAGATGAAAAAGGCCCTGGTGATCAAATGTGGATGGAAGATGAAATCCAATGTTAATAGCCATTGGATTCAGATCCTAAAATCCAAATATAACTTTCATAATTTTCTTTTTGATCTCCTTCCCAATGGTGGTTTGATCTTTTGGAAAAGCTTAGTCAAATATCGAGAATTTTTATCTGGTAACAGTTAATGGGTTATTGGAAATGGTGAGTTAGTGGATTTTTGGAGTGATGCTTGGCTGAGGGATAGTCTGCTATAAACTACTCAGAGATAGTGATATGATCCATGTTACAATAGAACTAGGTAAGGTAAAGGTGGTAGATTTCATTTCAATTTAGAATGGCATAAAATTTTGGTTCTATCTCCTACCTTCAGTCAGGGATGGGTATATTCAGCAAGCTTGGAGTGTTATTTCTAGTGAGCTTCGAATTCATGTATTAAGGTAGGAGGAGGTTGAAGATAGTTTGGTGTGGGTTGGGTATAGTGAAGGATCATATTTAGTTAAATCAACATATGATCTATTGGGCTCAAAAGATGACTACCAATTCCCAATGGGAAAGATATGGTTGAAAAACTTAATACCAAAAGTAAATATATTTTTTGGCTGACAACACAAATTAAAATATTATCCATCAAAAATTTGCATAAAAGAGGTTTTAATATTGTTAATGGGTGTTTTCTTTGTGAAGTGGATTGGGAGTTTACAAATCATTTGCTTCTTAGCTTCTAGGATTTTCAGGAGGTCTGCTCTTTTATTTTTAATAATCTTGGAGTGAATTGGGTGATGCCAAGTTCATTGGTAGATTTTGTTATTCAGTGGTATTATACCTTTGTTTCCTCCAGTATTAGGTGTTTGTAGAAGTTATTTATCCCTCACATTTTTTTGTGTGTTTGGAAAGAGCGAAACGCAAGAGTTTTCAAAAATCTTAAAAAAGATATTAAAAGAGTGAGCCCCAAGATTACTTTGAATTTTGTGGAGAATGTTTCTTTGGTATTTAAGGATCTTGGTAATAACAGGTTTTTATATCATCTGAATGAGGTGTAGCTTGAGGAGTTATATTTTTCTTTGATTTCTCTAGGCTCAGATGCTCGAAACCCAACAAGAATGGTGAAGTAGCATCCCACACCCAGTGTATGACTCAAATTAAATTTTAATGGTGCATCAAATGGTAATAAAATATTGGTCAAAGTTGGTGGTGTGATTAGAGATAGTAAAGGGGAGTTAGTGGTGGTGTACATTGTGAATCCTCTTTCCTAGACTTCTCAATTCACTGAGGTATGGGCCAATTTTCAAGGAATTTTATTATTAAAGCACCTAAGGATCTCAAATATTGTCGTTAAAGGTGACTCATTTAACATGATTAATATGCTCAATGGTTTGGTTCATCCTAGCTGGAACGTGGTAAATTTTATGGAGGAAGTAAAATTGAATATCTTATTTTTAAGCCAAGTTCAATTTCTCACATGTTAGGGGAAGGTAATTCTATAGCATATATCTGGCAAATATTGGAACGTCATGCCCAAGAGTTTTTGTTTAGCATAGAGATTTTCTAGAAGAACTAATGCAACACTTCAATGAAGAGAAACCTTAATGAGTATCATAAGGCCAATAAAATTTTGAAAATATTGATAAAGGTATTTAGTTTGCACTCAAACTTTATTGATATGGAGAATTTTGGAGGTCACACAAAGTCCTTGATATGCAGTCTATGTCAGGTGGGGGAGGTCCTAGCCTTAATTAGAATTCCAAATTAAGATTTCTTATGTTAGAAGCTCATGTAGTGTTTGAAAATTCTAAGAATATCTTTGAGTTTGTGTACAAGGATTGTGATATCGCTGGATTTCTCAGGTTTCTAAAGGACCTTGTATTGTAGGCTGTATCAGGTAATCATATATTTCATTAACACTCCAATTTCAATCTCTTACTAGACTTATAAAATCTTCGGTGGAAGGATGGAAGCTCATAAAATATCTCAATCTCTCCATTCGTGGTCCCAAAAAGGTGTGATGAGGGGCCAATATTTGAATTTTTTGATTAAGGCCTTATGGTGGCATTTAAAGATCATTGTTTTAAGAATTTTTTGGGGGCTTTGTAATTCCTTGTTTTGTAGATTAAATTAGGTGTGGAAGATCCTATATTTTGATAATGCATTGATTAAATATATTTTTGATGTTTTTTGAAGCTTCATGGGGAAATGGGATGCTTCTCGTAGATCTTAATTTTTCTATTTGTGATTTATTTGTGATATGATTTACTGGTCCTTCACCCTGTTAGGGCTCTGTGGGATGTAGTGGATGGAGATTTATCCCCTCTTGGGTGAGTCTTTACTCTGGTGTTTTGGTGGAGTAGTGTTGCATGGTATTTTATTCTCAAGTAAGGAGGCCAGTGCGACAAAGGTGGTATGGTTTTTTGGTTTCTTCTATCATGATTTGAATCAAGTAGTGAAAGTCCAGCAAAATAGAAATATTTTCAATACTAGGTAACCATTGTGAATATGGGAAGTCGAAGGATGTTAGAAGTATTTCTGGTGGGGATTTCAGGAAATCTTGGACATATTATGTTACTTTGTTATGATATTGGTTGTTGTGGCCCGAAAAATGGTTGGATTGGGTGTAAACATCCTTATTTTAGACCCTAGTTATGTGGTGTGTTTAGAGAGGATTTGTTTGAGTTTTTCTATCTATAAGGTGGAAGGGCTTGTTGTGCAATGGAGTGGTTATTTGGTGAGGATATTTTTAATGGGTAAATAAAAAATGTACAACCCTAAATCTCACAATACAAATATTCATGTGGAACTGACCTCTCTATTTATTTATGAAGAGGTGAAATTATTTTTTTGGGGGCTCATTAAAGATAGCGATTGATTACTTGGAGGAGGTTTCTAGGCTAGTTGTAGATGTGGTCCATGAAATTGATTATTTGGTATCGAACTACCTTGATTTTATCCACAGTATATTTTGGTTCTTCCTCCCCCTCTACTTGTAATTTTTTCTACATTTTTTGTTTTTTTGTTGTCTTTGGACCTTCCCGTGAATGGGGTGAGGTTTCTAGCTGGTGTGGTCTTGTTTGTGGTATTTATCCATTAATCATGGATTTTTTGTATAAGGTTGTGGGAACCCTTTCAAAACCCTATCTTATTTTAATAGTATAAAAAAATAACATCTAGAGCATATTTATTCTTGAGACATCAATATAAATATAGTTTTTTCTTAATTTTATTTTTCAAAAATAAAATCATTTGATTCCTCTTAATTTGATATAAAAATAAATTCTTTGAAGAATAGAATTTATACCTCAATAACATAGACCTAATTATTTTTACAACTAAGTCATAATCATTTACTTACTTGTACATGATATTAAATCTAGGAGTTTATTTTAATTAAAATTCAATATTCACTTACTTTATATTGGATGTAATTATTTACAAGATGTAAAGGTAGGACATAATTTCACTTTAAATAAATATTTTATCCTAAATAGAAAATAAATAGCCTAGTACCATAACAAATTAAAAATAATATTAAATTTAGTTAACATCATACTTCTATTAGCCAAGAATCCTGAAGCATTTTGCCTACTTCATTGAACTAGCTAGGTGCCTGAAGTATTTTTCTTACTTCATTGAGCTATTCTAGGTACCTGAAGCACATATTTAGAGTCAAATAATACCATGTACACAATTTAGTATGGATGTAATTCCTAAACCTAACTCATCTTGGAAATCACCCCTATCTTACTAATAGACATAACTAGTGACCCACTTTAGAATAACTAAAATACTATAAGCAAAAAATTAAAATATTGGGTAAATTAAGTGTGATTAATAACCCATATTGACTTAAATACTATAATTTATCCCTAATGGTAAAAACAAACCTTGATACATATGGATGATTATAATTATTTTCTATAATAAGTAAATTAGAACTAGTCTATATTAGGATCATCTATATTAAAGGTTCTCTAGCATGTCCAATTGGGTTAGCTTATGAAAAGTATAAATTGTTGATTTCAAAATTTCTCTAAATGGTTTTAAGAGTATCATTGAGAATTATTATAGGTTTATCATGTTTGTAAAAGAGTTCTCATAGGGACTATTTAATTTCCATCACTATTTATAGTAACCATTTTTTTAACCCATGGGATTAAGCATTACAGATGCCAAAAACATCTTCATTCAAACTCATTGATGATAAGGCATTCTAAATAATTTATTATGTTCAATGATTATGCATACAATTTCTTAGAAACATGCACTTTATATTCATAGCCTATAGACAACTCATTTGAAACAATGAAGAAGTTAGTCACTTCCATGATGATACAAAATAAGATTAATGTTTTCTACTTTCAAAATATTTTTAGAGTATATTACATCATTTGGATCATGTAAATGTACCACTTTTGGTACATTTCTAGAGTAGGAGTTTACTTTAGAGTAAATTTAGTTGGTTTCTTCAAGTGTTATAATAAATGCATAAGTATCAATGTGCAAGTTGTAAATGTATATGTAGTCCACATGTACATGAGTTCTAGGTAGATTAATGTCCAAGCAATCTATATTTCTATATAAAAGCCTCATAGGTATAGTATTTAATAGATACAGAGAGTGAGAGTGATATAGTAAGTATACAATGTGTAGTAGATGTAGTGTGATACAATGTAGTTCTTTCATATACTTTCATGAAGTGTTCATGTCCTCCATTATATAACATTGTACTATTTTTTTATTCTCATTAATGACATATTTCTAAGTTATTTATAGAATATCATTTCTTTATTTTATTGCATATTATTATGTCATTAGTTTTATAGTTATCTCATATTAGTTATCTTTCATCTTGAGGTTGTACTGCCTCCAATAAAAATATAACAATGGTATCATAGCATATGGTATATCAAATAGGAAATAGGGAGAGCCACAAGTGAGACTTAGAAAAATCTAGAAATATCATTTATAAAATTTCTAAGATTATATTTGGCTAGAGTATTTTCACAAGGTTGTGAGAAAACCCGTGAAGACTAAGACTCAACATGGATTCCACTAGATTTAAAAATCAACTAATGAAGACTTATCATGTCTAGATTTTACGGTTTCCACCATTTTAGTTTCTAACATCTTGTTGTAGGAAAAGGAGATTCAAAATGTTGGGAAGCTTCCTACAAAATAGCTACGAATAGTATCTTCATAAGAATCATTTCAACACTTGTAGCAATAATTAAAAGACTAAGTATTTTAGAGATCTGAGGAGAAGTCTCATTACTAGAGATTACAAAACTTGTAGAGTGTAGAAAAATAAAAGGCTATAGAAGCCTTACTACT
Source organism: Wollemia nobilis (assembly GCA_028583015.1). Classification (NCBI taxonomy): domain Eukaryota; kingdom Viridiplantae; phylum Streptophyta; class Pinopsida; order Araucariales; family Araucariaceae; genus Wollemia; species Wollemia nobilis. The sequence continues at coordinate 1,038,453 of JAQPPZ010002951.1, forward strand.
GATTCAAGAGACTCCAAAGAAGAGTCAAGAAGAATATTGGAGGTTGGTGTTGCAGAATTATTATGCTTCACTTTATTGAATTATTATATGCAAAATTTTCCTATGCTTGTAGAATATCCCACAATTTTGACTTTTTATCAACTAAGCACTTCAATAAATTCCTAAGGCTTATGTTTACCACTTTGATTTATCCATCTATTTGTGGCTAATAAGTTGAATTGAAACTCAATCTCATGTGTAATTTCTTTTGTAAAGTGCAACAAAAGTGACCTATAAACTTAATATATTTATATGATATAGTGCTTTCCAATAAACCATGCAATTAGATTTCTCTTAAGAATAAATTAGCAATATGAGTATCATCATTCATTTTCCTACAAGGTATGAAATGTGCCATATTTAAAAATCTATCAACAACAACAAAAATTGATTAATTACCTATTTACATTTGAGGTAATCCAAAGATAAATTCCCTACTTATTTCTTCCCATGGCCTTTTGGTATTTACAATGGTTCATATAAGCTAATGGTTTGAATGCTTCCCTTTGCATGTTGACAATCTTGAAAACCATGTAGAAATATTCTTACCTCCACATTCATTTGAGGACAATAATAATTTTCTCAAATATGTCTTATGGTTTTATTAACTTTAAAATGCTCGACAAGTCCTCCACTATATTTTTATCTTATGAAGATCTCTCTCATTGAGATCCACGGTATGCATAACTACAATCCCTTGAATAAAATTATCTAACTTTGGTATTCTATATTCTATAGTATTGTTATTACAAGTTGTCCAAGCTTGTTTGAAATCCAAATCATTGACATAAAGCTCCTTCATAGCATCAAAACCAACTTCCATCCTTATTGTATTCATCAACAAATTTCTTCTACACTACCCAATTTGAACTACTACTTTTATGTTTTAAAACAAATGAGTAACTATAAAGATACTCTACCCATATCATATGTCTTTGGTTTAATTTATCTTAGCTATATATTTTTTGAAGAGGTTGAAAAGTGGAGGTATATCAAGGGCCATCCTTCCCATGAATTGAACTTGGATCTCTATTAAGAGAGTCTAATGACTTTTTGCCATTGTGATATTCCTACTAGGACAATTTGCGTTAGTTATATTACAAAGCATGATGATCCATAAACAGTACACATTATTTTAGTAATAAGTAATATCTCCACTACTTAAGTGCTTGCATAATAATGTAAATATCTTCATTATAAATTGAAAATTTTCTATTGACTTAAATTAAGTATCATTTTTAATAAAAATAAATAAAATATGCACCATTGTATAATATTAAATTTTGGCATGTTATAAAGTATAGTGATATATTTCTTCTTTCCTTTTTTACATGAATTGTGACTAAACAATGTCAAGAATGAGCTTTGCTAGACATTTATTTGAATTAAAAGAAAATATTACTAAAAACAATTAGTACAATTTTACATTGTTTAGGTTTTATATATTGTAGAACACAAGTTGGAAGTGTCTTTTCTAATTAAAAATATAACTGTGTAGGCGTATCTTGATTAAATTTGTAACATCAAAACTATTGTCTTTATTATTTTTTTACTTTATGTGGAAATAATGGAGCAACAGCATTTGTCAGGTTTAAAAATTTTCAAAGACAAAACATGGAGGATAGTATTAAAATATAATTATGTTTTTGAGTAATAATAATACATGAGATTGAAAATAATATTAATTTCATTTCATTTTTTAAATAATATTTTAAATTAATAATATTAAATAATTTTTTAATTAAATAAAAATATTAAACTATAAAATTATAAATAAAATTATCTTTTTAATATTTTAAATATTTTTTATAATATATTAATTTAATAATTTTCTTTGAATTGATTAGTTTGCTAACATAAAAATGAAAAATAAGATTGCTATGCATTTTAACTAACAAATCATAACCCATAATTTTATATAAGCTTTAAATAACAATTAAAAAATAATGCAAGAAATAGGGGTGCTGCCAACTAGGATATTGAGATAAGATGATTCACCTCCTTTATAGTCCATCTAGTGTTACTTCCTTCCAACATTTGCCAATAAGATGATTCACCTCCTTTATATTACTTCCTTCCAACATTTTTAGGAGGCAAAGTTAATTGTATTAAATTATTTAAAATATAAAATTGAAATAACCTACTTATAAATACTCTATTACCAACCAACTTTTTGGTGCCTTGCCACAAATACGTTGGGAGGGACACTGGATACATTGAACTTGGACAAAAATACGACCAGATACATTAAAGGCTTTCATAAACCTTGTTGCTATCTAACTGATCACGTGGAAGTGGGGTCCATCCATTTTTATGCCTATCGCACTCAACAACGCAACACATGGATTCCACGACATGACGTTCTAATCCGAAGCAGATGGCCAAAATTTTTAAGTCGAGAGGACGATGGCGAAGTTTTTGAGTAACAAAATTTTGGAGCTCACAGGCTAAGTAAATGAAAACATCATGATCTTGTGATATTTTGGTACTCAATAGCTAAGTCAGGGGAAAATGTCATGATATCATGATATTTTGAAGCTCATAGGCTAAGTAAAGGAAAATGTCACAATATCGCAATATTTTGGTGCTCAACAACTATGAGAAAAACGTCGTGATATCGCAAAATTTTGAAACCCATAGGTTAAGTAAAAGGAAAATGCCACGATATCATGAAATTTTGAAGCTCAATGGCTATGTTAGAGGAAAATGTCATGATATCATGATATTTTGGATCTCATAGGTTGAGTAAAGTAAAACATCATGATATTGTGATATTTTGGAACCTACATAACACCTCCATGAAATACGTCATGATTTTGTGACATGCCATGATTTCCCTGTCCAAAGAACCAAAAGCAAAGAAGTGGAGGATAGCTAGGCCATGACATCTCTAATAATATAGAGGTGGATATGCAGTAACAAGAATATCTCAAATTTTAGATATCTTCATTTAAGCATACACTCAAATGGAGCTCTGCTAGGGTTTGATGAGGAAAGCTACTTTGCTAGAATTTTTTTGAGACCTATCTGGTGGGCTCTACAGGGATGGCAGCAGTTTCTGGAGGAGGTATGAACAACTGGAGGAATGTAGTGATGGCATCAAGTCCGTCACAGAGCATGCATGCTAGGGCTGGTATTTCTTTTAAAAATGATTGGAAGGAACAAGATTTCCCATTGCATGCCAGGAATCGCTTGTTAAAGAACAATGGATGTTTGGAATGATGTGAAGCCAGGCCGGTTCTAGTGGTTCAACTAGACTCGGTGGCAGAATATGTGGAGTATTTAACCAAACATGCACTTATTGGTAAATTTATGGGCATCCAAATTTCTCTTCCCTTTATGGAGGCTTGGGTTAGGAAGACTTGGAACCCTGAAGGTGATGTGGAGGTGATGCTGAGTGCAAACAACTATTTTATGGTGGTTTTTTCTTGTCTTGCGGATCGTAACAAAGCATTTGAAGGAGGTCCCTATTTTTGTAACCAAGTGGGACTCTTTCTTAAACCTTGGCATGTGGGTTTCAACCCATCAGAGGAGTGGCTGTCACGGGTTCCGGTGTGGGTTCGGCTTTCATGGCTCCCATTGGAATTTTGGAGAAATGACATCTTGCATATGATTGCCCTTCTACTTGGGAAGCCGGTTGGGCCGTCACGACAAACGCTGGATAAAAAGGTAATATCTGTTGCCCGTATCTGTGTTGAAATTGATTTAAACAATCCTATTCCAGATTCTATTGAAATACAATTCGGATTAACCAAATGGGTTCAAAAACTTGACTATGAAGCTCTCCCATTTCATTGCCATATTTGCCATGAATATGGCCACTTACAAAGAAAATGCCCTAAGTTTGTCCTGCCTGTGGCTTCAAATACTGGGCCCTCTCGAGCTGTACAAAATATGGATAAAGGAAAAGCCCCGATAAAGTAGGGGGGTCAGGATAAGGAAGGCTTTGTTACGGTAAAACCTCAAAACAAAGGAAGAAATGCAAAAAGAGACATTAAGGATAACCAGCCAGATGCTTAGCTCAACCATTTTGAAATTCTAGAGAATCTTGATCAGTGCATGGAGATACCTGAAACATCGCTACCTGTTATAGATATAATAGGACCAAATCAGTTGTCTCTTCATGAGGTGGAACCAAGGGAACCAGATATAGGGGGTTTAAATGAAGAACAGAGGGCTTTGGTTCCGAGTATAGGTGATATGGTTGGCCCTAGCCCTGGAAGTGAAGTTATCTTAGAAAATGGCACAGATTTAGACATGCCCTCTCCTACCTAGGAACTGATGCAGTCATCCATGGACTGTAAAACTCCTACGGTGCTGGGATTGTAGCATAAAATAATTAAAAAAAATGCTTCAGATAAGAATATGAAGGTGGGTCGAAAGAAAGACCAGGATAAAATTAAGTTAATGGGGTAGACTTTGGTAGAGTCAGGTTTGGTGAGAACATTGGACTCCCATTTTTATAACCCCAAAAAATGATTGTACTTTCATGGAATGTAAGGGGGTTGAACAACATCCCCAGACAAAAAGTTGTTTGTGATTTGATTCATGTTCATTCTTCGGATGCGGTTTTTATTCAGGAGACTAAATTAGCTATTGATAGTTTGTTCAATATTGCTCCCAAGTTGTGGAGAAAGGGGCAATGTCAGTGTATTGGTGCATGTGGATATGCTAGTGGCCTTGGTTGTTTATGGGATCCAGTTAAGATCTCTCCTCTTACATGGATTTCCAGTAGATGGTCTATTTTGATGATCAGGTATGATAATGAATCTGGTGAGACCATCCTACTTACAAATGTGTATGCTCCTATTGAATACAATGGTAAAGTGAATTTATGGGAGCACATTGGCTTTGTGAGAAGTCTGGCTCCCCTGTACCCATGGATTTTGGCTAGAGACTTCAATTATATCACTTGTCTGGAGGAAAAACGTGGTGGGATTGATCGTCTTGAGCCTTTTTCTTCTGTCTTCAATGCTCATATTCGGGCCTTGAACTTGGTTGACATAAATCCGGATAATGGGATATTTACCTGGCATAATAGAAGATGTGGGGAATATTCCATTTCAGAGAGACTGGATAGGTTTTTGATCTCTAGTTTTTGGATTGGTAATAATAGAAGCACTAGTTCTGTGATTCTGGAGGGTAGAGGATCTGATCATTGGCCTATCAAACTCTCTACTCTGGAGTTAGGGCTAAAAAATAATCCCTCATTTAAGTTTCAACTTATGTGTTTGCGAGATCCTAAGCTTCATGATTTCATGCGAGGCTGGTGGACTAATGGCAAACCTCCTCATGGCACTGCTATGTACTCCTTTATGAAGCGTCTTCAATTTGTTAAGAATAAATTGAAGAGAAGGAATAGACTAAATTTTTGGAACCTTTCCTTGGCTAAGCTGGCAGCTCTTAGGAGGGTGGAAGAAGCCTCAATGAAGATTAGAGATCAGGGACTCACAGAGGAACTTCTTGTTGAGGAATCTGAAGCTGTAAAAGGCCTTGCTGAATGGGAACTGAGGGAAGAAATTTTTTGGAAACAAAAAGCTCGAGTAGATTGGCTTCAGGAATGGGATAGGAACATAGCCTTCTTTTATAACTCTGTTAAGGCTCGTCGTAATGGTAACCTGATTACCTCTCTTGTTAATTCTCAGGGTGCCCTGCTTTCTTCTTTCAGGGATATTTTAGAAGAGACTAAGAGGTATTTTTCCTCTCTCTTCAAGGAGGATGCCCTCTCAGATGATGAGGAAGAAAAAATTATTCTAAACTGTATTCCCTCGATTGTTTCTAGAGAGATGAATGAGCACTTGATGGATCCAATTTCCCTTGAGGAGCTGAAAAGTGTTGTATTCAAGATGAAAAAGGGGAAAGCCCCGGGTCCGAATGGATTCCTAATTGAGTTTTATCAAGATTTTTGGGAGTTAATCAAATCTGACCTTTTGGAAGTGGTCCGTGAGTCCCAAAAGAACAAATAGATGCTAAGGGCCCTAAATGCTACCTTTGTGGTGCTTATTCCCAAGAAAGAGGGAGCGAATTCCTTGGATATGTTTAGGCCTATTGCTCTCTGTAATGTTGTATATAAGATCATCACAAAAATTATTGCTGAGAGGCTGAAGATATGGTTGAGCAAAATCATCTTTGAGGAGCAAGGTGGGTTTGTTGCTAGCCGACAAATCATGGATGGGGTTGTTATTTCTACAGAATCTATTCACTCAATGGAAACTTCTAATAAGAAAACTATGTTCATTAAGTTGAATATGTCAAAAGCCTATGACAGAGTTAGATGGTCCTTTCTTCAAAAAGTTCTTGCTACTTTTTGCTTTGAGGAGGAATGGATTAGATGGGTGATGAGCTGTATTTCTTCTTCCTCATTCTCTGTTCTTGTTAATAACGAGACTACGAAGTTATTTGAGGCCTCAAGGGGATTAAGGCAAGGAGATCCTCTATATCCTTATTTATTTATCATTATTGCAGAAGGGTTGGGCAGATTACTCAAGTCTCAGGTCAGGCATGGTCTCATTCAAGGGTGGAAGTGGGATAACAGTTTGCCACCTCTTTCCCACCTTCAATTTGTTGATGATACTGCTTTGTTGGGAGTTGCCACTATCAAGGAAGCTGGAAACATTAGACAGTCTCTTGACATATATCTTGGTTCTTCTGGACAGGTGATTAATGAGGATAAGTCCTTTATTTTCTTCTTCAATACCCCCCCTCTTATTCAAGCCAGGATTGCTGGCATTTTAAGATTCCAGGTTGGGACTCCCCCCTTCATTTATCTTGGGATCCCGATTTCATCTCATCCTCTCCCTAGATCTTCTTGGCAGTCTATACTTGATAATTTTAGAAGGAAGGTAAATCACTGGACTATCAGATGGCTATCCTCTGCAGGTAGAGTATTGCTTTTAAAATCTGTTATTCAAGCTTTACCCATTTACAGATGTTTTGTGCAAACAACTCCTTCTCGTTTCATCAAGGACATGGATGCTCTGTCAAGACAGTTTTTGTGGTCTGGCAAACTTGATCAATCTAAATGGATTTTGGTTAGATGGGATTCCATTTGTAGGCCAGTTCAAGAGGGAGGCCTTGGGTTGCGACAGGCAACTATTTCTGGGTAGGCTTTTGCTGCAAAACTTTATTGGAGATGGTGTACCTCTCAAGATCAAATTTGGGCTAAAATATTATCTTATAAATACTTGAGAGGTATTTCTGAGGTAGATATCCCTAGAGCCAGTTTGGTTGGGAAAGGTTCTGTTATCTGGGACACTCTGAAAAGAGGAGCTAATCTAATTAAGCAGGGTTTGTTCTAGATTTGCAATCGGGGATCAGATGTTCTTTTTTGGGAGGATTATTGGTATGGACACCCTCCTATCTTGACTCAATATCCCAGGTTACATTCCCTAAGCATTTTTTTCTTGGAAGCAGGCTGGTCTCATGTGGAGGACTTTAAAAAAATCCAGTATTTTGGAAATATGGAGATGTACAAATGGAAAGATCCACAAGAGCCCCAAGGGGGATTGGATGAGGATAGAGAGGTGCTTGCTCTTATTCTTGCAGGGAGGTACTGTTCTTCATTGAGGGATAAAAACATTCTAGCTTGGAACCCTAATCCCAAGGGAACCTACTCTGTAGCCTATGGTTATCAAGTTCTTGATAAGCAAAAGTTCGGGAGTCTCCTCGTCACATGGTGGAAAAAGGTGTGGAATACATTTGCTTGGCCGAAATGTAACTTTTTTCTCTCGGTCGGTAGCTCGTAATAAATGCCTCACTTGGGATAACTTGAGGAAGAGGGGATTTCAGGGTCCCTCTTTATGTGTCCTTTGTGGTAAGAATGAGGATGACTCTTCTCATTTATTTTTCCAATGCTCCCTTGCCAGAGACATTTGGCACTATTGGTGGAGTGCCTGGAACCATACTTGTTTTCATGTGCTCTCCCTAGTGGAGTTTTGGAGTAGTCTGGGCAGACCTCCAGCTAAGGCCCCCTTCCTCCAAGTGGCTTGGAATTTGGGCCCTTCTTGCATCATTTGGTAGATTTGGCTCGAACGAAACCGACGCATTTTTGAGGGAATTCATTTGGCTGTTCAACAGATCTAGCAAAGGATCTTGTGTATGGTTCAAGAAACTATCCATAGTAAATGTGATGTGGACCCTCATTTGGACTCTAAGGAGGAGAAGGTACGACAGGCCCTTGGTTTGTTTGGGGTTGGTGTGAATTCTTCTAGCCCTAGTAGGATTCCTCAACTTAGCAAGAAGGTTAGGAGAGAGGGTAGATGGAGACTGCCCCCTAGAGGAGTTTTAAAAATTAATACTGATGGGTCGTCCAGGGGAAATTCTGGAAATGCTAGAATTGGTGGTGTTGGGAGAGATTTTGTTGGCGTGGTCAATTTTTTCTTTTCCATTTATAAAGGTGTTCACTCCAACAATCTTATGGAAGCTCTGGCGATACTTGAGGCCTTGCAAAGGGGGTTTTCTCTTGGCTGGCGTAGGATTCTTTGTGAGTCTGACTCTCAAATTTTGGTTAATCTTTTAAACAACAAAATAGTGGAGGATGTTAATTGGTAGTTGGCCTCTGTGACCATTCGGATTCTCGGAATGAGTGAAGAGTTCGAATTTATATCCTTTGTGCACATTCCAAGGGAATGGAATGGGGTTGCTGATTACCTGGCCAAAAGGGCTTCTGAGCTATTGGATACTCAGAGTATTGATAACTGGGAGAGTCTCCTGTCTAGGGATTCTCAACACCTATGGGAGTTGATCCATAAGGATGTTCAGACTTAATGTGGTTTGTTTTTTTTTGGTTTTCTTTGGGAGTTGACCTTGTCTGGTGATTTAGCCTGTCTTGTTGCTTATTTGAGTCCTGGGTGGGGGCTCAGCTGTACTTTGTAATCCAATATTTTTATCAATAAATTTTTACCCCTTTATTTTAAAAAAAATAATATCTCAACCATTTGTTGTTGAAGATCCCATACTCTCTTAACTACCAATTTACCAGAATGAGCCTATGGGCATATTGTTGTAACAACTTTCAATTTTTCTATTATGTATATATATATATATATAGGATGAGTGACCCTAACAAAAGGTCGGCTCTTAGATGTTTACAAGGCAATGTACACAGACTTCTGAAAGCAAAATAAAGACTACTCATTCTGGTTTTTGGCTCACTAGTGCTTTGATCAAGTATGTATGGATTGTTGATTTCTATATAAGCTACGTTGAATAGAAATCACCTTAATTCTCATTCTAGATTTCTACGTTTTAAGTTTCACTAGCTCTGAAATTAACAGTTCTAATAGGTTTAAGCTTGTTTAAATCTGCACCAGAGGACTGGTTATTCTAAGTTTGATGGTTCAAAGAATGCTTATCTGTAAAAGGTTGTAGATGTTTCTTTGTTGTTATCTAATCTGCACCATCTAATCATTCCTAGCAATAGCTATATTTCCCTCTCTTTATGCACTTTACTCTCCCCCTCTTTTCTAAAACAAAGCAAGGAACCAACCTTCTCTAGAGATTGAACTAGGTAAACTCTATTTTACACCCGATATTTCAATGTTGGCAAAGTCTTGGGTGCAAACGTAACCAAAGGTAGATTTTGCACCAATAGTTTTTGGCATGCCTGGTGGGACACAATCCCATGATATATACAGACCAAAGTTTCGGTGGTTATCTTTGTCCTGTTCAATTTTTATGAATCACCTAGCGACTCCATCCAAGAGAGAAACCCTAAGAAAATCCTTATCTATTTTCTGGTTGAATACCATTTTTTATGAAAACCAGATCTAAGGCAAAAAATTCTGAAGAACCCATTGAGTTCTTTGAGTTACACCTTGGTAGCCTCAGAGCTAATCCTGTATTAGTTGCTAGGACAACTTCTTCTTCTACCATCACTACAGGATCTGCAAACCCTTCCCCTATAACTCTCCCTAGTACTGCTACTAGTGGGACGTTAACTCCAACTACCCATATTCCTATAATATCAGTCAAAATTGTAGCTACAATGGTCATGAATCAACCAAATCTACCTTACCCTTCATGGAACCATACAGGCCCCCTAAATCTGGTAGCTCAACACCCGATTCTAGCAATAGCCTTAAAGGCATTACCCTAGTATGATGGCACTAGGAAGATGACTTATGAACACTATCAAGATGTAGCCGCACTTGCACCAATACATAACATCACTGAGGAGGATGTCATGATAAGACTGTTAGTCATTTCCTTAAAAGGGAAAATGCTCTACTGGTATAGAGCCCTTGCCAATCAAACCATATCCACCTAGGCCCAGCTTGCTGGTAAGTTAGTAGAAGAGTTCAATGAACATGTTGACCCATTTTCTCTGCTAAACCAGTTCACCATCATTCAGAAGCACCCTCAGGAGGAAATAGTCAACTTTAATATCAGATTCAGTCAAACTTGGCAGAGAGTACCTGATGGATTAAGGCCAACAAATGAACAATCAATGTATTATTACCTGAGGGCTTTTAACTTAGACATAAGCATGGCTATCAAGAAATCCCAAGTATTTACTTTCCCAGAGATTTTCCAAGAAGCTCAGAAAGTAGAAAGGGATCTAATCACTATCTAAAGGTTCCCTTCAAATATGATAATGCCTATCTTCCTAGATCTACCACAAGCATCCAATATTACTTTCCCAAGTCCTGCTTCTACTTCTAATACAGGTCTCCCCAAATGGACCGGGCAACCTACTATCCCAGTGATACAAGCACCCCTCACTCCTCCAATGCTACCTATCATCCCTGCACTTCCTGTGGTAGCAGTTTCACCAACTCCAGATCCTCAACTTGCAGCTCTATTAGATCTACAATCAACCATGAAGACTCTGACAAATAAGATGACATCAATGGAAAGAAGAGAAGCAGAAAGAAATTTCTAACCAAGGATATTTCCATAGGTAACAAGAGACCAAGCTTCCACGAGTGGTAGAAATCATGACAAATCAAATGTGGTTTACGCCAATGAAGATAGTGAACCCACTAATACTTCAACAGAGTCAAACTTCTAGTGTTCAACATGTAATGATCCACACGGTGAAAACTCGTGTATGATCCATCAACATTATGTCCAGAAGATAGTTATTGAGAAGGCAGAGAAAACTCTCAAAGGATAGATAAACATGATCAGGGAAGAAAATCAAAATCTCATGATGCCTTCCATAGAGCAAGTAGTCATTCTAACCCGATCAGGAAAAAATCTTTATAGGTAAATTCCCAAGAACTTAATCCCCTGAAGGTACCTTCACCTATGAAGAATCAGGTTGAGAAGAGAGTTCCCTATGAGAAAGTACAACAAAACCCAAGTCAGCATGAAGTGGAGCCATGCAAGGAAGCTCCTCTATAGAGAGAAGTCGAAACACAAGTAGAGGCGAGAGATAAATTGAGATACCCCTCATTGACTAAGCATCAAAGGATAGATGCTACTCAGGGGTATAGAAATAAATATGACACTATTGTAAAAGAAAAAGAGAAGAGTGTCGAACCTCTCCCTTTCAACATAGTCAAGGAAATGAAGAAGACTCCCTCCAAAGTGACTATGTATGATGCATTGCAGTTTCTAGGATAGATTGACTTATTGTAGGAATCCTTGAGATCTATAAAAAATAGGAATAAAACCCTGCTCAGTTGAATTCTATACAAGCTAGTCTGACATCCACTATAGGAAAAAATAGACCTCCTCCCTTCTATCTATCTCTTCAGATGGAAGGATGGGTGGTACATAATTGCATGATAGACTCAGGAGCTACAACCACTATGATACCCAAAGTTGTATGTGACATCATGGGGATGGAATACACAAGGAGTAGTCCTAGTGTCTTGCAACTAGATGGAACCCCTATCAAAATTGTAGGGGTAATTAAAGACATCCCAATAGTTCTACATAGATTGCCTCAACTCATAGTTATACAAGAGGTAGTGGTAGTGGATTTAGAACCTTATTTTGGTATGTGTCTCTCCAGAGAATTCACCACCAAAATAGGAGGATATTTATCATTGGATTACTCACACTTGGAAATCCCATTCAAGGGCAAGAGAGTTAAAATATTCAATGAGAAACCTTCAACCTTTCATATTGAAAAACTTGAAGAGGAAGGGAAACAGGCCGCTATAGTAAACATGATGACCGAGGAATTGGAAGACTTAAACTTAATGGAGGAAGCTCTAAATGTACTGCAAGAAGAAGACCAGTTCTCTCTCCAAGACTTCAATGCTATGATTGAAACAGATCTTGGAAGCTACTCAATCATGAAGCCCAAGAAAAGCAACCCCACTCCTCTCTGCTAGGTAGACCCATCTACCGATCAACTATGGAAACTTTTCTTTGATGATGCCAGATGTAAAAATGGAGTCGAAGTAGGTATTATTTTAATCTCTCCAATAGGCAAAGAGAAGGTTTTTTCTTATCGATTAACCTAGAGTTGTACTAACAATGTAGTAGAATATGAAGCACTCTACCTAGGCCTTAAGAAAGTTGAGAAGTTGGGTATTAAACAACTCTAGATTTTTGGAGATTCTAAATTGATAGTGAATCAGGTCATTGAGAAATGTGTGAGTAAGCAACACTACCTCAAAGCTTACAAAAATAAGGTCTGGGATTTGTTAGAAGCTTTTGAAGCTCTAAACATCAAAGCAATCCCTAGAGAAAAGAACACTCATGCTGATCTATTGGCATCAGTGGGTGCAAATTTTTGCCCCATCAACAATGTCATCCAGAAGTCTAAAATAGTTAGACTGATCTATAGGCCTTATATGCTAGATAGAGATACCTTTTGGAAGGTATTCAAAAATGATGAACAGATAGTGGACTTCCTGGTCCATGAGATGAACTGTTCAAATGATAGAGTGTCTAAAGATGAAGAAGATGCAGGTATGATCCAATTGAAAAATAACCATATCCCAAAAGGATTGATCACTCTCAAAAGCCTATTTGATAATAATGATAGGTCGACTAGCCATAAGATGAAATTTGACAAACATAGATACAAGGAGGTCCAAATGGGATCAGATAAATCTATTAAAGTGGGAGTGAACACTATAGAGGAAGAATTGGACCAAATTTGAGGGTTATGCAAATAATTCCCTGACATCATAGCATGGACTTATGGTGATCTTAAGGTCTACTCTAAAGAGACCATACAACATACCATCGAGCTCGAAGAAGGTGCAAAACCCTTTCGACAAAAGCAAATACCAGTGAACCCAAAGATCGAAGCTCTGATGAAGCAGGAACTGCTGAAGTTGCTTGAAGCCAAGATTGTCTACCCTATCAAACATTCTACTTGGGTAGCTAACTTGGTCCTAATCAGGAAAAATAATGGAGACATTAGATTGTGTGTCGACTTTCTAAACCTAAACAAAGCTTCACTAAAATACCATTATCCTCTCCCACAAATCGACCAGACTCTGCATACTATAGTGGGAGCAAAAATATTCTCACTCTTGGATGGGTTTTCTGGGTATAACCAGGTGTGGGTCAAATATGAAGATCAATTCAAAACCGCATTCACCACCAAGTGGGGAACATTCGCTTATCAGAGGATACCTTTTGGATTATCCAATGCTGGAGCAACTTTTCAAAGGGTAATGGATGTGGCTTTTGGAGAACTCATCAACAAGATCATAGTAATATACTTAGATGATATGACAGTGTTCTCTCATCACAAAGAAGATCACATTGACCATCTCAGAAGATTTTTTGAGAAGTGCAGGGAGTTTGGTATCTCTTTGAACCCAAAGAAGTCCATATTCACTATGGAAGAAGGGATTTTACTAGGTCACATCATTTCTAAGGTCGGGCTAGCTATAGATCCTAACAGAGTGAAAGCACTGCTAGAACTTCCTTTACCTCCAAAAAAAAAGGGCTTGCAATCCTTTTTTAGGTAGATCAACTTTATACGCAAATTCATAGCATATTTTATGCAAATCATCAAACCTATGACCGAGTTGTTAAAAAAGGATGTTGAATTCAAGTGGATAGACTTACGAAAGAAGGCTTTCAAATAGATAAAAGAATAGATAGCCCAAGCACCCATCTTAGTAAATCCAGACTATTCCAGAGGTTTCATATTGTATGTTGTAGGTGAGCAAGAGAGTTATGCTACAGTACTTACTCAGAAAGGATCTAAAAATGAAGAGAGGCCCATAGCATTCCTAAGTTAGACCATGCAGGAACATGAAGAAAAGTACAACTTCATAGAAAAGCAAGTTTACGTGATAATGAAATCGTTAAAAAAGTTTAGGCATTTTCTTTCATAGAGTAGGACCATTGTGTATGTGGTCCACCCTGATGTTAGAAATTTCATCATACAAGGGGGAACTTGGTGAGAAAAGAGTTGGTTGGGTATCAAAGATACAAGAGTATGATGTCGAGATCCACCCGACCAAGCTAGTGAGGGGCAGAGCATTATGTCAAGAACTCACCAAACAAGCCTCATCAGAATATGTGGCCTGCCAAATGCAAGAAATAACCCTAAGGGATGATCAACCCCTGGAAAGTACTGACTAGGCTGATGAATTGATCAAGATATTTCTAGACTGGAAAATGTCCAATAAATTTGAATGCTTCATAGAGGAGGAGATACAAGATCCAAGCTTTGAAGTACACTTTACTACCTAAAGGATTGTACAAAAAAATCTGGATGGGGTATTGCTTTGATGCATAAAATATGATCAAAAGAAAAAGATCTTAGATGAGTTCCATGGAGGTCCATCAGGAGGACATTACTCAGGGAGGACCACTACTTTAAAAATTATCAGAACTAGGTGCTATTGGCCAACCATTTTCTCAGATACTTTCAAAGTGACCAAAAATTGTGAGAAGTTGCAGAGGTACATTGGGAGAAATAGAAATGCTTCAATGCCTCTAAAATCTATTCAGGTTGAAGAACCTTTTCAACAATGGGGTTTAGATTTCATTGGGGTAATAGAACCCAACTCATCCATTGGACATAAATATATTCTAACCACTATAGATTATTTCACTAAGTGGGTTGAAGTAGTACCCACTAAGAAAGTGGATCAAGAAGTTGTGATGGAATTCATTGAGAGTTTGATCA
The DNA here is from genome assembly GCA_028583015.1 of Wollemia nobilis. Classification (NCBI taxonomy): domain Eukaryota; kingdom Viridiplantae; phylum Streptophyta; class Pinopsida; order Araucariales; family Araucariaceae; genus Wollemia; species Wollemia nobilis. The sequence goes on from JAQPPZ010002951.1 coordinate 1,053,550, forward strand.
CAAGATTTGGTATCCCAGATGCATTGGTCATAGACAATGGCACATATTTCATAGGTGCTAAAATGATTGATTTTGCTAGTAGATATGGGATCTATTTGAAGATGTCTTCAAATTACTATCCACAAGGGAATGGATTGGCTGAATCAACGAATAAAAACTTACTCCGAATCTTGAAATGGACTTTGAAAGATAACAAGAGAAGTTGGCACTCTTTGATAAACCAAGCGTTATGGGTGGATAGGATCACTATCAAGAAATCCATCAACACCTCTCCCTACTCATTAGTCTATGGTAAGGAAGCAGTCCTTTCGATACACATAGAAATACCTGCTTTGAAGTTGCTCAATCAAACTGGCACAGAAGAAGTAGAACCGATGGAGAACAGGTTGATACAACTCCTACAATTAGAAGAATAGAAAGAACAAGCCTACAACCATTATCAAAAACATATGGGAGACACGAAGAAATGGTTTGACAAAAAGGCTACTCTCAAGAATTTCAAGGTAGGAGACTTGGTTCTAAGGTGGAATGAAAAGAAAGCGAAACCTGGGAACCATAAAAAATTTGATGCTTTCTGGGAAGGACCCTTTGAAGTAATTGAAGAAAAACAACAAAATTCTTTCCAATTGAAAAATGAACAGGGTCAAGTTCAACCCATCCCTGTCAACGACTTCCATCTGAAGTTGTACTATAAGTAAGATGATTTATGATGTAAATTAGTCAGAGCTATAGCGACATTTTATGATGTAAATCATAGAATTATTAGTAATTCCAAGGGTGACATTATTTTTACCCTAGATGCTGATGCAATTACAACCATATTCAGTTGTGATAGGAGGTCCACTATAAACCCCATGGCATTTTATCCAATTATGTATGCTAAATATTATAGCCCTACTCTCAATATCAAGTTGTTCCTGCAAGAGCATATGTTAGAACCCCCTCCTGATGGAACCCTACTAGAATCATCAATTCCTTTATCAAAATTCAAAAATAAAGAACTTTTCTCCATGCTAGCTATGGTGGTAGGGTTAGAATCAAATGCACAAGTATATGGATGGAAAATTATGGTAGCACAGTGCATGCCAAACCCTGAATTCTATGACACTTACCGCATAGATAAGAACACTGTACCAATTTTATTTGATTGGCCAACATATGTAGCTCAATAGATACATGTAGGCTTGTTAAAATATAGAGGGGTTCTCAAGAATATTTTAGGTATTCTTCTTACCTAATATGGATTTTGTTCTTCTTTAAATCGAAGAATATTGAGTTCATTTTTACAACCCATAAGTATGTGAATGGACAACAATGCTCTCAAAAGTAGAGTTATACTATTGTTTTAACATGGAATTCCTAGGAACGACATTAAGAACTATGTATGGCACAATACAAAGAATTCCTCAAAAAATATGAGATACCCTGCAACACCCTCATGCGGAAGAAGATTGGTTCATTTTAATATAGGACATAGTCGTCTGACTATACAACTTCACATGGAAGCATTTCTTACTCCCATACTATGTCACTGAGTGATTTCTCACCTTAGATTATGTAAGGTACACTGAATATATCAACTATAAATTTGGCATAGGGATTAGCAAAACTAGCACATGCCTTATGCCATTCCAGTTTGGAGGAGTCACTGTAGCATAAAAGGGGTACCATGAGTGAATAACTCAATCTATAAAAAGCTTAAAGTTAGTAGAATTACCGTAAATATGGAAGTATGACCCCATTAATAGATTTGCAAAAAAATAAGCTTCTCTCAACTAGACTTCTTTCAAACAATTAAATTCATCAAAAAGACAAATTGACAAGCAAGATAGAAACGATGAGGAATATGAAGCACTAGAATGACATGTCAAACAAATGTAGTCATTAGGCCCATGGCATGAATTCTATGAGCATTTTATGGATTCGAATCCTAAATTTTATCTGAGCCACAAGTTAAATGAAAATGTTATTAAAAGAATGAAGAAAAAGGGAAAAGACTTGACACATGCAAAAATCCTAGCTTGGTGGAAGATGAGGTATCAAATTGAAATGAAATCCATATGGGGAATAAAACTTGATAATGAATTTATCGAGAAATATGACAAATATCATACCACATGGTCCAAGACTCTGATAGATAAAGTTCTGCCAGGTATCAACGACATCTTAGTTTTGCTAAACCCAAAAAAGAGGGAAACTAGCTGAGGTAAAGGAAAATAAATTGATGTTGAAAAAACATAAATCCCAAAAAAGGTGACTCGCAAATTCATTCCCCCTTCCACCTCAGACACAAAATTTTATGATGATTTTTCTCTCATACAGAGAGAGAAAAATAGAATTGGTAGAGGAAGGGGAACAAAAGAAAAGAAGATAGGAGAAACTACATACTGATCCTGAGGCAGAGGACAAGGAAATAAATACAGAGGGAAATATAGAACAACTCTCTGAGCAATAGGATATTAGCAACCAAGAGCCAAATAAAGTGATTGAAGAGTCTATTCCTACTGAAGAAATCCCTACTAAAGCTCCCACTAGGGAAGCGTTGGATACTAAATAACTGATCCCCATTAAAAATACACCAGATACTAGAGGTATGAGCCTGCAAAAGATATCAGGTATGTCTCCTATCAAGCTTAGTACATCTTCTTCTTATCATTCCTAGAGAAACTCCCTTTCCCATTCTACAAACCAAGATTATGCTTCTTCTCCTTCTAATCAACAACCTCCAGCATCACCATCATCAAACCAAATTGACCCGAATGCATCCTCAACTAGCCCCAGATACACTCATAGGACTACCAAATATGGATCCCTCAATAGCCACCATTCCTTTTCCTTATACTATCAATCTCCCTAACTTCCAATATATTCCTACATCCTCTTTCGAAAGTCACCCTACAATTGCCAGGCTAAAAATTGGAAGAAAGCAACCCTGAATGATTTAGACTAGTTGAAGTCTTGTAATGCTCAAAATTCAAGGAGCATAGCTCATTCTAGATAAGGAATAGCTTTGGATCCTATCAATATGCAATGCTCAAATATGAAGATGATGCCCTTAGTTCAGAAGTCAGAAGGGGAAATGACCTTAGAGGATTATCAAGATCAGATAATCACTGAATATATAACTCATATACCTATGGAAGATGAATGGGGGAAAGCCCAAGCTCACATGGGGACTATATACATAAACACCAAGTATTATAAGGATAAATACCTAAGAGCTGAATAGGTAAGGAAATATTTGGAAGAGGCTTTTAGTGAGAAAAATACAATTGAAAAGGCTTTGAAAAATGAGGTAAAGAAATGGGAGCAAATATTCAATGAAGTGGCACCATATAAGGAAGAAGCAAAGAAGGCCATTGAACAAATCCAGGTATTAAATAAATAGGTAGAAGACCTCTAGAATAAAATCCAAGATGACACCGACAAGACCAAGGGGTTGTCTAAAGAAAGGGCCAAGGCGGTCAGGAAAGCAATATTCAATGACATCCAGAAGATGGGCTTAAAATCAAGGCCTACGTTATTATACTTGGCCAAAATTAAGGAAACATTGGACTGAGTGGAAGATGAATTCACTGCATCTATCAACTTCCTAAAATCAAGGCTATCTGTAATGACAAAGATCCAAGATCTCATAGAAAGCACACATGGAAAATTTGGAGATAGAGCCCAAGATGAAAAATGATATCAAGACAAAATAGCTTCCATAATTTTCTTCAAAAGACATAAAATAGTGATAGAAAGTGCTAAAATAATGTGATAACTCAAAACAAAATCTAAGGGAATTTTAAAATATGTGAGCATAGTAGAGAACTGCGGCATGCCGAGCTTCTAGGATAAAAATTCAAAGTTTTTTTGAGGAAGATGAATTGAAAGCTTCTTGGAAAGCTTTCATATAAGATGAATCACATATAGGTAGCTGGGAAGAGCCAGTACAAGAACACCAAATATTTAGTATGGGTCAAAACCTTACCTAGATCAATTCCTATATGCATGAGTTGTATATGAGGTCGAAGGTCCTATCCTATGACAAAGTGGAAGAGTTAGAGTATTTATACCTAAATTTCATGGAGACTTTTGACCCAAATGAAGAAATTTGGAAAAAGGCTTGTGCCACTTATAATGAAGTTGTTTAGGGGATCGAAAAACATGAAAAGGCTAAAAAAACTTCAACAAGCAGTACACTGGCACCAGGGCAAGAAGACAGAGAAACTAATTGAGGAACACACTCCTAAAAAATGATAGCATAGAGAAAGAAACACAATTTTGCTCAGTATCACTCCCCTTTCTCTCTTTTTTTTGTTATTTTTACTTCATTCCCTAATGGATAAAGGCTTTATATTCTAACATTCAGCTAACAAAATTTCCCTATGAGGCACCAATAATGTAGGTCAAAATAACTACATCAAGGGGAGTAAGGAGATGTCTTCTTTCTGTGTAGGAGAAACATCACGATCTCAAAATATTTTGAAGGTCAATGACTAAGTCAGGAGAAACATCATGATCTCACAATATTTTGAAGCTCAATGGCCAAGTCAGGGGAAAAAATCATGATATCGTGATATTTTGAAGCTCATAGGCTAAGTAAATGAAAACATCACGATATCACGATATTTTAGAGCTCACAGGATAAGTAAAGGAAAATGTTGTGATCTCGCGATATTTTGGCACTCAATGGCTAAGTCAAGGGAAAATGTCATGGAGCTCACAGGCTAAGTAAAGGAAAACATCATGATCTTGTGATATTTTGGTGCTCAATGTCTAAGTCAAGGGAAAACATCGTAGTATCACAACATTTTGGAGCTCACAGGTTAAGTAAAAGGAAAACATCATGATATCATAAATTTTTGGAGCTCACAATTTAAGTAAAATGAAAACATCATGATATCACGACATTTTGAAGCTCAATGACTAAGTCAGGGGAAAACATCATGATATCGTGATATTTTGGAGCTCGCAAGTTAAGTAAAGGAAAACATTGCGATATCACAATATTTTGGTTCTCATAGACCTCATCCATGAAATATGTCATGATTTTTATGGCTGAAGAACAAAAATAAAATAAGTGGATAGCTGGGCCATGATATATCCAAGAAGATAGAGACAAATATGTAGTAACAAGAAGACCTCAATCATTTGTTGTTGAAGATCCCATACTCTCTTAACCACCAATTTACCAGAATAAGCTTACGAGTATATTATTGTAACAAATTTTAGTTTTTATGTTATGTAATATATATATCTATCTATCTATCTATATATATATTATATAGGATGAGCACCCCAAACAAAAGGTCGGCTCTTAGATGTTTACAAGGCAATGTACACATACTTCTGAAAGCAAAATAAAGACTACTCATTCTAGTTTCTGGCTCACTGGTTCTTTGATCAAGTATGTATGGATTGTTGATTACTATATAAGCTACGTTAGATAGAATTCACCTTAATTATTATTCTACATTTTTGTATTTAAAGTTTCACTGGCTCTAAAATTAACAGTTATAATAGGTTTAAGCTTGATTAAATATATACCAAAGGACTGGTTATTCTAAGTTTGATGGTTCAAATCATGCTTTTTTGTTAAAGGCTATAGATGTTTCTTTGTTGTACCTAATATAAACCATCCAATTGTTCCTAGAAATAGCTATATTTATCTCTCTTTATGCACTTTACTCTACCCTCCCTTTATTAAAAAGTAAGGAACCAACCTTCTTTGGAGATTAAATCGGGTAAACTCTGTTTTACACCCTGTATTTCAATGTTGGCAAAGTCTTGGGTGCAAACGTAACCAAAGGTATATTTTGTACCAATAATTACCACTAATATCTTGTTGTTCCCCACACTTATCCACTTCAAGAAAATATCATGAAAGAACTACATGCTACCCCATCCGCGAGCCATTCAGGATTTCTCAAAACATATGAACAACTTAAGCACACTTTTTTTCGAAGGGTATGAAAAAGGAAATTCAAGATTTTATGGTGGCTTGTGATACTTGTCAAAGGATGAAAGATGAAACAATGCATTCTCCATGCACTCTTCAACCCTTGCCCATTCCTAATAATGTTTGGACTTATATTTCCATATATTTTATTGAAGGGTTACCTAAGTTCAAAGGTAAATATGTTATATTCATGGTAGTGGATCATATTTTGAAGTATGCTCACTTTTGTTCCCTTTCCTATCCTTACACAACATCCATCATTGCCCAAATTTTCTTTGATTGTATATTTCACCTTCACGGTATGCCTACCTCCATTGTCTCCGATTGTGATCCAACCTTTACTAGTCATTTTTGGCAAGAATTATTTAAGTTTTAGGGAACTCAGATCAAAATGATTTCAGCCTATCATCCACAAATGAATGACCAAACTGATATTGTTAACAAATATTTGGAGACCTACCTTTGTTTCTTTGCATCTGATCATCCTACTCAATGGGCGAAGTGGATTTCTTTTGTCAAATGGTGGTATAATACTTCCTCTCACACAACAACCAAGGTTACCCCTTTCGAGGTAGTTTATGCGCACCCTACACTCATACCTTTATCTTAAATTATGAGCAGCTCCAAGGTCCATGCTGTAACACTACTTTTAATCAATGCATCGATGTCCTCCACAAATTGAATCTAAATTTGGATGTAGCCCAAAAGAAAATGCACCAACAAGCTAACACACACCGTTTTAAGTTTATATTTGATGTGGATGACATTGTTTTCCTTCACTTGCATCTATACAAATAGTCATCCCTCTAGATTCATAGGTGCTATAAACATGCTACAAAATACTATGGGCCCTACGAGGTTTTACAACGGATTGGTGCCATGAATTAAAAATTGATCCTCCAACCTACCTCCAAGCTTCATCCTATTTTTCATATCTCCTCTCTCAAAAATGTTATGGGCACTCGGGTACAGATGCAATCTGCACTCCAAAACTTGGTGAAGAAGGTTCTATCTTACTCAAGCCTGAATAGTTGTTGGATCATCAGAATCACACTCTCTGCAACTATATCATTACTAAGTTTCTTGTTCAGTGGCATGGAATTTAGCTAGAAGATGCTACATGGGAGTCTCTCCACTAGATCCAACACCTGTTTCCTCATCTTCAACTTTGAGGACAAAGCTTTTTGAAGGGGAAGGACATGTTAGGATCCCAATCCTAATGTTATTTTGTATTTCTTATTTGCTTATGTAATGATCCACTTTCAATGTGGGAGATTCCATTATAATGTTATTTTGTAATACTTTGTAATGTATGTGGCAAGTAAGGAACCTAGCCAAGTGGTGCCATATCATGTAACCATTATCAAGATTGTAAATGATGTTTGATAAAATATTCTATCTCGAGTGGCATTTTGCATGTAATCCAACTCTTGAGCCTTTAGGTAGGGTTGCATGAAGATTTCTCTTTACAAGACATGGATACATATACAAATGTATATTTTCACAAGTTAATGAAATATTGAAGGAAGTTTTCCCCTTGAAGAGGCCTACAATTCTGAGTTATTTGTGAGATTGTTTCAATTCTGCAATTACTTTATGCATAGTGTTATTCTATTATTTGATGTATTTCAATTATTTTTCAGTATTTTGTGTGAGTGAGCTTTATTTTAATAGTAGATTCCTAACACTTCTAAATTATACTACAACTATCCTTATCCTATAGTGCATGGATAGTCCTTGTGATGGGTGGTTTTAGCATTCTCATAGTCACATAGGATGTGATTTAATAACTCCTAACACTACCGTGTATCTCCTTGGGATGCATGCACCTTCCAAATTAGCTATACAATTTGTCATTTTTTGTCTCAAGAGTCATAACACCTTAGCTATATGTTCTACCATGTGGTATTCATATGGTTTTACCACATCATGTATTAAGGAGGAAAAAAGTAACCTATCATCAACCAAATTATTGACCATGTCATAAAATGGTGCCATATTATCACAACTAACACCATCATGTAAGTAGACAAGAGATATGTTGACATCATTCATAAAAGAGGGAAGGTTTGAAATAAGGACCTCTCTTGGAAAAAATCTTAGCACCACATATGCTAACTATCCTCCCAAGCACTTTCCTTGTGAGGGAAAGAAGAAATAAGCTATTTATTATATTGAGACCATATGTACGCACCCCTAATCCATACACATAATGTAAGCATATGTTAGTGCCACACATGCATGCCAAATGGTGATTTTTATCACCTTGGATAGGGAATATTCTATTAAATAATCCATATTTTAAATTCTAAAATTCAAAAAATAAAGTGAAATTGACACAATTTTCAAATACAATTTTGAAGAACCTAGAAGAAAAATGGGAAAACATGTTAAACTATAATCCCCTATAGATACCCAATTTTGCTTACCCATCAAATTGTAGGACCCTAAATAATTTTGGTATTATACCCAAGCCATTTTACAACCTTCATTTTGTAAATTGGATGCTCAAGATAAATTTTCAGCTCACAGAGAAATTCATAGGCTATGAATTTGTCCTCAAAGTTGAAAATTTCAATCTAGCTTAAATTTTTAAGGTTTTTCCTACTCCATTGATCAAATTATGAATTCACTACCAAGTGTTAAGTTCATGATTGTGAAATTGCTCTCATACCTTCAAGATAGAAACTTTATCAAACCAATAAAATATTTTGGATGGTTGTAAATAACTAATTACCTCAGGAATTACTTTGGTACAACCTAGGCAATGTTATATAAGGCCCCATTTTAAATTTTGTAGGTCTAGATAATTGTTGGTTGTAATATGACTGAGTTATGCTATTATGTTCTGAGTTCTAGCTACAATTGTTGTATATCAACCATGTTGTAAGTGAAATTATTGATATTCACACAATGACACTGAGAGGGGGGGGTGAATCAGTGTAGCTATTAATATTCAAATCTACAACATTTAAAATTGAAGCAAAGAGAACTTGAAAACCAGAAAAGCAAATTGAACAAGAGAGCACACCACAACACACAATATACCGAGGTTCACCAATTTGGCTACTCCTCAAAAATGACTGCTTGGACTCCAATCCAAATCTAGTCTTTGCAAAATACCAATTTTACAAACACTTTACCAGTATCTACCGGAAGGAGCACCAACCCCTTAATTTTTTGCTGCAACAGATAGGAGCACCAACCCCTAGTACCAAGTACCAACTTGGACTGCAATTCTGAGCAATTTAAAATGACATAAAAATGTCTTCACTGTTTGCACCCCCTTGATTGGTCTGCAATTAAACACACTCTGCACACACTCACGGCTCTGCTTATTTCTCTCTTGGCCCTCTTCTAACCCTCTTTTCACTGTAATTTCACTCTAACAGTAGCACACTAATTCTCTGCATGACTGTCCTTTTATAACCCCTTTTCCTCATCGAGACTCCTCGTCTTCTATCACTTTTCTAATCCTGCATGCAGTCGAATGACATTCTCTAACTGTTCGAATTCTTTTCTCTTCTCCATAAGCGGCTGTTCGAATTCTTTTTCTTCTCCATAAGCGGCTGTTCGAATTCTTTTCTCTTCTCCATAAGCGGTTGTTCGAATCCTTTTCTCTTCTCCATAAGCGGCTGTTCGAATCTTGCAAATACGGCTGTTCGAATGCTTTTACGATCCTGCATATACGACTGTTCGAATGCTTTTCCAATCATGCATATACAGCTGTTCCAATGCTTTTCCAACACCTGTCACTGTGTAACTGCAGATCTGACTCTAGTTAATTCTTACGTAACTGGCTGCATGATTTTCCTTTATGCTTTTTCGACACCTGTCACTGTGCATGCTCCTTCGGCTTTTACCCGCCAAACTGTTACCTGTCGCGAAATCGTGACATTTCTGCCCATTTGACTTTTTTGGACTGTTGACCGTGAAAACCTGACCTGTCACGATATCGCGACGTTTTTCGCCTCCTCTACCTTATCTTGGCATGCACTCACAAAAATAGAACATGTCACAAAATCATGACACATTTGCTGCCTCCAGCTCTCTTCTGTCTCCTACCCGCGAAAATGAGACATGTCACGAAATCGTGACACTTTTCGCTTTCCTGCACTATCCTTCACTTGCACTCGTGAAAATGGAACATGTCACGAAATCGTGACACTTTTTGCTTCATACACTTTTCTCCGCAAGCCTCAGCGAAATCGGAACATGTCATGAAATCGTGACACTTTTTGTTGTCGTACACTTTTCTCCGCAAGCTTCAGCGAAATCGAAACATGTCACGAAATCGTGACGCTTTTCTGCCTTAGCGTTGTTCTTTGCTATTCGCCCATGAAAATGCAACATGTCATGAAATCGTGACATCTTTCGCATCCGTACATTTCTTGCTTCATGCACTAGCGAAATCAAGACATGTAGCGAAATCGCTACAACTTTGTTGCCTTGCATTTTGACATGCAACGAAATCGCTACACCTTTGTTGCCTTGCATTTTGACTTGTAGCGAAATCGCTACACCTTTGTTGACTTAGCATTTTGACTTGTAGCGAAATCGCTACACCTTTTTGCCTTGTTGCTTCCACTCCGATCTTGTCACGAAATCGTGACACTTTTCATTGCCTGCGCCTTTACCCGAAACATGTCGCGAAATCGCGACAGTTTCTCCATATTTTTCTCTCTCCTTCGATATGTCGCGAAATCGTGACACTTTTGCTGCGCCTTCTCTCTCCTCCTTTTTGTCATGAAATCGTGACATTTTTCTCTTTCTCTCCTCATTTTTCTAAATCCACATTTTTCTCTTTCTCTCTCCTCCTTTTGTCACGAAATCGTGACATTTTCAACTGTGCTTTCTCTCTCCTCCTTTTGTCGTGAAATCGTGACATTTTCGCTGTGCTTTCTCTCTCCTCCTTTTTGTCGTGAAATCATGACATTTTCGGCTGTGCTTTCTCTCTCCTCCTTTTTGTCATGAAATCACGACAGAAAACATGTCGCGATATCGCGACAGTTTTCTTACTTGTCTTTTTCTGCAAATTTTTGAATCTGGGTCACTTCTGTTTTCCTGGAAATTCACTGTACTTGATCTGACTGACTTCTGAATTCTTGTCCATTGCTTCAACTGCATCAATTTCTGTCTGTGTTGACAACAATGACAATACTTTTGCTGCACCTTGCTCAACAATCTCCCCCTTTGGAATTGTTGGCAACACTTATGCACTCTCCTGTAATTCTTCTCCCCCTTTGACAATAATACCAAAGGGTTGTTGCAGACTCCCCCTGAGTCTATGCACACCACTCTCAGACAAATGTTGTTATAGTTAGCAAAAATCATAAATATAAGCAAAACTATAAGTATAGGCATAAATGCACCCCCTGAGAATGTGATCCCAAATGATAGTCAATTCTTGGGAATTGTGACCACTCCCAACTTATTTCGAAGGTACTCAAAAACTTCCTTGGGCAATGGTTTTGTGAATATATCGGCTACTCGCTCCGTAGTTGGAACAAAGTCCAATTTGACCTCTCCTTCAAAGAACTTTATCCTTCAAGAAATGATACCGGATCGCAATATGTTTGGTTCTAGAATGCATAACCGGATTCTTGGATATGTTGATAGCACTAGTGTTATCACATTTTATTGATATTGGCTCTTTGAAGTGAATACCAAGATCTTTCAACGTTTGTCTCATCCATAATATCTAGTGTACAGCATGTTGTTGCTGCAATGTATTCTCCCTCTGCTGTGGATAGAGAGACCGATTCTTGTTTCTTGTTGTGCCATGCTACCAGCCTGTCTCCAAGATAAAATGCTCCTCCACTGGTACTCTTTCTTTCATCAATACATCCTGCCCAATCTGCATCAGAATATGCAATCAAAGTGAAGTCTTTACCTTTTGGGTACCACAACCCATATTCCATAGTACCCTTGAGGTACCTGAATATCCTCTTTACAGCTTGTCACATGAGTTTCTTTGGGACTAGCCTGAAATCTTGCAACCATGCATACCGCCTGTAATATATTTGGTCTAGTGGCTGTTAAATACAACAGGCTTCCAATCATAGACCTATACATTGTTTGATCTACATCTGGAGATTTATCATCCTTGCTCAACTTGGCACTCGTTGTCATGGGAGTGCTAACAGTGTTTACTATCTTCCATTGTGAACTTTTTCAGCATTTCTTTTACATATTTAACTTGAGAAATAAAAATGCCCTTTTCATTTTGATTGACCTGCAGTCCTAGGAAATAAGAAAGTTCACCAATCATAGACATCTCAAATTCTTTCTTCATTTTAGTTGATATGTCTTTGCAATATTCATCCATGCTACTGCCAAATATTATATCATCTACATAAACAACAAGAACAATAAGATGGCCCTTCTCTGTTTTGACATATAAATTGTTGTCCACCAAACCTTTCTTGAACCCTTGTTTAATTAGATAGTTATCCAGCCTTGCATACCATGTCTCGGGTGCCTGTTTCAAACCATATAATGCTTTCTTTAACCTGCAAACAAAATCTGGATTGTCACCAAGTTGAAAGCCATCTGGCTGTTCAATGTAAACCTCTTCTTCCAGTTTTCCATTCAGAAATGCTGATTTTACATCCATTTGATATACTTTGAAGTTTTTATGGACTGCTAAAGCCAAAAACATTCTGATTGCCTCTAGTCTGGCTACCGGTGCAAAGGTTTCCTCAAAATCAATGCCTTCAACCTGAGCATAGCCTTTACAGACCAATCTTGCCTTATTTCTGACAACCTGTCCATCTTCATTTAATTTATTTCAAAAAATCCATTTAGTGCCAATTATGTTTTTATTTGTTGGCCGAGGTACTAATTCCCAGGTTTTGTTTTTCTCAATCTGATCTAGTTCTTCATTAATTGCCTTCATCCAACTTTCATCTGTGCTTGCTTCGGCAACATTTTTAGGTTCAATGCTAGATAACAGAGAATAGTTTCGCACTACCGCTCTTCTTGTCTGAATACCATCAGTGGGGTCCCCAATAATCTGTTCACTGGGATGATTTTTTTGCCAGCTGCCTGTTTTAAATTTCTTGTTTTCTTCTTCCTCTGAGTCAGTTTTTAAAACATCTGGATCAATTTTCTGATTCTCTTCTATTTCCTTTTCATCATCTCCTTCAATGACTTCTTCATAAATAGGGTATTTTTCTTGATAAGAAATTTCTTGCTCTCTACCTTCATCAACTTTAACATCAGCACTCTCAACAATTTTCTTTAGCCTCTTGTTGTAACATGTGTAGGCTTTGCTTTTTGTTGAGTAACCAAGAAAAATCCCTTCATCAGCTCTATCTTCAAATTTACCGAGATTATCTTCAATCCGTTTGATGTAGCACTTGCTGCCAAATACTTTGAAATATCTTGCAGTTGCCTTTCTATCGAACCACAGCTCATATGGTGTTTTGCTTTCATGCGGTCTTAGCATGCACCTGTTTTGAATGTAAACTGCAGTATGGACTGCCTCTTTCCAAAATCTGTCAGCTATTTTGTTCTCAGCCAGCATTGTCCGTGCCATTTCCTGCACTGTCCTGTTCTTCCTTTCTACAACACCATTCTATTGAGGTGTCCTTGCTACTGAAAACTGTCTTCTTATCCCATATTTTTGACAGTATTCTACAAATTCTTCTGAAATAAACTCTCCCCCTCTGTCTGATCTTAGGCATTTAATCCTCTTTCCAGTTTGATTTTCAACCTATTTTTTAAAAATCTTAAACATCTCAAAGGCATCTGATTTAATCTTTAAAAATAATACCCATGTCATCCTGGAGTAGTCATCTATGAACAGCATAAAGTATTTGTCACCATTTATGCTTTGAGTTCTCATGGGTCCACACAAATCGGTATGAATTATCTCCAACGGTTTGTCTGGTGAAGTATTCCTTTGATTTAAATGTGGATCTGGTTTGCTTTCCTTTTTGACATGAAGCACAGATGCTATTTACTCGGTTTGCCAATGGTTGGTATATCTCTTACTGCTCTTTTTGAACTTATTTTTGCCAGATTGTCAAAACTAATATGACCGAGCCTCTTGTGCCATAGCCAATTTTCATCTTCCTGTCCAATCAAGCATGTTCCTTCTATAGTTTTTGAGAGAGTATATAGATTACCAGAAGTCCTTGATCCAGTAGCTATCAGTTTCCCACTGTGTGCTTTTCTCACTTCACAGCCCTCCTTCTTAAAAATGACTTCATGACCTCGGTCACAGATTTGACTTACACTCAGCAAGTTGTGCTTTAGACCAATCACAAACAAGACTTCTTTTGATTTTATCTTTCCATCACTGATCTTGACTGATCCTTTTCCAACTATCTTTGCTCCATCATTATTTCCAAATTTCACAGAACCACCTTCATAATTCTGTAACTTCTCAAATTTTTGCTTGTCACCTGTCATGTGACTGGAGCATCCACTGTCAAGTATCCAAGGTGCAGATTTGTTCTGTGCTTTAAAGGCAGTCTGAACAATCAAAGATTCCTTTTCTTTCCATTCTGGTTTGATAGCAGATTTTGCTACTTGTTTTGCCTGTGCCCTTTCATTAGCATGTGCCTATTTTTCAAGAAATTTCTTGTTTTGGTTCAACCCATTTGGTTTAGATTTTCTACCCTGATAATTCTTTGATGCAAAAGTGCTTCTACAATTTCTTGCAATATGTCCAAAATTATGACAATTATAACATTCAACTGCATAATTCATTAAAGGAGAAAAAATATTTCTACTGGTGAAATTCCTTTGAGGTACATTATGACTGCAATCTGAAATCTTATGGCCATAAGCATTGCATTTAAAACAATAACCAGAAAAGGAATGATTAAACCTGGGTGCAGGTCTTTGCCAGTTTGAAGTAGGAGCCATGAATCTTCTCCTTCTTGAATGTGTGACTTTTGTGAATCCATCTTTGTCAATACTCTTCTTGAGTCTGGCATTATTGCTTTCTTTGGCATGATTTGTTTTTTCTTGATCAACCCTGATCTTTTCTTCTTTCTTTATGGATTCTACATTTAAGGCCTTTGAACCCTTTGATGATTCTCCTTCATCGAAGCCTAAACCAAATTTGATGCCGAAAGGCCTTTGGTTATTTAACATTTTATCCAGCTTTATAGTACTTTCTTCAAACTTATGAAAACAACTCAATTTCCTATTCATCTCCTCTAGCTGCATCCTTAACTTAACAATGTCTTCTTCGAGCTTGCTGCATTCAACTGTCTTTACAGTTAATTGTTCATCAAGAACTTCAGACATTTTCTTGAATTCCTCTGTCTGTATTTTCAGATTGTTTATTATGTCAGTGGCATCCTCTAGTTTCTTTGAAAATTTTTTATTCTTTTTCCTTTCTGCACTCAACTCTTCAAGTGCAACAACCAATTCTCCTTCCAGATACACTTCAGCCTCATCCTTAAAGTTTTCATCACCTTCCTGATTTTCCTCTGTTCTTTCTTCTTCAAGTGCCATGAACAGAGCTTCACCTGTTTCTTCTTTAGAATCCTCACCTGAGCTTTCTTCAAAAGTGCTGACATTCTTGGATATGAAGCTTTTCTTCTTGAAGTTATTCTTTCTGAAATTTTGTTTCTTCTTCCAGTCACCTTTTTCTTGGTGTGACCCTTCACCATTTTTGGTTTTCTCATGCATTGGACATTTGGCTGCAAAATGACCGACTCCTCCACAATTGAAGCACTTAAAAGGTAGCTTTCCTCTATATTTTCCTTTTCCCTTTGTGAGTTTCCGAACAAAATTAGCTTCTGTTTCATCCAGTGTCTCTTCATCCTCAGATTCATGTTCAGCTTTTATATTCTTGTGTGCTTTAAAAGCAGCTTCTCTGTCTATAGACTTAGTTTGTCCTATTCTCATTTCGTATGCAGTTAGGGAACCATGCATCTCATCCATGCTAAAATTGTTTAGATCTTTCGCCTCTTCTATTGCAGAAACTTTGGAGTTAAATCTTTTGTGAAGTGTTTCGAGAACCTTTTTCATGACAACTCGCATCATCAATTTCTTCACCGAGCCCTCTGATTGCATTAATGATTCCATTGACTCTCAGCATATAAGCCTCTATGTTCTCATCTTCATTCATTTGTAGTGCTTCGAACTGTGCTCGATGAGTTTGCAGCTTGGCTTCCTTGATCTTGTTGTCTCCTTCATGGATGCTCTTCAGTTTATCCCACATGTCTTTTGCCGATTTATAGCTCATGACTCTTATCAGTTCACTGTCTACAAGCCCACACATTATGGCATTCTTTGCTTTGGAGTTGTTCTCAAATTTTTTCTTCTCAGCAAGATTCTGTTGGAGGAGTAGTGGGTGTTGTGTATCCACTATCTACAGAATCCCAAATGTCGTATCCCAATGCACTCAGATATGTCTGCATCCTGAGTTTCCAGAAAGTGTAATTAGTTCCATCGAACAAGGGAGCTTTGTTGGATGAGAATCCTTCACCGCCCGCCATTGTGTTTCTTCCAAGATCACCTTAGCTGATTAAGCTTGTTCAAGAAACTTGGCTCTGATACCAATTGATATTCACACAATGACACTGAGAGGGGGGGTGAATCAGTGTAGCTATTAATATTCAAATCTACAACATTTAAAATTGAAGCAAAGAGAACTTGAAAACCAGAAAAGCAAATTGAACAAGAGAGCACACCACAACACACAATATACCGAGGTTCACCAATTTGGCTACTCCTCAAAAATGACTGCTTGGACTCCAATCCAAATCCAGTCTTTGCAAAATACCAATTTTACAAACACTTTACCAGCATCTACTGGAAGGAGCACCAACCCCTTAATTTTCTGCTGCAACAGATAGGAGCACCAACCCCTAGTACCAAGCACCAACTTGGACTGCAATTCTGAGCAATTTAAAATGACATAAAAATGTCTTCACTGTTTGCACCACCCTGATTGGTCTGCAATTAAACACACTCTGCACACACTCACGGCTCTGCTTATTTCTCTCTTGGCCCTCTTCTAACCCTCTTTTCACTGTAATTTCACTCTAACAAGTAGCACACTAATTCTCTCGCATGACTGTCCTTTTATAACCCCTTTTCCTCATCGAGACTCCTCGTCTTCTATCACTTTTCTAATCCTGCATGCAGTCGAATGACATTCTCTAACTGTTCGAATTCTTCTCTTCTCCATAAGCGACTGTTCGAATTTTTTTTTTCTTCTCCATAAGCGGCTGTTCGAATTCTTTTCTCTTCTCCATAAGCGGTTGTTCGAATCCTTTTCTCTTCTCCATAAGCGGCTGTTCGAATCCTGCAAATACGGCTGTTCGAATGCTTTTACGATCCTGCATATACGGTTGTTCGAATGCTTTTCCAATCATGCATATACAGCAGTTCCAATGCATTTCCAACACCTGTCACTGTGTAACTGCAGATCTGACTCCAGTTAATTCTTACGTAACTGGCTGCATGATTTTCCTTTATGCTTTTTTGACACCTGTCACCGTGCATGCTCCTTCGGCTTTTACCCGCCAAACTGTTACCTGTCGCGAAATCGTGACATTTCTGCCCATTTGACTTTTTTTGGACTGTTGACCGTGAAAACCTGACCTGTCGTGATATCGTGACGTTTTTTGCCTCCTCTACCTTATCTTGGCATGCACTCACGAAAATAGAACATGTCACGAAATCATGACACATTTGCTGCCTCCAGCTCTCTTCTGTCTCCTACCCGCGAAAATGAGACATGTCACAAAATCGTGACACTTTTCGCTTTCCTACACTATCCTTCACTTGCACCCTGAAAATGGAACACATCACGAAATCGTGACACTTTTTGCTATCGTACACTTTTCTCCGCAAGCCTCAACAAAATCGAAACATGTCACGAAATCATGACGCTTTTTGCTGCCGTACACTTTTCTCCGCAAGCTTCAGCGAAATCGAAACATGTCACGAAATCGTGACGCTTTTCTGCCTTAGCACTGTTCTTTGCTATTCGCCCATGAAAATGCAACATGTCATGAAATCGTGACATCTTTCGCATCCGTACATTTCTTGCTTCATGCACTAGCGAAATCAAGACATGTAGCGAAATCGCTACAACTTTGTTGCCTTGCATTTTGACATGCAACGAAATCGCTACACCTTTGTTGCCTTGCATTTTGACTTGTAGCGAAATCGCTACACCTTCTTGACTTAGCATTTTGACTTGTAGCGAAATCGCTACACCTTTTCACCTTGTTGCTTCCACTCCGATCCTGTCACGAAATCGTGACACTTTTCATTGCCTGCGCCTTTACCCGAAACATGTCACGAAATCGTGACAGTTTCTCCATATTTTCCTCTCTCCTCCGATATGTCGCGAAATCGTGACACTTTTGGCTGTGCCTTCTCTCTCCTCCTTTTTGTCATGAAATCATGACATTTTCTGTGCTTTCTCTCTCCTCCTTTTTGTCACGAAATCATGACATTTTCTCTCGCTTTCTCTCTCCTCCTTTTTGTCATGAAATCGTGACATTTTCGGCTGTGCTTTCTCTCTCCTCCTTTTTGTCGTGAAATCATGACATTTTCGGCTGTGCTTTCTCTCTCCTCCTTTTTGTCATGAAATCGTGACATTTTCGGCTGCGCTTTCTCTCTCCTCCTTTTTGTCGCGAAATCGCGACAGAAAACATGTCGCGATATCGCGACAGTTTTCTTACTTGTCTTTTTCTGCAAATTTTTGAATCTGGGTCACTTTGTTTTCCTGGAAATTCACTGTACTTGATCTGACTGACTTCTGAATTCTTGTCCATTGCTTCAACTGCATCAATTTATGTCTGTGTTGACAACAATGACAATACTTTTGCTGCACCTTGCTCAACAATTATGATAGAATAATATAAAAATGAGTACATTTATGTCTTTCTAGGTTGTGTATGATTATGGTATGGATGAATGATAATTGGTGGCTTAATGGTGTTGTATGTACTTTCTGGTGAATGTTTTGGCTAGTTTATGTCTTGTTGTGATAGAATGGATTAATCCAAAACTGATGAAGCTTTTTAGAATGATCTATAATGATGGAAGAATTATTAAGAATGTAGTGAACCCTAATGTATGATATCTGGATGTAGTCATTGGATTTGCATCTCTCTCAAGCCTCGTTGATATGTTTTGCATGTTACAGAAAAAGGATTAATTGGCATTAATTGGCATATTAAACCCTTACAAAACCTATCTGAGAGAGATTGGCCCATTAGAGTATCCAATTTAGCACTAGGATGTACTTTTTTTCCATACATATCATACACGAGAGTTTGTACAAATCGTACAAGGAAAACTTACCCAATTTGGTAATTCAGGCAATTGTAGGAAACTTACATGATTTGGGAGTTTTGGAAAATTGACTTGTTGGTTACAAAACTATGTACGACAGCTTGTAAAATCAAATATGAAGGATTGGTTGAGTGTAGAATCATACAATCCATGTCACTTTATGATTTTGGATTGTACATTATGTCAAATTGACTTCCGCACAAACTGTGCATTGGGCGTAAACTAGTAGTTTGGTAGACCGTATGGTCATACGATTTGGTATACAAGTTGAGAATAGTACATTGATCATCCTAAGCATTAGAAATCACCTCCCCACCAGGAATACTACATCCCTATGCTACAGTGATTGACTCATCTTCATATTTATTTAACCACATGAGTTCTGTTAAGGTCATGTTTCTCTTAGTATTGAAGGCAAAACGTTCCAGGAATGCATCTGAAAATTATTCAAAAGTATGGATGTTGTGCCTTGGAATTTGATTATATGACTCTATAGATGGGCTAGAGAGGGTGATTAAAAATATTCTCAGGAGTAAAGCATCATCATCCTGAATACTAAAGCACTGGTTCATGAACCTAGTGATGTGCTCTTGTGCATCTTCCTCTCCTTTAAATTTGTCTAATTTTGGCATTTTGAAATGCTCTAGATATGGAGGGGAAGGGATAGATGGATGCAAAAATTGAATACACATCTAGCATAAAGTGGGATTCTATTACCCTGACCCGACTATATTGCTCTCTATGATTTCCATGCACTCAAGAAATGCTCTATACGCATTCAAGGATTTAATTTCCTCTTCCTTATTTTGGTCTCGTGGGTCAGGATGAGGAATTGTAAGCATATGGCATGTTGGTTGATTTTAATCCATAATGCCTCCATAAGGTGCTTCTAGGTATTCCTCTCCTGATTCTAAATTATCAAAGGCCCTGTATGGTGTTTTTAGGATTGGACTACAAGGAGGAACTAAATATTGCTAAAGGAAATCTATGTTTGACATGGGAAGCAAGTCTTGATTTGGCCTAGGATGTCGATGAGGCACCATTTGATTAGGCCTAGGAGGCTTGTTTTGGTTAAAAGTAGGTTGCCTTTGATGAACCCCCTATCTATGCGTACTTGGGATAGGAACCCCATTGCATAAGGTCTCTTGAATCTACTATTCAATTCTTTGTTTTTTAGCTGATGTTGATGATCTAAGAGATTGAAGAATTGTTTATCTAGTCAAAGCTAATTAAATTGGGTTTGGAAATTAGAATACCTTTTGAAAACTTGGTTTATCTACTCATTTGTGTGGGGCATATGAGCCTTAGCATTGTGGCCATGATACCTATCCTATTCAGGAGGATCTAATAAATCCACTACGAGCTTCCCTCGATTAAGAGAGGTCACATTTACTTGAGGCTCACTCCTAAACTAGTGTTATTTGAAAGCATGAGATTTCGGAAATAAAAGAAACACTAATTGCAATGAAAACTAACTAGCTTGATGCACGAGATAAAGCAGATATAATCAAATCAAAACCAAATATAAAAAAAGGAGAAAGTAGGAGCACAACCCTTTTTATTAATGTGATTCCAACTCGGTTACAATACATCTCTTCAGTTACATATTTTCAGTTACAATCATGAATAGTGATCTTCTTTTTCGCATGCCCACATTTGAAACGGGCGGGCCAGTGTTGCCGTCGCTTATGCTGATGAATCCTTGTTTCTTGCTACTTCTTCTGCGATCAAAGAAACAATGAAAACGTTAGTAGCACCTGCAACACAAGGACAAAACGTTTGACTCTCGAAATCAATGGGAAATGCATGCAAAAAGACTGATTAAATCGGTAAACAACATAACTCTAAGCAACCTGCAACCTTGACAAAAACCAGAAACTTTACCAGAAGGCTGCTGCCAATAAAACAGTCACTGTTACCTGCAGGTCACTAAAGAACCAAAAATCGGCTGCTACCAGTAAAATAGTCGCTGTTACCTGTAGGTTAATGGAGAACCAAAAACACAGAATATATATTCGATAACCGTCTTGTGGAAAATATATTCGAACATAGTTGGCCACGATATATATTCGAACATAAAACATACACTATTTTAAAATAGCATACGGCGTGATAAAAAAATACGTGATAGTAGAATAATTTAAGATGAAACTAGAGCTTGCAAGGCACCCGAGCGGGCTGCCCACTGTGGGAATCTGATTTTGGCACCAATCCACTAGGAATGGGCCAAAAATATCAAAGAATGAGTTGTCGTCGAATTGATGGAATAGTGTGTCCAATGTCGAGTTCTAAGGTTCGGATTCACCTTCTAGCAGCCACCAATAACCTCTCCTGCGAAAGAGATTACGGGTGTAGAAGGGATGAATCGGAAAGGAGTGCAATTGGGTGTTTAGTTTGACAGCACTTTGTTGATTTCAAAATGCTTGCAAACTTGTCCTTTGGGCGGAAAAATCCACCATTTTATAGACCTAGGGGGTCTCTTTGAATAGGCGTGCATAAGTGCCACGTGTTGGTCATAGGTGCCTTGTGGCGATCGTGTCTCCACGAGAGAGGAAAGTCCTCCACGACTCGAGCTTTCATGAATGCCACTGTGACAGTCTTCCAACGGCCCACGTAACTGACTGACTTCCACTATCAGTTGTTTAATGCCCATTTTTCGTATCTTCATCAAAATGCCTATATTTGTATAAAGTCTACATTTGTTGGTTAACGTGCACTTTTAATTGTTTAACGTCTGCTTTTAACAGGTTGAATTCTACCTTTGAATGCTTTAAATCTACCTAGGTGCAAATTTTGAAGTGTCGCGATATCCCGACGTCGCGATATCGTGACACTTCAGCCAAGGCCCTTCTTTGGGTGTCGAAGTGTCATGACACTTCGGCCAAGGCTTTGCCTTGGGCGCCAAAGTGTCACGATATCGCGACGTCGTGATATCGCGACGCTTCGATCGAGGCCTTTCCTTGAGTGCCGAAGTGTCGCGATATCGTGACACTTCGGCCAAGGCCTTGCCTTGGGCACCGAAGTGTTGCAATATCGCGACACTTCGACCAAGGCCTTGCCTTGGGCGTCGAAGTGTCCCGATATCGCGACATCGCGATATCGCGACACTTCGACCAAGGCTATGCCTTGGGCACCGAAGTGTCACGATATCGCGACGTCGTGATATCGTGACACTTCGGCCAAGGCAAGGCCTTGGGCGCCGAAGTGTCATGATATCGCGACGTCGTGATATCATGACACTTCAGGAAAAGCTTTGCTTTGGGTGTCGAAGTGTCGCGATATCGTGACGTCATGATATCGTGACACTTCGGCCGAGGCCTTCTTTTGATTAAGGCTTATTCTTGCTTAAGGCTTGTTTTGGATTAAGGCTTGTTCTTGCTTAAGGCTTGTTTTGGATTAAGGCTTGTTTTGATAAAGGCTTGCTTTTGACTTTGATTAAGACTTTGTTTTGATAAAGGCTTTGTTTACTTTTTGAAATTTTGAACTACTGTGTAAGTGGCTAGGACCACTGTTTGACCTCTGAGGGCTGCCCTAAAAGCTGTGTGTGTCAATGCAATCAGTGTTTGTAGTCACATAATCGGATTGGTGCTATTTTGGTGTCTATAGATGCCCCTTTTTGGGAAGCACTGCAGGTGATGCAGTGCTATGCAAAAATAGATAACCAAAGCACTAATGATTAGGGTTTCTTGGTAACCTAACCAACTTTTGATGCCCCAAGTATAGAAAGGGCATGCATTCTTGAATCCTTGCTTCTGACGAGCTAAGGAATTTGATTTCAAGTGTTAACTTGTTTTGGTGAGGTGTGACTTGAGCTTGGACATTGATCAGTCATGATTTAGGCAAAGGGCGTAACCTTTTGTCCATAGGGGAACCTTGTGTTCATGCTTTGAGAATGCCAAGTGTTTGATCAATTTGATGATTGCTTGTTTACTGCCCCAAGCAGGAGCTTAATTGTCTTTGTCAATGATTCTTTGAATGCATGCCATTGCCTTGATTGGGTGTGTGCTTGTTGATTTGTGACTAAGTGTGACTACCCCCTCAAGCGACGAATCGATGAGGGAATGAACTTCATGAGAAAAGCGACGAGTCGCTTGACCCAAGATGACTTGTGCAAGGGTGCCTTTAGATGTTTTACCGTTAAGCATGTGCAATTTCCTGACATTTGGACCAATTTTTGGTGGGTGGTAACCCTTTTGGTGATGCCATAATGGGATGAAATCATCAAAAACCCGTCTTCCCGTGGAGCGGTCCAGCTATGGTAGCCTTCTTGGGGAAGTAGGAGAGTGACAATTTGAGTCCCGACATCGATTTTTTTTTTATGCCAAGAGGTTAAGTGCAAGATCACTTGTGTCCGACAATGCTTATTGCTATGTTTTTGTTGTTTTGTTTTTCTTTATTTGTGTATATGTCATGATTTTATGTTATGCATAATGATTGATGTTGAAGTATGCATGCTACTTTATATTGATGTATGCATATGGTATGATAAATGCGATTGTTGTATGTTGATTTATTTTGATGGATGCATATGGTATGATAAATGTGATTGTTGTATGTTGATTTATTTTGATGGATGCATATTTTGTGATGAATGCAAATGTTTTTGATTTATATGTGATATGCAGAAATGAAATGGATGGATAGAATTTGTGATGTTTGGCTATGGCACCATAGATTGTTTAGAACTCTATTATTTTGTCTTTAGGCGATTGCTGTGGTGGATGACTTTGTATGTATACATGTGGTTTTTCTTTTTTTGTATTTTTTGATGGTATTGTAGGGATGAAAAGTAGTGCAATTGGTTTAGAAATGTAGCTAAGGTTTTCTGAGACTCAGACAGTTTTAACTCATTAGCCATGACTGTACTTTATCTTACAAGACTTTTGGACAAGGTATGAATCGGACTTATTTTTGACCAAGCTATTTCACATCCTTGTGTGTGCAATTGAGTTCATTTATGTGGTATTTGTCAGGATACCACCAGTGCCAGATGGGATTTTAACCGAACCTGTACTAAGGATCACCTAATTAGCTCCACTAACTCCTTTGTTGTATTTAGTTAGATTAATCTGCGGTGTTATCCAAGATACAGGAGCGGAGTCTACTCTCCTGATTCATGACTCGGAGCTTTCAGGAGAGTGTTTCATGTATCAGGAGAGTCTACACCTAATGGGAGTCTCCATGAGAGAGGAAAGTCCTCCATGACTCGGGCTTTCATGAATGCCACTGTGACAGTCTTCCAACGGCCCACATAACTGACTGACTTCCACTATCAGTTGTTTAATGCCCATTTTTTGTATCTTCGTCAAAATGCCTATATTTGTATAAAGTCTACCTTTGTTGGTTAACGTGCACTTTTAATTGTTTAACGTCTATTTTTAACGGGTTGAATTCTGCCTTTGAATGCTTAAAATCTACCCAGGCACAAATGCCAAAGTGTCACAATATCGCGACGTCGTGATATCGCGATGTCACGATATCGCGACACTTAGGCCAAGGCCCTTCTTTGGGCGTCGAAGTGTCGTGATATCACGACGTCGAGATATCGTGACACTTCGGCTAAGACTTTGCCTCGGGTGTTGAAGTGATGCGATATCACGACGTCGCAATATCACGACGCTTCGATCGAGGCCTTTCCTTGAGTGTCGAAGTGTCACGATATCGCGACGTCGTGATATCGCGACACTTCGGCCAAGGCTTTGCCTTGGGCACCAAAGTGTCGTGATATCACGACGTCGCGATATCGTGACACTTCAGCCAAGGCCTTGCCTTGGGCGTCGAAGTGTCGCGATATCGTGACACTTCGGCCAAGGCAAAGCCCTGGGTTCCGAAGTGTCACGATATCGTGAAAGTTCAGCCAAGGCAAAGCCTTGGGCACCGAAGTGTCGCGATATCACGACGTCGCAATATCATGAAACTTCGGCCAAGGCAAGGCCTTGGGCGTCGAAGTTTCGCGATATCGCGACACTTTAGGCAAAGCTTTGCCTTGGGCGTCGAAGTGTCACGATATCGTGACACTTCGACTGAGGCCTTCTTTTGATTAAGGCTTGTTCTTGCTTAAGGCTTGTTTTGGATTAAGGCTTGTTCTTGCTTAAGGCTTGTTTTGGATTAAGGCTTGTTTTGATAAAGGCTTGCTTTTGACTTTGATTAAGACTTTGTTTTGATAAAGGCTTTGTTTACTTTTCGACCTTCTGAACTGCTGTGTAAGTGGCTAGGACCACTATTTGACCTCTAAGGGTTGCCCTGAAAGCTGTGTGTGTCAATGCAATCAGTGTTTGTAGTCACATAATCGGATTGGTGCTATTTTGGTGTCTACAGATGCCTCTTTTTGGGAAGCACTGCGGGTGACGCAGTTCTGTGCAAAAATAGATAACCAAAGCACTAATGAATAGGGTTTCTTGGTAACCTAACCAAATTTTGATGCCCCAAGTATAGAAAGGGCATGCATTCTTGAATCCTTGCTTCTGACGAGCTAAGGAATTTGATTTCAAGTGTTAACCTATTTTGGTGAGGTGTGACTTGAGCTTGGACATTGATCAGTCATGATTTAGGCAAAGGGCATAACCTTTTGTCCATAGGGGAACCTTGTGTTCTTGCTTCGATAATGCCAAGTGTTTGATCAATTTGATGATTGCTTGTTTACTGCCCCAAGTAGGAGCGTAATTGTCTTTGTCAATGATTCTTTGAATGCATGTCATTGCCTTGATTGGGTGTGTGCTTGTTGATCTCCATTGAAAGCACGAGATTTCGGGCGAAGGAAACACTACTTGTGATGTATTCAAAATCAAATACGCTTAAGTCCTAAAAATGTAGAATGCATGAAATGAAAGAGACGCATTACAATGAGATACAAGAAAATAGAGAAAACACAACCCTTTTATTAAACTCTCCTGATCTCGGTTACAAAGACGCCTCCTCCCTTTTCAAGGGCAAGGAGCGTTAAAAGAATTTGATTACAATCAAGATTTAATGTTCCTCTTTTCACGTGCCCACATTTAAAATGAGCGGGCCAAGACGTTGTCGCTGCTAGTGTGGATGAGTCCTTAACTTTTGCTGCTCCTACGAATGAAGAAATGACAGATTCGTTAGTAGCACCTGTGTTACGATAAAGACATTTTGCGATAGCGTGATAATGTGAACATAAAGCATATTCTATTTAAATACTGTTAACTACAAACAGAAACGTAAAAATAGCATAAAGCATTATGCAAAACAACATGCAATGACCGAATGGATTAATCATGCGACTAACGAAAAGTGTGGGGTGCCCAAGCGGGCCGCCCCGTTAAAACTTAATTTCGACGCCAATCCACTAGGGATGGGCTCAAAACCTAAGATACTGTAGTGTCGACGAATCGATGGATTACTGTGGTCCAATGTCGGGTTTGAAGATTCGGATTCTCCTTCTAGCAGCCACCAATAACCTCTCCTGTGAAAGAGATTATGGGTGTAGAAGGGATGAATCGAAAAGGAGTGCAATCAGGTGTTTGGTTTGACAACACTACATTGCTTTCAAAAATGCCTACCAACTTCTCTTTTTGGGTGGAAAAATCCACCATTTTATAGACCCAGGGGGTCTCTTTGAATAGGCATGCATAAGCGCCACGTGTTGGTCATAGGTGCCATGTGGCGGTCGTGTCTCCACGAGAGAGGAAAGTCCTCCACGACTCGGGATTTCATGAATACCACTATGACAGTCTTCCAACGGCCCATGTAACTGACTGACTTCCACTATCAGTTGTTTAATGCCCATTTTTGTATCTTTGTCAAAATGCCTGTATTTGTATAAAGTCTGCCTTTGTTGGTTAACGTGCACTTTTAATTGTTTAACGTCTACTTTTAACGGGTTGAATTCTGCCTTTGAATGCTTAAAATCCACCCAGGCACAAATGTCGAAGTGTCGTGATATCGCAACGTCACGATATCGCGACACTTCGGCCAAGGCCCTCCTTTGGGCGCCGAAGTGTCGCGATATCGTGACGTCGCGATATCACGACACTTCGGCCGAGGCCTTGCCTTGGGCACCGAAGTGTCACGATATCACGACGTCGCGATATCACGACGCTTTGGCCAAGGCCTTTCCTTGGGTGCCGAAGTGTCGCGATATCGCGATGTCACGATATCGTGACACTTCGGCCAAGGCCTTGCCTTGGGCGCCGAAGTGTCGCGATATCGCGACACTTTGGCCAAGGCCTTGCCTTGGGCGCCGAAGTGTCGCGATATCATGACGTCGCGATATCGCGATGTCACGATATTGTGACACTTCGGCCAAGGCCGTGCCTTGGGTGTCGAAGTGTCACGATATCGTGACACTTCGGCCAAGGCAAAGCCTTGGGCACTGAAGTGTCATGATATCGCGACACTTCGGCCAAGGCTTTGCCTTGGGCGTCGAAGTGTCGCGATATTGCGACATCGTGATATCGTGAAACTTCAAGCAAAACTTTGCTTTGGGTGCGAAGTGTCGCGATATCGCGACACTTCGGTCGAGGCCTTCTTTTGATTAAGGCTTGTTATGATAAAGGCTTGCTTTTGAATTTTATTAAGACTTTGTTTTGATAAAGGCTTTTTTTACTTTTTGACCTTCTAAACTGCTGTGTAAGTGGCTAGGACCACTATTTGACCTCTGAGGGTTGCCCTAAAAGCTGTGTGTGTCAATGCGATCAGTGTTTGTAGTCACATAATCAGATTGGTGTTGTTTTGGTGTCTATAGATGCCCCTTTTTGGGAAGCGCTACGGGTGATGCAATGCTGTGAAAAAATAGATAACCAAAGCACTAATGATTAGGGTTTCGTGGTAACCTAACCAACTTTTGATGCCCCAAGTATAGAAAGGGCATGCATTCTTGAATCCTTGCTTCTAACGAGCTAAGGAATTTGATTTCAAGTGTTAACCTATTTTGGTGAGGTGTGACTTGAGCTTGGACATTGATCAGTCATGATTTAGGCAAAGGGCTTAACCTTTTGTCCATAGGGGAACCTTGTGTTCATGCTTCGAGAATGCAAAGTGTTTGATCAATTTGATGATTGATTGTTTACTGCCCCAAGAAGGAGTGTAATTGTCTTTGTCAATGATTCTTTGAATGCATGTCATTGCCTTGATTGGGTGTGTGCTTGTTGATTGGTGACTAAGTGTGATCGCCACTAAAAGCATGAGATTCTAGAAATAAAAGAAACACTAATTGCAATGAAAACTAACTAGCTTGATGCACGAGATAAAGCAGATATAATCGAATCAAAACCAAATATAAAAAAAGGAGAAAGCAGGAGCACAACCCTTTTTATTAATGTGATTCCAACTCGGTTACAATACATCTCTTCAGTTACAATAATGAATAGTGATCTTCTTTTTTGCATGCCCACATTTGAAACAGGCGGGCCAATGTTGTCATCGCTTATGCTGATGAATCCTTGTTTCTTGCTGCTTCTTCTGCGATCAAAGAAACAATGAAAATGTTAGTAGCACCTGCAACACAAGGACAAAACGTTTGACTCTCGAAATCAATGGGAAATGCATGCAAAAAGACTGATTAAATCGGTAAACAACATAACTCTAAGCAACCTGCAACCTTGACAAAAACCAGAAACTTTACCAGAAGGCTGCTGCCAATAAAACAGTCACTGTTACCTGCAGGTCACTGAAGAACCAAAAATCGGCTGCTGCCAGTAAAATAGTCGTTGTTACCTGTAGGTTAATGGAGAACCAAAAATGCAGAATATATATTCGATAACCGTCTTGTGAAAAATATATTCGAACACAGTTGGCCGCGATATATATTCGAACATAAAACATACACTATTTTAAAACAGCATACGACGTGATAAAAAAATATGTGATAGTAGAATAATTTAAGATGAAACTAGAGCTTGCGGGGCACCCGAGCGGGCTGCCCACCGTGGGAATCTGATTTCGGCGCCAATCCACTAGGAATGGGCCCAAAATCTCAGAGAATGAGTTGTCGTCGAATTGATGGAATAGTGTGTCCAATGTTGGGTTCTAAGATTTGGATTCACCTTCTAGCAGCCACCAATAACCTCTCATGTGGAAGAGATTACGGGTGTAGAAGGGATGAATCGAAAAGGAGTGCAATCGGGTGTTTAGTTTGACAGCACTTCGTTGATTTCAAAATGCCTGCCAACTTGTCCTTTGGGTGGAAAAATCCACCATTTTATAGACCCAGGGGGTATCTTTGAATAGGCGTGCATAAGCGCCACGTGTTGGTCATAGGTGCCATATGGCGGTCGTGTCTCCACGAGAGAGGAAAGTCCTCCACGACTCGGGCTTTCATGAATGCCACTGTGACAGTCTTCCAACGGCCCACGTAACTGACTAACTTCCACTATCAGTTGTTTAATGCCCATTTTTCGTATCTTCGTCAAAATTCCTGTATTTGTATAAAGTCCGCCTTTGTTGGTTAACGTGCACTTTTAATTGTTTAACGTCTACTTTTAACGAGTTGAATTTTGCCTTTGAATGCTTAAAATCTGCCCAGGTGCAAATGTCGAAGTGTCGCGATATCGCGACGTCGTGATATCGTGACACTTCGGCCAAGGCCCTTCTTTGGGCGTCGAAGTGTTGCGATATCGCGACACTTCGG
The DNA here is from genome assembly GCA_028583015.1 of Wollemia nobilis. Lineage (NCBI taxonomy): Eukaryota > Viridiplantae > Streptophyta > Pinopsida > Araucariales > Araucariaceae > Wollemia > Wollemia nobilis. Next base: position 1,083,369 of record JAQPPZ010002951.1, read on the forward strand.
CCAAGGCTTTGCCTCGGGCACCGAAGTGTCGCGATATCGCGACGCTTCGACCGAGGCCTTTCCTTGAGTGCCGAAGTGTCGCGATATCATGACACTTCGGCCAAGGCTTTGCCTTGGGCACCGAAGTGTCGTGATATCGTGACGTCGTGATATCGCGACACTTCGGCCAAGGCCTTGCCTTGGGCATCGAAGTGTCACGATATCGCGACGTTGCGAAATCGCGATATCATGACACTTCAGCCAAGGCTGTGCCTTGAGCGCCGAAGTGTCGCGATATCGCGACACTTCGGCCAAGGTTGTGCCTTGGGCACCGAAGTGTCGCGATATCGTGACACTTCGGCCAAGGTTGTGCCTTGGGCACCGAAGTGTCGCGATATTGCAACACTTCGGCCAAGGTAAAGCCTTGGGCGCCGAAGTGTCGCGATATCGTGACACTTCGGCCAAGGCTTTGCCTTGGGCGCCGAAGTGTCGCGATATCGTGACACTTCGGCCAAGGCTTTGCCTTGGGCACCGAAGTGTCGCGATATCGAGACGTTGTGATATTGCGACGTCGCGATATCGTGACGTCGTGATATCATGACACTTCGACCAAGGCAAGGCCTTGGGCACCGAAGTGTCGCGATATCATGACGTCGCGATATCGTGACACTTCAGGCAAAGCTTTTCTTTGGGCACCGAAGTGTCACGATATCGCAACACTTCGATCGAGGCCTTATTTTGATTAAGGCTTGTTATTGCTTAAGGCTTGTTTTGGATTAAGGCTTGTTCTTGCTTAAGGCTTGTTTTGGATTAAGGCTTGTTTTGATAAAGGCTTGCTTTTGACTTTGATTAAGACTTTGTTTTGATAAAAGCTTTGTTTACTTTTCGACCTTCCGAATCGTGTGTAAGTGGCTAGGACCACTGTTTGACCTCTGAGGGTTGCCCTGAAAGCTGTGTGTGTCAATGCGATCAGTGTTTGTAGTCACATAATCGGATTGGTGCTATTTTGGTGTCTACATTATTTATACTCTATTGGCATAGAAGCACATCTTGCTTGTATTGAAAGATGTGATCAAGGATAATTGGGATTCTCCTCGGGTTTTTCTTCATAAATGAGAAAGGGTAAGGTAGAATTGGCTCGCCCAATGCGATGAATATCATACTCATCTTGGTATTTATACTGTGGAGACCTATCAGGGCAATCTGAGGGCGTATTGTGATCATTTAGTCCCGCTTATGATGCATGCTATTTCTCTTGCACATAGGTGTGCAGGGTAGATCGAGAAGGTATGTGAATGCATGGTATTGCTCTATGTTTTGGTGTCTCAATGTGCAATTGTTGTTATTGAAATAAGACATGTGAAGTGTCTATACTCAAAAAATAATTTCCCAGATTAGGACCACAACCTGTAAGGGTGTCCTGTGTGGGGGTTCCTTGGAGGCTAGGTTCGTTATTTGATATTATAGGACTTGGGCAAGTAGGTGGACACCAAGGAGGTAAAACCAAGTCCTTAAGGTCAAATCGAAGATGGTTTATGTCTTCTTGCCTACTCCCTGCAAGTTCAGCGCTTGAGTGGGCTTGGCTATGGGTGCAAATCATAACTACTTCTTTCTAGAATCTATGTGGTTATATCCTTTACAAATTTTAATGATTTAACACAAAAAAAATAGAAACACACAATAATAAAAGTTTTTATCTAATTTAAATATTTATGTATTTCCTAAAATTGTTTTGTGTGTTTTTTATTTGTTGTTTTGCAAAGAGATCTATTTTCATGTATTTGAAGATTGTTGATGTAATTCTCATTTTTTTAAAATTATTTCACATGTATACTCGTAACTCAACAACTGGTAATGAAAGTTAGGTCATGTAAACCAATCAAAGTATGGATTTGAAGCCCATACCCAATTAGGGAGCACAGGTCCTACCAGTCCTCACCCATATTGACCGTAGATAGCGATACACCCTTCGAAGAGGAGTGCGTGCTATTTTCCATGGCTAAGATGGTTCTTGGAGCCAACTTTGGCCAAAAATAGGGTTTATATAATTTGATCCAATGGATGGATATGAAACCCACCGTCATTGGTATTTATTAGTGGTTGGGGATGAAATTCCAACTCACTAATGTTCAAATGTGACATGGTGAATGTGGTTCCTTTTACCCTTTAAGAAAGTGAAACAAGAGAGCATTCAATGCTAGTTCACTATATGCACAAATATTTTTTCACTTTCAGAAATATATGCATGAACAAAGAATCTACAAAATACTTATCCTATATGACAACCTAACCATTACGTAGGTCAGACACAGGTAAACCATTCAAATGCATAATTAGACTATTCTTTTTCCTGTTTTTATTTTGTTCATTATTTTGAAATTTAGGAAAGGGGAAATCTACCTTTCAATCAACTAAGAAAAGACATGAAAAAATTAAATTTACCCTTTTTTGGACATAATTAATGTAAAATGAAGGTTTAGGTACTTACCTTGAAAACCTGGAATGCTGTTGTTTCTGGAAATTTGGGTTGAAAAACCCCTATTTTGTGGCCATCCCAGGGTGGGCCGACTACAAATTTGGGGGCCATCCCTAGATGGGATGGTTGTTGTGGTCATCCCTAGGTGTTCCAATTGGGAATTCAAGGGTCGTTTCAGTCTAGAATAGCCAGAACCTGCAACATTTAAAGTGCAAGAAAAGGTTAAAAATGGTAAAAATAAAAAGGGACAAAGGTCCCACCATGATCACCACTATAGAGTGAAAAAACAACACACAAAACAAAGGGACATGAACATCATCTATTGTTCTAATAAAGCATTTAAAAATGACTATAAAGTAAACAATAAATGATAAATATTTGAAATAAATGGGGGGTTATGTTTATATTGATTTATTTGTCAAATATAAAGTTATAAATTATCCCATTGAGGGTTCTCAATTGATACAATCTATTTACAATGTTGAAGGATCCAATTCTTTCATAAACCTATGGTGCACTTTTAGTGTTTTCCTCACAATCACGATTGAAGAAAAAGTTTTTTCTACCATTTCTTTGAGCTATCCTTATTCAACTCTTTAGATCCTTCTTCATGTGTTGGAATACCTGTACCTACACATAAGAAATTGAAATGGTTTAATAGCATATGCAGATTAATGTAATATCAATGAAATGCATGCAACATAGGATGCAAAAAATGTAGTAGAGAATGCAAAACTATTCCAAATAATATAAAAACTTAGCATTATGTTTATTATCTACTTTTGTGATGATCTATGAAAAAATTGAGATAATATTATGAGCAGAATCTATAGCCATCCTTGGGTGGGCCAATTAGGACAGTCATTACAAAAAATCTAATTGAAGGTCCAAAACTACTCTAAACTTCACCAAATTCAAGTGTGATACTAATATACTACTCTAAAAATTATCTACACTAAAATTGATTTAAAATTACATGCCATTTTTTTTAAAGCAAAAAACCCTTTCGGAGCCGCCTTGGTCTGAGAGACCATGAACAGGGGGTTCTACACCGTCAAAGTCACCCAGGAGTCGCACCCGACCCTTCCCATACCAACATTATCAATTGGATTTTGGATACACAATTTATATTTTTGGTAGGGTGGAGATTGGAACCTGGGACCTCCCTTGGAGGATTTCCATCTCATCTCTAATTCACCTAAAACACCTGGGTAAATTACATGCCAATTAATGGTTGTCCCTGGGTGTTCTAATTGGGACTGTTAACCATCCCAGGTGGGGACGACAAGAAAAAAGGGTGGGTTTTACCACCAATTCCAATGGAATCTAGTCTAGAATCCTCCTAGGGATGTTGTCATCAAATTTGATGATTTGATTCACAAAAAATGGATGGGTTTTGAAAGGGATGTGTGTATTTGGGGATGCCTTGAAAATACCTTTGATTGATGAAGTTTCCAAGGATAAATATGAGGGAAAAAGGTGAGAGGGAATCTCGGTAGTACTTCATGGTGAATACTTGCAAAGAGCTCTCTTTGAAATTGAGTGGAATCACTCTAATTTATGGCCCAAGAGGGAAAAAGAGACAAAGGGGCAATTTGGAGCATGAAAGGCAGGTACCACCACTTGTCAAAGCCCTTGCCATGCATTAGGTGGAAGAGGCCTCCAATTTACAGTTTGTGATGGCCTAGATAGTCTCCCAATTTGTCATAAGTTATTGGGAGGGATAAATGGTAGAAATTGACTATCATTTGTCCTACCCTTAACTTTTTTTATGGGTCTAGACGATGGTCATCCCACCTAGGAACAGTTGCTTGTGGTCGTCCCTAGGTGGGAAATCCATGAAATATGGCCATCCTAGGATGGGACAACCATGGCTACATGGCCCAAAACTTCCCTAAAGTGGTTAGGACACCTAATTAACCCCTAAGGGTTGCCCAATGAGGCCATATGGTGTTGATAAAAGTGGCGTCAATGCAGTATTATCCAATTTACATGATTTTAATATCTACAAAATGAACATGGAACTTATCACAATACTTCCCAGACAGTAACCTAGAGGTGGCATCCCATACCACCCCTCATTACAAGTTCTAACTAAATCACCTATTCTGATTGATTTTATCAAACTATGGTTGCTCTCATGTCTTGTTGTGTGCATACCCACACCTCAACAACATTGGGTGTATCTATATGTTCCAAGCATCCTCCAATATGATTAGTCTTACTCTTTCTTCTTCATGACATCATACAAAGGTTTGTTTTAATCGGTTACTTGTCTTTTATATTAAATGCTTATTCATCCTTTGCAAGGAAACTCAAGACTATCAACCAAATGTATGCATACATTTCCCCTTCTTAGGCTTGCTCTAGATTTATCTATTAAAGAATATGATTTCCTTAGCTTGGTTTTCCCTACCAAGATGCCATTTATTCCTTCTAAGTATTGAAATAAATCTTCCTGCCATATAAAGATGCTTATTTTATCTAATTGTAAAATTAAAAAATAAGGTTTTCTAAAAGAATTTTATGCAATAATGTTTATTCATTAAATTATATGATTTAACCATAATCCAAACATTATAATAAATACATGCAATAGTTTCTAACTTACTCTTAAGAATATAAAATCAAATATTCAAAAATAATTATACACACTTTTTCCACTCAGGCCAAATTATCTCCAGTCCCACCATATTGAACCCGAGAATAAAGGTAACAAAACCGTGAACTTATAAAGTCTTTTCAATGGTTGACCAGTTAACTAATAAAGCATGGGTTTAAGTACACTTTCCAAGAGGTAACATCTGACTTTAAGGAATTATGATATCCTGCAATTGAGTTGTAATTAAACGATAAGTCATTACTCCATTATAACCAATCATAAAAGAGTTCCTAAAAATGTTCTACGCTAGTATTTTAACTCTCGGGTGAATTGGGTTCACTCTCGGGTGAATTGGGTTCAACCAATTCCTAAAAAAAAGCCTTCTTTCTTATTTAACCGATCTAGAGCAATTTACTCACTATTCAAATCTATTTTTACACAGTAGGATATGTTTACTTAAATTAACCCTCAATAACTTGATGAACGGTTCAAAAGTGCATTCACATCCTCACGATATTTAATTTTTTTATTGAGTAAATATTTCTTATATATATACATATCCAACCCAGGTTGCATTATGGATAATACAAATGGTGTCCTTATCAATAGACCACAACAAGCGGATCACGATGTTCAATTACAATAGTTTTTAAAGATGATAGAAGACAAAATGATATTTTAATGAAAGACTAACCTTTATTTCTTATTTAATCATTACAGAAGGCTAGGTCTATCTCATTATATATTTATACAAAACTCTAAAGTTCATTAGTTCGATTTGCAATGTTCAGGAAGAATTATTCTTCTGTTGATAAGAAACTTTGGACCACATAGCAATGTATTGAGATCAGTAAAACCAATTTAGATTCCATTTTCAAAAAGGCATGCATAATAAGAAAACTATTTATTGAAGTTATCTAACAGATTTGCACCACACCAAGCTGCTGGATGGTTCTATTATTTTCCACACACGTTTCGTAGATCCATTTATCAATAATGTGGTTACAATATTATTTAAACTAATAATTATATTTAAAAATCATAAATGAGTAGTGCTCTACATGCCATATCATCTGTTGTGTCTTAAATAAAGAGACATGTTTATAAATGAATCCAAATACATTTATTTTACGGAAAACACTATTTTGGTTTACATATATCATACAACTAGAAGCTTGATATCCATGCTCAACAAAGTCCAACTCCTATTATATTGGAATTATTTTGTACAATTTTCAAATAAGTTTTGGTTGGCAACTCTGAAGAAATATATAACATTCCCATTAGAACTTTTGTGAATGTGCTATCATTCTGTCGAATCAGCAACATCACTCCTCGAAATGGTTTTTCTATCAATTTTCCTGGATTCGACGTTCCCCTTTAGCACATAACTTTTTGGATTTGTTTTGGGATCAGATTACGAATCTTCAGAATGAAATGAATTTCTAAGTTTCATTCTTCTAATTGCATTTGCAGAAAACAAATCATGCAACAACACTTACACTGAGTTATAAAATTTATAACAACATACATGGACAATATTCAACATAGTTGCAGGATTTCCACATCTAATCTAGTTCCTCATCCCATTTAAACATTGCCAAGTTTCGCTTCTTCTATAGTATGCATATCTCTCCCCAGATATGATGTTTTCCACATACAAGGAACATCAAACAATTATTTTATTTTCACAATTACACAGTATGGCACATGAAGAAACTTTCTTTATAAAAATAAAAATAGAAACAATCACTCCATATAATAGTGCTATAATTCACATTTCCTTCCAACCCACTGTTACATTTTATTTGCTAAATCAAACATAGCAAAGACAACTTAAATGGAGATGCCATTGAATAGTAACACCTTTCTTTTCAATTTAGCCAAAACACAGAAAACAATATCAACATGCAAAGATAACAACACCTAAAACACTAGTTCATTTATTTAAAAATCCTTATCCAGATTTTGTCAAATCACATGCGATACTCTCCTACCAGCTTAGCCGTCTATCTTTTTTTTTCCATGCAAGATAAGATGCCCTCTATTTCCCCTCTATAATGACCATCTTCGCACGATATTTGATTAGTGATTAAATTAAATATTTAAATTTACCTTTTTTTTCTTGGAATGTGGCGATGGTTTTGTTTACACATGACCAAGGGCACTTCTTCAACGGATAGGAAAAGTCGATGGAAAAAGGTAAATTTTAATCATTAGTTTAATCACTAATCAAAGATCCTCCACCACTATTTATTCTTCTTTCGCTTGAAGGATCATGGGAGGATAAGATACAATTATTGCAACTACATGCCATTGCCGAATTTTAACAGCATCTACGATCCACTTTGGTTATTATGCAATCGAACTATATAAAGAATAAAATTAATTTATTACTACCCTTCATTTGTTTTCCCAGTGACTTATACTATATGTGCCTATGTTATGCATGACTCACACAACCACATTAATGTTAATAAATGTAACCAAAGTGATATTCACTTAACAACCATAACATGCACGTCATCCATAATCATGGTAAAGCATTGAGAATTCACTATTTTTTATTGTTGTAGCACTATATTAATATTTGTAAAAACACAATTAAATAAAGGATGGCTCTTATGATTAATTCATCTTCATTGCCACCTAAAAACATAAGTATGCATCATTTAGCATTAATCAACAAAATACATGTGCAATGCAAAACACTTATGATGCACCTATATGATATGCAAAGCATGAGCTTTCATGTACTCACGAGCCAAATCATCACTTCCCATTTACCTTTTTCAATCAATGTCTTCAGTCTGTCAAAAGAATGCCCTTAATCCTACATACACAAAACCAATAGCAGTATCACAGTACAAGAAAAAAGACAAATGCTTTTCAACAATTAATTTATAATATATAGTCATGCGAGGAGGGTCATTACATCCTCCCCAACTTGAAGCAAACATAGTCCTTGTGTTTCATATATGTATAATAAAAGCAAGTAGTTTACCATCTTACATTTCTTTATATATTCAACAATAAAAGTCCATTCATGAACCATGTATCATATTCACACATTAATAATTTTTCATATAAAATAGCATAAAAAATTTCAAATTTGGCTAATTATATCATTCATAAAGTTTTTCTCATAACGTTAAACCAAAGATTCATGCACAAACCAAAACATACACATAACTACTCTACTCATCAGTATAATCATATATTATATATAAATCATCAAATCATATAGAATGTTTTAAAATATCTGTCTACTCAAACAAATAAGGAAAATACTATTGCATATCTACCGTGATCTCCCACATGACATTTCTGTCCGAGTAGAGGTCCCATTGGACCCAACATTGCTCTATGCTCCTCTTCCTTAGGTTCTTGGTCCTAAAACCAAGTATACAAACATGTTGAACTTCAATTTTTAGTGGATCGATCATCTACAATTTGGAAACATCCAAAACATGAGTGGGGTTAGAAATGTACTTCCTAAAGAGGGACACATGGAAGACATTATGGATTTTTGATAAACTTGGTAGCAGAGCAAGTTTGTATGTAATAAGGATTATCTTACCCACAATTTCAAATGGACCCACATATCTTGAGTCAAGTTTGGAAAATTCTATGGAAATTTTATTTGACTTCACCCTTAAGAACACTTTGTCTCCCACATAATATTATCTTGGTGTCTTTTTGAGGTCCACATAACTCTTTTGGTGGTCTACAACCTCCTTCAATTTTTTTTGAATTCTTTTTAATTGACATTCCATCTCTTTTATAATTTATAGTCTGATCACTACCTGATATTTTGGATTATCCCATGATAAGGGAGTGATACATCTTCTTCCATACAAAGCTTCAAAAGGTACCAGACCTAGTGATTCATGATAACTATTATTGTATGCAAACTCAACTAGGTATAAATAGTCTTCCCACTTTTTATGCTAATCAATGCAATACAATATTAACATATCCTCTAATACTTGGTTCACCCTCTCAGTCTGTCCATCTGTCTTAGGGTGATAGGTGGTACTTATATTCAATTTGGTTCCCATTGCTTTAAACCTATCAAAACTTAGAGGTAAAGCGAGAATATCTATTAGAGATTATGATTTCTAGAAATCCTTGTAGTCTTACCACTTCCTTGGAAAACTTGCTCACTATTGCAGGTGCATCATCTTACACATTGCTTGGTATAAAATATACAACCTTGGTTAACTTATCCACAACTATCAAGATTACATCATGCCTGAACCTTGTTATAGGCAAACCCACTATAAAATCCATTGACACCACCTGCTTTTTTTGTGTAGGTATCTCATGTATGTATAATATACCTATTGGATGCAAATGCTTTGCCTTCACTTTTCGGCACTCCAAGCATCTGGCCACATAATCAGTGATGTCCTTCTTCATACCTGGCCAATAGTAGTATTTTCTCAAGCTCTTGCGCATCTTTACCCCTCCTCGGTACATTGAGTAAGAAGTGTTGTGTGCCTATCTAAGGATTATTTCTCTCAATACACTTGTATTTGGAACAACCAAACTGTCCTTATAATACAACAAGTCATCTCTAAAAATAAAACCTGTATCCTTTCCAAGTTCTTACTCAACCTGAACATTACATGACTAACAAAATTTATTTTTTATTGTAGATTTTTAATTTGATCTAACAAATCATATTGACATTTTGTCATTTTAATTTATAGCAATATGCCCTCTCCTACTCAGAGTGTCAACAACCTTGTTCTCCTTATCCTTAATATACTCAATTCCAAAATTGTACTCAGCCAGAAACTCCATCTAGTGTCATTGTTTGGTATTCAATAAGGGTTGAGTAAATATGCATCTTATACTATGGTGATCTATCTTCAATTCAAATGTTTTTCACAAAAAATAGTGCCTCCAAATCTTAAGGGTGTGTACAACAATTTCCAAATGCAAGTCATAAGTGGCATAATTCACCTCATGCCTCTTAATTTTTATTTATTCAAAGGCAATAACTACATCATTTTGGATGAAAATCCCTCCTAATCCTTCAATTGATGCATCAGTACACATTATAAATTGTTTAGTACAATCAGGTAATCATAAAATTGGTGTAGTAATCAACATTTCTTTCAAAATTCAAAAAGCCTCTTCACATTGCTCTATCTATTTAAAGGCTTTACCTTTCCTTTGAAGGTTTGTAATAGGTTGGAAATTTTTTGAGAACCCTCTGATAAATTACCTATAATAGCCTGTAATCCCGATAAAAATTCACACCTTAGTCATGTTAGTAGGTGTAGGTCAATCAATAGTTGCTTCTATTTTCTTGGGATCAACTACAATCCCCTCAACAGAGATAATATGTCCCAAATACCGTACTTGTGGAGTGTAGAATTCACACTTTGACAATTTTCCATATAATTATTTCTTTCTAAGAATCTCAAGTATAGTTCACATATGTTGATCATGTTCCTCCTTATTCTTGGAATAGATCAATATATCATCCAGAAACACGAGCACAAATATTTACAATTGCTCTCTATAAATGCTATTCATGAGATTCATAAATGCGGTTGGGGCGTTAGCCCAAAGGGTAGGACTGTAAACTCAAAATGTCCATACCTTTTCTAAAATTTATTTTAGATGTGTCTTCTTCTTGGATCCTTAAGTGATGATAAAGAGACCTTAGTTCAATATTTGAGAATATGGTTACTCCTTTTAGTTGATCGAAGATATCATCAATTCTAGGTAATGAATACCTGTTTGAAAGTAACCTTATTCAACATCCAATAATCTATGCACATCCTCAAGGGACCATATTTATTTTTTAAAAATAATATAGGAGCTCCCCATGGAGACACACTAGGCTTGATTAGTCATTTTTCCAATAAATCCTTAAGTTGTATTTTGAGCTCTTATAGATCAATAGGAGTCCTCCTATACAATGCTCTTGCAATAGGCATAGCTCCAAGTGCCTTTGCAAAAATTATTGAATTCATTGGAGATATATTCACCTCCTCTATATTTTCTAAGAGTCCTCACATAATAGTTGTTTTATTTTTCAACCAAAGTCTTAAACTCCTTAAATTTACCAAATTTTTTTGACTTTTGTCTAATGGGATATACCCATGTCCTCTGAATGAAATCATCTATGAATTTTAGGAAGTATTTGTTGTTGGTAAATGAGCTGGTTTTAATATGATCGTAAATATTTGAATGTACTAGCTCTAATGGTTGTAAAACTCTCCATGACTATCCTATAGGGAATTCATCCATGTACTGCTTACTGACTAGACAACCTTACATGCTTAATTTGGTTGCTCTATGATGGGTAATCCCTTCACCATATGTTTCTTGTGAAGCAATTTTAGGCCACTAAAACTTAGGTGACCATATCTGATATGCCACAACCATGTAGTATCTTTCACAACTACACTAAATGAAAGCAACAATTCATTTAGAATTTGTAGAGGAAACATCTTGTTCTTGGTCATAGCCACATTTTCTATGAGTCCATCCTCTTTATCTCTAATGATACATGCTCTATTTTTAAATTGCATAGTGTACCCTTTATGCTCAAGATATCCAACGCTTAGCAAATTAAACTTCAATCTAGGCACATAATACACATCAGAGATGTACCTTATTTCATCTTGCTTGGTGTGAATTATGATATTTCCTTTACCCATGATAGGTACCTTGCTATTGTTTCCCATATTCACCTTAGATTTGATGGTTTCATCCAACTATGAGAATATTTCTCTATTCCTAGATATGTGGTTACTACACCCACTATCAAGATACCAAGTATTCTTTTGGCTCTCTTCATTAGTGTTGCAAGTTAACATCATAGTCCCACATACATCTCTACTTTATGCATTTTTATTTTCATTTGTATAGTGGACTTGCTGTTTGTTTTTCTTAGTCAACTTATTTCTATACTCATAACTATAATAACTAAATTTTTAGTAGTAATAACATTGGGTCTTTGATTTATCATACCTTTGATTTGATCCTTCTTGTTGACTTCTATCATTACCTCTTCCTCTTGCTTGATGGAAGTTGCAGCTAGTCTCTCCTTTGTTGGAGTTTGACCTTCCTCCTCTCTTATGGCCTCTTTCATGCCTAGATTTGTTATTATATCCCCTTTCTCCTTGAGAGCTTGAGGTGGCTTGATGGGATTCTCCTCTTATTTTACTATCTCAAAATGAGACCTGCATCTTAAAGGCTTGCTCTAGTGAGAAATAAGATGACCAAATCAGCCTCTGCTCATATGTTTGCAAAGAATCCATGAGCTCATATAATAATAAGGGTTGTTAAATCCCTCAATTCTTCAATTTCTATCACCACTGAGTCAAACCTTATTGGTAGGCTCCTTAGTATTTTCTCCATAATTCTTTTGTTCTCAATGTTTTCACCATTCAACCTCATATGGTTGATGATACCCATTATTTGGGTAAATAAGTCACTCTATAAATTTTAAAACTCCCTTCTCTCAATCTACAACCCCACTAGCTTCACTTTATTGGTTCCCTAGAAGGAGCTAGATAAAAATTCCTATACCTCCTTTGATTTGGTTACTAATGCAATTCTCAAGAAAATAGTCTCCCTGCCTACATAATGTAAAATAATGCCTTCTGATCCTTATTTCGATTCTCCTTCAATAGATTTGACTCCACTTGGGAGAGATTGCTTAATTCTATTGCATCTATAGGTTTTGGATAACCATTATGGATCAGGTCCCATAGCTCCTAAGACCCAAATAAGTTCTTCATTTGGATGCTCCAATAATCGTAGTTCTTGCCATTGAAATGTGATATTTGTAACTACAATGAGTTACCACTTGAAGTCATTGCTTCTTATCTTCCATGAATTATGCTAGCTTTGATATCAATTTGAAAGTTTAAGTAGTGGGGTGGAGCACGTAGGGTGACATGAGCTAGAGCATGTCGGCTACAACATTGTGGTTGCCACAGGCTAGATCATGTGGGTTACAACACACTAGTTGATGTGATTCACAATAAGAAGGATGTTACGGGTTGTGAATAATTTGGTCACAACAAATTTTTATGTCACAATTTCTAATCACTGGTATACATACTTATGCAATGCGCTCATGGGATACAACACAATGTATGAGCGGGATAGAAAACAATGTGAAAAATAAGTTTTTTCTATCCCACGACTTAAATGAGACTTCACACTTACCAAAATTAATAACGGGTGGGATAGATTACAAAAATAATATGAGGTATGTTAAGGTTTTAGAGGGTGAAGTATAACATAATATTCATGGGTGATATACAACACATGTATTACATGAACTTTAGCAAGGCTCTTGTGACAATGAATGTGCCTTATTCCATGAGAAGGATAGAACCAATATTTCTTAGCAAGGTCTAACATAGATTTTCTCAGCAGGATATAACACGACTGTAAATCTAGATAAAACCTACTTTTTGCTAAGTTAAATCACCCAATATTCAATATGCCACAAAAGCAAAAATACACAAATAAATTATATATTGCTTAATATTTGAAATACATCCACATACATCTGCAACTTTTAAAGGGTTTGCAGGTTACATCTACATAGGATTTTTTGAAGGCTTCAACTTCAACTCCTTGCTTTTCTTCACGCTCTTCCACTTCACTACTCTAATTCTTCCACTCTTCACATTATTCTAACAATTTATACATATAGCTTGGTATTGGAGGGAAAACCTTACGAAATTTTTGACACACATTATGTTCGAAAGTATGGTGTCTATCCAGTCGTCGAATAACTATAACTACTATTAATAACTTTGAACACTTTAAAATACAACAATCAGATTTGGAAGATAAAATCTATCATAGATCTAATAGGTATGAAATCTGGTTTAATTTCTAATAGAATAACTATTTTATCATCATGCAATACTCAGAGAGCACATGCAGACTTAGGAAATTCCATAGATATGAGAAATTAATTATTGTACTAAATGTAGCCTATCATTTAAGAAAGTGGTATTTTTTGCTTTTAAATATTCCCTGACTGGAAAAAAAGGAAGAAAACAAGCCGACATTCTCCTTTACCTCTCTATAAGTTGTGATATTGTGTGAACAGAAAAATATGGAGCCATATTTCTTGGTGGTGAATGCATAATGGGGGTTCTTCTAGAATTATTTGTTTACTATAATCAAATGCAAGTTTATTTTATAAACAATTGAAAACCCTGCTTTCACCATAACAACTACACATGTTTCCATATTTTATTTAGGAATACCAAGCTCAAATTCCCATCCCCACAGATGGTGAAAGAAACAAGTGGTCAAATGCCATATTCGTTAGCTTAAAAAAAAACAAATATCTTGCAACTCAAATTTCTCCTCTGAGGGACACTTACTTTTCAAGGAACATATTTTGAATTTGAGGTCTTTTCTTTTCCACAATGTTTTGTTAAGCAAGTAAATCCATATTGAAGGATTCAAAATGTAAAATATTCAAATTTGTATCTCCTGGGTTCCTACGGTAGCTTCTCATTGCGATCTCTTATGAGTTTACCATCATCCACCTTAAACTACTGATCCCATCATTCTCCAATCTACACATAAAATATGGTTGTGATCTCAATAGTCCGTAATATATATATATATGTGAAGTTCAAAATACTAATCAAAATAACAACCTTAGATCATAATGTTAAACAAGATAATAGCATTGGAATTATTATATTGTTACTAGACTTTATACTAACATCGTAATAACATAGCCTTAATATACAACATATAACAATTTCACATAAATATTTTGACATTATTCACAAAATTTAGCCTAAGAAAACACGATAATAATATTTAGCTGATACAATAGGGACCTCTATTTTCCCAAAAAATACTTAGCATACACACTAACAAGCCTCTCTGACCAATTGCTACTTATTATGCGCATGCCATTGCTGAGTGATGATGTTTGTGTGATTAGTTTATGTAGTATTTGTTAGAAAATTAAACCAGGTTTGACACCTTTGATAGATTGATCTACTACACCATTCACCGGATTCTGTTTCATTCAGATTAATTACCGATAGTTGAAACTATCAGTTTGCTCGACGATTGGAAGGATTCCCAAATTTTGAGTTAACTGCATGTCAGAGAAATTGGTGAAGCTTTTCCTCTTCTTACTTGAAACCCTAGATATATATTTGTGTCACCTTAATTTTGCATATAGAAGAGATGCTACAAGGTTGGATAAAGTCAGAGCAGAAGTGAGTATAAGAATAATGTAACAACGTAGAGGATTCAGAGTGGATAATACTAGAGAAGTCAAGAGATTGTACATTGCATATTTCAACCTACAGTCTTGTGGATGTATTTGCAATCTAAGTTTCTTGTGGATGTATTTCCAGAGATAAGTAATATATATAACTATTTGAATGTGTTTCTGCCTTCTTTGTGAAGACTTACGAATTTAATTCTCTTCGATTCCGCTCAAAACATTTGTAATATTTATGGCTTTTCTCAAATCCGGTCTAGCTCAAGGTTAAACCTGTTGGGCCTTATATGAAATGAACACAAAAAGATATATTACAAATGAAACATGGTTACAATATATAGGCATAAGCCTATATGAAATGCATGACACTTGTCAAGTGAAACTGACAAGTGTCAAGGAAGGCATAGTGCACATTACATTAATTCTAACATTCCCCCTTAATGTGCACTATCCTAACTAAAGAAAGAAAACAAGTCAACATTAGGTAACATTACCCCTTAATGTTGACTTCTCTAAAAACAACCTATCATCCTATCTTATTGCTGATTTGGTCTAGGCTCGTGCTCTTTGCGCTTGGCTCTCCAACTATGAATAATGCTAGATTCACTGTGTATACATCTTGATCTGTTGCCTCAGGGTCAGCCACTTCCACAAGTCTGTTGCCACTGGGTCAACCATCTAAGTGCCTCAATGTCATCATGGGTGCCTTAGGGTCAGCCACTTCTGGGCTTGTTGCCTCTGCAGGTCATCCTCAGAGGATGCTGCCTCTTGTAGGTCACTGACTAGATCCACCATGAATATCAAGTCCCTCCTCATGGTGAACTCAATCTAGAAGGTGTTGGTCTCTGTTGAAAATGCACCTTAATACAAAAGAAATACGAGCCATGAAATACAATAAAATTGAGCCTTAGATCCAAAATGTGGAGGAGAAGAAGAAAGAAGAAAAGAATAAAATTTCCTAAAGTGTCTTCGTCTGTAGTCTTCAAAACTAGATCCGAAAAAAAAACTCGGATAGAGTCTAGGGTGTCTATGTCTATAGTCCCTAGAATAAGTGTCCTTATGGTAGTCACCTCATCTTACCGGAATGCATGGGTAACCAGCCGCTGCATCCGCCAAGTAGAAAGAGGTGAATACTAGATACTAGGTTCACTTACAAGTACCTTGGGAGTGTCGGGTACAACCAAAAGAGCACTCCAAGGTAGAAAAAAAACTTTGAGGCTAAAAACTCAATTGAAACAGCCTCAAAATGACAATATGACACCACCATTGTGTCCATCATGGAAAAACATTTCCAACGACTATAAATACCCCTATACTTGTGTCTTAATGGGGCCTTCAACTTGCTAGAAAAACGATAGCATGCCTATCTAGGCAGCAAAAATAAACATCTCTCAATGGCGACATCGCTCTCAGGCGGAATAAAAAAAATAGTCTTAAAAATTTCCCTCGCAGGGGAATTACAAGGACCATGTAGGTCGTCACTTTTGAAATAGATAGGTCATGTGGGCCTTTCAGTGCCACTTCCTTATGAAAAAAATGGCCAAGGACCATACTATCGGGCAGTAAAAATCTTCACCATGAAAAATTTTCCCTCAAAAGAAAAATTACAATTTTGAAAAATTTGGCCATGTGGGCCTCTTCACTTCCACTACCCATGTGGAAAAATATTAAAAAATGGCCAGTAAAACTATTGTCCGCCACTTTTCATAAATTCTCCACTTAAACTGGCCCTCCTCCACTTTACATAGATTCTCCAAACATTTTTATAAAAAAATCTAAGTGACCATATTCCCCATGATTTTTAAAATAATAAAGGCCATCTTCTATGGCCATACATTGGAATATAATGCCCTTACTTTGATTAAATAAATATCTTGCCCATTATGTTCCCCCATACTTAAAGGACACAAATCAAAAGTCATTTGGATTTTAATAGCTCAGTTGCAACTTCCACAGCAAGAATCTCAATACTATTCGGCACCGTGGCTGGCGCCCCCTATCAATCATGTGGCCGATCTAGGGCATGCGAGCATCGACCATCATCTCCTGCATGCACCACATCTTCGTCGCTAGTGATAGCTCTGATGACAACATCAGTAAAACACCAGTTTAGCATCTCTCGCAGTAAAACTGGAAGACTTCAAACTGTAGAACATAACAAAACAACAGTCCATCGCAAATGTTAGAATTGAAAAATAAGGCACCATCATGAGGTACTCCATGAATGGGCTTCAAATATTTTCTTTGGAGCGGGAGGTTCCATCCGTGTAGTGGAAAACACGTCATTGTCCATACAACATCAGTGGCACCATAGAGCATCTGTTGACTGTACCTATCCGCTTCTTGCTTGCTGTAATAGCTTCACAAATTCTTCAGGTTTGTTCGCCAAACACATTCCATGACCTCCACCACCTGCAGTTGCCTTAATAATTACTGGAAACCCAATTTCATGAGCAAGCCTTACAGCCTCTTCTGTTGACTCTATCGACCCCTCACTTCC
Organism: Wollemia nobilis; assembly: GCA_028583015.1. Taxonomy (NCBI): domain Eukaryota; kingdom Viridiplantae; phylum Streptophyta; class Pinopsida; order Araucariales; family Araucariaceae; genus Wollemia; species Wollemia nobilis. The sequence continues at coordinate 1,101,178 of JAQPPZ010002951.1, forward strand.
TAGTACAGTTGGAACACCAACCTTTTTCATTATTTTCCTAGCTGTGGCTTTGTCGCCCATAACATGAATGCTTTATGGATTTGGCCCAATAAAATTGATTCCATGGTCTCTACAGACGCTCACAAAACTAGCATTTTTAGAAAGAAAACCATATCCAGGATGCAGCATGGTACAACCATGGGTTAGTGCTGCTGATAGAAGCCACGCATGGGATGCCCGTTTCATGGGCTATACACATCACACGAACAACAATTTCACCCCTGTTTGCAACCAGAATCTTCTCAGCTTTACATCTGCATATGAGTGCACCAGCACGAGATTTCCCACTGCTACCAAGATGTTTGTCAGCATAGTGGAAGGTGGAATCCCGCAAAAAATTGCAAGTTGCATTCTTCAGTCCTTTAGTTGAACCCCAAAAAATGGCTGCTCAATCCAGAAACTTGGCATGATTTTGACTTACTGGGACAAGGTAATAGACCCATTTTATAAATAAACAAAACTACTGGACTAGACAATTATGGTCTTATTGGACTTCAACGACAAATTATGAAAGAACAAGATGAGGGTCTTGAAAAACTAGAGGAGACTGTAATAAGCACAAAGCATATTGCATTGGCGATCAATGAATAACTGGACCTGCAGGATCATCTTCTTGATAACTTATAACAAGATGTGGATTTGACAGGCTCTCGACTGTAGCGGGTACAAAAGAGATTGGCTGTGCTGAGTAAAAAGGCAAAAAATGGTTTCTCCTGCATGTGCTTGCTGCTGATGATGATTGTAATTATTGTCCTGGCTGCTGTGATATGGGCACTAATTAAGTTCTTGTAACTCTAGAAATTGACACAGAAGAGGAGGATCGTATAGGGAGACACAGTGGAGATGGCATTGACAATTGTAGAGGACATAAATGCGAGAATAGCAGAGCGAAGCTCGATGCCGATGTCAGGAGTGGAGACACAGCTTCATCTATCAGCGATCAGGTGAAAGATCACCATCCTTGGCACCAGGATTGATAGCACTTTGGTCTTTGATGAAATGTGGATGAATAGGATGTATCCACTCATAGAATACACAGCACACCAACCGTGCTCTTCGTAGCCCCCACTGCGATTGCGCTACAAATTACATCAACGAACCCCAAAATTGGAAAAAAAATCATCGGGGTCTGCACTATTCCCGGCAGTGACTGCTACAGGGGTCCGCGGCCATTCTAGGAAGTAGATCCAGAAAACCAGGTTCTCACACAACAACCACCGGGGCAGATTCGAAAACACACAACCAAGATCTCGGAAGAGAAGCTCAAACCCTTGGCAGACAGGAGAGGCAGGAACCAGAACCAGAGGAAATAATGACACAAAAGAAAGTTTGTGATTTCTCCTGTGGGCCAGAAACTCTTTTTAGCGCCCGAGCCTCCGTTAGATCTAAAAACCTAAAAAATTTCTGAAAAAATTTCCCAAAATTTTAAAATTCTTACCATCTGGTTTCTGATCCATCAAATGATGGAGAGCATACTCCCTCGGTAAAAAATTTAAAAAAAAATAGGAAAAAAAAAAAACAAGGGGGAGATGGGGGAGGGAGGATTTCCATGAGGGAAATCCCCCCTCAAGCTCACAAGGCCAGAGAAAGCTTGGACCTCTGATACCAAATGTTGGGCCTTATATAAAATGAACACAACAAGATATATTACAAATGAAACATGGTTACAATATATAGGCATAAGCCTATATGAAATGCATGACACTTGTCAAGTGAAACTGATAAGTGTCAAGGAAGGCATAGTGCACATTACATTAATTCTAACAAAACCCCATTCCAAACTAAATTCTTTGTATTTCCTTATGGATTGGAATCTCTCTTACTCTGCTCTAATTTATTTGTTTTAAGTGGATCCCTCACCAACTCGTGTAAATCCAAAATATTTTATTTGTGTATGTTGGTGGATTGCAATCCACTTACATTCCTTTGTATTTTAGAACATATGGCATTCCGCACTCCCTCCTTTGTTAAAAATAGCAGATTTTCATTCCACACAAATTTCTTGGCATGAGTGACATCACCCTAAAATATTTGTGGTCCGCCACCTTCCTTTGAAATTTTATCCCACAATTATTTCCTCCTTGTCTTGAGTGGAATCTAGTCCGCATATGTTATTTATTTATTTATTTTTGAATTTAAATGGTGGAATCGATAGCCACCATGAATCCGGGTAGGTTGTCCGACTTTTTATGGCCGCCATAGTATTCTGCGCTGTCCACCCCAGAAGCCGCCACACAGATCTTCATGTAGTCCACCCTATAACCACCATGCCACAATCATTTTAAACCTTTTACACTGCTGAAAGCACCAGGAAAGGGATAAGCGTTTAGTCCGACGAGGCCTGATATTTGAACCTTGGACCTCCACCCCCCTTATGGGGTTTGGATGAACCAATTGGTCTACACCTCAAACCTCCGCATATGTTATTTTGTCCCATGTGGTAGATTGAAACTTACAACATTATCTCCATATTTCTAATCTACTACTACTTCTATGTTGTTTAGTGCAAAATCAATCTCGCACTTGGTTCTTCATTTTAGACAACGGATTACTGCATCTTGAACCTGATTGTCTATCATCCGTAATTTCGCTACGAATTGAAAACTCTCAAATTAGTATCAGAGCTTGAGCCTACTCGTGGAATATAGAAGCAATGACTTCCAAAAATAAATCTTTGTAGTTGTAGATCCCCTGGTTAAGTGGTAAAAATTATGATCACTGTAGCATTCATATGAAGATCTTGTTCGGGTCTTAGGAGCTATGGGACTTGGTGGAGAATGGTTATGCAGAACCAAAAAATGTAACAACATTAGCCACACTCTCCTAAGCAGATTTATACTTGTTAAAATAAAATCAGAAAACACTATTTTATATAATGCAAGTGGTCGAAGAGACCATCTTCTCGTGGATTGCAACAACAACCAAAGCAAAGCAAGCTTAGGAAATACTTGCTAGTTCTTATCAGGGCACCAACAAGGTGAATTTGGTGAAGCTACAGATGTTGAGAAGGGATTTTGAGAACCTACAAATGAGTGAGTTAGAGTCCATGAGCAATTTCTTCACTCAAATATTGGATGTCATCAACCAGATATGGTTGAATGGGGAGAATGTGGAGAACTAGAGGATAGTGGAGAAAATTATGAGAAACATGTCAGTAAGGTTTGAATCAGTTGTGATAGCAATATAAGAATTGAGAGATTTGATAACTGTCTATGTGGATGAGCTTATGGGTTCTCTGCAAACACATGAGTAGAGGCTAAGTTGGTCATCTCAATCCTCATTGGAGTAAGCATTCAAGATGTAGGTCTCATTTTGAGATAGTAGCAGAAAAGATGAATCCCACCAATACGCCTCATGTTCTCAAGGAGGAAGAGGATAGAGCAATCGAGGTAAGTGTGGAAGAGGTAACAAGCGAGGAGGAAGGTCCAAATCCTATGAAGGAGAGAATAATTACTTCCATCAAGCAGGAGGAAGAGGTAATGACATAAATCAACAATCTGGATCTACTCAGAGGTTTGAAAAATCAAATGTCCAGTGCTATTACTATAAGAAGATTGGCCACTATAGCTATGAGTGCAGATTGAAATTGTCTAAGGATAACAAACAACAAACCCACTACACAAATGAGGCTGGAAATACAGAGTGTAGAGATGTTTGTGGTAATGTGTTGTTAACTTGTAGTACTACGGATGAGAGCTAGAAGAACACCTAGTATTTTAACAATAGGTGCAACAACCACATGTCTGGAAATAGAGACATGTTCTCATAATTGGATGAAATAGTCCAATCCAAAGTGAATATGGGGAATAACAGCAAGGTACCAATCATGGGAAAAAGAAAGATCATTATCCACACCAGGCATGATGAAAGAAAACAAATATGTGATGTGTATTATGTGTTTGGGTTGAAACATAACTTACTAAGCATTGGACAACTTGTGCAGAAGGGGCACACTGTTCAATTTAAATATGGAGCCTGTACCATCAAAGATAAAGAGTATGGGCAAATTGCAATAGTGTCCATGACAAAGAACAAAATGTTTCCCCTACAAATTCAAAATGAATTGTTGATGTCATTGAGTGCAGTGGTGAAAGATGCTACCTGGCTGTGGCATCTCAGATTTGGTCACCTGAGTTTAAGTGGCCTGAACATGCTGCACAAGAAGTATATGGTGAAGGGTTTATCCCTCATATAGAAACCAAATCAAGTATGTGAAGGTTGTTTGGTTGGAAAGCAACATAAAAATGCATTCCCTACAAGGTAGTCTTGGAGAGATTCAATACCATTGGAGCTGGTACACTCAGATATCTACAATCCAATGCAGACCAGCACATTTGCTAGAAATGAATATTTTATGACTTTCATTGATGAATTTAGTTGGAGGACATGGGTTTATCCCATAAATAATAAATCAAAAGCTTTCAGTAAATTTAAAGAGTTCAAGGCTCTGGTTGAGAAACAAAGCAGATATTATGTGAAGACTCTCAAGACATATGGAGGAGGTGTATACATGTCCAATGAATTTCATAACTTTTGTAAACAAAATGGAATTCATAGATAGTTCACTGCTAGATATACACCACAAAAGAATGGTATTGTAGAAAGAAAGAACATAACAATAATGGAAATGACACGAAGTATGCTAAAGGTAAAGGAATTGCCGCATGAAAACTAGGTAGAAGTTGTATGTTGTGCAATTTATCTACTAAATAGATGTCCCACCAAGAGTGTGAAGGATAAAATTCCTCAAGAAGCTTGGAGTAACCAAAAGCCAAGTGTGGCTCACTCAAGAGTTTTTGGGTGCATAGCATATGCACACATCCCAGATGAGAAAAGAAAGAAGCTGGATGACAAAGTAGAGAAATTTATCTTCACTAGCTATAGTGAAGAATCGAAGGCTTACAGGATATTTAATCCTATAACAAAGAAGCTTATCATCAGTAGAGATGTGAAGTTCTTGGAGGATGAAGTATGGAACTAGAAATCAAAGACTGGTCAGTAAGAGCCAGTAGTTATTGAGTCTGAAGACTTGGAGGAAAATAGGGTGTATCAACCTATAGCTTCAAGCAATAACAGTGGTGCCAACAACAACACAACCTCATCATCTCAATCACCTCCACTTACAACAAGGATCTCCATATTGAAGACACTAGCAAAGACAAGGATCTTACAAGATATTTACAAGGTAACCAAAATTGAAACTAATGAAGAACATTTTGATTTTACTTTATTTTTTGAGTGTGATCCAATTACTTTTGAAGAAACAATTCAAAATAGAAAATGGGTGAATGCTATGGATGATGATATATTAGCAATAGGGAAGAATCAAATATGGGAGTTGATGGATCTTCCAGTAGGTAAGAAGACCATTGGGATCAAATGGGTGTATAAAACTAAGTTTAATACCCAAGGTGAAGTAGACAAGCATAAGGTAAGACTACTGGTTAAAGGCTACAAGTAAAAGTGTTGAATTGACTACCATGAGGTATATGCACCTGTTGCCCACCTTGATACAATTAGAATGATTTTGGCATTGGCAGCCCAGAAGGGTTGGAATGTTTACCAGATGGATGTTAAGTCTACCTTCCTGAATGAAGTACTAGAAGAAGAGGTCTACATAGACCAGCCACCTGGTTATGAACTAGAAGGGCAAGAAGGCAAGATCCTAAAACTGAAGAAAGCTTTGTATGGGTTGAAGCAAGCACCCAGATATTGGTATAGTAGAATTGATGCTTACTTTCAGGAGAATGGGTTCATCAAATGCCCATATGAGAACACTCTATATATGAATATAAATGCAGAGGGGGAGATGATAATCATCTTCTTGTATGTAGATGATCTGATATATATTGGAAACAACAATATGCTATTTGAGCAGTTCAAAAAAACCATGAAGAAGGAGTTCGAGATGATGGACTTGGGGCTAATGAAGTTTTTTTTGACATTGAAGTTAACCAGTCTGCGTATGGTATCTTTATTTCTCAGGGCAAGTATGCAAGAGATATCCTGAAGAGGTTAAATATGGAGGACAAAAAACCTGCCATCACCCTGGTTGCCACAGGTCTAAAGTTGATCAAGAAAGATTGCAGCAAAAATGTTGATCCAACTCTCTATAAAATGTTAGTTGGAAGCATGATGTATTTGACTTCAACCAAGTCAGAATTAATGTTTGTAGTGAGTTTAATCAGTAGGTTTATGGAGTGACCCAAGAACACTCACTGGAAAGTAGAAAAAATAATTTTACGGTATGTCAATGGAACAAGGAACCATGGAATCCACTATGCCAGACAAGACTAGCTTGAACTGGTTGGCTACACAGATAGCGACTGGGTTGGTAGTATAGATGATTGAAAGAGCACTTCCGGATATGCCTTCCATCTTGGATCCAGAGTAGTTTCTTGGTCCTCAAAGAAACAACCAATTGTTGCACTATCAACTGTTGAGGCAGAGTATGTTACCGCCACCTCAGTCGCATGCTAGGTAGTTTGGCTGAGAAGAGTTATGAGTGAACTGAATCATCCACCGAAAGGGGCAACAACTATTTTTTGTGATAATAATTTTGTCATAGCACTGTCAAAGGATCCAATGTTTCATGACAGGACCAAGCACATTGACATCCGGTACCATTTCATCAGAGAGCTAGTAAAATTTAACGAAATTGAGTTACTATTTTACAGGTCCAAGGAGAAAGTAGCAGATATATTCACAAAACCTTTGAAGGAGGAAGACTTCAACAGGCTAAGGGAGATGCTCGATGTCAAAGTTTTTATGAAATATGGTTTAAATGAGTGTGTTAGAAAATTAAACCAGATTTGACACCTCTGACGCATTGATCTATTGCACCATTCATTGGATCATGTTTCATTCGGATTAATTATCGACAATTAAAACTATCAGTTTGCTCAGCGATTGGAAGGAAACCCTAATTTTGAGTTAACTACATGTTAGAGAATTTGGTGGAGCTTTCCCGCTTCTTACTTGAAACCCTAGATATATATTTGTGTCGCCTTCATTTTGCATATAGAAGAGAGACTACAAGGTTGGAGAAAGTCAGAGCAGATGTGAGTAGAAGAAGAACACAACAACATAGAGGATTCAGAGCGAAGAAGACTAGAGAATTCGAGAGATTATACATTGCATATTTCAACCTGTAGTCTTGTGGATGTATTTCCAATCTGAGTTTCTTGTGGATGTATTTCCAAAGATAAGTAATATATATATATATATATATATATATATATATATATATATATATATATATATAAAGATTTGAATGTGTTTATGCCTTCTGTGTATTGATTGGTTAAACATAAAATAGCTTAGCAAAGCTTGTGTTTATCTTAGTGTTATAAACCTCATTCCGGATTAATATCTTTGTCAAGACTTCTGGATTTGATTCTCAAAACATTTGTAATATTTATGGCTTTTCTCAAATCCGCTCTAGCTCAAGGTTAAACCTCATTCCGAACTAAATCCTTTGTATTTCCTTGGGGATTGGAATCTCTGGTACTCCACTCTAATTTCTTTGTTTTAAGTGGATCGCTGACCAACTTGTATAAATCGGGAACATTTTGTTTGTGTCTGCCGGTGGATTGCAATCCGTATTTTTAGAGCAGATTTCCATTCCGCAAAAATTTCTTGGCATGAGTGACGTCACCCTAAAATATTTGCGGTCGGCCACCTTCCTTCGAAATTTTATTGCGCAATTATTTCCTCCTTGTCTCGAGCGGAATCCAGTCCGCATCTGTTACCTTGTTCCAAGTGGCAAAGTGAAACTTACAGCATTATCTCCGGATTTCTAATCCGCTAATGCTTTCGTGTTGTTTAGTGCGGAATCAATCCCGCACTTGGTTCTTCGTTTTAGACAGAGGATTGCTGCATCCTGAACCTGATTGTCTGTCGTCCGCAGTTCCACTGCAAATCCGCTGCGGATTTAAAACTCTCAGTATTCCATAAAGTATATCCTCTACACAAAGAAGCATATACCTCGGCCTCATGGATTATGCGAGAATGCCATATCAAAAAAGGGGCATAATTCATCGTATCTTTGCCATGATATTCCCATGGCATTCGCTTTTCCTTCTAATTTCTGGCTTTTCAGATGACAGCATGGTGCACACCACATATGATTTTCTATCCTTGCAGAATATGTTCACTTTCCGCAATACCTTCCAGGAGAAGGTGATTCGGCCAAATAAATATATCCGATGATCGTAACAAATATTCGTCAACATATGTCGAATCCGATGAACATTCGATCTGTAAACCTTTCCCGTAAAAAGACTCTTTTCTCTTTCCTCCAATTTTAAATTTATAATTATTATTATCATTTTTTTAATACTTAAAGGAATGCTACTATAAACCTTCTTTAGCTTTTTGGATTACACAATGTTAAAGGGACATTAATTCTTTACGTCATTGCTACCTTAGTCTAACCTTACTAGATATTGAATTAGAACAACTAATTTATAAACATTCATGATCTATCATCCAATTATTGGATTACACAATGTTAATGGGACATTAATTCTTTACCTCATTTCTAGCTTAGTCTAACCTTACTAGATATTGAATTAGAACAACTAATTTATAAACATTCATGATCTATCATTCAATTATTAAAAAAAATAGGGTTGTTTTTTAAGGTTGTCTTGGTCTGAGACCACAACTTGGAGGTCTACATCGTCTTACATGAGAGTCCACTAGACCAACATTATCAATTAGATCAAATAACAAACCATTGAATAAATTTATAAAAAAATCATCTAACTTAATTTTATTTTGGAATTTGATTTTTTTTATTTTAAAAAAATTAAACTTTTTAATATGGTAAAGTGTTGAAGTTCTTACAATATATCTTATATAATCAAAATATATATTCTCTAAAATTTTGAAGGATTTTAAAAAACATAAAATAAAGTATCATAATAAGTTTTAAAAAACAAAAACTTAAAACATCGTAATGTAGAAATACATTTATTATCTATAAAAAATAGCATTGTTATATGATGTCATTAAATTTCAGTTATTAATATGAGAAAACCAAGCTAGTCATTTATAATAGAAATAAAGTTAATAACAAAAACTAAAAGAAAGTATATAACACTATCATATAAATATGTCAAGCAATTTAAAAACGGTTGCATTCAATGCTTTAACAATTGCATATAAAATTTGGCTTTAATATTTTATTGTTTAAAAAAGAAATTTATGCAATCAAATTTCCAATTCCATCAGTTAGAGAATATCATCAAGAAATTGAAGTAATCAATTTTTTAATTTCAGCAATCAAAGAATATTAACAAGTAATTTAGGCAATTTTTGTATGATTTTGTTTAGAACATAGTAATAAGTAATTTAGGCTAATCTAATGCTTGATTTCTTTACTCAAGGAATAATAATTGGCAATTCCAATCCATTCAAAGGATTGAATATAGTAGGTAAAATATTTAATTATTGTCCACACAATCTAGTCATCTCATTTTCACACAAAAGTAAAAGGTTTTATCTTGATGTTCATCCTATTATCTATCTTAGTAGTATCTTTATTCTTAGAAATTCTATCTAAATGGATATGTAATAGGTCACTTGGAAGCATGACCAAAGGACCTAAAGAACAAATAAATAGGTGATATTTTTATTTTATTTTATAAACACTTCAAATGGAGTTATAATTAAATGAAATTAAAAAAAAATGTTTATGACATCATAAAGATTACTAAAATTTTAACTTCTTAAAGATAAAAAAAAAATGTTAACACAAGTGAGTTGTATATTAGATTTAAGTCAAACAAATGATGTCTAATTTGAGTGATTATTTCTCAAGGCAAAATATATATTATAAAAATAAATCAAACATGAATTTCATCCTAAAATACATATATTTAATCCTTCAAAATGATCAAATATAATCAAGATAATACTTCCTATTTTTGTCTCCCATGAGCTTCAAATGACACAAAATTATATTGAAGTTTCTTTTAATCATATAATATATGCATATAAATTATTACTATAAATTCATTCAATTTTAGATTCAATAGAATAATAAATAATTTAAGCAATAATCGAGATCATAGGATAATTTATCATACATAGAGATGCCAAAAACTATACTAGATATGTGTCAAGAATAATAAATGGACAAGGAGTTTTAACACATCACTTCCATGTAATTTACTCTTAAATTTAGAATATTATTAAATGAAGCTTACTTGGATAAAGATAAAGAAAGGAAAGAGAATTTTGGAAGATTTCTAAACAAAAAAAAAACTGTGTTTTAATATGAGATTATGAAACTACTAATAGGTACTATATGAGGCTATAAATAAGTGTATAATAGCTAGATGTACTATTGAGGCGAATTTAATTTAGAAGAACACTTTTCATCCCTCCTTTTTGTAAAAATTTTAATCTTAACCATTTTGTTTATGGATTTTCCTTGATAAAAAAAGATTTATCATTTAAATCATTACATATTTAAATTTTTATGTGTTTTGTTTTATTTCTTCAAAAATTAAATTGCATTTTATTTCATTTTAGCAAGTTTGCATAGATTAAAATGAATATATATATATATATATATATATATATATATATATATATATTTGTACATTTTGGATATATGTGAACATTAGTTTGATGTACAAACATACCATTGCATGGACTTTAGAATTCACTACTTTAAGGGTACATTTTGGTATAGGAGAGTAGATTTAATGCTAAAATAAAGGGAGTTACCTAGTAATTTTCTTAACCAAAGATATATCAATCAAAATAGAAAATATTGGAATAATTTATTTAAAATTTGACTAGCTAAAATTATAGATCATATTAGTGTCATAGAAAATTTATATATTTTATGGCCAGTACGGCTTACACATTTGAAAGTCTAGTAAAAATGGCCAAGTCAAGACCCAACATGAAAAAGTCAAGGTTAAATTTACATTGGATAAAAGGATTTCTTAAAACTAATTAAAAAAATTAATCTATGTAAATAAAATCAAAAAGTAAAGGTCTCTTATATATGGAAGTAAATAAAGTGAATATGTGCAACAACAAAATATGTTTGGCTAACCTTGGTTATGATGACACAATGTAAGTAAGAAGAATTACCTATAGGAAGTGAAATAAACGCATGAAAATTCATCTATAATAATTTTTCTAATATTAAATTCAATATTCATGTGAGGAAATGTAATGAAAAAAATATATTTCCATGATAAACGCATATTCTATGATCAAGGTCTCCATGAAAAGTAATCAATATTTTAATTCTATAACTTTTAAAATTATTGAGTATGAAGTCCAAGATTTCAGTAAAAATGGATAACAAATCAAGTACGTCCAACTGAGACAATATAAATTATTTTAAAATTAGGACTTTAACATGAAAAGTATGATAATGTTGAAATAAGTACAAAATTTTATCTTCCAAATAGATGAAAAAGTATTATGTCATAAAATAATGAACAAGTATCATTATTTACGTAAAAATTGACTAGTCCAAAAATATGACCATTGAAAAAAAACTGACCATTGAAAAAAAACTTTAATCAATTTTTTTTGAGAAGTGTCCTCTCTAGAGTCAATAAGGTTTATAACTAATTATGGGCATACAATATTCACCATCCCCACTCTATATTTTTAGTGATTAATACAAAAAAATGGCATTCACACAAAATAACTTTCATAGATGCATACAAGAAAAAGTTCATTTCTTTGGATTCTTTCAAGTAGATAATCTCTCTAAGAGATTGGCATACTAACCTAACAACATATTTGTCTCAAGCATAATTCAACTCATAATAATTCCAATATATGGAATTCTTTTGTGCTTGGGTTTGAGCTTCATATCCTCTATAAAATATTCAAAAGCACTAAATAAATTATGCAAAAATTCTTGATCCATGTATAGGAAAGAAGAGCCGAAAGTATATGACTTACACTTAGGGATATCCTCTTAGGCTCTTCAAATTTTGGATAAGTAGGACTATGAGAGTGGGAGTGATAATTGGATTTCTTTCATAGGGACTAAATCTTATCATGAAACATTTAGTTCTCTAATTTGACATAGAAACTACTAAATTATAAGATTTTAGCTAGAATATATTTGATGGAGTGTGCATGGTATTCTATGTGACTATGAGGGATTGATTACCCTCTACCTCTATTTTTTTAGCAAAGATAAATCTAGATTCTATTTTGTGCTTATTTTCTATCATTTATTATCTATATTAGATTTCCATATAACCATTTTTATCATTATGGTAAGGTCTAGAAGGATCCTCTTACTAGATAGTATAAGTTCATATCAAAATTATGCTATCCTAAATTTTATAGTTGGAGGTCTAAAAATAAAAATAGGTGTTAGAAAGAGTAATATAAATCACCTTTTTGTATGAAGAATTGAAAATAAATTTAAATATTAACAATTTTTTTGAGTTCCTTACTTAGGTTGACTTCCATGCAAACCTTTGTATGGGGTCCAGTGGCATGAAATCTCTCTTGTTCATGTAAATGAAATACCCTAACGTCCTAACCAATTTATCAAGATGCCCCCATAACGGGATAGGGAGACAAATAATTTTGCCCCATGTAGGAACTTACAAGTATATTAATTCAAAATGCATAAATTCATATGACCATGGTAAAAATAAAATAATATTATTATATAAAAATACAATCCATTCCTAAGAACAAACTCACACATTCCTAGGTCAAGAAAAAAGACTTATAAAAAGCTTCTTACAAGTATTGAAAATTCATGGGATATATCCCATAGGGATCCCATTTGGCTTGAAACCAAATTTTGAACATGCTCTCCAAATGGATATAGCCCACATGACATTTTATGAGGGTAAGATACCCATCTAATCATATGTTCTATCATATTCCTTATTTATTTATATAAAAGTGGGTATCAAGGAAATCTTACCTCATGGTATACCCTAGGGACAAATTTCCTAGTTTACTTTGGGGCTATCATTGTAGTCCTTTACACCTAAACTAGATAGTACAATTAAAGGATAGGAAACCATTTTAACAACATATCCCACACCTCAAAACATGACACTTCTTCTAGAATAGGTAGTCAATAAATTTTACAAATGTAATAAATTCTAAACTTATATTATATATAGTGTGCTAGCAAGCTAAAAGGAATATGCAACATGCACAAGACTAAACTGTGGTTTTTTTAACTTGACCACTCAACTTTACCTCAATTGTAAAACCATATTTAATACCAAATTTATATCTATTTTTTCATAATTTACACTTATTTATTTCCACATTATTGTTTTTGTGTGTATAAGTTTAATTTTTATTTTGAACTTATTTTCAATATTAGTGACTAGAATTTAGTCACACATTCAAGTCATTATTACTTATATTAGAATTGTTTTATGTCTATATATAGGAATTTTTATACATATTGAAAAGGGACTAAATATAATAATGTTTAAGGGCCTATATAAGGAATTATCCTTTTACGTAATAAAAATCCTTGTTAAAGGCTTAATAATATTATTATGCAATGCATTTAAGACAATCTAAGGTATTCCTCTATAGTATGTATCCACTATGATAAAATTATGTCCCCTTTTTGTATATGTATTTTGGATGGGACCCTTCACTGAATAAAAATCCTTCTCCATTTTAGCCACATTTGGTTGGATGTATTATTTTATTTATATTTATGTTATAAAATTCTTTTTTGTACCATGGTGATTTTTGAATGGAATTTTAGGATCTAAGAAAGACTTAGGATTCCATTTATCTCAAGAATCATAATTAGGATTTTAATCATATTCAAAAGTTTGTACATAGGATTCATAATCTAAATTTCCTTCTTTTTGACAAGGCTCTAAAGAAGTTTAACCATATTATATATTCATGGATATTGATAATACCTTCATGTATGTTGTGATTATATTTTTGAAATCAAATTGGTCCATAACACCCTATCTATATGTCTATTTAAGCAACACATATTAATTATTTTTAAAATTGTTTCAACCATTTAATATATTTTATTTAGCAATTTAATTAGATCTACCAAATATCCTTTCTAATAATCAAATAGAATGATTTTTAGTAGTTACAAATGTGTACTTTTAAGGTAATGACAAAGGTTTAATTCTTGGTAGGCAATATACACACAAGTGACAATGTGTTATATTATCAAAAGTATCGCATGTTTTGTTGGAAATCCATGAGCACTTGGTAATGATGCAATATAGATGGGGGACATTCTAATTCCATATAATATATTAATTTTTTAAAAATAGTAAAGACAAATACCATTTATGCTCTTTCCATTTCATAGATTAAATCTATTTTTGTTGTTGTTGATAATCTCTTATTCATTGATCATTATAAATATTTATGTGGACTCTTTTTAGTTGTTTTATATTGGAAGATATTGTATTAATATTTTAGAGGCCTATAACACTATATTCATAGGGTTTGCAAGGATTAGATCATATTTTTATTCTTTTTATTGATTGATGAATCATTTTATTATTTGTAATATATTTTTGTTATTTGTGATTATTTATTTGATTGTAATACTCATGTTGAACATATATAGAGCTTATCTAATTTTTAATTTATTTAATTGGAATTATGAGGTATATGGAAGCATGATAACAAAAATTAAACATCTATTATCCATGATAAAATTATTTCTCCACCATATTATAAAATTCATTCATACTTGATAGTTGTAATACTTTTGTTTGGTAGAGGAAAAATTGTGACGGATATTTTTCGTAGGACTGCCCAAACTACCAAACTTTTTTTGGCCATATTTCACTCATCCAAACTCATATTGAGCTAAAATTTTTAGGGTAGATGCCTGAAAATCCCTAGAATGTCTCCACCAGTTTTCATATCATTTGAAGCAACATAGATCCTAGCACATACCTATTTATGAATGAGATTTATGGCAAGCGACTATACAAGGGTTTCATCTAGGTTAAGTGTAAGAAAATCCCGAGGTTGGTTTTTGGGGCCTTTAGGACCTAAAGGTCAATATTTTTGTGGTTTTTGCTCAAAATTTTAGCAAGAAATGTTGTAGGGGATCCAATATGGGTTATAAATATGTATTTCAATAAATATTCATATTGTGAACTTGAGTGACAATGGCTTCCAATTTTTTGCACAAAAAAAGGTGAAAATCATACCTTTGCACGGTGTCTAGGGCATGGATTAAAGAGACCATGAAATAAGTTTCAAGTAGCTAATAAAAAATGGCTCAAATCTTAAGTGAATCTGGTGCTAAGGTGCACCCACAAAATAAATGTACTATTGAAACCCTTGTCAAGGGTAAGAATTTCAAAGAATAAACCCCAAAAATGAATTTTAGGGATGCCCTTCGTGGTGGAAAATCTGAGCCTAATGATAATATTAATATTAGTGCTTCCCGTAAACCAGTTAGAATGCCTAAGATTGTTCCCAGGAAAATGGAGTCAGGATGTCTTAAAGTAGCTGATGGAACTCCTATTATTAAGCTTGATATGGGAAACATTCAAATTAGCATTGAATATCTAGAAAAAAGAGGATTAATTTATCATTTCATGGGTTTTCATCCAAGCCTATCTGCTTTCAAAGTTTGGGCTATAGAAAGCTGGAAAACTAAAGGTGAGTTATATATCTCTATTTATCCAAATAGTTATTTTCTTGTTTTAATTGCTAATAATGAAGATAGAAATTTTTTCAAGGGGATCCCTAGTTCTTTGGAAGGGCAGGGATTTTCATGAAGCCTTGGCATACTAAATTTAAATCCGAAGAAGAGATGCCTTCTATAGGTCTTATGTGGGTTAGACTCTTTGTCCTCCCAATTAAATTTTGGAATCCGAATATTTTTTCTTCAACTGGAAACTCTTTAGGAACATTTATGATGACCGCTGATTGTACTAAAAAATTTGAACATGTTATCTATGCTCATATTTGTATTTTAATGGATTCTGACAAACCCCTACCTAAAAATACCACTTGAAAATTTGGGGAGGACACTTGGGAGCAAGTAGTGGACTATGATAACATTCCTTTTCATTGGAGAATTTGCCATGAATATGGTCATTTGGCTAGCGTTTATCCAAACAAAATTCCAAATCAAAAGAAAGAAGATATATATTCTGCAGGTTTCCAAATGCCTAATAAGAAGAACACTTAGAAAAAACCAACTATGAAGGATCAATCAAAGTTATCTGTTAATATGTTTGAAATTCTTTCCACAAATGAGGTCCCAAGTGAGGAAGAGGAAATAACGGAAAAAAAATCTTAGAAACACAATTTAAAGATAAAGGGAAGAACTCAAAGAAAAACCAACAAATCAAAGGGTTTCAACAAAAACAAAGGGAGAAAATATTCACAACAAAATCAATATTTTAAATGTTAAAACTTTAAATAATAGAGGTCACAATATAGACTGTATTGAACCTTCTGGTAACATTTTGACTATGTACAAGCATTATTCAAGGCTAGAAGCCATCTTATATTCAATTGGAGTAAGTCAAGAAATAGGGAAAAAAATTGAAGATGGATTCTAATCAAAAGGTAGGTCGCAAGACTAATCAATATCATATGGTAAAATAAGGTTAAAAGGTTGTAGAGGAAGGTAAGATTAATGTTCTTCTCAAATTTCTTAGCCCTAGTATTAATGAAGATCATCACTTGGAATATTAGAGGACTCAAAGGAGTCTTTCAAAACAAAATGAAATTAGAATAATGATTTAGATAAATCATCCACATCTTGTTTTCCTTCAATAAATGAAGATGTCAATAGAGGATATGGAATCAATTGCTAGTAAAATTTGGCCAACTGGAAAAGTGATTCCCTTAGTTCCTAGGGGACTTCTGATGGTATTGCTTGCCTTTAGGACCCAAAAGAGGTAGTTATTCACCATATGGTTGGAATTTGGAGTATTTTCACTAGATCTATTCAAAGAAGACATTACAACCAAATTATGCTTTGCATTACTATTTTTGTTCTAACTAATTTGGAGGAAAAAAGAAGATAGTGGAAGAATATTACTTATATTATCTCTCATTTTTCTAAATCTTGGATCTTGATCGGAGGATATTTTAATACCATCCTCTATCTAGATGATAAAATAGGGGGAAATAGAAATTTGAACAAGAGCACTAACCTCATGAGCGAATATATTACAAACCTCCATATTGTGGACATCCAACTAGATAATGGCCTTATGAATTGGTCTAACAGAAGGTAAGGATTAGATTGTATAATGGAGAGATTGGATAGGTTCTTGCTCTTTAAAAATTTCTTAATCCATGGTCATATTCCTAAAGTGAAGACTCTTAAAAATGATGGTTCGGATCACTAGCATGTCATGGTGGAAATGTGGAAAACCAATGTGAGTTTCTCTCCTTTTCAATTTTAGTTAATGTGGCTTAGAGATAGTTCCTTTAAACCTCAAGTGTAACAATGGTGGAAGGAAGGTAAACCTGAGTATGGGACTAAGATGTTTTGTTTTTCCAAAAGATTACAATACATTAAATCCAAAATCAAGACTTGGAACGGGAAGGAGTTTGAGTATGTTCATAAAAAAATATGAAGTTATTGCTTAGCTTGAAAATTTGAATAAGAAAATCTGTTTATATGGCCTCATAGAGAGTACAAGTGTAGATGAAATTAAACTCATAGCTTAGTTAGAGGAATGGGAAAAAAGAGAACTCTTATGGAAGCAAAAATCTAGAATTCAATGGCTCAAAGAAGGTGATCGAAACACAAATTTCATCCACAAATCTCTTCAAGGTCAAATATCTCATAACTTTATTTCTTCCCTAAAATCTGATTTTGGAGATGTTGTCTACACTTGGGATGGCATGAACTCTATTGTTGTCAATTAATTTTCCAATATTTTTATTGCTACTTCTCTTGACTCGGCTTCTCAACAAAATTTTCTTCGAGCAATCCCTTCTCTTATCACTTATGAGGAGAACTCTATTTTGACTAATCTTGTTACTATGAATGAAATTCAACAGGTACTTTTTAAAATGTAAAAAGGGAAAACCTCAGGTCCTGATGGTTTTCCCATTGAGTTCTACCAAGAGTTTTGGGATATCCTTCATGCTGATTTATTAGAGGTGGTGGAAGAAGCTAGGAAAGCCAAATAAATTTTGAATATTATCAATAAAACTTATATTACTCTTGTTCCAAAATCTCAAGAGGCTGAACATATCTTAGCTTTTAGACCTATTGCTTTATGTAATGTTATTCTCAAAATCATTACTAAGATCATGGCAGAAAGGTCGAAGCCTCTTTTGTTTAAGATTATTTCCCCTGAACAAGGGGGTTATGTGGAAGGGCATAAAATAGTTGATGAGATAGTTCTTTTTTAGGAAGCCATCCATTCCATGTTCATTCAGTTAGACTTATCCAAAGTTTATGATAGAGTGGATTGGCACTACCTTATCAAAGTTTTGAGGTAATTTGGTTTCTCTCAAGATTGGATGGATTAGATTATGGGATGTATCTCTTCAGTTTTCTAATTAGTTCTTATCAATGGTGTTCCTTATCAGTTGTTCCCAGCTTCTAGAGGTATTAAGCAAGGTGAACCCCTATCCCCTTATTCATTCATCATTATTTTTGAATGCTTAGATAGGGCTATAACAAAAAAGAGAGAAGAAAAAACCCTTGAGGGAGTTACCTTTGCTCATGGAGCTATACCTATATCTCATATTCAATTTGTTGATGACTCTACTCTTTTAGATAAAGCTACAGTTAAGGAAGCTTCTACTATTAAGCAAGTCATTAGCTATTTTTCTAAGGCTAACGAGCAATTGATTAATGAAGAAAAATCTAAAGTCATTTTCTTTCATTGCTTTTCCAGACATGAATCCATGGTATTGGATAAACTAATATATAAGAAGACCTCCCTTATAATCAATTATTTAGGTATTCCCATCAATATTCAAAGAAAAAAAAAGAATGGAATTGGTAGTTGGACAAATCCAAGAAGAAAATTGGAAAGTGGACCAATAGGTGGATTTCTTCTAGGGGTAGAATCACCTTGGTAAAATCAGTCATTCAGGCTATTCCTATTTATGTTTATACTGTGTTGAATATCCCAAAGGCTGTTCTTTGATAACTTGATCAAATAAGTCATTGGTTCCTCTAGAGTGGTACTAAGTAGGAAAGGAAATGGGCCTTGGTGAAACGTGATACTTTATATCTTCCTAAGAATGAAGGGGGATTAGGATTCCGGTATGCTATTAATAACAACAAATCTTTAGCTACTAAATTATATTGGAGGATTTTGCATAACCCCAATGCTCTTTGGGCCAAGAATATCTATGCTAAATATGTTGAGAATAAAAGTCTTGAAGACCTTGTTCACTATCAATTGCCTTCCAAAGGTTCTCCCATTTTAGCAATTCTTAAGATTGGTGAGGATTTGATAAAGAAAAATTTATTTTGGATCATTCATAATGGTCAACAGGTAAATTTTTGGATAGATTCTTGGGATGGTCATAAGTCTTTGATAACTCAGTTTCCTGATTGAATGCCTTGGATGGAGGAGCTTCACTGAGCTAACTGGATAAAGGTGGCTAATTACTTTCAATATCATACTGGTAATTTAGAGGTTTGTAGATATTAGATCCCTATTGATTGGCCTATTCAAATCCTAGAAAGGTAAAGACAAATTATCCGGTGCATCCTTCATATGATATATCTATCTTGGTCCCATAATAAAGATTGTTTTGGATGGAAAAACACTACTAAGGGTGAGTATTCAGTTGCTCAAGGTTATTTGACCTTATGCCATATTAATCCCAACCAATCATCTGACATCTTTTCTCAGTTGTGGGAACAAAATCTTTGGCCTAAGGTGAGGTTCTTTACTTGGATTTTATTACATCATAGGGTACTTACTGGGGAGCATCTTATGAAGCATGTTTTTCATGGCCCTTTTAGATGTGAAATGTGTGGAGATAATGTGGAAAATCTTAGCCATATTTTTATTGAGTGTACTTTAGCCTTTGATATTTAAAGGATAATGACCACTTTACTTGGCTTATAGTGGTCCAATTTTTTACTTTTGAACAACTTTGGAGGGATTGGCCTAATAAAGAGGGTATTGATCATTTTATTAGGCAATTAGTTTGGATGGGTTCTATCATTCTTCTTTGGAATATCTGGAATGAAAGGAACAATCAAATTTTTAATCAAGAAAGGAAGGATATTCACTATATATGGAAAAATACCATTGCCAACTTAGTTGAATCAGTCCATCAGCTCCTTAATCACCCCTAAAACTCCCACCAAATATGGGATCAAGTGATACAAATATTGAAGATTAACTCTTCTAAGAGCAACCAACTTAAAGGGAATGTGACTAATTACAAGATGGATAGAACAAAAAATTGGTAACCTCATCCTAAGGATTTTGGAAAAGTCAATACTGATGGAGCCTCTAGAGGGAACCCTGGAAAATATAGTGCGAGAGGAATTGGTAAACTTTCAGATGACTCCCTAATTTTTACTTTTGCTGAAAATTTGGGTATTCTATCCAATAACCTTGCTAAGGGGTATGGTATCCTTAGAGGCCTTCAAGAGGCTACTAAGGTTGGATGGGAAAAGGTACTAGTTGAGTCTAAATCTCAACTCATGATTAATATTTTGAAGACTCCTAAGAATCATAAGGTTGATTGGAGAATAAAAAGAATTATTGAGAAGATTCAATTAATCCAAATAGGATTTTTGAAAGTTGATTACAATCATGTGGTTAGATATCAGAACAAGAGTGTTGATGCTTTAGCTAATTGGGATTTGGAAAAAGGTGATCTTACTTGCTATGGCCACCCTCCTATATGGTAGGCTTCACAAATAAGAGAAGCTCTTATTCCTATCAATTCTTTGGATGGCTCCAATTCTAGAGGTACTTAGTTTCTTCTTGCTTTATTTTTTCTTCTCTTTGGTTCAATTAGGGTATTTTAGTTCCCTAGCTCAAACTAATATTTCTTTTGTTTCCTCTGTTGATTTTTTCCTTAATAGTATTTTTGTCTAGAAAGGTCATTTTTGTGTTCTATTTTTTATTTATTTTATTTTCTATTTATGTGTGTGCTTTTTTTTTTTTGTTTGTTTTTGTGTTTTTTGTGTTGTTTTTTGTTGTTCTTGTGTTTGTGTTGTTTTGTGTTTTTTGTTGTTGTTCTTGTGTTTTTGTTGTTCTTGTGCTTGTGTTTCTTTATGTTTGTGTTCATTGGTGTTTTTGTGTTTTGTTGTGTGAGTGCTTTCTATATTTTTGTTTTTCTCTGTTGTTTGTTGTTGGTTGTTTATTTTATTTTTTAATTATTTTTTAGGTCTTGATTGTTTTTGTTTTTCATGTTTTTGTTGGTTGTATCTTTGTAGCGTTCTATTGCTTTTGTTATGTTTGTATTTTGTTATTGTGTTTTTTCTGTGTGGTTCGTGTTGTGTGTGTGTGTTTTTTTTTTATCTTATTGTGTTTGCATTTGGTTGTTCTTTATATTTTTGAAATGCTCAAGGAGCATGCTTTTTTATTTTTTGTTTTTTTAATATTTTTTTGTGTTTGTGTTTGTGTGTTCTTGATTTTTGTTATTTTAGGTTTTCTCCTTGAGTATTTCAAAGGTGGTAGGCCAGGTGCGAGCCCTGGGTAATTTTGGCAGAATAAATACCCCTTCCTCCTTGGGTCTTAACCGAAAGTGGCATCCCTTTTGTGATGTTTTCCAAAAAAAAAAACTTTTGTTTGGTAATTTTTTAAGTTGTGTGCCTATGTTTAATTGATTATTCATTGTATATAAACAATGAATTTATTTATTTTATATGAAAACAAAGAATTATGAATTTATATAAATTTAGGGATGAAACTATTCTTTTTAATCTTTATGTTTTTGTTTATTACGTACAACCTTGAAATATTGATAGTAATAGTGTTTGAAATAATACCAGGTTTTGAATCTTTTGCTTTGCTCATTATTAAGCTATGTTTTTTAAATACATAATGGTTTACATTATTTATTATTTATTTATTTATTTATTTTGATGAAAAGTCCATTATATTAATAAAATAATGTTTAATCATACAAAAAAATGTGGGTGGGATTAGCACACTTCGTAAACCAACACACTAACCACTGTTCTTGGGAGTACATAAGAGTGTCAAAAATAATCCACAAAAATCTAGATAACAACTGTGAAAACAATATCAAATATTCATTCATAAATAAAGGAGCCAAGAAATCACTGTCAGGTGGAAGGCCTGAAGTTTTCCTCCATAAGGTCATAAGTTCATCCAATGGTTGAAGAAGACAGAGCCCCCCAACCATCAGCAATAGTACCACTAATAGTATGGGTCTGTGTATTTGGTACAATCTCACCCCAACTAGGGGTATCATCTTGCTCAGGAGGCCGAACATCCCAACTAGAGGTTGGGTGAGCTCTAGGTTCTCCACATTTGCGTTACGAAGGAGGATGGAACCAATGTCTAGTAGTAGAGGGCTACGACTGGTGATGGGTCCTCTGGTGTGTTGATAATGAGGACCTAGAACCTCCCTGGAAGGGGAAGGAAGAGGCATATGACTCGTAGGGCATATTCCCCAATAAATAAAAATACATTCTTTGAGCCCATAAATAATACATTACTTTTTATTTAAGATCATATGGATTCTTGTTTTACTTATATATGGAGATACTAATGACCATAACCTTTTTGAGACTCTTAGTTACATATGGTTTATAGTTTGCTTCATCTAAATGGCATGTTTAATATTATAAAGGATTGTAAGAAATAATTTGTATTTGTTTAATTAAGGTAATTTTATCATAGAAAAATATAAATTATAAAAACATTAAGTAGTATTATTATCCAATTAAATAATAAAAAAATGGTATATATATCATGTTAGCTATTAATATAAAAAATGACATAGGTTGTGAATTTATGGATAAATATATCATTGCTAGGCTTAAACCTTTGAATTCAATCTTTAGTTTTATTTTAACCATATTATTTTTAAGCTTGCTTTACATTTATTTTTATAGATAATAGATTATCATTTCGGAAGTATTGTGCTATATAAAAATAAACATATAAAGCAAAAAATTCAAACTTTTAAGCCAATATTTGAGCTTGTGTTTAAATGTTTTCAATCCATCATTTATTTTTATCTTTCCTTCTCTTTATTAAAAATCATAATCTATATTTTATTTTCCTTTAGCCTCTTTAATGAATAATGGATACATCTACCAAAAAGATATTGAGTTGAAAAATAAACTACATAAATTACTCTTTTATTTATATTCTTGCTATTTATTAGTATTTTATTAAATTTATAATAAATATATTCTTGATCTCTATGATTCATCTTCTTTGTAGACGAGCTTGTGTTACTTCCGTCCACCATGTTTATTCTAAAGCAACATGAAATACAATTTATTCCTTGCCACAAATATGTGTTTAACAAGAGTATACCTTTTTAAAATTGATTACATGATTAGAAAGGACCTAAATATTTATCCGAAGTATTATTCTTGTCTTCTAAATGAGTTCACCTATAACCCTAAATTTGAAGAAATTCCTACAATATTAAGTTTTAATATTGGAAAACATAGGAAAATCTCAAAGCGATCACTAAAAAAGAACCTAATTGGGTGTAAGGTAACAAAAATTATGGTTCCTCCTCTCAGGTCCATGTGTTTTTATATTTAAACCACACAATTTCTAGGTATGGAACCAAAAACCTAACCAAAAACCTGGTACAAAAATTAAACGATTGGGAGGGATGCTAGATATATTGAACTTAGACTCCAAAATTTGTAATAAGTCATCCACTATGTTTGTGTCTTATCAAGTTCTCTCTCCTTGAGCTCCATGTTATGCATAACTACTATCCCTTGAGTAATAATCTTTCTTGGATAAAATAATCTAAGGATGGTGTTCTATCTCCTGCAGTAGGGTTCTTACAAGTTGCACAAGCTTCTTTGAAATCCAAATAATTGACATAAATCTCCTTTATATTATCAAAATAAATTTAAATCCTCATTGCATTCATCAACAAATTTCTTCTACCCCATTTTGAACTACCACTTTTGTGCTTTAAACCAATTGATTAACTCTAAAGATACTCCACCTATGTTATATGTCTTTGGTTTAATTTGCCTTAGCTTTATTACAAAGTTTGATGATCCATATATAGTACAATGTTTTTGGTAGCAAGTAATATCTCCACTTCTTAAGTGCTTGCACAATAGTATAAAAATATTTATTATAAATTAAAAATTTATTTTGGCTTCATTTAACTTCTCATTGAAATAAGTTGTATGTTTATCTTCTTGGCCCAAAAATCCTCCATTGGTTGTTTCACTTGTGTCGTAATCTACTTGAAATTTTTTGTTAAAGTCTAGTAATCCCAAAATTACTTGTTCTATGATTTGTATTTCACAATTTTAAATCTTATTTTCATTGCATTCATTAATTTGAACTCATGTCTACCACCTTTCATTGTTTCTATGATTCGAGCATAAATTCCATTGAATTTTTTATAAGCTTCTTATAAAAACTTGTCATGTGGAAGATTATTACTTCAAACATAATTTTTTGTGATGGTCAATCCATAATAGCCTTTACCTTTGCTAGATCCATCTAAAAACCATCTTTTTAGATGATAAAATCCAAATATATCAATTCCTTCATAAAAGAATATTTCTTCAAACTGATGAGGAATTGCTTCTCCTTTAGACTTTACAAAAATGGTATCAAGTGAATTGGATGTTATTTATTTGTCTAGCTAAACACAAAAATATCATCCAAATAAACCACCATAAATTTAGCAATAAAATGCTTCAAGACTTAATTTATCAGTTATATTTGTCAACCCAAATGGCATAACCTACCATTAATGCAATCCTTTTTTGGTCTTAAACATAATTTTCTACTCATATTCTTCTTTGATTAAGATTTGATGATAACCCCTATTTAAATCAATATTTATGAAGTACTTTGCTCCACTCAATCTATACATCAAGTCATCCATACAAGGTAGTGGGAACATTTATTTTATTATAATCTTATTGATTACATTGGATTCCATGAACATATGTCATTCTCTATATTTTTTGGATGTTAGGATAGATGGTTCTGCATATGGGCTTAAGCTCTCCCTAATTAGTCTTTCATTCAATATCTCTTGGACTTGTCTTTATCTCTTCATTTTCCATGGGTGTCATACTATAAACTACATTGTTTGACAAAATGTCTCTAGTTATAAATTCTATATTATGAATAATGCTCCTCATAGGTGGTGATCTATTTGGAAACTCCTTTGAAAGAATATTCACAAATTCCTCCAACACATCAGCTATTTGCTGAGGAATTTCATCTATTCCATATGCTTCTCCAACTTATATGGGTTTAGTAATGAGTGCAAAGCATACTTGCTCCTTCTTTTACTTCATGAAAAATATATAACTACTACCCACCTCTTTTCCTTTGTCCTTTAATGGACTCAAGGTATAGCTTTTACCATACTTGAAACATGAATAAGTGTTTATTCTACCATCATGTACTGCTTTTATGTCATATTGCCATGGTATTCCCAATAAAATATGACATACGTCCATCAACATGATGTCATATAGAATCACATCCTTATAAAATCCACTCTAGAAGTTTACTATATATTGTTTGGTTACCAAAGTTTGGTGCCCATTTTGTACCCATGATACTTTGTATGGATTTTGATGCTCAATTATTTTCAAGTCCAATTTCTCCACCATTTCTATTAACACTATATTATATCTACTTTCATAATCCAGAGTCACCGTATAATATTTACCTCATAATTTACAAATTGTCTTGAACATGATCCTTATTTGCTTAGTTTATTGCACATACTTGGATGGTTTTAACAATATCCTCTTCATCATAAGGAATTATCTTTATTCTGATTGGTGAGGCAATACTTTATTCATCCACATGTGTAATCTAGTTACAAGCTTCCTTTCCATGCCCACTAGTCTTTGAGGATACTAATATTCTCTATGTCCTTCTTCCAAGCACCTAAAATATTTTCCATGAAAACTAAATCCTCTACCTCTACCAAATCCACCTTGTCCTCTCAATGATTCAACATTTTATAGGGTACTATTTATTTTTAAATATGTTCTCCAACATCATGGTCTTGCTTCCCTCTTTCTCTTAAATATTATCTTCTCCCTATAGAGTTATTTTGTTGCTCATGTGCCAATTTTTCTTCTACCTTGAGCACATATTGATATTATTCTTCAATGGTTGTGGTTTAAATCATACCAATTTTATCTTGTATGGATAACCTTAGTCCATTTACGTATCTTACCACCTTTTCCTTCTAATTTTTAATTTGAACTATTCTAATGGTCAATTTTTAAAACTCTTTTGTATAATATTTCACTCCCAAATCCTTTTGCTTAATATTTTGGAGTCTTCTAAATAATCTAATATGATAGTCAATAGGCAAAAACTTATATTTATGTTTGGATATAAAATTATCCCATGTTTGGATTCTATCCTTACCTTTTCACTACCTCTCAATTTAGACATGATCCCATCAAATTGAAGCATACTCCTTCAACTAGGTGCATGCAAATTTTAGCTACTTTGGATCCTCTATAGATTCATAGTCAAATAATATTTTTATGTTCATTATCCAATCAATAAATTTTATTGGATACAAAATTCTATTAAAATTGAAAGTATCCATATTTCATCTACTTGGCATGCTTAGGATCATTCAAATCAACTACTACTTTGATTCTTCTCCTTGCAGTTTATCTCAAGCTTATGGTTGACTAGTCTCTTCCTCTTCATTTTCATCAAATTCCTCAATATGAATGCCTCTTATTTGGGTAATATTAATTACATCTAGTTTAGCTATATCCATTGAAAAAGGTCCTATACCACATAGTTTTTCTCTTCCATGTTGTTCCATTATTTTTTTTAGTATGTATCACAATATTATAAAATAAAAACCTACTCTAATACCAAATAATATATTCTAAATATGGGATTTAATAAAAATTATCTTCTTTAGCAACACTATCATAAATTAATACAATGAGAAAAATTTAGACTTGAGTGACTCTAATCTAGTATGACATTAAAATAATCACTCGCAATGGTGATTTCATCACTTGAGTGACACTCCCTTTACTTGAATGGTAAAATATTTAAACAACAAGGTTTTTAACGAAATGATATGTTGATAGTCAAATGAAACTTAGATATTTGTCTAATGATATTATGACTTCTATGAAATATAATGGTGTGTAGAAATAATAATCACACATCCCTTATTTGTATGATCTCATATTTATCCACATTCTTACTTGTACATATCAATAGTCCCATCTGCATGATAATATTTACTTCCCCATTGAATGGTAATTTGGCTCCACTTGAATGACACTTTATTTCAAATGGTATTCCCTGCAATGTCAACCTGGTTCAAATGACAAAAAATATAAAAGTCAACTTACTCAAATGCACTTTACTTTTCCAATTGAGTGACATTCCTTTGAATATACCCTTCTTGAATGGTGAATCATTAGTGATTCATTCCACAACCTCAATTATACCTTCTATGGACTATAAGATAACTCCTTTTCTATAGATCCTACATACACCAATCTATGTAATCTACAATATATAACTTTAATAGCATAATGCATTCATCACTTAATCATACATAGAATGGTTTGAAAATGGAGTCACTCACTTCCATGATGATATAAAGTAATATTAATTCTCTCTAATTTCAAAATAGTTTGTTTAAAATTGAAAAATATCCCCAAATACTATCTAATGGTTGAAGATCCTCTACAATCATTCCAAGACAATCCTCATTTAGATGATGCTTAATCATGGAAATTAATTCACATAACTATTTACATTTTTTACTAAGATTTTTTCATCTGAATATTTTTATCATAAAAGGACTACTAATTTATTTTCCATAATGTGTATTCATATTCACTATTTATTTATATGTGGTCCATAGCTATATCATAGTCTCCTAGAATTAATTTTCTCATGTTTGTGTTAAATTTACAAAAACCTTGCATGAACTTGTTATGGAGTAACAAAGTTGAGAAAGGTGAAAAGTAAGTCAAGAGGGACAATATGCCATTTAAAAATAATAAAGAATAGAAATTATTTATAAATCCATTAAAGACAATAGGATGAGATTAAAAATTAAATCAAAATCCCCATGCAAATATAAAGATTTAGGGGGCAAAAAATATAATATTCTCACCTCAAATAAAGGGTAAAATTTAAATGTTAAGGTATTTTCCTATCAAAATATTCAAATAGCATAATGATATTTATAACAATTTTTTTAAAAAATATAGAATAATGTACAATCATGGGTCATATACAAACAATGATGATCCATATAATTACAATTAAAGCTCAGTAAAAAAATAGAATTTAGCTCTCCATTTTGTTTGGATCATATGACCACAATTTTGATACTAAGAAGTACAACATAAAGGGTTATAATTATTCCAACTCTAATGATAAATATTGATGTTTCAAAGGATAATCGATGATGGCAATGACATCGGTGATTGAAGTGGTAAGTGATGGTAATGCAAATGTTGACAGTGATGGTGGTAGTGGAGGTAGATTTGTAACTTCGAGTAATATTAAGGCAATCACGGGATTTGGTGTGTTCCATGAGTGAAACTATGATCCATGATGGAGGTTGGAGTCTCTCAGAGCAAGATGGACGAAGAGATCTGAATTTCGTTGTTGACACATAACAAGGTCAAAATGGATCCAAGCATATTTCCTCGTCCTACTTTTTTGTAACCCTTTTAAAAAATATAGTTTCTTCTACACCTACCCCTTGCCCCAAGTTCAATCTATGCCCTTCTAAAGGTGCCCTGTAAATTCTATCAGAGCTTGTTTTCTCCCTTATGGACCAGGATTCTCATTGTCTTATGGAGAAATTTTTAGGGTCTCATCCTAACATGGATTTGATCTGTAAATGGGTCATTAACCATTGGTGCCCTCAAGGATTCATGGACTCGGTTGCCTTTCCCAGGTTTTTTTCTCATCCATATGAATAATCCCATTGATTCAAGTAGAATCATGTTAGCTGGACCATGGTTCAAAGATCAAAGAGAGATTTTTATTAGGAAATGGAGTGTGGATTTTAATATAGAGACTCAAAATATCAACCTAGCTTCAATTTGGGTTTGCATTTTGGGTCTTCCTCTCTATTTCTAGGATGAGGATACTTTGTGGGGGATTGCTTAGGATATTTGTAAGTTCATCAATATTGATCCACGTACCAAATACAAGACCCGCATGGTCCATACCCATATGTGTGTCAATGCTAACCTTTATTCCTCTCTTCCTTCTTCTATCGAGCTAATATTAGCTGAGATCTTGAGGACTTATATCATAGAATATGAGAACAAGCCAACCTTATGTTCTAGGTGCTCAAAGCAAGGTCACCTCAACTCTTAGTATTAGATGTCTAAGGTTTCTAATGTGCCTTCCACCAAAAAACATTTAGGAGAAAGGTTCTAGTAGAAAAAATGTTCCATTAATTGATCTAAATATTCTTCTTTGGTGGGATCCAAGCCCCCTCCTCCTAGTACTAAAGCCATTTTAAATTAGGATATTCCTTGTCTAGGTCCATACGGGGAGGGTTTGACATATTTGGTCAAAGATTTACCATTTTTTGCTCAAATTTTCTTGGTAGATCCTCTAAATGCTTCATCCTCTATAGGCCAAGCTCTCCAAGATGTTCCTCAAGTTGACATATATTCCTCCTTTAAGGTACACCCTCTAACTTCTATTTCTAATCCTTTTTTTTCTTTATCTATTCATTAGGTTTATCCTTCTATTGAGAATGTTTCTCCTAAAATTCCTCCTCCATAGAACCCTCCTTCCCTTAAAGGCCTTCTCGACCCTTTCCCATATAAAAATCTTCCTAGCAATATTTTTTCCTCGAGTCCATGTTTCAACAAAAATAAAAAAGGCTTCATGTTTATGTCATTTTACATAAGAAATGATGTCGTCCTTCCTATTAGCTCATAAAAAATAGACATTGCCAATAGAACTTAGCTCACTTTGAGTCTCTCCTCCAAGAAAAACCTTCTTTCAGATCCACTTGAAAATGATACCCGATCCAAATTCCCCTCTTCACAAGGAAGAGAGAAAATGTCTTCTTCTAGAATATCCAAATGAAGATCCTCTCATGGAATGTGAGAGGACTCAATGGACACAAAAAAAAACATTTGGTTAAGTCCATGAGGAAAGACCTTAAACCAAACATTTTTCTCTTGCAAGAATCTAAATTGGATACCCAAAATGCTTCATGTATTTCCAAATACATATAGAAAAATTATGAATTTTTCATAAGCCCTACCAATGGAGCATTTGGAGGGTTTTTATGTTTGTGCGGTCCAAATTTTGTTGAAGGCAAACTCCTATATGTGGTAGAAAACTATATGAATATCCTATTATTTAGTAAGAACTATCATTAAATATGGGTTTTATCAAATATTTATGCTCCAAACTACCCATATAGGAGATTTTATCTCTGGAAAAATCTTAGTTAGATGAGAGAGGTTTTTTATAATGAGGTTTGGATGCTAGCTAGAGATTTTAAATCTCTCTTATTCTCCACTAATAAGAAAAGAGGCTCTAAAATAACAGTTAATTCCTATGAGTATTTTGCTTCATTTGTGGATGAGAACGAGCTCATGGATATCCAACTCAAATATCCAAAATTCACTTGGAGCAATCATAGAAAATGTGACCAAATTATTCAAATAAGGCTTGACAGATTACTAATATCCATTAACAACATATACCCCTTTAGAGATGTTATCCTTCATTCTCTACTCCAAATAGGTTTTGATCACAACCTCCTTCTCCTTGATTTTTCATTCCAAGTATCCCCTTTTAGATTTGAGGTTAAGTGGCTTCAGTATCCAGATCTCAAGGAACTCATTACAAATTGGTGGTCTTGCAATGTTTTTGGGTCTCTAGTCTCTCCTGTTAGCAATAAGTTCTATTCTATGAAAACATAGCTCAAGAAGTGGAACGAAATATTTTTGGCAATAATTTTTCTAGAAAATAGAATATCCAATCCTAAATCACAAAAATTGAGCTTCTTTCCCATCAAGGAGAATTGCACACAAATATTCTTGAGGTTAAAAGGAAGATTATGTTTGAAAACCACAATATTTTTGAAGTGAAGAAGTTTTTTGGAAGTAGAAGTCTAGAGTTACTTGGTTGAAAGAGGGAGAATCTAATACTAAATTTTTCCATTCCACGATGATGAGGCACAATGGCTCTTAGGGAAATCACCAAAGTTGATGGGACTAATATTAAAAAATTATAGATATTAGAGATGAGGCAATGGCTTTCTTTGAAGATTTGCTTGGACCTAGTCTGGAGTGCAATACATAAATGTTAGAGATCCTCTTGAATAATATCTCCAGGTTGGTATCCTAGGAGCATAACAATTGTTTTCTTAAACCATTTTTCACTAAGGAAATCTGTAATATAGTTTTTTCAATGCAATGTGGAAAGGATCTAGTTACAGATGGTTTTCCCAAAATTTTATCTCAAAAATATTGGGATATTGTGGGGCCTCAAAATATTTCAACCATCTAACATATGTAGTAGACTATGAAGATTCCTAAAGATGTAAAATCCACATTTCTGGCCATCATCCCCAGGTCAAATAATGCCAAATCCTTATTTGATTTTTGCCCAATCAATATGTGTAATATTTTTTACCAAAGTGATTGCCACGAGATTGAAACCTATTCTCCTTTTCATTATTTATTCCTATCAAGGCATTTCTATTCCAAGGAGGCTAATTACTAACATCTTAATTACAATCCATGAGATTATACATTATGTTTCTAAAAGTGGTACATTTGACATTTTCCTTAAATTGGACATGAATAAGACTTTTGATAGAGTGTCTTGGAATTTCGTCTTATCTATATTGTCTAGCTTTGGTTTCCATATTGATTGGATCAACCTAGACAAGGCATGCATCTCAAGAGCCAGTTTCTATATCTTAGTCAATGGCTCTACTGCTAGTTATTTCCAAACCACCAAAGGTCTAAGATAGAGTGATACTTTGTCTCCTTTTCTATTTATCATTGTGGTGAAAGCCCTAGGGATAAATCTACAATATTTCTATTCCAAAGAAGAGATTTTTGGTATTAAATATACCTTTTCTTTCATGCCCATATCCCAAAAATAGTTTGTGGATGGCATTATTCTGACCAATCATGCCTCTATTCCCCAAACCAAAATTATCAAGTCCATTTTTATTTCCTTTGAATCTGTTGTTGTCCAAAAAGTTAACTTCTCCAAAAGAAAACTATATTTTCTCAATACACCACCCATATGATAAACCAACATAGCCAATATGCTTGGTTGTACCTTTATTTACCTTCCCTCTACCTACCTAGGTTTTCCATTTTTTATTGGTTCTGCTAGAAAATATCTTTGGTTTCCACTGATTGAGATAATTCACAAAAAAAAATTAGGATGGAAAGGAGGGCTCCTTAGTCAGGCAAGAAAATCCACCTTAGTCAAAGCCACTCTCCAAAGCATCCATGTTTTTTTCCTCCATATTTCGTATTCCAATTGAAGTTTTTAACAATATTGAATAGCTCTAGAGGAATTTTTCTATGGTTATACTCAGAACATAAGCAAATATTCCATTTGGTTACATGGGACCAGGTTTGCTCCAAGAAAGAATATTATGGTATCGATGTCAAGAAGATCAGATAGATGAACCTAACCCTCATTGCCAATAAAGGATTACGGATCCTTCAAAATTAAAAGTCATTGTGGGTTAATATCATCAGGTATAAATACCTCTAGCATCAACCAAATTTTTTGGATGATCCTTCACCTATTCAAGGTTCTACCTCTTGGAATTCCATATTGTGTACAAGGGATATCATCAATAAAAAAATTCATTGGAAACTTGGTGATGGCTAGAAGATATGCATTTGGGATGACAAGTGGTTGGGTAACAACCTTCTTCAGAACTATATTTAGCTGATCTACCTCAAATCTGTGATAGACATATTGTTTGGTACACAGGTGTGCAATTTCATTGATGCTGGAAAGAAGCACTAGAAAACCATTCCTCACAATAATATGAATGAATAATAAAAAAGAGCTAATATTTTTTTGTCTAACATGTTTCATCCCTATGTTATTCCTAGCTATTCCATTAAAGATAATCTCTTATGGACACTAGTGAAAATGGATTTTTATCTATCAGAACCACCTATTTCTTTAATGAAAATCCTGGTCAACTATGGTTCTCTTCTAAGATCATTTGTAAGAAGCACCTCATTACCAAAAATTGTTTCTTATTTTGGCTTGCTATTTAGGATAAAATCCTCTCCATTCCAAATATCTAGATTTGAGAGATCCCCATTCCTAACTATTATTACCTTTGCAAGGAGTGTGAATCCACCCAATAATTTTCCTCCTATCCTTTCTCTCAAATTTTGTTGCTTCTTATTTTTCTTTGTGGGTATTACCTAGGTTCCTCCATTTTCTCTGAATGACCTCTATTTATAGTGGCTTAATCCCTTTAAAATTTTTCATGTCAAAACCTTTTGGACCTTCTATATTCCCCATTTTTATGGGAATTTTGGCATGAAAAAATTCTAGAGCCTTCAATAAATCC
The DNA here is from genome assembly GCA_028583015.1 of Wollemia nobilis. NCBI lineage: Eukaryota > Viridiplantae > Streptophyta > Pinopsida > Araucariales > Araucariaceae > Wollemia > Wollemia nobilis. Next base: position 1,134,937 of record JAQPPZ010002951.1, read on the forward strand.
ATCCATAATTTGAACTATGTTCTTTCCAGAGTTATCCATGTAGTAACTAAAATTATCTCTATTATTTAGGGCACTAGGTGGCCAATGTCCCCAAATTAAGCTTTGTTAGCCATGTCCCTATAGCTCCTTTCATGTAATCATTCATATCCCTCTTCTATGGTTGATCACTTGATTATCAAGTGGTATCCTCCACCTTTAGGATGGATTAAGTATAATTTTTATGGTGCTACCAAGGGTAGCCCAGGGCTAGCTGGAGTAGGAGGTATCTTTCAAGATCATACAAGGAAGATATTATTAGACAATTTCATTTCAAATTCTTATGAATCCATGATTTCTTCCACCCACCTTTTCATATTATTGTTAGCCAATCCATCTACCATTCCACCCACTTATTCATAAAAATATCTTATTCTTGAGGAGCCCCTTATCACCCATCCCCCATCATATTTATCATTGACTACATGCACATGTGGTCAAATTCAATCAATATCATTACCTTCCACATAATCATCATCCATTCAACAACCTTCCCAATTCAATCCATCAGCATCAGCCAATGTTTCACAAGTCAAGCTGATGACTTGTGAGATGTCTTCATCTCCACCATTCCCCAAGTCATTATCCAATCATGGTCCTTCCACATCATCCCAAGTTGAGGTCCACCTCACTAATTATAGTATTGGTAAATATGTGGTCCAATACATCACCATCACACTACTCGCCATTCCTAATGCTAAGGATTTTGGTCACCCATGTGACCCACCTTTATCTATAGGAATGGTATATGACATGGTTTCAGCTATTAATAGCATAATATTATATATGTTGGGATTTATTATTCATAAAATTTAGATCACCTATAAAAACCCAAAGAACCATCACCTACCAACATCTAAAAAATATTGGAATTTCCATCCCACTATTTTCACATAGTTAATTGGTAGGGTCATGGCCTAGGATTGCATGAACAGGGAATGCATGAAATTATTGATGTTCCATATCAAGAAACACATGATCATTCAAGCTTAGGTTATACACCACTTTCCACCATATCTTCTCTTGAACAAACCTTCCAAATAATTGATATAAATTTAGGAGAAGAAGCCCTCCACATCGATGACTCTGACAATAAAATGTACAAAGAATTCAAACTCATGTCAATAATTTTTGATGAATCTGAAGAGGAATCAAAGCCTATAATTTTCCATACCAAACAGGATGAGTTTTATCTTATAATGTTACCCATCCATGAACCCATATTTCACTTGCTTCTTCCATAGGAGAGAGCTTCCCCTACGGGTGAACCACCACCTCCTTCTTATTAATCCATTTCATAAGCCAAAATTGTAACATATGTACATAACACAAAAACTATGGTTCTCACCACTACAAAAAACATTAAAAAACAAAGCAAAAATAGTGGTTTTCACAACTACCAAAAAATATTAAAAAATTCAAAAATCAAACAAAAACAACATTTTTCTTTTTTTGCATTGCATGTATATAGCATTTAGTTAAGTACATTTATTTGTGTTTCTTTTTTTTATTTAGGTTTTACCAAGCTTCTAGCATCAGTTCTTAGGCTCCATTTATCCTATAAAACTTCATTCACTTTCCATTAAGTCAACATGAATCCTATTGATTTATTCACCCCACTCCGTAATCCATATGATTTGGCAAATTCAATTAAAATTGACATGAGCCTTATTGATATGGATTGGATTTCCTCACCACCATCCTTTTTTGTGTTTGTCTTATCCAAGGAATTATTAAGGGCTTCTACCAACTACATTTCTCCATCCCCTTCATCATCACCTTCACCTTCACCTTCAAACTCCAAGGTTTTCAAGGTAGACATAGATGAGGAAACATTAGAAGAGTTTGATAATATCTTAGAGGACATTCATCTGATCCTTACACCCCATCAACTTGATGAAGGTTTGCACATGTCCATTGAATATACCATCGATGTGGACCTTAGTTTAGATAAAGACAATCCCCAAATTTTCAAGCTTGGTAAAAGCTTATCCAATGATGAACATGACCAATTAATTGGTATCCTCAGGAGGAAGAAGGGTATTTTTGCATGGTCTTATAAATATATGCTTGGTCTTGACTCTAACTTGGTTGTTCATAAATGCACTTTACATCCTGATGCTAAGTCGATTAAATAAAAACTTAGAAGGATGCATCCTATCATTGCCCTCTTGATCAAATAAGAGCTCCAAAAGCTATTAGATGTGGATTTCATCATACCCATTGATTATATTGAGTGGCTCTCAAATATGGTACCCTTTCATAAACATAACTGAGCAATATACATTTGCACTGACTTTCAAGATCTCAACAAAGCATATCCTAAGGATTATTTTCCTATCCCAAAAATTGAAACTTGTGTCGACACTTGCGCTGACCATGAAATGTTTTCTCTCATGGATAGTTTTTCAAGATACAATCAAATTCGAATAAATCTTGATGACCAACACAAAACAATTTTCACTACACCTTGGAGAACTTTTTTTTACAAGGTGATGCCTTTTGGCCTTAAACATTTAGGTGCCACTTACCAAAATGCCATGACATACATTTTCCATGACTATATGCATAACATTATCAAAGACTGTGTGGATGATCTCTTGGAAAACTCCAAAAATTGATAAGAGCACATTGGTGTGTTGGAGAAAGTTTTTGACTGGCTTCTAGAACATAATGTAAGGTTGACCCCAAAGAGATGTGTCTTTGTTGTTACCTCTAGCAAACTATTAGGATTCATTATCTCCAAAAGGGGCATTGAGGTGGACCCAAACAAGGTCAAGGTCATATTAGATATGCCTCCTCCAAAAATCTTAAAGGAATTGCATAGCTTACAAGGAAATATCCAATCAATCCGTCATTTTATTGCACAACTTTTTGACAAATGCAGGTCATTCAATCACCTACTACAAAAGGGGGTGCCATTTTCTTAGATAGATGAGTTCCAAAAGTATTTTATGACATTAATAAATACCTAGATTCTTCGCTAGTCTTAGCTCCTCCTCATCTGAGGGTCCCATTCTATATCTATGTTTCAACAATAAAATTTGCACTAGGGACAATGCTTGCACAAAAGACTAAATAAAATTGAGAGCAAGTTGTCTATTACATTAGTCGAACATTGGTAAGCTATGAAACCAAATACAATTATGTAGAAAAATTATGTGTAACTATGGTTTTTACCACTAAGAAACTTTGACATCAGATGCTTAGCCACACAACATATGTCATAGCTAGAAAGAATCCTCTAAGTTACATAATTTCTCGCACTTACAATAACACATGCACTACTAAATGGATAATGTTTCTTACTGAATTGATTTGAAATTCATTAGCTAAAAGTCCATTAAAGTTCAGGTCATAGTTGATCATCTTGCAGAAGCTCCACTACCTAGTGATTATCCTTTTATTATTGATATCCCAGATGATTCGGTATTGGTTGTTACTGCACAAAAAGAAGATGTCATTCCTGAGGAAGACGTTGATATCACACTATTATTTTATGGCTCTAAGTGCAAAAAAGGTCAGGGTGCTAGAGTCATATTTCATACACCCCAAAGGGTACCTATCCCTTTACCATTAAAACTTGACTTCCAATGCACAAACAACACAATAGAGTATGAAGCCTTAATATTAGGTCTTCAATTAGCTATAGCTATGAGTATTAAGTGTATCAAGATATTTGGTGATTCTCAACTTGTTATCAAGCAAATAAATGGAGAATACCAATGCAAATAACCTACCATTAAACTATATCATGAAGTAGCAATGAAATTGCTCTCTAATTTTTATTGATGGAATCAATAGTTTACCATGTTCAACTAATATATTTGCAGATGCAATGGCTTCCATTGGATCACTAATTCCAAAAGACTCCTTAGAAGAGGTGCAGCCCATTATTATCTCAATGATCTCTAAATCTGCAATTGCTCATACTGAATCTAAATATGAAAAGGATGTTTGCTTTAACCATTCGGATCCATATGAGCCTTAGTCAAGCCAAATAGTAGCCTTTCTCAATTTTTGAACACTTCCATCTGAAATATATTGAATTGCTAAAAGTACTTTTAAGAAAAAACTAGTTTTTTTTGTTCTCTTGGGGGATGTGTTGTATAAATATGGTTATTATGGACTCCTCCTTCATTGTATCAATTATAGTGAAGCACAAAGAGCCATATCTAAAGCTCATGATGGTATTTGTGGTGGTCATTTTAGTGGTATTGCCATCGCAAAGCGTATTCTATGCATGGGTTATTATTGGCCCACAATGGAATTTGATTGTTGCACTTATGTTAAACATTGTAAGAAATGTCAAGAACATGCTAATCTAACTCATGTGCCATCACAATATTTACATTTGATTCAAAGCCTTTGGCCCTTTTCACAATGGGGTCTAGATATAATTGTAAAAATCTCACCTCCTTCCTTGGGATAACATACATTCATCATCACATCCACTGAATACTTCACAAAGTGGATTGAGGTAATTCCTCTAACCAATACAACAATACCTAGAATTGTGGAATTCATACTTCACCATATAATTTGTTGTTTTGGTATCCCATAAAAAATCATCTTTGACAATGGTAATCCTTTCAAGAACAAGTATGTTCGAGCACTTTGCAAGAAATATAACATCCAATATAGTTTCTCAACTCCTAATTACCGACAATCCAATGGACAAACTAAGGCTACCAACAAGACCTTAATTACTATTCCCAAGAAACTTGTTAACTAAAATCATAGAGATTGGCATACCAAAATTCCCTTGGATTTATGGGATTATCGAACAAGCATCCACACGCCTACTAGACTAAATGTCATTTTCATTGGTTTATGGAGCCAAAGTAACTATACATCTTGAGCTCAAGATTCCCTCATAAATTTCTTTGTAGGAATTCATAGATGATGATACTGCTAGACAAGCATGTCTTGACCAACTCACACTTCTTGATGAGAGGTGAGTCAATGCTTTAGAGAATTTACAAGTTTATCAAGACCACCTAAAGTGTGCTTACAATGCCAAAGCTCATCCATGTGAATTATAGATAGGAGATATTATCCTTAAAGAGAATCAACAAAACACCAATCCAATGTCGCATCTTCATGGTAAATTTGCAACTAATTAGTTGGGTCCATACATTGTCACTCAAAGAGTGGGTAATAGTACTTATAGTATTTCCAATATAGAGGGAAATGAGGAATCCAAACCACTTAATGTTATACAATTGAAAACATTCTATACATAATGTAATTGATATATATATGTATATATACATGACTAATACACAAAAACATTACACTCCATTTGCATACTTTCAAAAATATTGTATTGCATTCGCATACATTTCATGTTGCATTTCATATATTGCATTCACATCCACATTTCACATTTTATATTAGGGATCATTTATTAAGTTCAAGGTTTTGAATTGGTCCAAATAAAATTATGTTGCCTTAATTAGGGGCACCTTCACAACATCATCCACACAATTCCACCAAGTCAAATTGTCATTCGCACAAGCCATACATCCATAATTCCTAGGTGTTTTTGATCACTTGGCCAATCCTAGTGTGTTAATTAAACTCTAAATACATGTTTAGTTTCTATTAGGAACATTACACATCTTCACTAAGAAAATATTGAGTTTTGGGACTTGACTCCAAAACATTCTCGAACCAAACACAATTCCACATCTTAAAAACATCTTGTGTCAAAGAGGGATAACACCATACTTGGTTTGAACCTCAAAGTGAAAAGGGTAATTATCGCTTCTCCCATCATGCAACATAGTCCACAAGAATAGTGATTTTCATCACTATCATAATTTCTTCCAAATTCAAAATATAGAGTAGTAAGGATAGGGTACAATTCTCATCACACTTAGGTTCATAATATTATTCCCCAAAGCTCTAAACATTTTACATCATACACCACTAATTATTGGGTTGTAAGGATCATACTAAATTTCTAGTTAGATGGTTAGGTAGTTATCCCAAAAACCTAAGAAATCAAATTTGTGGACTATGGAGATAATATCTACTGGAGCAATAGACACTTGATTGGTAGTGGAGTACGCTCATGCATGACAACATGTCTCTTTTAAAGAGACATGACTGAACATATGGACAAGTTAGCTTACTTTTTTCATCCATAATAGGTCACCCCCAATTTACTTAAGATGAAATAATTAACTCACTTTCCCACACATCTATTCTTGATTACCTCAAGTCATTACCATACTCATAATTCGATAACTAAATTCACTGCACACACATTTGGTCCTAGAGAGATTAGGTAGTTTTAGTGAGTTTGTTTGATGCCACTAGTATGTTTAAGTCTCTAAAAAATAGTTAGTGTTCTATATCAACATCCATATCTTCTTCCATGACAACATCCATGCCACTTCGTGAGTCATCCACCCCACATGCCAACAACTTTGGTGCCCCTTATTAAACAATAATGCTAGAACATGGCCAAGCAAAATCTAAGCTATAAATGATAATTAGAACATTTGCATCACATACCTTGCATTAATCATCCATAACATATCATATGCATTAATCATCCATATAGACAAAGCATTCCATAAAAGCATTCCCCAAAAGCATTTACACAAAAAATATATAACACAAAAGGTAAACGTCATGTATATATATAAATATTGCAAATACAATGAGTTCCAACAGGCTACATACAATGGAGCGCCAAGGCTCATATATACAAAAAGTGTATGTAAGCACTAGCTATACCCTCCAAGAGGACCCCTATGACCTAGCAGGAGCCTTAGACCTATCACTATGCCTATACTCACCATGCCTAGAAACCTCAGATATAGATGATATTGAAGGATTTGGAAGAGGAATATGATGCTCTATCAAATTATACTCCAAATCCTTTATATATCTCTACCGAGACTGAAGTCATACTATGTCAACATTATGTTATTACTCCCTCTTTGATATCTCTACCTGGAGCTCATGATACTCTCATATTGAGCCATAACCATCACATATTGCTTTTCCACCTACTGCTCTAGCCTTACCCAATCCTCCTCACTTTGACCTAAAGGTCCATCTAGAGGTTCCTCCACATCATACCTATCTTTTTACTTAGTACTCATCCTTAGAATATCAAATAAAATGTGCCTCTACCACTTGGGATCCTCATGGATCCCCTCACCCTCACCCTCATATCCATATTTAGCTATTACTAGAGTCAGTTCTCATGGTGGTTGTATAGAAAACCATGCATCATAATCTAGAGTAGTCATCGCATCATCTATATTAGGGAGGTCTATCTTATCATCATATTAGTAAATATCCCTCCATGGATCTATACATGGTTGCCTTGGCTTCTCCTGATGGCTCTTATAGAGCACCTGATCATCCAAAATCTACTACCTTAGGCTAAAATATTGGAGCACTCGTGAGAACTAAAAATATTCAGCCTACTCAAATACTTCCCAACCACCCACCTCACATATATCACCCATCGTATATGCTATCCATCATCCATCCACCTGATACCCCACCATGGCCTCCATATCACTTGGATAGATGTCAATCCAACCCACAAAGTCTTATACCACTTACTTGTTTGCATAGGACAACTCGGTTATACGTCCTCTACCACTACCCACCTCCTAAAATAGGGTTGCTCCCTACCCAATCCAATCACTGGTAAGACTTCTGGTCGAGCCACACTAAAGTGCTCTTATCCCCAATACTATAGAAGCATGTTGCATCCCAATCCCTTCCTCCCCTGCATCCTCATATCATAGAGCTCCTAGTACACCTGTGCCAATAAGATATGAGATCATGCATACACATACTACATAGTGAGCATATCATTCACCAACCCTATCAGGTTCCAAGGGAACCTATAGTTAGTGTTGTTCGAGGCCACGATGTTGGCCAACACAAACATCACTAAATCCCACATGACATCCAGCTCCTTGTCCACATACATGGACTAGTAGATAATTCTGCCACACTCCACCTTCACACTCTGCTAGCCATCTCCAAATATCTTCTTCATCTCTGCTCCTCAATCAGGTCCAACCTCTAAATTAATCTCCTCCATTGGTAGCTTGAGGATGCAGTATACATCCTCAAGTGTAATGGTAACCTCTCTAGTAGGAAGTTGGAATATCCCCATATCTGTATCCTATCTCTCTACTAAAGCTAAGAGGTACCCCTCATCTACCCTCACCACATCAACTTGGGCTACCTTCACTAGCCCCATAGCCTCTAGTAACTCCTAGTCTTCCTCCACCAATACCTTCTTCATCATACATATGTAATGCAAGAATCGGTGCTAAGCCTCCAAAATCCTAAGTTGTAGTGCAACACAAAAGCATTTGTTAATACATGTTCATAAAAACAAAAACAAAAAACCACCACAAAAACATAAAATATTTTGCACAAAATGAAGGGACTTACCTTAGTAGCTCACACTCTAGACCTAGCTCCAACACTCGCATTCACTCCCTTCGTCTCCATAAGTTGTCATGCCCAAATAACTGCACCTCACTCCACTCCACTCCACTCAAATATCCTAGACACAACTTCTCAAACTCAAAAACACACAAATGAGCTTCCTTTCTCATCCTGCTAGCTATTTATACCTAATTTAGGAACCTTGAGACACCCATGGGTGTTCCTTGGTGCACTAAAGTATAACAAGACAATTACAAAATGCCCAAACATCGATGGGCATCTGCATAGTCCAAAAGCACCAATTGGAATTTGGCATCAAAATTGACAAAAGATAAAATCATTGCAAAATAGTGGCTTACCTCCACAAAATATCTCCATATTGCATTCATGCATCATTTTCATCATATTAACAGGTTTTGTGAAGGTTCCAATTGATTTGGATGCATAATTTTCATTTGCAACCAAAAGTCATAAAATCACATAACAAGTTACAAAACACTCCAAAATGGTCCAAATTTTCACAAAATGATTATATTCATAATTATAATCATCAATAATACATTATGAATCAATCATAATTTACGAATTTCAAACAACTATTCAGGTGAACCTTGTATCTCGTGGGTTTTTCTATAAACTTGGCAATTGTAGTGATTTGCATCCATACAATTCGATAAGATGAATAGACTACCATAAGGACACCTGGTAATTTTCATCATTCCATATTTCCTTGTTCAAAATCATAATCACATTTGTTACTTTACAATTTTGCGTGAAACCTTACCAAGAATAATTTGCACAAAAGCAGTCATTGATGTCCTAGTTCATGGGGCTTAACACATTGGAAAAATCACATTTCAGCATTTTACATTTCCTTGATATTCATCATGACGACTGACCTTAACTAGGGTGATTGGTTATAACCATAAGAATTATCCGACAGTCACTAGTTGGCCCTTTGAAGTTGACTATATTTATATTTTCATATTCATATTTGCATATCAATTATACCTATAGGCACATTCTTCAGCAGCATCAAATCACCCCAAATTTTGGGGCAATCATATTTGGTTTTTATTTTACCACAATGGGATACATCTTAAATAATCATGAAATCCTACATTTGGAAAAAATCCCTTCATCTATTAGGCTAAAAATAGACACATCTTCATTGCATTTTAGTAAAACTTGTCATTTGTTGGGGAAAAAATAGATGCAATCATTTCATGTTATCCACCAATCCATTTCCAAACATTGGGGCAAAAATGGTATCACATTTACATCATTCATATCGTCCAAAATCATTTGCACACATTTCTCAATTGACTTGTGAGATTCATCTGTAAACTCATTCACAAATTGAGGGGGTAATCTACACAAATCCAAATTCTTTAATTTTTTTGTCTTCAAGTTTATTTTTCATCCCAAGATAAAGTTGCTTCTGCACCTATCCCAAGTAGGTGTCTTGTGTTTTTGTACTGCATTATGTTTCATGCAAAGCAGTAGAAAAAGGTTCATTTGTAGACACCAAAACCTAGGCACTTGTCGTCCATCCAGGTCTTCCCATAATCTTACCTATTTATTATATATATTTAGACATATTTGTTAAATATATATTTAATATTAATATTTTAATATTATATTTTATATATTTTTAATAAATATAAATATTATATATGTAAATAAATCCTAGCCATTCGATTTGACTTAACCCTAGCCATCCATCTACATAAATCCATGCCACACACCTGAAATTAATATCTACCCTTCAATATGTTTTAATCTGAGCCACATAATTTATGCCATTTAAACCCTAACATACCCTAGTGTGGATTATTAATAGGAGCCATTTTGATGGCTCAACCCCTAAGCAATTCACACCCTCAGTTATCGAAATAAGCAACCTAAGTATTTTGTCTAAGTACTTTGAGTCTGAGTTCATACAAGAATCCTCTCTATCCATCCTCACTCACCCTCACCTATGCATCCATCATCAACATTCTTGCTTCATCAGATCTACTTATGCATATCTTCACCTTTTCTTCTGAATGCCTTCGGGTACTCCCTATCACCATTGAGTACTTTTGAGTGCTTCATTTTACCACTAAGCACCTCTAGGTACTCCCTACCATTCCCAAGAATCCAGAGTAATTTCCTACTACTATCGAGCATTCATGGTCATCTATAAACCTACTACTAGAGGCTAGTGAAGCCCTTGAGTGATGCTAGGGCATCACTACACCGACTTCCTACAACAACCATCACAGATCATAAAATAGTAAGTTCAACAAGGTAAATATTTCATTGTCATATTTATTTAATCTTCTCATATCTACTTATAGTATTTCTATTACACAACTAGGGTTTGTGGTTTTATGTCTAAGGGTCTTACATAGTGGATCTCTTACAGTTACAATTAATCTTTTGTTTTTGTTGTTTGTGTGTAGGTTTGAAAAGATACATACGCATTATACAATTGTGTAAGCTGGAGTGGACCAGTATTGGATAAACACAAAGCCCACTCACCCCTGTTGGGATTAGAAGTGAGATTGAAGACACCACTAGCGTTGTTCACTAGGGTTTTGGAGAACCCTAGTTATTGTAAACATTTGTATCAAAGAAATCAATTATTTCATTATAACATTGGAGATTTGAGGCTCCCCCATATTAATAAAAGCATCTCTTTTTGTGAAATATTGAGTCTTGATTTTAATTTATCTTGTTATCTATTTTGGTGTTTCACTTTTACATCTACAACTTCCATAATTGATTTTATTAAAATGGGATCAAGAATGGCCTGAAGGGAATCATTTTTAAATATGAATGCAAGTACTTAATCGTTCAAAGGGAAATATTTTTAAATATGAATGCAACTACTCAACCAATATGAAAAGCACATTTAGCCACAAAAAATAGAACTAGAAGTAAAAATATATTATTAATTAAAAATTTTCTGTTAACATCAACATGCTATGATTATTTTCCAAGGATATTGAATTAATTTGATGTCCTCGCTATTTAAGTATTTAAGTTTAATTTAATTTACTTACTTGATAAATGAATAAGTATTTATTTATTTTTCAATATGAATGATGTATACGTCCTTGTTATTCCCATTACATGAAGTTCTTATTTAGCAATTATATAATCAAATATAATATAATTATCATAGCATGAATAAACTTTAACTTTATCATTTTAGCTTCTATTCAAGGGATTTTATAATAATACACTAGTAAGGGCAAATCTATAAGGTAATTTAAATATTTCATAAGAAACAAATAAATATTACAATTCATCTCACTTATATAATAATCCAAGTAAGAGTACTTGAGACATAGACTCTTAACAACAATTAAAGAGAATATCTAATGGTCAGTTATCCTAGTTTAATGCTAGTGGTTACATCAGGGCAAATAAATAGATGAAAAAATATTTTAGTAAATATAGCTAGCCAAAATATCATGGAATAATAAAAGGGATCAACATACCTTTCAACAAAATACCTTATTAAATATCTAATGGAAAAATATAGTAAATTATTTGAGTCAATCACCAATTATGAGGTCTAAATAAGGAATAAACATAAATATGAATAACACCCATACAATGGACTAACATTCTATAAAATAATTCTATAAGATAATGGGTGGTAATAAAGTTGGTCAAAAGAGTGCTAGGGTAGCGGAAGGCAACTATAGTAGTGCTAGGGCGAAGAAGGCAAGTACAACATTAAGTAGTATTAGGGTAGTGAAGATGAGTGCAACAGTGCTAAGGTAGTAAAAGAAAGCATCGATGGAGAAGTGTTAGAGTGATATTGAGTAGTGCCAAGGAAGTAATGGCGAGAAACAATGGAGAAGTTCTAGGGTAATTCTAAGCATTAACAATCTATGATGGATGTGATAGAGGCAATCTACAATATTTCTACTACTTAGCATATTTTTGAATTTGAAAGAGGTAGTAACCTACTTTACAACAAAGGTGATGGTGATCAATGCAAACCTATTTCTAATGATGATGTGGTAGGACTTGTAGGAGTCATAGGTGGCAGAGCTAGACCCCTATCAGACCCTAACCTTGACCAAGTTCTTAGACAACTAAAACCCTATTTTATGGAGAAGATTTGCAAAAATATAGGTTTTTCTTCTCCAATTATTTTTTCTCTCCCCTAGGTTACCTCATCTCCTCTTATCCTAAACCAAGGTGTGTTGAAAATTATAAAGCCTCTCATGAACTCATATGTCTACTTGGAATAATTTTCTCTCATTGGCAAGTATTTCGACTCTTATCTTGATATGGAGTCATTTTGGAAGTGGGATACTTACAAATGAATCCCTCAGGGAAATATGTAGCTCATATCCCTCCCTAAAGGTTTTTTCAAATCAAACTAAACAATACTTCTGACATGACCTGTATTCTTGTGGGGGGGCCATGGTTCTATGATAGGAAAAGCCTTTTACTAAGAAGATGGGGCACTGAATTTCACCTAAAAACCTAAATTATCAACTATGTAGAAATTTGGTTGAGATTGCTAGGTATCCCTAGTCATTTATAGCAAGGGGAAATGTTGCAGGGCATTGCTTGAGGTATCAAAGACCTAGTTATTTTTTATCCAACTACTAAATCTAGATAAAAAATGATATATATGCATATGTGAGTTATGGCCAATATTGAATCTGAGTTACTAAATTTAATAGAATTAGTCTTAGACTCATGTAGTAGGTACCAAGTTATTGACTATGAAAACAATCCTACATTTTGTTCAAAATGCAAAACTTAGGATCATCTCAAACCCTAGTGTCCATTTGAACTAGAAAGAAGTGGCCCCTAGAGTCCCTAAAAGAGAATTGTGTGGTCCAAAAAAAATCCTACGAGATCAGTGGTTTCTACCAATAATCCTCATGTTTTTCTTTCAAAATCTAAAGAAGTCATGCTATACCCTTATCCCAATGATCCTCCTTAGGTATGTCTATTAGTCTTAGATTCAAATACCTTTCATTTATCATCTTCTATGTATTATGAGATCCTTGTTAATCAAGCTTCCTCTCTTTCTCCCCTATCTATGTTGGGTTCGCTTCCCTTATCTCCAGGATTTCTATCTCTTATAGGTTTTAATTCCCTTTCTAAAGAGAACACTTCCCTATATCCTAAGCATTTGCCTTTATCCACATCTCCTAAAATATTTTTTAGAGTTCCCTATGGCTTTTATTTCCTCCCCTTCCTCTGGTTCTTCCACTTCCAAGGTCATATTGTCTCTTTCCCTACCAAGGTTTTTTCCCCTTGCAAGGATTTCCCTTGTAGAGCCCTAAACTTTAGCCTTCCCAAGCCATCACTCACAACCAAATGAAATTTTCTATTGATGAGGGAGGTGGTAGGAAAATGGAGTGCCCTTCTTCCAAAGATCTAAGAAAAAAAGAATCTGAATAGGAAATTTCCAACAAGTTCTAATCCACATTATTTCCAACCTTCCAAGAGGAGGTCACCAATGAGTCTCATGAGGAGGTAGATGTGTTAGAAGTATTGAGTTGTCATTGATGTCAAAGGTGCATGGTATTCAAGGAAGAAATATATTCAAGAGAAAATATAAGTTGGATGTCAAAGGTGCATGGTATTCAAGGAAGAAATATATTCAAAGAGAAAATATAAGTTGTGACATATCAAATGGTATTCAAGGAAGAAATATCTTCAAAGAGAAAATGGTATTTTATTTTTGAATATTTAAATCCACCAAAGATATATGGCTTTAATATTTAAATTAAATATTTAAATATTAAAAGTAATGTTGAGATATGAGTATGTGTTAATATTTAAATCAAAATATTTAAATATTATAATCAAAAGTTTCTAATGTAAAGCATTCAAATAGTGATGGCCGACGTCCTTGAGCGCAAGTAGCAAGAAGTGAAAGCATATAAATATACATGCCAAAATTCAATTCAGATTACGATTCAATGAATATCTTCGATGTGCACATCGTGCGAAGGAGGCAGAATTTGAGGCAGTGAAGGGAGTTCGCAAATGGTGAGGACACAACAATGTGAAGAGTTGTGTGCATCAGAAGAGTGAGTGAAGTAGTGAAGAATTGTGTGCATCATTGATATCCGAAAGAGTGAGCGAAGTGGTGAAGAGTTGTGTGTGTCGGAAGAGTAAGCAAAGTAGTGAAGAGTTGTGTGCATCATTGATATCTAGAAGAGTGAGCGAAGCGGTGAAGAGTAGTGTGCATCATTAAAATCTAGAAGAGTGAGTGAAGTGTCATAGCAATGAAAGGGATTCAGCTTGGAGATCTTCGAGAAGGAAGATGATGGGCATCGAAAACAATGTAGCAGTAGTGGCACTGAGGGTGCTTGAGAAAGTTTGAAAAGTAGCAGTTGAACCCGAGTGAAGGGATGGACATCTAAGCAATGCGGTAGTGAGGAAAGTGTTTTGTAGTGTGTGGATATTGTAGTGTGTCTTCAGAATTGGAGTGAAGTAGTAAAGGATATTGAAGTGTGTCTTCAATATCAAAGAGGAGTAGCAAAAGACACTGGAGTGTGTCTTCGAGATCAATATAAAACTTGGGAAAGAGAGTTGTAGGTCCAAGACAAACCATGTTGTGAAGCCAAGCATTGAAGAGTAAAAGAATAAAGTTGAGCAATATTTTCATCAAACAGTGAAGAAAACATAACACCGGTGGAGCCAAGTAAGTTGTACAAAACTCTTCTGATAATTTATTGAAAGCTCATTGGAGGACTATGAAAAGATATCATCAAAAAATATTAACCATCGGATAGAGGTAAATCACATGAAGACATCAACAAAGCTATCACAATCATTTTTGAAAGCATGCAAGAGTTTGAATTTGAGCTACGATTGAAGGGTTTGTTTCGAAGTGAATAGTTTTTGAGCCCATGAAGACAAGCAACCCATCAAGGACCTCCAACAAACGTGAATAGGTAAGCAAATGTTTTAATTTTCTAAGGGTGCAAATTTTCATTTAAATTTGTATGGGTATGTTGATCCCACATCTATCCTACGGAGGACGTGGGATGGTATAAAATAGAATTTGCATAGATAGTTGATTGCGAGCACCTCATGGTGCACATGATACCCCATGCGGGCACACCTAGTTGGAGGGCGCACATGGCAGATTTCGAGGATAACGCTTGTTGAGAGTTTGACGCTTGTTGTGACCATTGGATTATGAAAGCATGTGACCGTTGGATTTTGAAGCTTGTGACTATTGGATTTCAAATCTTGTGAGTTGATTGCACTTGCAAGGAATATAATATTTTGTTTGAGGTAGATTTGGAGGTATAGTGAATTAATTTCTTTTGATTATTTGAGAAAAATATTTTTGTCTCTATGAAAATAGGAGGAATAAGGAAATGATATAAGTTAGAAAAGAGTGTGGTATTTTGATCTTTATTTGAAACAAATATTGTTGGATAGGAGGAATAAGGAATTGAAATGAGTTAGAAATGAGTTTGGTATTTTAATCTTTATTTGAGGTAAATATTATTGAATAGAAGGAATGAAGAATTGAAATGAGTTAGAAAAGGATTTGTTGTTTTTGAAGTACACATGGGAATGAGTAAAAGAGTAGAGTTTCACACAGATAGAAGGATTGTTTTAAATCAATTCAAGGTGAAGAAAAGCAAGGTTTTGGAGCAGATTTGAGTAGGTTTTAGAGCAGATTTGAATAGTGATTGTGAGCAAGTTTTGTAAGTATGTTTTTGAGCAGATTTGAGCAGTGATTGTGAGCAGGTTTTGGAGCAGATTTGAGAAGTGATTATGAGCAGGTTTTGGAGAAGACTTGAGTAGATTTTGGACCAGACTTGTGAGTTGAGGGGATTGGTGTCTCCTGTGGGTTGGTTCCCATGAACTAGTAGAGGGGATTGGTGTCTCATGTGGATTGGTGTCCATGAACCTGAGCAGAGGGGATTGGTGTCTCCTATGGGTTGGTGCCCATGAACCAGCAGAGGGGATTGGTGTCTCCTATGGATTGGTGTCCATGAACCTAGTAGAGGGGATTGGTGTC
The DNA here is from genome assembly GCA_028583015.1 of Wollemia nobilis. Taxonomy (NCBI): domain Eukaryota; kingdom Viridiplantae; phylum Streptophyta; class Pinopsida; order Araucariales; family Araucariaceae; genus Wollemia; species Wollemia nobilis. The sequence continues at coordinate 1,151,429 of JAQPPZ010002951.1, forward strand.
TCCTATGGATTGGTGTCCACGAACCTGAGTAGAGGGGATTGGTGTCTCATGTGGGTTGGTGTCCATGAACCAGTAGAGGGGATTGGTGTCTCTTGTGGATTGGTGTCCATAAACTTGAGCAAGGGGATTGGTGTCTCCTATGGATTGGTGTCCATGAAAATTGTAATAAGGGATTGGTGTCTCTTATGGGTTGGTGCCCATGAAATTTATTGAAGAAATTTATAAGCAATATTATTGTCGTGGTTTTCTCTCGAGAGGGTGTTTCCACATAAAATATTTGTCTCTTATGTGTGTGGTGATTTATGCATTGTTTCATTATTGCATTGATATTATTTAAAGTTATTACTTTGGAAAGAAAAGATAAAATTTTTATCTTATACTGTTCACCCTCCCTCTCAGTATAATCTTGTGTTCTTCAATTGGTATCAGAGCGGGTTCCTTCGTGAAAGCCTAACAAGCTTGAAGGAAGATCTTACAAGAACACACATGGCTGGCCAAGAAGGTTTTTCGTCAAATATGGCTCCATTATTTGATGGGACTAACTATGCTTTCGGAGCATAAGGATGTAAACTTATTTGTTGGCACATGGCTATGATATATGGCAATCCATTGAGGATGGGTTCACACCACCTACAACTCCTCCCACAGATCGAGATGGCAAGAAACCATATGAAAATAATTCCAGGGCAATGAATGCAATATTAAGTGGGTTAAGTGAAATAGAGTTTGTGAAATTCATGCAATGCACTTCAGAAAAATAAATATGGGATAAGTTACAAAGAACATATGAAGGAGATGACAAGGTTAAAATGGCAAAACTTCAAACCCATGAGAGAAAGTTTGAAGACTTGAAGATGAAATATGAGGAAGATATTGCTAAGTATCTACTCCGAGTTGATGAGGTTGTCAACACCATTCGTGGACTTGGAGAAAGTATTGAAGACTCTAAGATTGTTCAAAAAATCTTAAGGTCACTTCCCATGAGGTTTGATGCAAAGGTTTCAATGATAGAAGAGATGAAGGATCTTAAAACCTTAAGCATGGATGAGCTACATGGAATTCTCATAGCCTATGAGATGAGGACTAAAAAATATCAAACATCCAAATGAGAGGTAACATTCAAAGCTTCAAAAAAGACAAAGAATAAAGAACCAGAATCAAGTGAAGAATCAAGCAGTGGAGAAGAAGCTAACTTTGTGCGAAGGAATAAGAAGGGTCCAAGAAAACACAAAGGTATGCATATTGTGAAATGTTTTAATTGTGGTAACCTTGGTCACTATGCATCTAATTGTCCACAAGCTAAAAGTAGTAGCAGTGAAGAAGAAAAGGAATACAAGAAAGAGAAAGAAAGAAAATTTTATCATGGAAAGAAGGATAGGCATCGTCAGAGTAAGCATGAGAAGAAAATATTTCAAAGACACAAGAAGAGTTTTTATGTTGAAGAAGCAAGTAATTCCTCTAGTAGCAATGATGAAAGCCTCTCCGATAGTGAAAGAGAAGAGATCCTATTTTTTGCCATAGAAGAGAAAGAAGATGCTCCTATTGTTGAAGACCAAGAAGAAGAGAAAGATTCAGAAAATGAAGAGGAAGCCATAGTTGACATAGAAGAGGAACTTATTGTTGCTCTTGAAGAGTTGAAGAGGGTTAGAAAGAAGAACTCAAGATTGAAGGCTCAAGTACAAGAGGATGAGAAGATAAAGATAAAGTTGTCACAAGAACTCATTGACTTAAAAATTAAAATTGAAGAGGCAAGGAGAATTGAAGAAGGTATGGTTGAATAATTAAAGGCAAAAGAGCTAGAATGTGAAAGTCTAAGGAAGGGACTTGAAAATTTTAATGATAAGATATATCAGTTTAGGAAAAGTTCAAAAATCTTGGATGATATTATCAAAGTACAGAGATCTCCATTTATAAATACTAGACTTGGTTTTGAAGAAGGTCAAGAGAAACAAAAGGGGGAGTCAAGCTCAAAAGAAACAGAAGCATCAAAGAAAGTAATTGAAGAAGAGCCTAAGACCTATGCTGATATGTTGAGAAGTGGAAGCATCAATGAGGAAGAAAACAAAGCACCATCAAGGGACAGGGACCATCACATAAAAATCAATGAGAGAACCATGCAATAATATCCTCCAAGGCAATCAGACAGATTTCAATATTTCTTCCAAGGTCATTGTTTATCATGTCACAAATTTGGTCATAAAGCTATAAATTGCAGGAGAAATTTCAATTCATCTTTCATGGACTACAACATCATTTGCTACAATTGTAACAACTTTGGGCATAGAGCAAAATGGTGTAGAACAGTGTTCCCTGAACCTCCAAAGTCAAGTAAGAAGGAATATGATCAAAATTTTAGGAAGGGTATGATCTCCAAAGTTTGGAAAAAGAAAATTGATCAAGAAGAGGAGCATTGTAAGTTGGGAGTAATTTCGCTCCCATATCATAATTGAACACCTCAAGGAAAGTAGGTGGTGAGGGGGCAGTATCAAAGTCTTATATTTCAAAGCCCCAAGGAACCTTTGCCATTGATGTCAAAGGGGGAGAATTTTAGTGAGGGGGAGCAGCTAGTCAAGGGGAGCAGATTGTGAATCCAGTTGTAGTAAAAGAAAGTTTTTGTAGGGTTGCCATCAATGACAAAGGGGGAGATTGTTATAAGTATTGAGTTGTCATTGATGTCAAAGGTGCATGGTATTCAAGGAAGAAATATATTCAAGAGAAAATATAAGTTGGATGTCAAAGGTGCATGGTATTCAAGGAAGAAATATCTTCAAAGAGAAAATATAAGTTGTGACATATCAAATGGTATTCAAGGAAGAAATATCTTCAAAGAGAAAATGGTATTTGATTTTTGAATATTTAAATCCACCAAAGATATATGGACCAAAGATATATGGCTTTAATATTTAAATTAAATATTTAAATATTAAAAGTAATGTTGAGATATGAGTATGTGTTAATATTTAAATCAAAATATTTAAATATTATAATCAAAAGTTTCTAATGTAAAGCATTCAAATAGTGATGGTCGATGTCCTTGAGCGCAAGTAGCAAGAAGTGAAAGCATATAAATATACATGCCAAAATTCAATTCAGATTATGATTCAATGAATATCTTCGATGTGCACATCGTGCGAAGGAGGTAGAATTTGAGGTAGCGAAGGGAGTTCACAAATGGTGAGGACATAGCAGTGTGAAGAGTTGTGTGCATCGGAAGAGTGAGTGAAGTAGTGAAGAATTATGTGCATCGTTGATATCCGAAAGAGTGAGCGAAGCGGTGAAGAGTTGTGTGCATCGAAAGAGTAAGCGAAGCAATGAAGAGTTGTGTGCATCGTTGATATCTAGAAGAGTGAGCGAAGTGATGAAGAGTAGTGTGCATCATCAAAATATGGAAGAGTGAGCGAAGTGTCATAGCAGTGAAAGGAATTCAACTTGGAGATCTTTGAGAAGGAAGTTGACAAGAACCGAAATAATATAGCAGTGGTGGCACCGAGGGTGCTTGAGAAAGTTTGAAAAGCAGTAGCCAAACCCGAGTAAAGGGATGGACATCTAAGCAATGCAGTAGTGAGGAAAGTGTTTTACAGTGTGTGGATATTGTAGTGTGTCTTCAGCATTGGAGTGAAGCAGCAAAGGATATTGAAGTGTGTCTTCAATATCAAAGAGGAGCAACAAAAGACACTGGAGTGTGTCTTCGAGATCAATGTAAAACCTAGGAAAGAGAGTTGCAGGTCCAAGACAAACCATGTTGTGAAGCCAAGCATTGAAGAGCAAAAGAATAAATTTGAGCAACATTTTCATCAAACGGTGAAGAAAACATAACACCGGTGGAGCCAAGTAAGTTGTACAAAACTCTCCTGATAATTTATTGAAAGCTCATTGGAGGACTGTGAAAAGATATCATCAAAAAACGTTAATCATCGGATAGAGGTAAATCACACGAAGACGTCAACGAAGCTATCACAATCATTTTTGAAAGCATGCAAGAGTTTGAATTTGAGCTGCGATTGAAGGGTTTGTTTCAAAGTGAATAGTTTCTGAGCCCACGAAGACAAGCAACCCATCAAGGACCTCTAACAAATGTGAATAGGCAAGAAAATGTTTTAATTTTCTAAGGGTGCAAATTTTCATTTAAATTTGTATGGGTATGTTGATCCCACATCTATCCTACGAAGGATGTGGGATGGTATAAAATAGAATTTGCGTAGATAGTTGATTGTGAGCACCTCATGGTGCACGCGACGCCCCATACGGGCATGCCCAGTTGGAGGGTGCACGTGGTAGGTTTTGAGGATAATGCTTGTTGAGAGTTTGATGCTTGTTGTGACCATTGGATTGTGAAAGCATGTGACCATTGGATTTCGAAGCTTATGACTATTGGATTTTGAAGCTTGTGAGTTGACTACGCTTGCAAGGAATATAATATTTTGTTTGAGGTAGATTTGGAGGTACAGTGAATTAATTTCTTTTGATTATTTGAGAAAAATATTTTTGTCTCTATGAAAATAGGAGGAATAAGGAAATGATATAAGTTAGAAAAGAGTGTGGTATTTTGATCTTTATTTGAAACAAATATTGTTGGATAGGAGGAATAAGGAATTGAAATGAGTTAGAAATGAGTTTGGTATTTTAATCTTTATTTGAGGCAAATATTATTGAATAGAAGGAATGAAGAATTGAAATGAGTTAGAAAAGGATTTGTTGTTTTTGAAGTACACATGGGAATGAGTAAAAGAGTAGAGTTTCACACAGATAGAAGGATTGTTTTAAATCAAGTCAAGGTGAAGAAAAGCAAGGTTTTGGAGCAGATTTGAGCAGGTTTTAGAGCAGATTTGAATAGTGATTGTGAGCAAGTTTTGGAGCAGATTTGTGTAGGTTTTGTGAGTAGGTTTTGGAGTATATTTGAGCAGTGATTGTGAGCAGGTTTTGGAGCATATTTGAGCAGTGATTGTGAGCAAGTTTTGGAGTATACTTGAGTAGATTTTGGACCAAACTTGTGATCTGAGGGGATTGGTGTCTCCTGTGGGTTGGTGCCCATGAACCAATAGAGGGGATTGGTGTCTCCTATGGATTGGTGTCCACGAACCTGAGAAGAGGGGATTGGTGTCTCCTATGGGTTGGTGTCCATGAAACGAGTAGAGGGGATTGGTGTCTCTTATGGGTTGGTGCCCACGAACTAGCAGAGGGGATTGGTGTCTCCTGTGGATTGGTGTCCATGAACCTGAGTAGAGGGGATTGGTGTCTCCTATGGGTTGGTGCCCATGAACTAGTAGAGGGGATTGGTGTCTCCTATGGATTGGTGTCCACGAACTTGAGTAAGGGGATTAGTGTCTCCTATGGATTGGTGTCCACAAAATTGAGTAAGGGATTGGTGTCTCCTGTGGATTGGTGTCTCTTGTGGGTTGGTGCCCATGAAATTTATTAAAGAAATTTATATGCAATATTATTGTCATGGTTTTCTCCCAAGAGGGTGTTTCCACATTAAATATTTATCTCTTATGTGTGTGGTGATTTGTGCATTATTTCATTATTGTAATTGATATTATTTGAAGTTATTGCTTTGGAAAGAAAAGAGAAAAGTTTTATCTTATATTGTTCACCCCCCTCTCAGTATAAGCTTGTGTTCTTCAATATAATAGAACCAAACCTCCTCTATATCATAGCATGGGGAATAAATCATCCCTTAAAATATCCAAATGAAGATTATGGCATGGAATATAAGTGGTCTTAATGGTATATCAAAGCACAGGTTGGTTGCAACCATGAGAAAAGATCATAAACCCTCAAACCTCCTTCTTCAAGAAATAAAAATTGAAGAAAGAAATATTGAAAAAGTTTCTAAATTTATTTGAAAAAGAGAAAACAAATTATCCAGCTATGCTATTGGTCTTTATGGATGTCTCTTATGCCTATGTAACCCTCTCCAAGTTGAATAAAGATTGCTTTCTACTTATAATAGATTCACCAATATTATATTTTTTCATAGGGATACCCATACAATATGGGTGTTAACAAATATCTATGCCTTAAATACTCCTTCAAAAATATATCTACTATGGAATTATTTAAGTCAAATAAGGAGTATTTTCTCCAATGAGACCTGTATTATAGTTTAAGATTTCAATTCTCCTCTATTATAGTCTTAAAAAAAGGGGGGCATCCCAATTTCATCATCATGTATGCAAGAGTTTTCAAAATTTTCAATGATAATGAGCTCATGGAAATCACTCTTAGAGATTCTAAATTCACTTGGATTAATAGAAGGATTGGGAATCAGATCATCCAACTCAGACTTGATATGTTTTTTCTTTCCCAAGAAGCCATCACTCTATTTGGGGATGCCACCCTTTGGTCTCTCCCTAAGATTGGTTCTGATCATAATCCACTCATGTTTTAAGGGCTCCAATATTATCCTTTTAAGACACCCTTCATATTTGAATCAATGTGGCTCTAGCACCTAGATATTCAAAACCTCATTTCTGAATGGTGGAGCAAGAAATTTTTAGGTCCCATCATTTCTCAAATAGCAAAAAAGCTAAGGTACATCAAGACCAACCTAAAGATATGGAACAAGGAGGTGTTTGGAGATATCTTTAAAAAAATAAGAATATTTAAAACAATATTCTACAAATTGAGGCTTGAATCCAAAATGGAGAAGATTATAAGTCTTTTAGGTCTCGTGAAAGACAAATATTGTCTAAATTTCACAACATACTTGCCATGGAAGAAGCATTTTGGCACCAAAAATCAAGGGCTATCTGGTTAAAGTTAGGTGACTCTAATACAAAATTATTTCATGCTTCTACTCTTCAACACTATAGTTTCAACAAAATTAATGAGTTATCCAGAGTTGATGGTTCAATTTCAAGAGACATTCATAAAATTAGATCCCTTGCTATAATTCACTTTGAGAATCTTCTAATTCAATATCCTTACCACCTATAGGTCCCCATCAGATGATTCCTAACATCTCAAACCTCATATATAATGATGTGAATTATTAGCTTCTTAGTATTTTCTCTAATGAAGAAATTATAAAGGCTATCTTCTTGATGAAGGGGGATAAATATATTTGCCCTGATTGTTTTCCTACATGCTTCTCTCAAGCCTTTTTGAACATTGTGGGCTTGAACAATTGCAAAGCCATCCAAGAGACGCAACATACCAAATTCATTCAAAATGATGTAAATTCTACTTTTATAGCTCTGATTTCCAAAACATTAAAAGGGAAGTCCATATATGATTACCGACCAATAAGCCTTGAATCTTTCCTTACCTCCCCTTCCTCTGGTGCCTCCCCTTCCAAGGTCAGATCCCTCTCTTTATTTATCAAGGTTTCTTCCCTTGCAAGGCTTACCCTTGTAGATCCCTAACCTTCATCCCACCTAAAGTCATCATTCACAACAAAAAGAAATTCTCTAATGATTTAGGAGGTGGTATGAAAAAGGGGTGCTCTTATTTACAAGAGCTAAGATGAAAAAAATTTGATGAGGAAATTACCAATACGTCCCAATTCACATTATTTCAAACCTTCCAAGAGGAGGTCGCCAATGAGACTCATGACGAGGTAGATAATAAAACCAAACCTCCCATATCTCACAGTAGAGGGAAAAATCATTCCTTAAAATATCCAAATAAATTTTTTGACATGGACAAAAAAATGAATTAATGGCCTCTCAAATAAAAGGTTGGTTGCAAACATGAGAGAAGATCATAAACCCTCAATCCTCTGAAGAACATGAGCTTATACTGAGAGGGGGGTGAACAATATAAGATAAATTTTTTGCTTTTCAATCCATATGATAACATCAACAATATTAAAGCAGTAAACATTACACAAAGCATCACACACATGAGAGACATGATTTAACGTGGTTCACCCAATGTGGGCTACTCCACGGAGAAAATATTTCACTAAAATTTCCTCAACAAATCTTTTGGGAATCCTTCCCTATTACAATGTTTATGGACCTCTATCCAAAGGAGACACCAATCCCCTAATCAAGTTCATGGACACCTATCCATAGGAGAACTCCTTCTCCTCTACTCTGGCTGGTGATCTTCTAGAAGACTACTACCTCCACTGCACTGGCTTGTGGATCTCTCTCCACTGAAGACCTCTATCCTCACTCAAAATACCTCTATCCTCACTACCCTGGCTAATGGATCTCTATCCACTAGAGACTACTATCCTCTGCTCTATCACCTCCAAATCCTACTCTAAACTCTACTCAATCTCTATCTCAGATCTATACTAAACATTGTCCTCTGCTCTATCAACTCTACTCACAAATCTATCTCTTCTCTAGCACAAATCTGCTCTCAAATCTGCACCAAAATCTATCCCCAAATCTATCTCTGCTCTGGCACAAACCTGCTCACAAATCTGTACCAAACTCTATCCTCAAATCTGTCCTCAAGCCTTAACACAAAGCTTGATCAAATCACAAACCAACTCTGCTCAGATTTACCCAAAACCTTAACACAAGGCTTGAAAAAATGAATCAACTCTGCTCTCAAGTCTCCACAAAGACTTACCTCTAATATATCCTTAAACTTTCACAAAAGCTCATTAAAATAATTTAAAACACAACTTAATTCTCTTTCAGAAAACCTCTTCAATACCACAAACAAGTTTCACTCAGAATCTTGTTTAACCACAAAAACATATAGAGAATGATTAGAGACTCAATATGTTTCACACTCACAAAACACTCAATCACTTTCAAACTCTCTTTCAAATCAATTCAAAAATAAAGTATAATTTGATTCACAAAACTTGAACTATCACTCCAATACTTTTAATCAATAATGCTCATCCAACTTCACTCAACCATTCAATGAAACACAACTTGCTTACAAACCCTAACCAAGTGTTTCACATAACAATGATACTCATGATCTTTCAACATCCACAAATCATGCACATGAAAACTCACTCAACATTTCCAACAATACTCATCAATCCTTTTCACTCCAACTTTGCATTTCACAACATTCAATCCAACAATATTTCACTCATAAGGAAGATGTGCCCATACCTTTTATTTTTATGGAGATATATCTTCAAAACCTATCTCAATCACAATCAAATCCTCTTTGCCAATCTCAAGGTTAGATAGCAACAATCTATCTCAAAATCTCCACTCAAATATTTCCCTCAATAATTATTTCACCATACAAAAATATCAAGTCTCAAGTACACCTTATAATCTCCAAACTTCACAAAAATAATATTCAATTCATAAACAATCAAACTCCTTTGAAAACACTTTATAAACCCAATATTCACACTTAGAAAAATAAAAATTAATTCCTTTGTTTTAACACTTTTAACTCCAATATTCACACAATAACATTCAACACAATTAATTTCCTTTCTAACACCTTATATCTCCAATCTTTATTTATAATTCTAATTAAAAAATAAAATATTAAACAACCTTATGACTCCCTATCTTTCACCTTAGCAAAAATTAATCACTTGGTCTTAAGCACCTTCACAACTATCACATGGCCCCCTAGCACTATTCACACCTTGGCAAAAATTAAATCGAGCACTTACCTTATGCGATGGCCCACGTCAAAAAATTTATGCCCACAATGAACGTGCCCAAACTCGAACCCAAAACCTACCATCGTCATAGCACCCTAGCCCAAGGCTAGGCTACCATTGGGCTACACGCCCAACACAAAACCTAAGGTGCATGATGCACCCTTTATCCTTTGCTTTCGATGATTTCCAAAATAATCAAAAACTCTTACTACGCTCAAAATGAAGGGGATGTGAATCAAACCCCTAACCTGCCTTGCACGAATGCCTTAACCAGCCGTCGATCATCACTTGTGCTACCAAGCGCTTTGAGAGATATTTGATGCTCCACTTGGATTTATCACGAAGTCTACCCTCTTAAATTTAACACATGCAAATTCCTTTCTCTTCTCTTAAGCAATGCACGAATTTCTTTTTACTTTGGGCATATGAATTGCATGGATAATTTTGAATAAAAACCATTGCCCCTTTTATACCTTTTGCTATGCACTCCAACACGTTGGACATTTCCAATTTCAAATTTTAATTCAAATTTTAAACTTAACTTTTGGCACCTTTATTATTTATTTAAATTAAAATTTTAACCTATGGTTAAAATATTTTAATTTAAATAAATTAAATAATAACCTTTAAAATCTACCAAATGGGTCTTTTCAAGGATTTATTTCTTAATGACTCCTTGGACCTCATTTTTCTTCACCTCAACCTTTAGCCATTATAATATTAAATATTATAATATTATTATTTCCTTTTAAACCTTCTTCTCCTTCCTTGGGTCTTCAATATTTTAGGCCTCTTTAGGCATATAATATTTAAAATAAATATTATATCCTATTTCCTTTAACCACTTCCTTACCTTTTGGAAAAACCACCTGATGACATTAATGATGATGAAACTTGGACATCAACCTCTTGACATCAATGACAACAAAACTAGCTCAAATTTCCAACAATCTCCCCCTTTGTCATTGATGGCAACCCATTTTCCTTTTACCATTTATTTTACCTTTTTCAGTTTTGCTCCCCTTGAGAAACTACTCCTCCTGACTGAATGCTCTCCCCTAACTCAAATATCTCCCCCTTTGACATCAATGGCAAAGGGCCACCTTTGGGGCTTGGGGCTAAAGATAAGACTCTTAGCTCAAGCCCTTCCCCACCTCCTCTCTTTGAGGTGGTTAATTTTGGGGTGGGAGTAGAACTACTCCCAATTTTCTTCTAAGATACTCAAAGGTCTCTTTTGAAAGTGGCTTAGTGAAAATATCCACAATCTGCTCCTTTGTAGTAACATATTCCAACATGACTTGCTTATCTGTCACATGCTCTCTCAGAAAATGATATTTGATCAGAATGTGCTTTGTCCTGGAGTGCATCACTGGATTCTTTGAGATATTTATAGCACTTGTATTATCACACAATATGGGAATAGGGTGATCATGCTTTATCTTGAAGTCCTCTAAAGTTTACTTCATCCATAATACCTGTGTACAACAAGCAACTGCTGCAATATACTCTACCTCTACTATGGATAAGGATATTGATGCCTATTTCTTACTTAGCCAAGAGACTAAACAGTCTCCAAGAAAGAATGCTCCTCCACTTGTGCTTTTTCTATCATCAATGTTGCCAGCCCAATCTGCATCTGTATATGTTGTGAGAGTGAAATTATCACTTTTGGGATACTAGAGCCCAAAATCCATAGTCCCTTTTAAATACCTGAGAATCCTCTTTACTGCTACTACATGTGTCTCCTTGGGTGCTGCTTGAAACCTTGCCACTAGTCCCATTGCCTGCATTATATCTGGTCTTGTAGTTGTGACATACAATAAGTTGCCAATCATAGATCTGTACAATTTTTGATTTGCCTCAGGAGATTCATCATCTTTACTTAACTTGCATCCTATAACCATGGGGGTACTCATTGGTTTGCAATATTCTAACTTGAATTTCTTTAGCATCTCTTTTATATACTTGGTTTGTGAAAGAAATACACCTTTCTCTGATTGTGAAATCTGAAGTCCAAGAAAGAAGGACAACTCACCAAGCATTGACATCTCAAATTCATTCTGCATGCTCTTTGCAAATTTTTGACACATCTTATCATTGTTACCTCCAAAAATGATATCATCCACATAAACAACCATAATTAGTAAGTCATTCCCTTCATTTTTGATGTATAAGTTACTATCCACTATTCCTTTCCTGAAACCCTATTCCTGAAGGTACTTATCCAATCTTGAGTACCAAGCTCTAGGAGCTTGTTTTAGTCCATAAAGTGCCTTCTTCAATCTGCATACATAGTCTGGTTTATCAGTTAAGTTGAATCCCTCTAGCTTGCTCAATATAAACCTCTTCTTCCAAGACACCATTTAGAAAGGTTGATTTAACATCCATCTGATATACTTTGAAGTTTTTGAAACTTGAGAAGGCTAAGAACATTCTTATAGCTTCAAGTCATGCAACTGGAGCAAATGTCTCATCAAAATCAATTCCCTCAACTTGTGCATAACCTTTGCATACTAATCTTGCTTTGTTTCTGACTACCTGACCATATTCATTTAACTTGTTTCTGAATACCCATTTAGTGCCAATCACATTCTTACCTTTTGGTCATGGGACAAGTTCCCAAGTCTTACTTTTCTCTATCTGATCTAGTTCCTCATTCATTGCCTTAATCCAAAACTCATCTTCACTTGCCTCATTGAAGTATTTTGGCTCAATTTTAGATAACAAAGAGAAATTTGCTTGTTGATTTGATGCTATTACCCTTCTCCTTGTCTGTCTCTCATCTGGATTCCCAATGATTAGATCCCTTGGATGATTTTTCTGTACATACCTAGATGGAGTCTTAGGAAAAAGTCTTTGTGTTTCTTCTTCTTCTTCTGATTCTTCACGTAACTCTTCTTGACAACTTTCATCTTCTTGATACACAATTTCTTGAACTGGTTCTCTTGACCCTATCTTCTCATCAATTATTACATTTATACTTTCTATAATAGTACATGTCCTTTTGTTATAGCATCTATAGGCTTTGCTCTTAGTGGAATAACCAAGAAAAATACCCTCATCACATCTTGGGTCAAACTTACCCAAGTTTTTCTCTTCCCGTCTTATGTAACATTTGCTTCCAAAAATTTTGAAATATTTTATAATGGTTGGTCTTCCTTTCCAAAGCTCATATGGAGTTTTGTGATGATTTACTCTTACTTGAGCTCTATTGATGATATATATTGTTGTATTAACTACATCCCTCCAAAAACCATCTGAAATCTTAGACTCATTTAACATAGCTCTAGCCATATTTTCAATAGTCCTATTCTTCCTTTCAACTACTCCATTTTGTTGAGGAGTTCTTGTAGCTGAATATTCTATTTTGATCCCATGTTGTTCACAAAATTCTATAAATTCATTTGAGGTAAATTATCCTCCTTTATCTGATCTTAAACACTTAATCCTCTTACCTATTTCATTTTCAACTAATTCTTTAAATACTTTAAACTTCTCAAGAGCTTCTAACTTTTCTTTCAAGAAAGCTACCCAAATCATTCTAGAATAATCATCTATAAACAATATAAAGTAACTTTCACCTAGAATACTCTTTGTCCTAGTAGGACCACATAGATCAGTATGTATTAGTTTCAATGGCTCAGATGACATAAATCCTTTTGACTTGAAACTTGTTCTAGTTTGCTTTCCATGCTGACATTGTGCACAAATTGTGTTTTGTGGCCTTTTTAGCTTGGGTAAATCTCTGATAGCCTGTTTGTTGCTTATATTCACTATGTTGTCAAAATTCAAATGACCCATTCTTCTATGCCACAACCAACTCTCATCTTCTTGTGATAGAAAACACTTTTCTCCTTTAATATCACTTAGCATGTAGAGGTTGTTTGTAGTTCTATTTGCATTTGCAATAAGTTTTCTAGTTTTAGACTTTCTAATCTCACATCTATTTGGATGAAATGTAACCATGTGCCCTTGATCACAAAGTTGGCTCACACTTAGTAGATTGTGCCTCAACCCCTTGACATACAATACATTCTCTATTTTTGTTTTCCCATTATCTAAACTCAGAGTTCCTTTTCCAAAATTTTTTTTGATCCATTATCACCAAATCTTATTGATCCTCCATCAGTTTCTTTGAGTACAAGAAATTTACTTTTATCTCCTATCATGTGACTAGAACATCCACTATCAAGAAACCATTGTTTTCCCTTATCTTGAACATGAAGAGTTGTTTGTACTAACATTGATCTAACTTTCTCATGCCCTTTTCTCTCTTTCCTAATTGTTGAAGTTGTATTCTTTTTACTTGACTCAAGAAATACCATTTTGCACCATCTAGCCTTGTGCCCAAAATTATTGCATTTATAACATATGACATCATCATTCATAAGAGGTGCAAAAGAATTGAAATTTCTATTAACATCATTTTTCACATAACCAGTGCAATGTACAACTCTATGACCATATTTGTTACATGAAAAGCAATAGCCATGGAAGAGATTATGTAACCTATTTGAATGCCTTGGAAAATATGGTTGAGTGCTTCTCCTTTTGTTGTTCTTGTGATTAACTCTCATCCATGGTTCTTCTTTGCCTTCTTCTTTCCTGATGTCTTTTCCTTCCAGAGTATGAGTCATGAGCTTATCTTTGTTTGATGTCTCTATTTCTTGAAAGCTTGACTCCTCTTTCTATTTCCCTAACTTTATATCTTGTCGTAACTTGGTCTTTTCAACTTCATTCCTTAGAGAGACAATTTTTGCTTCCAATATTTCACACTCTGTTTCCCTTGCTCTTAATAGATCTGTCATATCCTATTCAATTTTCTTTCCTTCTTCTACCTTTATCTTGAGTTCTGTGAGACTCTGTAGAAGTTCCATATTTGCTTCTTCATCCTCTTGAATTTGATCCTTCAAACTTGAGTTCTTCTTTCTAACCTTTTCCAAGTTCCTGAGAGCAGCAAAGAATTCCTCTTTTATGTCAAACATGGTCTCTTCTTCATTCTCTGAAGTCATGTGTGTTCCTGATGGATCTTCCTCCAAGATGTTAGTCTTTTCATGGAGAGACCCACTATGATACCAATTGAAGAACATGAGCTTATACTGAGAGGGGGTGAATAGTATAAGATAAAACTTTTTCTTTTCAATCCATATGATAACATCAACAATATTAAAGTAGTAAACATTACACAAAGCATCACACACATGAGAGACATGATTTAACGTGGTTCACCCAATGTGGGCTACTCCATGGAGAAAATATTTCACTAAAATTTCCTCAATAAATATTTTGGGAATCCTTCCCTATTACAATGTTTATGGACCTCTATCCAAAGGAGACACCAATCCCCTAATCAAGTTCATGGACACCAATCCATAGGAGAACTCCTTCTCCTCTGCTCTAGCTGGTGATCTTCTAGAAGACTACTACCTCCACTACACTGGCTTGTGGATCTCTCTCCACTAAAGACCTCTATCCTCACTCAGAAGACCTCTATCCTCACTACCCTGGCTAATGGATCTCTATCCACTAGAGACTACTATCCTCTACTCTATCACCTCCAAATCCTACTCTAAACTCTATTCAATATCTATCTCAGATATATACTAAACACTATCCTATGCTCTATCAAATCTACTCATAAATCTATCTCTGCTCTAGCACAAATCTACTCTCAAATATACACCAAAATCTATCCCCAAATATATCTCTACTCTAGCACAAACATACTCACAAATCTGTACCAAAATATATCCTCAAATCTATCCTCAAGCCTTAACACAAAGCTTGATCAAATCACAAACCAACTCTACTCAGATTTACCCAAAACCTTAACACAAGGCTTGAACAAATGAATCAAATCTGCTCTCAAGTCTTCACAAAGACTTACCTCTAATATATCCTTAAAATTTCACAAAAGCTCATTAAAACAATTTTAGAAAACACAACTTAATTCTCTTTCAGAAAACCTCTTCAATACCACAAACAAGTTTCACTCAGAATCTTGTTTAACCATAGAAACATATAGAGAATGATTAGAGACTCAATATGTTTCACACTCACAAAAAACTCAATCACTTTCAAACTCTCTTTCAAATCAATTCAAAAATAAAGTATAATTTGTTTCACAAAACTTGAACTATCACTCCAATGCTTTCAATCAATAATGCTCATCCAACTTCACTCAACCATTCACTCAATGAAACACAACTTGCTTACAAACCCTAACCAAGTGTTTCACATAACAATGATACTCATGATCTTTCAACATCCACAAATCATGCACATGAAAACTCACTCAACATTTCCAACAATGCTTATCAATCAATCCTTTTCACTCCAACTTTGCATTTCACAACATTCAATCCAACAATATTTCACTCACAAGGAAGATGTGCCCATACCTTTTGTTTTGATGGAGATATGTCTTCAAAACCTATCTCAATCACAATCAAATCCTCTTTGCCAATCTCAAGGTTAGATAGCAACAATCTATCTCAAAATCTCCACTCAAATATTTCCCTCAATAATTATTTCACCATACAAAAATATCAAGTCTCAAGTACACCTTATAATCTCCAAACTTCACAAAAATAATATTCAATTCATAAACAATCAAACTCCTTTGAAAACACTTTATAAACCCAATCTTCACACTTAGAAAAATAAAAATTAATTCCTTTGTTTTAACACTTTTAACTCCAATATTTACACAATAACATTCAACACAATTAATTTCCTTTCTAACACCTTATATCTCCAATATTTATTTATAATGCTAATTAAAATTTAAAATATCAAACAACCTTATGACTCCCTATCTTTCACTTTAGCAAAAATTAATCACTTGACCTTAAGCACCTTCACAACTATCACATGGCCCCCTAGCACTATTCAAAACCTTGACAAAAATTAAATCGAGCGCTTACCTTATACAATGGCCCACGTCAAAAATTTTACACCCACAATGAATGTACCAAAACTCGAACCCATAACCTACCACCACCACAGCACCCTAGCCCAAGGCTAGGCTACCATTGGGCTATACGCCCAACACAAAACCTAAGGTGCATGATGTACCCTTTATCCTTGATTTCAATAATTTCCAAAATAATCAAAAACTCTTGCATACTCAAAATGAAGGGGAGACACCAATTAAGGGGATGTGAATCAAACCCCTAACTTGCCTTGCACAAACACCTTAACCAACCATCGATCATCACTTGCGCTACCAAGCACTTTGGAAATTATTTTGCACTCCACTTGGATTTATCACTAAGTCTACCCTCTTAAATTTAACACATGTGAATTCCTTTCTCTTCTCTTAAACAATGCATAAATTTCTTTTTTCTTTGGGCATACGAATTGCATGGATGATTTTAAATAAAAATCATTGCCCCTTTTATACCTTTTGCTATGCACTCCAACATGTTGGCATTTCCAATTTAAAATTTTAATTCAAATTTAAACTTAGACTTTTGGTGCCTTTAATATTTATTTAAATTAAAATTTTAACCTATGGTTAAAATATTTTAATTTAAATAAATTAAATAATAACCTTTACAAACTGCCAAATGGGTCTTTTGAAGGATTTATTTTTTAATGACTCCTTGGACCTCATTTTTCTTCACCTCAACATTTAGCTTGAAATATTATAATATTATTATTTCCTTTTAAACCTGCTTCTCCTTCCTTGGTACATACTTTTAAACTATTTCTCCTTCCTTTTTGGAAAAACCACCTGATGACATTAATGATGATGAAACTTGGACATCAACCTCTTGACATCAATGACAACAAAACTTGCTCATATTTCCAACAATCTCCCCCTTTGTCATTGATGGCAACCCTTTTTCCTTTTACCATTTCTTTTACCTTTTTCAGTTCTGCTCCCCTTGAATGAATTCTCTCCCCCTAACTCAAATCTCTCCCCCTTTGACATCAATGGCAAAGGGCCACCTTTGGGGCTAAGGATAAGACTCTTAGCTTAGCCCCCCACCACCTCCTCTCTTGAGGTGATTAATTTTGGGGTGGGAGTAGAACTACTCCCAATTTTCTTCTAAGATACTCAAAGGTCTCTTTCGGAAGTGGCTTAGTGAAAATATCCACAATCTGCTCCTTTGTAGTAACATATTCCAACCTGACTTGCTTATCTATCACTTGCTCTCTCAGAAAATGATATTTGATCGGAATGTGCTTTGTCCTGGAGTGCATCATCAGATTATTTGAGATATTTATAGCACTTGTATTATCACACAATATGGGAATAGGGTGATCATGCTTTATCTTGAAGTCCTCTAAAGTTTACTTCATCCATAATACCTGTGTACAACAAGCAACTACTACAATATACTCTACCTCTACTGTGGATAAGGATACTGATGCATATTTCTTACTTAGCCAAGAGACTAAACAGTATCCAAGAAAGAATGCTCCTCCACTTGTGCTTTTTCTATCATCAATGATGCCAGCCCAATATGCATCTGTATATGCTGTGAGAGTGAAATTGTCACTTTTGGGATACCAGAGCCCAAAATCCATAGTCCCTTTTAGATACCTGAGAATCCTCTTTACTGCTACTACATGTGTCTCCTTGGGTGCTACTTGAAACCTTACCACTAATCCCACTACCTGCATGATATCTGGTCTTGTAGCTGTGACATACAATAAGATGCCAATCATAGATCTGTACAATTTTTGATTTGCCTTAGGAGATTCATCATATTTACTTAACTTGCATCCTATAACCATGGGGGTACTCACTAGTTTGCAATATTCTAACTTGAATTTCTTTAGCATCTCTTTTATATACTTGGTTTGTGAAAGAAATACACCTTTCTATTATTGTGAAATCTGAAGTCCAAGAAATAAGGACAACTCACCAAGCATTGACATCTCAAATTCATTCTGCATGCTCTTTGTAAATTTTTGACACATCTTATCATTGTTGCCTCCAAAAATGATATCATCCACATAAACAACCACAATTAGTAAGTCATTCCCTTCATTTTTTATGTATAAGTTACTATCCACTATTCCTTTTCTAAAACCCTATTCCTGAAGGTACTTATCCAATCTTGAGTACCAAGCTCTAGGAGCTTGTTTTAGTCCATAAAGTGCCTTCTTTAATCTGCATACATAGTCTGGTTTATCAGTTAAGTTGAATCCCTCTGGTTGCTCAATATAAACCTCTTCTTCCAAGACACCATTTAGAAAGGCTGATTTAACATCCATCTGATATACTTTGAAGTTTTTGAAACTTGAGAAGGCTAAGAACATTCTTATAGCTTCAAGTCATGCAACTGGAGCAAATGTCTCATCAAAATCAATTCCCTCAACCTATGCATAACCCTTGCATACTAATATTGCTTTGTTTCTAACTACTTGACCATATTCATTTAACTTGTTTCTGAATACCCATTTAGTGCCAATCACATTCTTACCTTTTGGTCATGGGACAAGTTCCCAAGTCTTACTTTTCTCTATCTGATCTAATTCCTCATTCATTGCCTTAATCCAAAACTCATCTTCACTTGCCTCATTGAAATATTTTGGCTCAATTTTAGATAACAAAGAGAAATTTACTTATTGATTTGATGTTATTACCCTTCTCCTTGTATGTCTCTCATCTGGATTCCCAATGATTAGATCCCTTGGATGATTTTTCTATACATACCTAGATGGAGTCTTAGAAAAAAGCATTTGTGTTTCTTCTTCTTCTTCTTTTGATTCTTCACGTAACTCTTCTTGACAACTTTCATCTTCCTGATACACAATTTCTTGAACTAGTTCTCTTGATCCTATCTTCTCATCAACTATTACATTTATACTTTCTATAATAGTACGTGTCCTTTTGTTATAGCATCTATAGGCTTTGATCTTAGTGGAATAGCCAAGAAAAATACCCTCATCACATCTTGAGTCAAACTTACCCAAATTTTTCTCTTCCCATCTTATGTAACATTTGCTTCCAAAAATTTTGAAATATTTTACAGTGGCTGGTCTTCCTTTCCAGAGCTCATATGGATTTTTGTGATGGTTTACTCTTACTTGAGCTCTATTGATGATATATATTGTTGTATGTACTGCATCTTTCCAAAAACCATCTAAAATATTAGACTCATTTAACATGGCTCTAGCCATATTCTCAACTATCCTATTTTTCCTTTCAACTACCCCATTTTGTTGAGGAGTTCTTGCTGCTGAATATTCTCTTTTGATCCCATGTTGTTCACAAAAGTCTACAAATTCATTTGAGGTAAATTCTCCTCCTCTATCTGATCTTAAACTCTTAATCCTTTTACCTATTTCATTTTCCACTAACTCTTTAAAAACTTTAAACTTCTCAAGAGCTTCTGACTTTTCTTTCAAGAAAGCTACCCAAATCATTCTGGAGTAATCATCTATAAATAATATAAAGTAACTTTCACCTTGTAAACTCTTTGTCCTTGTAGGACCACATAGGTCAGTGTGCACTAGTTTCAATGGCTCAGATGACATAAATCCTTTTGACTTGAAACTTGTTCTAGTTTGCTTCCCATGCTGACATTGTGAACAAATTGTGTTTTGTGGCCTTTTTAGCTTGGGTAAATCTCTGACAACCTACTTGTTGCTTATGTTTACTATGTTGTCAAAGTTTAAATGACCCATTCTTCTATGCCACAACCAACTCTCATATTCTTGTGATAGAAAATACTTTTCTCCTTTAATCTCACTTAGCATGTAGAGGTTGTTTGTAGTTCTACTTGCATTTGCAATAAGTTTTCTAGTTTTAGACTTTCTGATATCACACCTACTTGGATGAAATGTAACCATGTGCCCTTGATCACAAAGTTGGCTCACACTTAGTAGATTGTGCCTCAACCCCTTGACATACAATACATTCTCTATTTTTGTTTTCCCATTATCTAAACTCAGAGTTCCTTTTCCACAAATTTTTTCTGATCCATTATCACCAAATATTACTGATCCTCCATCAGTTTCTTTGAGTACAAGAAATTTACTTTTATCTCCTGTCATGTGACTAGAACATCCACTATCAAGAAACCATTGTTTTCCCTTATCTTGCACATGAAGGGTTGTTTGTACTAACATTGATCTAACTTTCTCATGCCCTTTTCTCTCTTTCCTAATTGTTGAAGTTGTATTATTTTTACTTGACTCGGGAAATATCATTTTGCACCATCTAGCCTTGTGCCCAAAATTATTGCATTTATAACATATGACATCATCATTCATAAGAGGTGCAAAAGAATTAAAATTTCTATTAACATCATTTTTAACATAACCAATGCAATGTACAACTCTATGACCATATTTGTTACATGAAAAGCAATAGCCATGGAAGAGATTATGTAACCTATTTGAATGCCTTGGAAAATATGGATCGAGTGCCTCCTTTTGTTGTTCTTGTGATTAACTCTCATCCATGGTTCTTCTTTAACTTCTTCTTTCCTGATGTCTTTTCCTTCCAGAGTATGAGTCACGAGCTTATCTTTGTTTGATGTTTCTGCCTCTTGAAATCTTGACTCCTCTTTATGTTTCCCTAACTTTATATCTTGTCGTAACTTGGTATTTTCAACTTCATTCCTTAGAGAAACAATTTTTGCTTCCAATATTTCACATTATGTTTCCCTTGCTCTTAATAGATCTATCATATCTTGTTCAATTTTCTTTCCTTATTCTACCTTTATCTTGAGTTATGTGAGACTTTGTAGAAGTTCCATCTTTGCTTCTTCATCCTCTTGAATTTGATCCTTCAAACTTGAGTTCTTCTTTCTAACCTTTTCCAAGTTCCTGAGAGCAGCAAAGAATTCCTCTTTTATGTCAAACATGGTCTCTTCTTCATTCTCTGAAGTCATGTGTGTTCTTGATGGATCTTCCTCCAAGATGTTAGTCTTTTCATGGAGAGACCCACTCTGATACCAATTGAAGAACATGAGCTTATACTGAGAGAGGGGGTGAACAATATAAGATAAATTTTTTTTCTTTTCAATCCATATGATAACATCAACATTATTAAAGTAGTAAAAAGGGTTATGCATAGTGGTGAAACTTTGCCATTGGGATGAAAAAAAACATTTTCAAAAATTCAAATTTGTAAAATTTCCGGGACATGGACGTCGGCCATTTTGTAAATTCTTTTGGGAAAAAATAAATTTTAGGTGCCGGTTAGCCATCCTTTGATGAGAGTATCATGAATATTTTAAAAAAATTGCAAGTAATCCCACCTAAATAAAGTTCCCTCTTTGCCCTAAAATTTTAAAATTTATAAATTATCCCGCCAAACTCACCAAGTATACCTCTATATATAATTAACACACCAGGTATGCATTTTTTATTTTTAGACCTTGTTCTATACCCAATAAATATATTTTCATTTTCTACGATTGACCGTATCTAATTTTGCAACCAGACGAAACCATTTTGGTAACCAGATCGGTTTCTACAACCTACCGAATTCCAAAACCATTTTTGCAATTGTAAGGACAACTTTAACATTTAGATCCTATTCTACAACCAGACGAAACTATATCTACAACTGAAACCTATTCTGCAACTGTCCCAAACCACTTTTCAATCGAAACTTGTCGTGCACCCGGACAAAATCACTATTCAGCCAAACTTGTAGTGCACCCAAATGGAACCACTTTTTAGCTAGAATCTATCATGCACCTGGATGAAACAAAGCTCTCTAACCAAAACATTTTTAATCGATAAACTCAAATTTCAAATGTCATTTTTGGATATCATAAAATTATGGTTGATTTTGTGAGACATATTTAGATAGTGTGAATTAAGGTTACATGTTTTCCTTGCTAAATAAGTCCCCATCATCTGTGATTTGTGTTTATTTAGATAGAGTGAATTAAGGTTATATCTCTACGACCGACCGTATCTAATTCTATAACTGAATGGAACAACTTCTATAGTAGGAACCTCCTCTGTAGCTAGAACCTATCGTTCAACCAGAAGGGTCCACGTTTTACCCAGATCTTATCCTACATTCAATCGGAACTAGTTCTGCAATTGGAATATTTTTAACTAGATCATGGATTGTAGTGGACCTATTTTCACATCAGGTTCTCTGTCACTACTCTATTTGCCATGTTTTTATTTATTTTGCCATGTTTTGCATGTTATTTTTCTAGGTTCTACATGTCTTTCTTTATTTAATTATTTTTCAATCCTTTCCACACCAATATAGGAGCCCTCTTCTGCATCTGGAATGTCATTGCTCTGTTCCCATTTTTTTCACTAATTTTCCATGTTCTGAATGGTTTATAACTCTTTGATTCTTAGTTTCAATTCAAATATTTTTTCCTTTCTAAGATTATACATGAATAAATGCTTTGGTTCTCTAAAGACATATAGATGATATTTTTCCAAGTCAATGTGCTTTCACCAGAAAATGAACAAGTGGCATAAACTGATAAAATCACAATAAATAATGGCAAGAAAAAAGTATGTATAATATACCACCCAAACAATTGTTTATTTTATTTACAATATTATATTAAGGCCTCCAAAAAGTACACCCTCTCTAACATTTTATTTTTTGTAACAAGTAAAATGTCACCCAGTGATGGAAAGAATGACACCAAATATTTTGCTAAAAAGAGTATCCTCAAATATTTTAGCTAGACTTTGAAATGTAACAAGCCAATGACATCAATTCAAATTCAAGGTACAAATGATTTTTGTCTTCCCAGTATGTGCTTGATTGACGATTTGAATATTATTTTGTAATTTTTTTATCCAAGAATGATAACAAATATTATGGTATGCTACTATGCAGAATACCCTATCGATCCTAATATGCCTCCACTTGAAGATATTCCCCAACAAGAGATGTATTTTATTGAAAATCCCGTTGAAAATGACATCCAAAAAATACTTGAAGACAACACATAAAATGACATCACAATTGAAAATGAAAGTGATAAATCAAAATCCTTAGGATCTTCATTTGAATCTTCAACCAAAAATTCTAAAAAAAGAAAAGCGTCTCTCTAGATGCTTGGAAGGGGATTTAGGAAAGAATGGATAGAAATATTTCCCTGGCTAGTTCTTGTCATGATTGAGGATAACCAAATCAATGAAAAAGAATGTAGATGCAAAATTTGTAGTTGGAGACTTGGTAAGGATCATAGGCTTCAAAACATGATTGATACAATTGAAAAAAATGTTGGTAAATCTTATGTAAAAGTTATAAAAAGTAATGGTGAAGTATAAAGATGTTAAGTGGAAGGATGCATCAGAATGTATGAATTTAAGATATGCTATAGAATATGAAAATCACTTAAAGCAGCAACAATATCTTGTTGAGAAAGGTGGAAAAATTGGAGCCCAATTTCATAAAATATAGAAGATTATTTTAGCTTCAAAAAGTATGCAATTTGCCATTGTTTACAATATTCTAAATAAAGGTAGACCAATATCCAATTTTGTTGACTACAAGTAGCTATTACACATTTTTAATGTGCAAAACCTTCCTAGTTCTCATTTTCCAGACCGAAGTGGTTGGGAAATGGCAAAATGTTTATCTTTGGTTGAGAAAGAAGACCTAATGGAGCAAGTAAAACTTGCCAAATTCATTTCACTTTCTATTGATGAGGTAACCACTATGGATAACACATCTTGGATTTGCATGCATGTGTACACATTTCAAAATCATATAAGAAGGCCTATTTTTTTAGGATTACATAAGATGTTGGAAATTTCAAATGCAAAAAACATTTCTAATGTTGTTGTGAAAAGTTTAAAGAATATTGTGGGAATAAATGATGTAGACATAGCAACAAAGTTAATTTGCATTGGAGCTTATGGAGCTGCTATTATGCAAGGTCACAGGTATGGTCTTTATGTTCAAATCCAAACCACAGTTGCCCCATATATGATACCCATTCACTGTATGGCTCATAGAGTTAGTCTTGCATATAAAATTGTGAACACATTTTCAAATTTTTCTAAAGTAGAAAACCTTATTCATGATATTCATTCTTATATCTCATTAAGTCCCAAAATATTTACAAAGTTTTAGTTGTTTTCACTAGGAGTTACATAAGGTACAATTTGTTAAAATATGTGGATACAAGATGGATTTCACTGTATCAACCAGCTCAGAGAGTTTTTGCAGAATATCAATCATTGACTGGGTTTATGTATGTAAATCATAGAATAGTTGATAAGGCAAAAGATATGTTGTTCTATTTTACTGACTTGGAAACGCTTTTGAACTTATGTGGTATTCTTCCAATGTTAAAAGAAATGAACAGATTAATTAATATTGCACAAGAGAGATCCATCTATATCGTTGATTTTATGAGGATGAGAAAACAAATATGCGTGCTTATTGATACATTATATGTGTCGAATGCTGATTTTACAAAACCTTTATTTGATAGTTGGAATATATTGATAAAAATGAACAATCCAAAAAGCTTCTTGAAGTTTGACATCAATGATCATCTTTGTATTAATGTTCATGAAAATATGATACATTTTTATTATTTTGAAAGGCAATCAAGTATAGTTGTGGAAAATTTTGAAGAAGTTCCTGTAACACATAATAGATTTCATATTGTAATACAAAAAAAAAAGAGTAATTTGTCAAACATAGCAAAATATTTGATATGTGAGATAAGAGAACGGTTTTAGAGAGATGCTCGAGTCCATGGGTGTGGTTAACCCCATGTTTTAGGGACCTTGTACTAAATACAATTTTACAAATGAGTTGTTTATTAAATATATGAGTAACCTCATTGACAATTTTAGTAAGAGTGTGGAAGTCAATGGTATTGAAATTAAAGGTATACTCAGCAGTGATATTTTTAAAGAACAATCATCTCATTTTTGAAGAACAATGGTAGTGCAAACATCACTTATGACAAGTGTTCATGATATTGGTTCCACTGCACGTTTGTGGCAAAAATTGTATTCAAATATAATATTAAAAGATACAATAAGTGAATACTTTCTTTTATATGAATTATGTGAAACAATGATTTTGGGGTTAGTCGAATATGAAAGAGTTTTCAGTGCATTTTATTTTCTTAAATCTAAACTCTGCAACAGACTCAACAAGAATTTAGAAAATTATTTAAGAATTTATGTATCTTCATATCATTTGGATATATTTCCATATGATAGAGCATTGGAACACTGGAGTTCTTTGTTAGAAATAAGAGGAACGTTGAGCATGATTGATAACGATGATGTTGATGCTTTTAGTGATCAGATGGTGGAGACGCAGATTTTTGCTATGCTTCATAATGATTCTGGATAAGCTGATATGTTTCAGCTTCCATAGTGATAATTTTCCATGATTTCATTGACAATGATAAACAAGAATTAATTTGATAGCAAATTTCTCAATATTGTTCTAGATTTATATGATTTCAAATAATTGTTGTTTTAAATCAAATTATTGTTGTAAAATTACATGGCTTATATCATTTTTGTAGATTGTAAAATTGTATGTATATGTCTTAGTGTATCAACTCCCATTTAATTGAAAATGATAAACACAAATTGATTTGATAGAAGATTTCTCAATATTATTCTAGATTTATATGATTTCATATAATTGTTGTTTGAAATCACATTATTGTTTTAAAATTACATGGTTTATATCATTTTTGTAGATTGTAAAATTGTATGTTTATGTATTAGTGTCTCAAATCTCAATTCATTGAAAATGATAAACACAAATTGATTTGATAGCATATTTTTCAATATTATTCCACATTTATATTGTTTTAAAATTACATGGCTTATATCATTTTTGTACATTGTAAAATTGTCTGTTAATGTCTTAGTGTATCAACTCTCATTTCATTGACAATGATAAACACAAATTTATTTGATAGTATATTTCTCAACTCTCATTTCATTGACAATGATAAACCCATATATTACATAATATTTTCAAACCCAAATATTACATAACATTTTCAAACCCAAATTAGATATTGTAGTCTTTTTTTAAAAGTTTCAAACAAAAATTACATTACATTTTTAGACAAAAAAATGCATAGTAACTAGTTCAAAAAGACATATATTACATTGTTCAAACATTTTTAAACTCAAATATTATATAACATTTTCAAACTCAAATATTACATAACATTTTCAAACCCAAATTAGATATTGCAATCTTTTACTAGTTCAAACTCAAATATTACATAACATTTTCAAACAGAAATTACATAAAATTTTCAAATAGAAATTACATAACATTTTCAAATAGAAATTACATAACATTTAAAAAAAAAAATTCTTAACATTTTCAAACAAAAAATTTCATATTAACTACTTCAAAAAGAAATATATTACATCGTTCAAACATTTTTAAACCCTAATATTACACAACATTTTCAAACAGAAATTAAATAACATTTTCAAACAGAAATTAAATAACATTTTCAAACAAAAAAATTCATATTAACTAGTTCAAAAAGAAATATACTACATCATTCAAACATTTTTAAACCCAAATATTACATAACATTCTCAAACTTAAATATTACATAACATTTTCAAACCCAAATTAGATATTGCAATATTTACTAATCAAACTCAAATATTACATAACATTTTCAAACTCAAATATTACATAACATTTTCAAACATAAATTATATAACATTTTCAAATTAAAAAATCATATTAACTAGTTCAAAAATATATATATTACATCGTTCAAATATTTTTAAACCCCAATATTACATAACATTTTCAAACTCAAATATTACATAACATTTTCAAACCCAAATTAGATATTGTAGTCATTTACTAGTTCAAACTCAAATATTACATAACATTTTCAAATAGAAATTACTTAACATTTTCAAATATTTTTTTTTATATTAACTAGTTCAAAAAGAAATATATTACATCGTTCAAACATTTTTAAACCCCAATATTACATAACATTTTCAAACAGAAATTACATAACATTTTCAAACAAAAAAATTCATATTAACTAGTTCAAAAAGAAATATATTACATCGTTCAAACATTTTTAAACCCAAATATCACATAACATTTTCAAACAAAAATTAAATATTGCAGTATTTTAAAAACATTTTACAACTCAAGTCTCAAATATTACATACCAATTTCAAACATAAATTATATTGCATTCTTTTAAAAATATTTTCAACATTTTCAATCATTTTATTGGTGATTGGATGCTTCACTAGTGGTTGGAGTTGTCGTTTCTTTTCCTTTATCAACTTTTGTGACACTCTCTTCTCGTAGTGCTCCAAATAAAACAAGGTTGTCACGTATACTTAACACACATGCTGCTTCTTTATTTGGATCTTCAAGTATTGTTGGAAGCGTTTCTTTCATTTTCTCAAGCACCTTATCTAAATCTTCTTGCAACTTCTCTTTGATATATATTTTTAAACGATTCTTTTCTAAAACCTTTGCCTACATTTTTTTTCATTTCCATTGATTTCATCAAACATGTGTTTGTTGTATGAATATTGACATCCATGCTGGTTTACAGTGCCCATAATGGGCTGAGTCTTGCTGGTTTCCAGTTGGACCGTGTGTAACTCAGACCTAATTCGATCCGAAATATAAGTGCACCAATTGTACTTTTGATTTTTCTTAGACTTAACAATATAAGAAAGTGCCAAAAATAGAATTTCTGGTCTTCCCATCAAAATAAGTGTGGCCTAGAAAAATTCGATAATGGCCTTCAAAGTTTGATGGTTCACATCGTTTATTGATAAACCTCTTTTTGATTTGGCGACATAAGTTGCATAAAAAAAATTACATGTCAATTTACAAATTTAAAACATTGAAAATTAATAAAATATAATTAAAAATATTTATACCTGCCAAATTGATAGCGGGCAATATTACAGAGAAGAAAAAAAAATAGTTTTTATTTTATTCCAATGCAGCAGAATATTACATAGGTCATAGAAGAGTTGCGCCTTTACAAAATTTCTCAATTCTAAAAAAAAATTATCATTTTTTTCAACCCTCGTGTGCATGCCTTTGCTCCCCTTTTTAAAGGTTCTTAGGTGACGCTCCATTTCCAACTGGCGGCCCTTCATTTCCTCTTCTAGAACCTTTCGTTTCGCCTCCCTGTGTCACTTCGTCGTCTAGGTATTCGACACGTCTCCCTTTTTGACTCTTCGTCTTCGGCTCGTCTTTCGGCATGAAAATACATGTCGCGATATCATGACATTTTGGCTTCCCTACGCTCTTTCTCCCTTTTGGTCATGATATCGCGACATGTCGTGATATCGTGACGTTTTCTCTTCATCTCTGCCTTCCTTGCCTTCGGGTCACGATATCACGACATGTCGTGATATCGTAACGTTTTCTCTTCATCTCTGCCTTCCTTGCCTTCGGGTCGCGATATCGTGACATGTCGCGATATCGCGATGATTTCTCCACCACCACTACATTTATTACCTTCGGGTCATGATATCATGACATGTCATGATATCATGACATTTGCCTTCGGATGCCCATGCTTATCTGCTCTGGTCACGATTTTGCAACGATCGCGATTTCGTGACATGTCACGAAATTGCGACATTCCCAACTGCTTTGTCTTGATTGCTCCTCTTCATCGCGATTTCATGACAGTCACGATTTCGTGACATGTCATGAAATCACAACATTCCCAATTGCTTTCTCTAGGCTGCTGCTCTTATGTCACGATTTCGTGATAGTCACAATTTTGCGACATGTTGTGAAATCGCGACATCCCACCTACTTTCTCTCGGATGCTGATCTTATGTCATGATTTCACGACAGTCATGATTTCGCGACATGTCATGAAATTGTGACATCCCAACTGCTTTCTCTCAGCTGCTGCTCTTATGTCACAATTTTGCGATAGTCGTGATTTCGTGACATGTCACGAAATCATGACATCCCAACTGCTTTCTCTCGACTGCTGCTCTTATGTCACGATTTCATGACATGTCACGATTTCGTGACAATTTTTTTTACCCTGCACTTTCTCTCTCCCTCCTGAGTTGTGAAAACTTAGAAAATTTTTGTTGATGCAAGATTGCACTGCTGCCACCGGATGCTCCTGCATCAGACACCCGGGGTTGATTGAGAAGTGATCCTCACTTTTGAACTGTTAGAGGGAGACCCAGGCGATCAACCTCCATTTTAGACAACCAAGTTGCATCTTCTACCGGTCTGCCCTTCCACTTGACCAAATATTCAAAATATTGTCTGTTTCTGGTACTTCTACCTTCTCTTGTATCCAAAATTTCCTCTATCTCATCTATGGTTGGAGTAGATGCTGGAATATTTCACAACTCATCACTCGGTGCCTCACTACTATCCCCTTCATGGTATTTCACCAAATATAAAATATTAAACATGGGTGATATGTTTAACCCACTTGGCAATTATACCTCATACGCATTGCTTGAATCTCGTTTTCTAGGATTCTGCACGGTCCAAACTTCTTCATCTTTAGTTTGTTATAGGTTTTAGCAAGAAATATTTCTTTTCTTAGATGGACCATCACTTCATCTCCCACTTTGAATTTCTTAAACCATCGCTTCTGGTCTACTTTCATATTATATTACGTATTCATTTTAGCAATATGCTTCTTCACTTCTTCATGCAGGTTCTTCAGATGCTCTGCAAAATCCTCAGCCTCGGCACTGCACTTTTCCCCTGTATTCAGCTTCCTTAACTCAAAAACATTTCTTGGACTACTTCCATATATTATCTAAAATGGAGATCTGTTGGTACTCCTGTTGATAGAATTGTTATATGCAAATTCCGCCTGTGGCAAAATCAGATCCCATCCTTTAGGCTTATCTCCTATCAAGCACCTCAATAGGTTACCCAAACTTTTGTTTACCACCTTTGTTTGCCCATATGTCTGTGGGTGGTATGTTGAATTGAATTTCAAATCTGTCTTTAGTTTCTTCCATAGGGTTCTCTAGAAATACCCAACAAACTTGGTATCTCTGTCGAAAACGATACTCTTTAGTAGACCATGCATTCGAACCACCTCTTTGAAAAATAAACCTGCAATATGAACTGCATCATTAGTTTTCTAAAAAGGGATAAAATGTGCCATCTTTGAAAACCTGTCAACTACCACAAATATGGAATCATTTCCCCTCTGTGTCCTTGGTAGACCAAGAACGAAATCCATGCTAACATCTTCCCATGGTTTCTTCGGTACAGGTAACGGCTGATATAATCCGATGTTTTGTCTCACACCTTTCACCATCTAACAGACTCTATAGCTCTGCACAAATTTCCGCACATCTTGCTGCAGTTGCAGCCAATAATAATTCTCGCTCACAAGGGAAATGGTCTTATCTCGACCAAAATGCCCAACCAATCCTCCACTATGTTTTTCTTTGATTAGGTTTTCCATTATGGAACTTCTTGGAATGCATAACTAGTTTCCTTTGAACAACATTCTGTCTTGGATCAGAAAATCCAACCACTTGGTTCTGTCCAAGGTAACTGGTATCAAGCAAGCCTTCTAGGCTTCTGCAAAATCAGGATCTTCGGGGTACAAACCCTTCAACTCATCAAATACCAACACTTCCACCTTCATTTCTGTCAGCAAACTTTGCCTTCTACTCAAGGCATCTACAACTCTATTGGACTTTCCACTCCTGTGCTTCAACACAAAGTAATAACTCTGTAGAAACATAACCCACTTCAAGTGCCTCTGGTTCAGTTTTCCTTGGCTATTTATATACTGTAAGGCCTGATGATTAGTATATAGCACAAATTATTTCGGCAACAAATAATGTCTCCACTTCTTCAGGGCCTGAACTATAGCGTAGAACTCTTGATCATACACTGAATACTTTTTCCTGGCATCATTGAGTTTCTCACTGAAGTAAGCAACAAGCTTACCTTCTTGACTCAACACAGCTCCAATGGCACTACCACTGGCATCACAGTCCACCTAAAATACCTTATTAAAATCTAGAAGTGCTAAAACAGGTTGCTCAGTGACCCTCTTCTTCAACATATCAAAGCTCTTGTCAGCTCCCAAGGTCCACTTAAAGTCTTTCCTATCCCCTCTCATTGTTTTTATAAGGGGTGCACAAATACTGCTGAAATTTTTGATGAATTTCCTATAAAAATAGGCTAGACCATTAAATGATCTCACTTCAAAAGTGCTTCTTGGAGTAGGCCATTCAATGATAGCCTTCACATTTTTTGGGTCCATTTTTAGACCTTCAACTGAGATGACAAATCCCAGGTATACCAACTCCTTCTTCACAAAATTGCACTTCTTCAAGTTGATCAACAACTGTTCTTCTCTCAGCTTCTCAAAAACCCTCCTGATATGTATCAAGTGCTCTTCCAGGGTTCTGCTGAATATCAAAATGTCATCCAAATAGACAATAAGAGAATTTCCTAAAAACTCCTTCAACACTTCACTCATCAACCGCATGAATGTGCTTGGTTCATTGGTTAGCCCAAATGGCATGACCAACCACTCATACAAACCTTCTTTGGTTTTGAAAGCAGTTTTCCACTCATCTCCTTCTCTGATCCGAATCTGATGGTAGCCACTCTTCAAGTCAATCTTGGTGAAGTACTTGGGCCCACTCAAACAGTCCATAATATCATCCATCCTTGGTAATGGAAATATGTATTTTATGGTGATATTGTTTATAGCTCGAGAGTCTATACACATCCTCCACTCCCCATCCTTCTTTGGTGCTAGTACTGCAAGTACCGCACATGGACTCAAGATTTCTCGAATCAGTACCTTTTTCAACAACTGATGGACTTGCCTGCTCAACTGCTCACTTTCCATAGGAGTCATTTTGTGGGCTGCCTTGTTGGGTAAACTAGATCCAGGTACCAAATCAATATGGTGACTGATCTTCCTCATCGGTGGTAAACCCTTAGGCACATTATCTGATATGATGTCCAAAAATTCTTCTAACAAGTGTTTTGCCTCTGTTGGAACATCTGTGTACTGTTATTTCTTAACAGTAGGGATTAATGCATAACACATTGAATCCCTCTTCAGAACATCCAAAAATTGTCTTCCATCCACCAAGCAGATTCTGGCACTACTGCACACTTTCTCATCCACTTCCTTCAGTGGCTTCAATTTGTGGCATACTCCATCCTTCGTTAG
Organism: Wollemia nobilis; assembly: GCA_028583015.1. Classification (NCBI taxonomy): domain Eukaryota; kingdom Viridiplantae; phylum Streptophyta; class Pinopsida; order Araucariales; family Araucariaceae; genus Wollemia; species Wollemia nobilis. Next base: position 1,184,105 of record JAQPPZ010002951.1, read on the forward strand.
AGAGTATGTATCTGCATGCCCATCATGCACTGCACATCTGTCAAATTGCCATGGTCTTCCCAACAACAAATGGCAAGCATCCATCGACAAAACATCACATAGGACCTCATCTTGATAATTTCCAATGTGAAATTTGACCAAGCACTGTTCATTGACAAGTGCTCTGTGGTCTTTCTGCAACCACAAAATTTGATATGGATGTGGGTGCTTCCTTTTTTCTAATTTCAACTTAGTAACCATCTCTTCTGAAACTAATTTGTCTGTGCTACCATTATCAATGATAACATTGCAGACGTTCCCTGCACATTTTCACCTTGTGCGGAACAGGCTCTTCCTCTGTTTTGGTTCTTTTTCCTCATTCAACAGTGTTCTTCCCATCATCAAAACTTCTCCTCCTTTTGCTTCTTTAGAGTGTTCTGAATCTGCACCTTCATCTGCCACAGTAGCTCTGGCATGACCCTCAGGTCTCTTGTCCATCCTTTCTTGGTGTTGAGGACACTCGTATGACCGGTGTCCCTCTTCTCCACACTGGAAACAGGTTCCACGGAATACCCCTCTTCCGTACCCACATCTAGGTCTACCTCTTCCTCTCTGGTAGTCATTTTTCTAATCACGTGGGCGGTAGGTATTCTCTTTTTTCTGTTCCTAGGGTTTGCTTGTTTCTCCAGTCTTCTTTTGGTCTTGGTAATTTCCTCCACTAGTTCTTCCACCGGTTCTTCCACCATGATCCCTTCATCTCTGGCTGCCTTCGAATCTTCTATTCAGTTTCTCTTCTACCTTCAAGGCCAATTGGTATGCATCTTCTATGGTGGCTATTCTGATCAAGCTGAGTTCTTCCTGAATGTTCATTCTCAACCTGTTGATGTATCTGGCTCCTTTATCCTTATTAGCCTCTGAATGGCCAGTTCTGATGGAGATCTTGTAGAATTCTTCTGTGTATTCCTGGATAGATTGCCTAACTGTCTCAAACTTTGCATCCTCCTCAACAGATCCAACTCGTAATCTATGGGAATAAACTGTCTCTTTAGTTTCTCCACCATTCGGTCCCATCTGGTTATCTTTTCTTTTTCATTTTTATTTCTTTCGAGTTGTACTCATTTCCACCATAAGCTAGCATGGCCTTTCAATTTTGCTTTTGCAAATTTTATCCGGTCTATATCTGCCACCTCCTCATACTCAAAGTATTCCTCCATATCGTTGATCCAATCAATCAACTCTTTTGGGTTGAGATTCCCAGAATACGTAGAGACATCAAACTTTTGCCTCTTCTCGGCCTGAGATAGGGCTTTAAGAAATCTAGCTTCAGAAGGATCCAATGTTTCTTCATCATCTGATGGGTCATCAGTTACCCAGGCTTCATCGTCACTATTGTCTTCTCCTTTTGGCTCAACCCCTCTTCGCAACTCCTCTTGCAGGGCTTGCACTTGCCTCTGCAATGCTCTAAAATCTTTGTCCGGCACCATATTTTTTCCATGACCACGGTTCTTTCTTGGAGGCATTCTGCTCACTACTTTCACAAAGCTCTTCCATAGATCCTGGTGCAAGCTGCCTCACATTCGACGCTCTGCTTACACACTCAGAATATTCTAGCTCTGATACCACTTGATAGCGAGCAATATTATAGAGAAGAAAAAAATTGTTTTTATTTTATTCAAATGCAGCAGAATATTACATAGGTCACAGAAGAGTTGCGCCTTTACATAATTTCTCAATTCTAAAAAAAAATTATCATTTTTTTCAACCCTCGTGTGCATGCCTTTGCTCCCCTTTTTAAAGGTTCTTAGGTGACGCTCCATTTCCAGCTGATGGCCCTTCGTTTCCTCTTATAGAACCTTTCGTTTCGCCTCCCCGTGTGATGTAGGAGCATTCGAGGGCAGTAGAGCAATCCTGCACCAACCAAATTTGTCTAAGTGTTTTTGCAAAAGAAAAAAAAAATAGGGAAAGAAGCTACGATCGACGGAGGGTCACGAAATCATGACCAAATCAAGAAGCAGGTCTATGGCGGACGAAGGGTCATGAAATCGTGACCAAATCAAGAAGCAGGTCTACGGTAGACGAAGGGTCGTGAAATCGTGACATGTCACGATTTAGCGACATGGCAGAGGCTACGGCGGACGAAGGGTCACAAAATCGTGAGTCACGAAATCGTGGCCAAAACCAAAGGCAAAGGCTAAGGCGAACGGAGGGTCACAAAATCATGACATGTCACGATTTCGTGACATGTCGCGAAATCACGACCGCAACGAAAGCAGAGGCTATGGTAGTGCGGAGGGTCACAAAATCACGACCGCAATGAAAGCAGAGGCTACGACAGTGCGAAGGGTCATGATTTCGTGACATGTCATGAAATCATGACCAAAAAGAAAGAAGGGGCTATGGCAGTACAGAGGTTGTGAAATCGTGACCACAGCTTAAGAACGAAGGCATAGTAGAAAGACGTCGCGATATTGCAACATGTCGCAATATCGTGATATGTCGCAATATCATGACCAAAGCAGAATAAAGGGGGGCATGATAGAAATATGTCGCGATATCGTGACAGGGCGTATTTTCACGCTGAAATACGAGTCGAAGACGAAGAGGCAAAAAGTGACATGTGTTGAATACCTGGATGATGAAGCGACACGGGGAGGCGAAATGAAAGGTTCTGGAAGAGGAAACGAAGGGATGCTAGCTGGAAATGGAGCACCACCTAAGAACCTTTAAAAAGGGAAACAAAAGCATGCACAAAGGATGGAGAAAAATTGCTAAAACGATAAGATAATCTCATGGTATTTCCAGATTGGAGAAGCTCGAAAAAGTCGCAATTCCTTTGCGACTTATGGATAATCAGCTGTGACTGTAATATTCGGCTGCATGTGAATAAAATAAAACTATTCTCTTTTTCTCTGTGAATATGGTGATGTGACTGTAATATTCGACTGCATGAAAATAAAATAAAACTGTTTTCTTTTTCTATGATACTGGCTCTCAATCAAGTGGTATCAGAGCGAGTGATTCTAAGTGTGCAAATAGATGCCGAACGTGAGGCAGTTTGCACTAGGATCTATGGAAGGATTCAGAGAAGAGAGAACGGGAGTGCTTGAGTAGTGTACCAGAGAAATCATGAATAGGATGCCTCCAAAAAGAAATCATGGTCACAGGAGAAATGTGGCACAGGATGAAGATTTCAGAGCGTTGCAGAGACAAGTGCAAGCCCTCCAGGAAGAATTGCGAAAAAGGACCAAACCTAAGGGAGAAGAACAGAGTGACGATGAAGCCTAGGAAACTGATGACCCATCAGATGATGAAGAAACATTGGATCCTTCTGAAGCTAGATTTCTTAAAGCCCTATCTCAGGCCGAGAAGAGGCCAAAGTTTGATGTCTCTACATATTTTGGGCACCTCAACCCAGAAGATTTGATTGACTAGATCAACGATATGGAGGAATACTTTGAGTATGAGGAGGTGGCGGATCCAGACTGGATAAAATTTGTAAAAACAAAATTAAAAGGCCATGCTAGTTTATGGTGGAAAGGAATACAACTCGAAAGAAATAAAAATGGAAAGGAGAAAATAACTAGATGGGACCGAATGGTGGAGAAGCTGAAGAGACAATTTATTCCTACAGATTATGAGTTGGAATTGTTGAGGATAATGCATATTCTGAGGCAAGTAGGCAAGTCTGTCCAAGAATACATAGAAGAATTCTACAAGATCTCCATCAGAACTGGCCATTCAAGGGCTAATAAGGAGAAAGTAGCCAGATACATCAACGGGTTGAGAATGAACATTCAGGAAGAGCTCAGCTTAATTAGAATAGCCACCATAGAAGATGCATACCAGTTGGACTTGAAGGTAGAATAGAAACTAAACAAAATATTTGAAGGCAACTAGAGAGGAAGGGATCGTGGTGGAAGAACCGATGGAAGAACCAGTGGAGGAAATTACTGAGACCAGAAGAAGACTGGGGAAACAAGCAAACCTTAGGAACAAAAAAAGGAGAATGCCTACCGCTCGTGTGATCAGAACAATGACTACCAGAGAGGAAGAGGTAGACCTAGACATGGGTATGGAAGAAGGGTATTCCATGGAACCTGTTTCCAGTGTGGAGAAGAAGGACACCGGTCATACGAATGTCCTCAACACCAAGAAAGGACGGACAAGAGACCTGAGGGTCATGCCAGAGTTGCTATGGTAGATGAAGGTGCAGAGTCAAAACCCTCTGAAGAAGCAGAAGGAGGAGAAGTGTTGATGATGAGAATAACACTTTTGAATGAGGAGAAAGAACCAAAACAAAGGAAGAGCCTGTTTCGCACGAGGTGCAAATGTGCAGGGAAGGTCTGTAATGTTATCATTGATAATGGTAGCACAGACAACCTAGTTTCAGAAGAGATGGTTAATAAGTTGAATTTGGGTAAGAGGAAGCACCCGCATCCATATCGGATTGCATGGTTGTAGAAAGACCACAGAGCACTTGTTAGTGAATAGTGCTTGGTCAAATTTCACATTGGGAATTATCAAGATGAGGTCCTATGTGATGAATTACCGATGGATGCTTGTCATTTATTATTGGGAAGACCATGGCAATTTGACAGACGTGCAGTGCATGATGGGCATGCAAATACATACTCTCTAACGAAGGATGGAGTACGTCACAAATTGAAGCCACTAAAGGAAGTGGATGAGAAAGTGTGTAGTAGTGCCAGAATCTGCCTGGTGGAAGGAAGATAGTTTTTGGATGGCCTGAAGAGGGATTCAATGTGTTATGCATTAATCCCTACTATTAAGAAATAACAGTACACAGATGTTCCAACAGAGGCCAAACACCTGTTAGAAGAATTTCTAGACATCATATCAGATAATGTGCCTAAGGGTTTACCACCAATGAGGAAGATCAGTCACCATATTGATTTGGTACCTGGATCTAGTTTACCCAACAAGGCAGCCCATAGAATGACTCCTGTGGAAAGTGAGGAGCTGAGCAAGCAAGTCCATGAGTTATTGAAAAAGGGACTGATTCAAGAAATCTTGAGTCCATGTGCGGTACCTGTAGTACTAGCACCAAAGAAGGATGGGGAGTGGAGGATGTGTATGGACTCCCGAGCTATAAACAAGATCACCATAAAATATAGATTTCCATTACCTAGGATGGATGATATTATGGACTGTTTGAGTGGAGCCAAGTACTTCACCAATATTGACCTGAAGAGTGGCTACCATCAGATTCAGATCAGAGAAGGAGATGAGTGGAAAACTGCTTTCAAAACCAGAGAAGGTTGTATGAGTGGTTGGTCATGCCATTTGGGCTAACCAATGCACTAAGCACATTCATGTGGTTGATGAATGAAGTGCTGAAGGAGTGCTTAGGCAAGTTTGTTATTGTCTATTTGGATGACATTTTGATATTCAGTAGAACCCTGGAAGAGCACCTGATGCATATCAGGAGGGTTTTTGAGAAGCTGAGGGAAGAATAGTTGTTGATCAACTTGAAGAAGTGCAATTTTGTGAAGGAGTTGGTATACCTAGGATTTTTCATCTTAGTTGAAGGTCTAAAAATGGACCCAGAGAAGGTGAGGGCTATCATTGAATTGCCTACTCCAAGAAGCACTTTTGAAGTGAGATCATTTCATGGTTTAACTAGTTTTTACAGGAAATTCATCAGAAATTTTAGTAGTATTTGTGCACCCCTTATAGAAACAATGAGAGGGGATAGGAAAGACTTTAAGTGGACCTTGGGAGCTGACAAAAGCTTTGATATGTTGAAGAATGTCACTGAGAAACCTATTTTAGCACTACCAAATTTTAATAAGGTATTTCAGGTAGACTGTGATGCCAGTGGTAGTGCCATTGGAGCTGTCTTTGAGTCAAGAAGGTAAGCCTGTTGCTTACTTCAGTGAGAAACTCAATGATGCCAGGAAAAAGTATTTAGTGTATGATCAAGAATTCTATGCCATAGTTCAGTCCCTAAAGAAGTGGAGACATTATTTGTTGCCAAAATAATTTGTGCTATATACTAATCATCAGGCCTTACAGTATATAAATAGCCAAGGAAAACTGAACCAGAGGCACTTGAAGTGGGTTCTGTTTCTACAGAGTTATTCCTTTGTGTTGAAGCACAGGAGTGGAAAGTCCAATAGAGTTGTAGATGCCTTGAGTAGAAGGTAGAATTTGCTGATGGAAATGACAGTGGAAGTGGTAGGATTCAAAGAACTGAAGGGCCTGTACCTTGAAGATCCTAATTTTGCAGAAGCCTGGACAGCTTGCTCGACACTTGTTACTATGGATAGGACAAAATGGTTGGATTTTCTAATACAAGATGGAATGTTGTTCAGAGGAAGTAAATTATGCATTCCAAGGAGTTCCATGCGGGAAAACTTAGTCAAAGAGAAACACAGCAGAGGACTGGCTAAACATTTTTGTCGGGATAAGACCATTGCCCTGGTGAGTGAGAACTATTACTGGTCACAACTACAATAGGATATGAACAAGTTTGTGCAAAGTTGTAGAATCTGCCAAATGGCAAAAGGAGTGAGGCAGAACACAGGATTATATCAGCTGTTACCTGTACCTGAGAGGCCATGGGAGGACATCAGCATGGATTTCATTCTTGGGTTGCTGAGAACACAGAGGGGAAATGACTCCGTATTTGTGGTGGTTGATAGATTCTCCAAGATGGCACATTTTATTCCCTGCTAGAAAACAAGTGACACGGTTCACATTGCAAGGTTATTTTTCAAGGAAGTGGTATGACTTCACGGTCTACCAAAAAACATAGTTTCTGACAAAGATACAAAGTTTGTTGGGTATTTTTGGAGAACATTGTGGAATAAGTTGAAGACGGATCTGAAGTTTAGTTTTGCATACCACCCACAGAATGATGGACAGACAGAGGTGGTAAATAGAAGTATGGGTAATTTGTTAATATGCTTGATAGAAGATAAACCCAAGGGATGGGATTTGGTTTTGTTGCAGGTAGAATTTGCATACAACAATTCTGTCAACAAGAGTACAAAAAAATATCCATTCCAAGTCATATATGGAAACAACCCAAGAAATGTTTTTGAGCTGAGGAAATTAGATAAAAGAGAAAAGTGCAGTGCTGAGGCTGAGGAATTTACGAAATAGATGAAAAGCCTGCATGAAGAAGTAAAGAAACAAATTACAAAAATGAATACTTAGTACAAGACAAGAGCAAACCAAAATATGTGATTCAAAGAGTTCGAAGTGGGAGATGAGGTCATGGTCCATCTCAGAAAAGAAAGGTTTCCAGCCAAAATTTATAACAAATTGAAGATGAAGAAATTTGGGCCTTGCAAAATACTGGAAAAACGGGAGTCAGGCAATGCATATAAAGTGGAATTGCCAAGTGGGCTTGACATTTCACCTATTTTTAACATATCAAATTTAGTGAAATACCATGAAGGGGATAGTAGTGAGGCACCATGTGCAAAGTTGTGGAGTATTCCAACATCTACTCCAACCACAAATGAGATAGAGGAAATACTAGACACAAGAGAAGGTAAAAGTACTAGAAATAGACAATATTTTAAATATTTGGTCAAGTGGAAGGGCAGACCGGTAGAATATGCAACTTGGTTGACTGCCTGGGTATCCCTCCAACAGTTCAGAAGTGAGGATCACTTCTCAATCTACCCTGGGTGTCTGATGCAGGAGCATCCGAGGGCAGTAGAGCAATCCTGCACCAACCAAATTTGTCTAAGTATTTTTGCAAAGAAAAAAAAAATAGGGAAAGAAGCTACGGCCGACGGAGGGTCGCAAAATCGTGACCAAATCAAGAAGCAGGTCTACGGTGGACAAAGGGTCATGAAATCATGACCAAATCAAGAAGCAGGTCTACGACGGACGAAGGGTCATGAAATTGCAACATGTCATGATTTCGTGACATGTCACGAAATCATGGCCAAAACCAAGGTAGAGGCTATGATGGATGGAGGGTCACGAAATCGTGACATGTCACGATTTCATGACATGTCACGAAATCGTGACCAAAACTAGAGGCAGAGGCTAAGGCAGACGAAGGGTCGCGAAATCATGACATTTCACGATTTCATGACATGTCACGAAATCATGACCACAACGAAAGAAGAGGCTATGGTAGTGTGGAGGGTCACAAAATCATGATCGCAATGAAAGCAGAGGCTACGGTAGTGCAGAGGGTCGCAAAATTGTGACCAAAAAGAAAGCAGGGGCTACGGCAGTACGAAGGTCACGAAATCATGACCACAGCTTAAGAACGAAGGCGAGGTAGAAAGACGTCGCGATATCATGACATGTCGTGATATCATGACCAAAGTAGAAGAAAGGGGGACGCGATCGAAATACGTCATGATATCATGACAGGGCGTATTTTTGTGCCGAAAGACGAGCCAAAGACGAAGAGGCAAAAAGTGACACATGTTGAATACCTGGACGATGAAGCAACACGGGGAGGTGAAACAAAAGGTTCTAGAAGAGGAAATGAAGGGCCGCCAGCTGGAAATGGAGCGCCACCTAAGAACCTTTAAAAAGGGAAACAAAGGCATGCACAAAGGATGGAGAAAAATTGCTAAAATGATAAGATAATCTCATGGTATTTCCAGATTGGAGAAGCTCAAAAAAGTCGCAATTCCTTTGCGACTTATGGATAATCAGCTGTGACTGTAATATTTGGCTGCATGTGAATAAAATAAAATTGTTCTCTTTTTCTCTGTGAATATGGTGATGTGACTGTAATATTTAGCTGCATGAAAATAAAATAAAACTGTTTTCTTTTTTTGTGATATTGGCTCTCGATCACCGTGTCGCTTTGTCGTCCAGTTATTTGACACATCTCCCTTTCTGACTCTTCGTCTTCAGCTCATATTTCGACGCAAAAATATGACATGTCGTGATATCACGATATTTTGGCTTCCCTGTGCTCTTTCTCCCTTTCGGCCGTGATATCATGACATGTCACGATATCGTGACGTTTTCTCTTCATCTTTGCCTTCCTCTCCTTCGAGTCGCGATATCGTGACATGTCGCGATATCACGACATGTCGTGATATCGTGACGTTTTCTCTTCATCTCCATCTTCCTTTTCTTTGGGTCGTGATATTGCGACATGTCATGATATCGCGGCAATTTCTCTGCCACCACTGCCTTTCTTACCTTCGGGTCATGATATCGTGACATTTGCCTTCGAATGCCCATGCTTATCTGCTCTGGTCACGATTTCACGACATGTCACAAAATTGTGACATTCCCAACTGCCTCCTCTCGGCTGCTCCTCTTCATCGTGATTTCGTGACAGTCATGATTTTGCGACATGTTGCGAAATCATGATATTTCCAACTACTTTCTCTAGGCTGCTGCTCTTATGTTGCGATTTCATGATATGTCATGATTTTGCGACATCCCACCTGCTTTCTCTTGGCTGCTACTCTTATGTCGCGATTTCGTGACAGTCACGATTTCATGACATGTTGCAAAATTGTGACATCCCAACTGCTTTCTCTCAGTTGCTACTCTTATGTCGTGATTTCGTGACAGTCATGATTTTGCGACATGCCACAAAATCATGACATCCCAACTTATTTTTCTCGACTACTACTCTTATGTCGAAATTTCACATGTCGTGATTTCACGACAATTTGTTTTGCCTTGCACTTTCTCTCTCCCTCCTCAGTTGTGAAAACTTAGAAAAATTTTGTTGATGCAAGATTGCGCTACTGCCATCGGATGCTCTAGCATCACAAATATTTTGATGAAAGACCATACTTTCTTTCGAGGTGTGCTTTGTCATCTGGAGAAAGTTACAACCTCATCGACACTTGAGTAAAATCAATGAATGGAAGACTTGTTAATCAGTGAATATATCTAGGGGTGATGTTGATTATCATATTTATATTTCATACTTTAAGGTTCACTGTAGCCATGTTATGGTCATAACTAGATATAATATGTTGTAGGAGAACTTTATCTATTCTGAATTGTGGCATGGAAATGAGGTTTGATAAATCTGCATTATTGATCCACTAAAATTTCATCCTTGGAGTTGTTATCAGATCTGAAATCAAAGTGCATGAAAAATTCTTGACTTTTGGTAGGATTGTGGAAGAGGTATCCATCGCAAGAAGTTGGAAGTCAAAGAAAAAGGATTGGAAATAAAAATAGAAAGGTTGATTGGAAAGGTTAGCTCTGGTTGTAGTAGATACAAAAAGGGAATGGAAAAAATGGCAGTTGATGCCCTTTTATAGATTTAGAAATAGGGTTGACACGTGATGCTGATTGAATGTGTGATACATGGTAGATAAACCTTTTTGCATCCGATACAATGTAGTACCGACCCGATTTGAGACTGGGTCAAATTAGGCACGCAATTGGTGATCAGATCTAAGTATGTATCCATTCCAAAACTAAAGCAGATTATACATCCGATCGAAGACCGAATCCTAATATGCATCCGATCGATAGTTGGATCATTTTATGCTATCGATCAACAGCCAAATTATTGTATGCATTCGGTAGGCGACCAAACCAAACCGTCAATCCGATCGCAACTAGATATTATGATGCATTCGGTCCATACCTGGATGCATAATATGATCTGGTTCATAACCAGATCATATTATGCATTTGGTTATGGATCAGATCATATTATGTATTTGATTATGGATCAGATCATATTATGCATTCGGTCCAAGCTCGAACTAATATTTGGAAAATGTCTTACGTTGCCAAACTCCTTTCTCACCTGGTCTGATCAGAACTTTGAATTTTACCATTTTTTACCAATTTTTTTTTTAAATTTGAGGAAATTTGCCATGTCATCATACATGCAGTTTTCCAGGATTCATCGGGTTTTCGGAATATATTAGCCATTTTTTTACAAGTACCTTTCAGTTCCTACCTCTTATGCATAACCCTGGTAGTAAAAATTACATGAAGCATCACACACAGGAGAGACATGAGAGACATGATTTAACGTCACCATAAGATTTCATAATCCTAAGTTTTGATGAAAGAGAGGAGAGAGTATCATTGAAGAGTTGTAGTCTAGAATTCTACCATATTAGGAGGATTCGTGCTATTATAGGAATGTCGTCATGCTTAATTTATTCATGTTGGATGCTACTGTAAGGATACCATCACATGTAATATTGTTGTAAGACTGTGTCATCAGAAAAGTTGGTGTATAATTTCTAAATGTCATCATAGACTTGTGTCATTGTGAGAGGATATATTGTCATATAATGCTTGAGATGTTGTTGTCTCATAGTGCAGCCCTATAGTTTTGATGTGGAAATAATTTAAATATTACCAACTTATGAAAATCATTGTCTTGAAACCTAGTATCTCATAGAAGTGAGACATAATTGTATCATAAGGATGTTGTCTCAAATGTTGCCATCTTAAGCAGGGGATATTGTTTCCTTGTGGATTGGTTTTTAATGCATGTTTTGTACAATTCATGCATCATACAATTTTATAAATTGTATAGTTAAAACTAACCTATGATTGAATATTTCCCTACAAGCTAAGAATAAAATTTAACTACTTGAAAAGGTTGTCTCTCACCACACCCATTTTCTCATCCACATCAATATTAATATTTTTTATATCTTGTTTGGAAAAATAAAGTGTATACTATGTGCTAAAATTTAATGGCTTGCCAAATTTAAAAAATATTTATTCCATGTACAAGAAACAGTCACATCATGCCAAAGTCATTTCAATCCACAACATTTAAGCTCCAAATGTTTTTATTTTCATGTTTTGATACTAATAATATTAGTAAAAATTACAAATATTGCACTTATCAATCTCTTCTATATAAAATAACATTTTTCATTCTTTTATATTTATATTTTGCACAATTATTTTCTCTAGGGATTAGATTTCTATGTCAATATCATATTATCAATGTATTTAATTACCCTTTTCAATATATATTTATTCTTGGTTGTATTTATTATGATCGTTATTTCTATTATTATTACTTTAACCTATTTTCTCCATAATTTTTTCATCATTCTTTATTTAATATTATTTTTACCAGGATGCTACTCTTCCATTTTTAATTCTTTTCTATTTTCTTATGAATAAAATTCACAATGGTTCTTTTCTCTTCTTAGATTTCTCCTACCTTTCTACCATTTTTATAGAAGATATTTTGCGTACATGTTGACCTTCATTAGATCGTAGGTTATTGTAACTATAGCATGAATTGGATCTTTAATATATTATTAATATATATCATATATAATAGAAAAGATCCAGGTTTAAACCATGAGGAAAGGGATTTGTAAGTGTGTAAATGGTATGTGTCAACCAAAGGATCCAAACATGAAATAAGATAAACCAAAATTTCTTGAGATTTTCATTAAATAGATAAGAATTTATAGGCTGAGAAGCCTTTACAAAACTACTGGTAAAATAGAACCATTGGTAGAAAAATATGTATGGTTTTACAAAAGGGCTACCAAAAAGCCTCTAGTTTGATAAACCAAAAAGCCTCAAAATTGATAACTATAGGGATAGAAAGCCTATAGAGGATGTTTAAATTTTGAATGTTTAAAATTGATAAATTAATATCAATTAAACCAAATTTTAATTAAATAGTAATTAATCTATATCATTCCTCCAACCATAAAAGCATTGGACTCTAATGCATAGAAAAGAGGATATTATCATTAGGGATTTAGCTAAAATAAGTTATATTATGGACCCTAAATCGTGCTAAATCAAAGAGGAATTTTTTTTTTCCAGAATTCCAAAAAAATAGCAGAGACAAAGAGAAGTAGAAAATTACCAAAAATACAAATTACAGCCCACACATCGGAACAAGGAATGACCAAAGATAGCTAAAAATGAAACACATAAAACAAACCTAAAATTTTAAATAAGCATCACGATCATAGACCTACTTGGAGTCTTCTACCTCCTCACTCACATTGAAATATTTGGATACTCGGATGCCTTGTTGAAGGATGGTAACAACTTTTAAAAATGTCGACAAGGAGTGTTGAAGAATATCAGTTAAGATTATAGATATATTTTGACTAGATTTGGTTATATGGGACTTCCCAATATCATTACTTCAATTTTTATCCTTGGGAATTCCTTGCAGATCATCAAGGTGAACCTCAATTCGAGCACTCTCCAGAGAGATTCTGGGATTCACTTTGTCGATCGAGTCTTCAAAAATGGAAGTCCCTTTGACAATAGAATCCTCAAGGTGAGCTTTCCGAGGTAAGGATTTAGGAATGGCTCTAAACGAGCAGTACCTAGGAGAAAAATTGGCTACAAAAACTCTCCTTTTCTTGGAACCAAGGCAAACATCTTCCTCTATTTAATTGTACTCAAATATTTGGTTGATGAAACTAGAACCATTCATAATACTTTGGTAAACTAAAAATGAAACCTTGAGAGAATTATTTGAAGCATATATTTGAAAATAATATAATGTAAATCTTTGTGTTTTATCTTGACATTGTTGTTCTTCTATATGGCTTCAACATTGAGCATCGAGGGTCTAAAAAAGTATTCAGGATATTGATCTCTTTCACATCTCAAAGATGGTTAAAAAAATCGAGATAAAAACTCTTGAGCGGCTTGTCAATAGCATCAACTTTGAAAAATTGCATGATGGGAATGAGGATTTCACACCACAATTATGGAATACCTTTCCTCACAATGTCCCCATTTTTACGACCCAATTTTCTCCCATGATCAGGAAAAAAATCAAGCTCTTCATATTATCCCTCTTAATGAGGTCTCTGTCATTGGGGAGTTTGGTAATGTCAGGAACGAGAAGAACCAAAACTTTGAAATACAATCTTTTGACGACAACCTCACCATTGTTCCAGGACTAAAAAAATTGTTGGAGATTTCTTCATCATGCCTACTAAATTTTCTCAAGAAATTTAAGAAACCATGGATTTTGAGATTAGTTTCCACATTAGGATCAAGGGATAGAGTGCTAGGTTCAACAATGGCCATTTGAGACTGATAAAGTCTCACAATGGGAGTTATTCTCAGAAGGGATAACACAACAGACTAGACACAGGGGCTTTGGCACACTTTAAACCTAGAAGACCTCATATCAAGAGTCTAAAGCATTTATGGCCATGTGATCACTCATGAAAATCAATTCCTTTATAGAATTGGCATTTCGAATGTCAAAGTTAATCAAAATTATCAAATTAGAAAAAATAACAGGCACCTTCCTCTAATGATAGGTTTGAAGGTGATGAGTTGATAAGAATGGATCAAATTTTAGGAAAAGGGTGACTCACCACACCTTGACTGGATAAGCTGTGAATGTGAAGGTCACCCTGACCAATGGAATAGACCCATTGAATCTTTGGAATACCATGGGGATAACACCCAGACTATATAAAACTAGTTGTTTCATTTTTTATGTCATTGAGAATATTAGGCAAAAAATTATTTTCTCGATATTTGAAGAAAAATGGCATCAACTCCAATGTTGGTGACCATATCCATTGCATTTTTGGCCTCCCTATAAGCATACTAGATGACATATGATGGCCATTTCAACACTAATATGTTAAATTCATTGATTATATTGGACATATTCAAAGGAAGTTTGTGCTTCCCTTTGACCCAATTAATCACGAAGAGAGAATCCCCTTTGATGATACAATCAATGTTCATGCTTTCTAACATTAGAAGTTCCTCATAGAGAGCTTTGAATTTTTCCATGTTGTTTGTCTGATCCCCAAACTTATCTGCATAGGTCAATAAAATTTCTCCTTTATAGTTTCTCAAGATGCAACCTCTGAATGATATTCTAGGATTGTTTTTTGTAGCTCCGTTGAAATTGAATTTTATCCAACCAGAAAACGACAAAACCCATTTGATGCTTGACCTATCAATGGTTTGGTTTTGAAGATTTTATGGTTGGCTAGAAATATTAAAGAGTTTGAACACACTCGACTCAAGGCCTGACTTAGGGGTTTGTAATTTGACAAACTTTTGGATATTTTATGACACAACGAAATGACACAATAGAGAACCAACATAAAATATTTTCTTACCCTCGAGAAAATACGATTATTATGTTCTAGCCATATCTGAGAAATGTAATTATGAAAGCATGATGACTAACAAAACATGACCTGAGGGTTAACAAAAGGTTGAGACCATTGATAAATCAAGTGATTGAAGGACAGGGGAAAAACCCAAGTCAAGTTAATGATATTAAATAGAGCATTTTTTATAGAAAGGAAGAAGGAGCATTCAATGAAAAGGGGATTGGTGGATTCTCAGTTGGAGCAACAAAGCACGCATATATTAGGCATGATAATACCTCTACACATGATATATTTCATGTTGGATGCAAGCAAAACAAAAAAACCCACTTTAGAAATGAGCTATTTAAGCTAAATGAATTTTATCGACAGCCAAAGAGGAGGGTTTCCTTGGATAATGTAAGCAGACTTAACAGAAAATAATCCATCATTTTTGAGCTTCCAGACCATATAATCATTGGCTTAGGAATTGGGGATAACATTATATTTGAGGTTGGAAAGAGCTATAAAACCAGGGGAAAGTCTAGGGAAAATGCTGATGCGATATAGGTCTTTCCAATAGTGTATGGTATCATTTTGGAAAATGAAATTAGACACATTGGGCCCAAAAAATCTATCAGTGGTGGGTTTGAGGATTGCTAAATTAGGTTCAATTGAAAGGGGATAATATTTAATCCAAGGGTCCTCCCAAAAATAATATTACTACCATTATCAAGTTTTCGTCTGAGCCCTTTGTTAATGATGTCTTTGGTCTAACAAAAAAATTCCAAAACGACGATCCATTGGAGATTTGACCGATTTCAAGAAAGGAAGCTTAGTGCAGGTAATTATCTTTGATTATGGTACTCCAGGATGATATGTTTCTACTGACAATTCTCCAATCCTATTTTACAAAAAGGGCCAAATTCATATTTTGAACCTTTCTGAAGACAATTCCCCTTTTTGATTTCCTGTAGCAAATCTTGTCCCAAGCAACAAGAGGGATTTTTTTGTGATTATCATTATTGAACCAAAGAAAATTCCATTGGTTTTGTTTGATTTTATAACTAATGGATGAAATAATTTTTAAGGCCGACATGAAAAACACAAGAATGCTTTGAAGACATGTCTGGACTAGAGTGACCTTAGCAACTTGACTCAATAAATTATTTTTCCACCCTGCAAGTTTTTTTTGAATCCTGTCAATCACATTGTTCCAAAGAATGTCAAACATAACTCCTTGGAATAAGGGAAGGCCCAAGTAGGTGGATGGAAAGTTTGATATGGTACATCCCAACACACCAAAAATATTGATTTACCTTCATAAGGGAGTATTAAGGAAAAATATTGCTCTTATCATAATATACGTTCTAGCGGATAGCAAGCTCATAACAACTTATAATGAGTTTGATAGCTCTTGCTTCAGGGACCACAACCAAACTTGCAAGAATAGTATCATAAATGAATTATTGATGAGTTATAGGTTGATATTGCATGGTAGGTTTTATGCCAGATACATGGCCTAAAGAGCAATCTTATTTGAGGGATCTCCCTAAGGATTAAGCTAGAATAATAAACAAGAAAGGGGGAAAGAGGGTCTCCTTGTCTAAGACCTCTAAAGTTTTTGAAATAGCCTGTAGTTGAACCGTTGATCATGATAGAGAACCAAGAACTGGTGACACATTATTTAATAAGGTTGATCCATTCATAATTAAAACCAAACTTAGCAAGGACAAAAAACATAAAATCCTAGGAAACCTTGTAAAAATATTTATTCATATCAAGTTTAATGAACATAACACCTTTCTTGCTCTTGCTTACTGAATGGATCAACTCATGGATTATGATAATGCCATCTGATATGAACCTACCTTTGATGGAGCTTCCCTAGCATTGATCAATAATAATAGGTAGAGCTTATTTTAGTCGGTTGGAAAGGGCTTTTGAAATTAGCTTGTATAAAATATTACAAAGGTTGACAGGCTTATAGTCAGACATGGATTTGCAAATGTGGCTCTTATAAATGAGTGACCAAGAAGGTGAAATTCACATTCTTAGGTAGATATTTGGAATGTTGAAACTCTTGAGCTGCTTTGCAGATGTCCAGATCAACAATATCCTAAAAGTGTTGGAAGAAGGAGGGGGAAGCCATGAGGACCCGAAGCTTTGTCTGGTTGCATGGAGAACATTGTATCTTTAATTTCAACACTAGATAAGGAATTGAGCAATTGATTGTTGAACTCAGGTGAGATACGATGAGGGATATTGCGAAGCAACAAATTGCACATTTGAGGTGAACAGGTAGAGCACGGTCCAAGGATATCCTCAAATTGAGTAACAACTTCACCATAAATATCGTAGATGTCACTAGTAGTAGATCCATCTCTTTTGATCAAGTTCTTGATTCTATTATTGTCTTTGTGCTTGAGAGTGGTAGCATGGAAAAAATTATTGTTAGAATCGTCATATTGAAGCCAAATATCCTGAGATTTTTATCTCCAAAATGTTTCTTCTATAGATAAAATGGTATGATATTCGGTAATCAATAATTTTTTCCTTTGCCTAAAGTCAGGGTCTGAGCTCCCTCTTTGTATGCTCTTTTGAATTTTAGTCAATTGTTTGCCTATTATTTATTTGTTATGAAATATATTTTCAAAAACCTTCCTGTTCCAAATATTTAGATTCTCTTTGATAGAACGAAGCTTTTTGGAAATTTGGATTATGAGGGATCCAAAAATATACTGATTCCATCATTGATTGATGGAGTTTCTGAGGTTCGTATGCTATAGCCACATAGATTCAAATATGAATGGCATTTTGAATCTTGGATTATTCTTATGGCTTTCTAACACCAAAGGACTATGATCATACCTGATTTTGGGAAGGGCCTAGAGATCTGCATCGCCAAAGAACATGACCGCTTCTTTAGAGATGAGAAATATGTCTAGTAAAATGATCCTTTTAGCTACAAGTCCATTAGTTCATTCTGTTCAACAAAGTATGCAAATTCTTCTATGCATTTGGTAGTATTGGGATTGCCTGCTTTTTTTTCATTGAAAAGTGGTGTGTTGAAATCACCCGCAATCATCCAAGGTTCAGATTGAAAATTGCTTCTCATCTAGCTCAAACTGCACCAATTTTTTTTTTCGACCTATAGGATTGTTAGGAGCATAAATATTTGAAATGATCCATTGAAACTGAGTGTCTTTGCACACAAAAAGCATGGTAATACTTCTATCGGTAATTACAATGGTTTTGCCTTCAACTTTGTTGGGATCCCATAAGCATAGGAGTCCACCAAAAGTATTGTGGGCCCTACTATAAACAAAACTACAATCCTTCCATAAAAATTTTATAATTTTTTTTTAGCAACATCAGAATCTGTTTTGATATTAATTTAATATAAGATATATTATTTTAAATTATTATATTTAAAATTTATTATCTATAATTATTTTCTATTTTTATAAATTTGTTTTTAATTAAAATAACAGATTACCAAATACATTTAAATAAATAAAAAACTTTGAAAATTAAAAAAACCAAGTGCCATAATTTATATTCAAATATTAATGCTATCATATAATCTTTTATTAAAATGTATTGATTAAATTCAATTTAAAAATATTTATCTAATTGTTTAACTCTAAAATAAATTCTAATTGGGTGACACGCGAAATGAAACATTCTAGATGACACGCCAAATGAGTGGCCTTTTGCACTGCATCAATATATTTATTTTTATTTATCATTCACAAATATTTAAAATTTTACATTCGTCCTAGGTTTTACACGAAAATATTTATTCCATGTCAGTTAGGCCTGGTGTATCCAGAAGTACTTACCAACAACGAGACATACATGCAAATAACAATATGTTCAGTACATGGAAATAATGTGTAGGGATAGGGACATGGAAATATCAGCTATGGTATGGACGACCACAAATTTATTTATTTTCTTGATTGTTGACGTATAATTAGTTGGCTTGAAACTAATTTAACAAAGAAAAAAAAAAAATGATTTAAAAAACTATCAGAACTATGAGAAACCATCAAAGCTATGTTTGACAAACTATTATTAAGAAGAATAGGAGAAGCCTCCGTCCACTAAAGCGAAAACGCAAAGAGCCAAACTCATTTCATGAAATTTGATGATGTTGTGTATATTATTATTATTGGAGTTGTTCTTATTGAAAATTAAATAAGGGAATAGATGGTATTGAAAAATTAATTTGCAAAATTAATTTGCAAAGTGTGGGTATTAGGATCCCTCTAAGTTTTCGTCCAACCCCCATTATAAGAAGAATAGGAGAAAGCTTCGTCGACTAAAGCGAAAACGCAAATATCGAAACTCATTATATTATTATTATTGGAGTTGTTTTTATTGAAAATTAAATAAGAAAATAAATGGTATTAAAATTGTCGCTAGTAGGATCCCTCTGAGTTTTCGTCCAACCCCATTTTCGCTTCGGCACAATAATTTCGTCCGAGTCCTCTAAGAATGATATTTATTTTTTCCAAGGAGAAACGACAATAAAAATGCGAAGCAAATAATAGAGATAGAGAGAATTGTAGTTATGAAGTTAACATTTGTTAGGGTGTAATTTTATATTTTAAAAAATTATTAAGAGTTAAAAAAAAAAACTATTAAGAGATTTGAAAAGAGGTTTGTTAGTTTTTATATGAGATTTTATATAGTTTTTATATAATATTTAAAAAAAAACAAATAAAAACAGTTGTTAAATTATATTTTTTTAATGATATAATTAATTATCAATTTATATTATATATTTTTAAATTGTAAAACAACATAAGATTTTAATTTAAATATGATTATAAAAATACCAAATTATTTTGAAAACTTTAATTTTTTCTTTTATTGATTTTTTTTAGTTTATAAAATTAAAATTCAATACCGAATATATATTTATAAGTAACATAATTAGAACTTGCATATATATATATTTATATAAATAAAAATAATTAACATGGAAGAAGTAGAATATATTTTATATGTAATAAATGTAGTTGAACACTTTTGGTTTGAACTTTGAGACACACAAAATTGGCAAACCTACTAAACCTACAATACTCAAACAAATAACAAAGTTCATTTTTCACAAGGATGTCTAGTTCAAAAACTTGTTTATATTATGTCATTATATGGCTTTTTATACTTTTGTAAACAAATGATTATACATTACCCTTCACAAAGATGTCTAGTTCAAAAAATTATTTATGTTATGTCATTATATAGATTTTATACTTTTGTAAACAAATGTTTATACATTACCCTTCATTTGTACATGAGAGTATAATCAATGTTGAAAAACCAATATCTCTTTAATTGGATTCAATTATCACTTTTCATTAAAGTTTCTTTTTAAACACATATAATAGGTAAAAAGCTCTCATTTGTATGTAAATTATCTTAACCATTATATATCACCAATATTATCTCAAATATATCTATTATTTCTTTTACAAAATTAGTTGAACTTTAGTCATATTTTTGTAATAGGTTAGTAGTTGTCGGTTTGCGTAGGTTATCACATAATTTGATAAGGCATATCAAGAGTGGAGATCCATTTTTTTTTAGATAAAAGGGTTATATATATATTAATCTATATAAATCATTACATGAGTATTTTACTTTCTCTAATATGATAATAGAGAATGATTGTAAGCTAAAAATTACTCAAGTATTATACTTTAAATTTAGTCTTACTGACACCATTCAACACTTATTTTTATAAAAATGACTAATAAGTATTTAGAGGGTAGATAATAACCATAAACTTCACTTCAATACATTTATAAAATGAAAATAATATATACAAAAGTATATATATATTAACATGGGGGAATCGATAGCTGCCATTAATCTGATAGGCTATCTGGATTTTATGGCCATCATAGTATTCTACGTTGTCTGCCCCGAAAACTGCCACACAAATATTCGCATAGTTCACCCCTATAACCACCATGCCACAATCATTTTAAACCGTTTACACTGCTGAAAGCACCAAGAAAGGGACAAGCGTAACCTTGGACCTCCACTCCCCTATGGGGTTTGGATGAACAAATTGGTCTACACCTCAGACTTATATACAAAAGTATATTAAACACCACATACAATTACAAATTCAAGTAAAGATGTTTTTAAGACTCACTAATTTGTCAAAAATAAAATGGTAATATTGCTTAGAAGGATCACAAAAAATAACCTTTATTAAATGTGTTCAAAGTGTAATATGATTCATAACATCCTATGATGTTATCTTAGGTAGGGCAAAGGACACTCATTGTATAATTTATTGAGTTTATTATAATATTTTATTACGTAAGTCCTATGGGTAAGGGGTAATTACATTATGGTTAAACCAAACTTATAAAATTATAATCAACATTAAAGTCTCTCTTGTTTTATCAATTTAAGGTTAAGTTTATTTTTGTAATTTAGATATTGCTATTGGTATTAATACTCTTACCACTCCATCATTAATTATCAAAGTGTAGTGATTATTTATTATTCCTATAGGCACTCTCTAGCCTTTTTCTCATTTTCTATTTCTTTTGTTATTTTATGATTTGTATAGGATTTGGGTTGATGATTGGTTATATTCATTTTTTTAAATATTATGAGTTACAACATGTTAGTAGATCTATATGAAGATACCTCACATGGTTATGGTAAATTACTCTTCAAAAACTATGTTTTTTATTTCAAATTTCTAGGAGAAGAAGTATAGTTTGGTTGTATTCTTCCTACTTTCATCTATTATTTTGAGAGAATTGAAGAATTTTTACTCTTATCTTCTCTAAAATATGTTTAGAAGTTTTGACCCTAGAATTTCATAGGATCACTAATCAAGGAAGTTGTTTCATAAAAGAAAAACACATGCAATTTCAAATTCAAATCTATCATGGTTCCCATGTATAGACTTCAGCTTAGCATCTAGAAAGTCCAAAGTGTATAGAAATCCTTTTTATAGAGAATATGTAAACTCATATCCATTGTGAGAGATGACAATTATATTCATTAAAGTATTGTTCAAAGTGTTCACACATATTTTACCCAATATTGAAATACAATAGGTATCATTTATACATTAAGGAAACAAAGGATTCTATGAATGTTTTGGGAGTAATAATGAATCTTTCTCTTGTTACTTTATTTGACAACATAACATGGTGGTTTGGATGATGCATTAAAATTGACAAGTTGTGCATTTGGTTCATGATATATTTTCTCTTTCTAACTAATATGGGGCTATATATTATCTATATAAGTGTTGCCTTCTCAATTACTATTATGCATGCCAATGTACTAGATAACAAGAAGATGTTAGTGAAGAGAAGGAACATATAAAAATATTGTGCATAATTTTTTTTGTTGCAATGCACATGCCCTTATTGGCTAGGGTGACTTATTAGGAATACAAACAAGATCCACCTACCTCCTAATAAAATGAACACTATGTTGGTTAGTGCAATGTGCTTTGTGGCTATGAAATCAAAGCTTATATTTGACATTATCCAAATATATATATATATATATATATATATATGGATAATGATTGAACAACATTGAAATTATATCATTATAGAATGCCATGTACAATTTATATTATTATATATATGAGATTTGAACCAATAAAATATCACCAACTATTATAGTTAGATATATTTAAAGGTGCTAAAGTGGTGAGTGATAAATGAAAGACACTAGAAAACTATGGATTTCCAAGTCCAAGCAGGCGATTAAATTTTCATTTTTATGGTTTGAAGCATTAATTTTTTAATTTTTATGGTCCATTAAGGTAAAACTTCTAAAAGGCCATAAATTTTGTATGCACAATTGTTCTGAGCAAATTTTTTTTTAATTGTATGATTTTCAAGCTCTACAAACTAGCAATATCAATTCATAAACTTACTATAGTATTAGGGTTCAAACCATGTAATATTGATCATCAAGATGTACCTACTCCTATTAATTGATAAAATTATAATATTTGATCAACCCCAAGTGATTTGTCTATTATGTAGTGAGAACCATTGGTGTATATTTGAGGAATATAAAACAAAAAAATTGGATATAGAAACTCATTACCAAAGGAATGAACAAATTCTAAGACCCATGGATACAAGGGCTAGGATAAGTCTTCAGAGAACACATATATCATTTGCATATTCTATAAGGGGAAGGACATTGAGGAAAGGCTTCCTTACTAAAATTATTAAATATTGAAGTTGAGTTCCTAAAGATATATGAAGATCTTCCAAATGATGATAAGGATTTTGAAGGATCTATCTCAACTATAGAGGGCCACTAGAGAATACTTTATTAGGGAAATATATTATTATCACTAATGTATTCTATGCTAGGACATTCAATTCAAATTATTATGGGTGTTGAAAGTGTGAGCTAATTCATAGTAAAGGCTAAAAATTGTATGATATTATTTTGTATAGGCTTAAGGGCATTCATTATACAATGTATTGAATTTATTGTAATATATTATTATCTAAGTCATGTGGTTCATGGTTAACCTTGTTATGGTTGAACTCATCTTAGAAACTTGTAATTAATATTAAATTCTTTTTATGTTGGCATAAGGTTAAGTTCATTTATATAATTAAAATTTTGGTATCGAGATACACATCCCTCATTTAATCCATCCTTAGTTATAAGAGTGTAATGATTACTATCTATGGATAATATAGTGATTATTTATTGTGTGTATGAGCAATCTCCAAAAATTATTTATTTTTCTCTTTCTTTTGTTCTTTTACACATTTTGTATAATATTTGAGTGGATGAATTGCTTCTATTTTTTTCTTAAATATTGTGAATTCTAACAATACATTGAACCAAGGCCCAAGGCATAGACCAGATGGTTCGACCAAACCTTGTAAGGGGGGATAATGTCTAAGTTTCAAATCTTGGGCCTCGTTGGACTGAATTCTTATCCCTTAAATGGTGCTTTTAACAGTGTAAAATGCTTAAAATTATTGTGGCATGGTGGTTATATGGGTAGACTGTGTGGAGATCTATTTGGTGACTTCTAGGGTGGACAATGCAGAATATTGTGGCAGCCATAAAAGTTGGATAGCCTACCTAGAATCATGGTAGCTACTGATTCCACCATGTAAATTAAAAAAATATATATATATTGAAGCACATATTTATAATGTTCAACTATAAAAAAAAAAAATTAAAATGTAAAAAATAAAATAAAATTTTTATGTTTTTAACTATCAATTGCACTCTTAATATCTATTCTACTTTTGTCAAAATCATAATAAATATATACTAAATCCAATTATAATGTTAGATTTATCCACTTAAATGATGATCTTCACATACACAAAAATATTTCTCAAGCATGATTTTCTTTTAAGAATGATGATTTGAGGTATCCAAAATTGAATTAATTTTCTAAAAATATGATGCAGTCTAGAGGAGGTGGCTAATGAAATACTACCAATTATAATAGCTAAATATTCACAACAAACTCACAAACTATAAACTAAATAAAAATAATGTGTTATTAAATTCTTTTTGCTTAGGTTCTATAGAACATTGTTGCAATACAGACTATTTATGTTTTTTCCTTCAATGGAAAAGAGATGGAATCCAAAATTTTAGAAGTCATGCCCATTCATATTCTAATACTTCTCCAAAAAATTTTTATTTATTTCAAATTTTTAATTATTATTTTTTTGAAAATTGTCTAGTAATAACACATATATAGCATCCTTGTATAGTGGCACTTGTACGACACACTTGGACAACAACACTTATATGGCACACTTGTACATTGAAAATAATAATAAAATAATAGTAAGAATTGTATGACAAAAATAGCAATAAAATGGCAACAATAAAAACTCTATGAAAAAATAAATTATATGGTAGCAACAATGGTTGGACAACAACATCAATTCTACAGTAGCAACAATAATTGAATGATGATACCAATATATATATATATATATATATATATATATATATATATATATATATATATATATATATATATATATATATATATATATATATATATATATGTATATGTATGTATGTATGTATGTATGTATGTATAGATAGATAGATAGATAGACGTATGTATGTATATAGTGAACCCTCACTACACTCGGGAGAAGTAAGCACTTTGGCTAGTTTTATAGAGAGGGCTCCAAGAAGAAATATAAAAATGTATGAGACTGATAATCAGGCTCTTATGGCCAGAGCCAACAACAAAGAAAATATAGTTAGGGGTTCGATGAAGTCCCAAAGAGGCCACATATGTAACCATAAAGCAAAAAAACTTGGGTATGCAACCCCAAGATAAACATCTAGTAATCATAGGAAAGTGATAATAATTGAAACATAAAAAAAGGTAAACCAAAAGTCATCAATAAAATACATCAACCAAAATAAGTATGGGATACTAAGTTTTGAAGAAGAGAGCCAAAGTATAGCCAACCCCAAATTCTAGTTAAACTTACACCAACCTCGCTCTAAAGGTGTAGGAGACCAAGTTTTATAGTGAGGTCTTCCACCCTAGACTCCATATATTATGACAAGGTGTTTATTTCCACAAGGTGTATAATACCCCCTCTATAGAAAGGTATAAACATTAAAAGTATCATCATGATAAATTCAAAGGAGTGTCCATGGACTTCATCAATAATTAATATCAAAATATCTCAACATCTAATCACAAGAGATTTCTAGTATGGGTTATGAGACCTCACCTCAAATAACATCAATTCAATAGACCCCATGATTGTACACCATCAATGCAAAAGTACCCTATATAGGATTTTTGAAGCAACTATGAACTCTAATAGGAAAAACTTTGAAAACAATTAATAAATATGTATATTATATTCATTATAAACCATCAAAACCATCCATTCTTCTATGGGGGCATTCAAGGCCAATTAGTTTTTGAACCTCTTTCCTTAGCATCTATGTAATCTAATGTTTATATTAATAAGAACTTATGACTACTATGAAATCCCTGTCCTAGTTCTAATGTGGGTGTTTTATCTTATGAATATTTCAGGAGACTATATTTCTCATGTATTGTTGGTTGATATGAATGTGTTCACAAAACCCATCGTGGAATGGAGAGTCTCTTTAGATATTTGGCACATCACCACTCATATATAGGCTAGATAGGTAGATAAATTTTTTTTCCTATTATTTAATTTCTAGTCTTTTACTTTTCCTCTCGTTTTCCTTTTCCCTCGCAACACTCTTGGTAGAGTAGGCTAGCATGGAAAGGAATATGAGCATCAAAGATCATGTCAAGTGAAGGAGATGATCTTGGTAAAAAAACCATAGAGGTTGTTTGAAGAAACCATATCCTCTATGTGTATTAATAGGATCATCATTGACGTCAATGTTGATGGTGTCCTCCATAAGCATCTGGGAGTCATATTTGAGTTGAACTAGAATAAGGATGAGAAGCAGGTCATTGGCTACTTTCTCAAAAAGGACCTTATCATCGTAGGTGACTTCTATATGTTTAAAAAAAATATTTTTGGAGTGATAATGGTGAAAGATAAGTGTTAGCTTATTATAGAATATTTTTTATGGAAGAAAGTCAGATGGAAAAGAATGAAAAGGAATGTGATCAAAGTTGATGTATTTTGGATTGATATGAATGATTTTATTAGGATGGATGACATATCAAAGTGGGATAAATAGTTCAATAAAAATCATATTCACTTAAGAATTTGAATGAGTCAAAGAGATGGAGTCACTATAGGAAGTATTTGATGGTAATGAGGGAAGCAATTGGTTTAGGAATGGTCATAGAATGACAGTGGGAGAATGTGGTTGATGTGAGGGTCAATAAGGTATAATGTTATGTGTGGGAGGAGTGTGTGAATTGGAAAGGAATAAAATAATGTGAGAAGAGAAATATTCAGAACTAGTAGATGTAAGTGAGAGAGCATCAATATTTTTGGTAAGTTCATCATTAGAAGTGTTAGGAGTAGCACTATGTATTGAGGAAGCTTGATAAAATTTAAATGGAATAAAAATAATGGATTGAGGAGATATATAGTCATCATGGAGCTTGTGCTTGGGATACATATCAAAATTATCATCTATTGTATTGACGGTGAGGTATTGGAGTTCATCCACTAGAATATTAATGTGATTGTGATGATAACCTATGCCTATTTTATATTTAGGTTATTGGAAAGGTGGGTCAGTAAGGGACCTACATACTTGTTCATAACATACAAGATAAAACCTGTACCAATTGAAGATCTAATTTATCTCTAGGTTACCATAAAATTTATCTTTTGAGGCTTTGGACTCAAGCATTTTTGAGAAGATATCGATACCTCCATAGATAAAATTAGTTTCATTTTTTGGTAGACCAAGGGGAATAAATGTGCCTATAATTGGAGGTGCATCGAGAGTATGGCCAAAATATCTAATGTACTATGCATTAGGTGGGTAGGTATGAGCATTATGTACATTATACTTCCCTAGATTGGGATTGGTCATAAATATTAATACATGGGGTATCCCTTGATGCACTTTGTTGGAAATATTGAGTTGTCATTGATGTCAAAGGGTGCATGGTATTCAAGGCAGAAATATTCTTCAAGGGTGTGAAGTTTACAAGGTTGGACAATATATCAATTGTGTCAAGAATGGACTATTGTGAATAGCAAACAATGGACAATTATTCAAGGTAAGGTATATCTCAAAGCAAAGGCAAATATTTTTCAAGCAAAGGATTATAATATTTAAATATCATATTTAAATATTATAAAGAGAATATTATAAGAGGGACAAAGGTTTAAAAGTTGCTTGGACAAAAAGAAGGATAAAGGTTTAAAAAGTTGCTTGGGAAAAAAAGGTTTAAATATTATAAGAGGGACAAAGGTTTAAAATTTGCTTGGACAAAAAGAAGGATAAAGGTTTAAAAAGTTTCTTGGGACAAAAAGGTTTAAATATCACAAGAGAGGGACAAAGTTTTAAAAAGATAAATATTTATAATATTTAAATTCTAAATTTAAATATTATAAACAAAAGAGTTTGAAAAATAAAAAGGCGCCAAAAATTGAAAATAAATTAAGCCAACCTTTCAAAATGAAATCGAAGGAAATGGAAAGCATATATATACATGGCATTATTAAACCTTGGAGTGGAATGAAAAATCGAAATTGAAAATCCATCATCGTGCATGCGAACGGCAGGAAGAAAACGCAGAGGAGAAGACAACAAAAATCGAGGCAGAGATAGACAAAGAGAAATATCACTGTGTGCACCTGAGGTTTCATTCGTTGGGATAGCCCAGTTGGTAGTGTGGCTTTGCGTGGAGTGCTATTGGGTAGGAGGTCATGAGGTTGAATTTTGTTGAACAAGAAAGACTTGGATAAATATCACTACAAGCACCTTTGGTTTTGACTGTTGAGGTAGCCCAACTGGTTGTTGGCTTTGCATGGAGCACTGTTGGGTAGGAGGTCATAGGGTCGAATCAGGTTGACACCATTTTTGATGAGGTTTTATTGTTGATAAAAGCACAAGGACACAAATATATATCGAGTGCCTCCCTTTTGGTCTTAGCTATCATGGTAGCATAGCTAGTCACAAAGCACTTGGGAAAGCATTACATTTTGTGAGGTTAGGGGTTCGATTCTCAACTATGCAAAGGTATTAAATTTTTTATTAAATTTAATTTTGAAGGAAAAATAAAGGTCAAGGTGTTAGCATAAGAAATTGTGATTTTTACAAATTAGAAAAGGGAGTTATAAGGTGTATGGTGGTCAAGTTTATTTGTATTTTTGCATGTTAGAAAAAGGAGAAATAAGGTGTAATTGTGATTAATGTTATATTGTATTTGGCATATTATAAAAATGGGATATAAGATTTTTTGTTATTAATAAAGCTTTATTTTGAGAGTTTCAAAAAGGGAGATATAAGGTATTATTATTTTTAAGATTTATTATGCACATTTTTTTATAAGGTTTTTAATGTGAATGATTTGATATCTATTCAAGAAAAAGAGATTTTCTAACCAATTTTGAAGTGGTAAAAGAAAAGAAAATTATTTTTTTCAAGACATGCACATGCAAAAGAAGACTATCATCATTGAGGTAGATTTAGAGGTATGGTGATTTAATTCCTTTCTCAAGGGTGGTTTTGTTTGAGGAAAATATTTTTGATGTCATATGGTTGGAGGTATAAGGATTGATTTGATGTGCATTAGTGTTGATTGAAATTGGGAATAAATGTGCAAATATTATAGGTCAAATTTGTGAGTAAACTTGTGCATTGGTCTTGATTGAAATTGGGAGTAAATGTGCAAAGGTTATAGGTCAGATTTGTGAGTAAAATTGTGCATTAGTTTTGATTAATATTTGAGTAAATATGCAAAGGTTTTAGAGCAGATTTGCAGATTTGAGTAGGCCTTTTGAGCAGGCTTGTGAGAAGATTTGAGTTGAGTTGTAATAAGGTTTGAGCAGTGTTTATGAGCAGGATTGAGCAGGTTTTATGAGTATATTTGAGCAAATTTTTGAGTAGGCTTGGAAAAAAAATGATCAGAGTTGTGAATAAGCTTTGAAGCAAACCAGAGCAGAGGATATTGGTGTCTCTTATGGATAGAGTTCCATGAAACATAGCATATAGCATTGGCATATCTTATGGTTAGATTCCACCATAGGGGATTGGTGTATCCTATGAATAGAGGTCCATGAACTAGAGAAGAGGGGATTGGTGTCTCCTATGGATAGAGGTCCATGAACCAGAGAAGAGGGGATTGGTGTCTCCTATGGATTGGGGTCCACAAACATTGTAATAGGGAATTGATTCCCATAAAATTTGTTGAAGAAATTTATAAGAAAAATTTCTCCATGGATGTAGCCCACATTGGGTGAACCATATTAAATCTATGTCTCTTATGTGTGTGGTGATTTGTGCATTGTTTCATTATTGCAATTGATAATATTGGATGATATTGCTTTGGAAAGAAAAGTAAAAGTTTTATCTTATACTATTCACCCCCCTCTCAGTATAAGCTTGTGTTCTTCAATTGGTATCAGAGCAAGTTCCTTCATGAGAGCCTAACAGCTTGAAGGAAGATCTTATAGGAACACAAATGGCACATCAGGAAGGGTTTTCATCAAATAGAGCTCCATTGTTTTATGGGACTAACTATGCTTTCTGGAGTGTGAGGATGAAGACTTATTTGATGGCACATGGATATGATATATGGCAATCCATTGAGAATGGGTTCACACCACCTACAACTCCTCCTACAGATGCAAGTGGTAAGAAACCATATGAAAATAATGCCAAGGCAATGAATGTAATTTTAAGTGGGTTATGTGAATCAGAGTTTGTGAAATTCATGCAATGCACTTCAGCAAAAGAAATATGGGACAAGTTATAGAGAACATATGAAGGAGATGATAAGGTTAAAATGGCAAAACTTCAAACCCATAGGAGGAAGTTTGAAGACTTGAAGATGAAATATGAGGAAGATATTACTAGGTATCTACTTCGTGTTGATGAGGTTGTCAACACCATTCGTGGACTTGGAGAAAATATTGAAGACTCTAAGATTGTTCAAAAAATCTTAAGGTCACTTCCTATGAGATTTGATGCAAAGGTTTCAGCAATAGAAGAGATGAAGGATCTCAACACCTTAAGTATGGATGAGCTACATGGGATTCTCACAACCTATGAGATGAGGATAGAAAAATATCAAACATCCAAATGAGAGGTAACATTCAAAGCTTCAAATAAGGCAAAGGATAAAGTACCAGAATCAAGTGATGAATCAAGCAGTGAAGAGGAGGCTAACTTTGTGAGAAGAAATAAGAAGGGTCCAAGAAAACACAAAAATATGCAGACTGTGAAATGCTTTAGTTGTGGTAACATTGGTCACTATGTAGCTAATTGTCCACAAGCTGAAAATAGTAGCAGTGAAGAGGAAAAGGAATACAAGAAAAAGAAAGAAAGAAAATTTTATCATGAAAATAAAAATAGGCATGGTCAAGGCAAGCATGAGAAGAAGATCTTTCAAAGGCACAAGAAAAGTTTTTATGTTGAAGAAGCAAGCAGTGCTTCCAGTGATAGTGATGAAAGTCTCTCCGATAGTGAAAAAGAAGAAATTCTATTTTTGGCCATAGAAGAGAAAGAAGATGCTCCTGTTGTCAAAGACCAAGTAGAAGAGAAAGAAGATGCACCTGTTGTCAAAGACCAAGAAAAATAAAAAGAAGATGCCCCTATTATTGAAGATCAAGAAGAAGAGAAAGTTTTAGAATATGAAAAGGAAGCCACAATTGATATGGAAGAGGAACTTGTTATTGATCTTGAAGAGTTGAAAAGGGAGAACTTAAGATTGAAGGCTCAAGTACAAGAGGATGAGAAAACAAAGGCAAAGCTTCTACAAGATCTCAATGACTTAAAAGTTAAGGTTGAAGAGGTAAGGAAAGTTGAAGAAGGTATGGTTGAACAGTTAAAGGCAAAAGAGCTAGAATGTGAAAGACTAGAACATGAAGCTGACATTCTAAGGAAGGGACTTGAAAATTTTAATAATAAGATATATCAGTTTAGGAAAATCTCAAAATATTTGGATGATATTATCAAAACACAGATATCTCCATTTATGAAGACCGGACTTGGCTTTGAGGAAGGTCAAGAAGTACAAAAAGAGGAGTCAAGCTCAAAATAAATAGAAGCATCAAAGAAGGTATTTGAAGAAGAATCTAAGACCTGTACTGATGAGTTGAGAAGTGGAAACATCAATGAGGAAGAAAACAATGCACCATCAAGGAACAGGGACCAACACAGAAAAAGCAAAGAAAGAATCATGCGACCATATCCTCCAAGGCAAGATGAATACTTCTTCCAGGGTTATTGCTTCTCATGTAATCATTTTGGTCACAAAGCTATACATTGTAGGGTTCATGGTAAGAATGATTATGACTTCACCAAGAGAAACTTCAATTCATTTACACCTTTCAAGGACTACAACATCATGTGTTTCAATTGCAATAATTTTGGGCATAAAGCTAAATGGTGTAGAACAGAGTTTTTGGAACTTCCAAAGACAAGCAAGAAAAAGGATGCTCAAAATGTTCAAAAGGGTATGACTACAAAGGTGTGGAAAAAGAAAATTGAAAAAGAAAAAGAGCATTGTAAGTTGGGAGTAGTTTTACTCCCATATCAAAATTGATCACCTCAAGTAAAGGAGGTGGTGAGGGGGCTGTGCTAAGTGTCTTATTTTTAGCCCCAAGGAGCCCTTTGCCATTGATGTCAAAGGGGGAGAATTCAGTGAGGGGGAGTAGCTTGTCAAGGGGAGCAGATTTGGAATCCAGTTGCAGTAGAAGAAATTTTTTGTAGGGTTGCCATCAATGACAAAGGGGGAGATTGTTGGAAATATTGAGTTGTCATTGATGTCAAAGGGTGCATGGTATTCAAGGCAGAAATATTCTTCAAGGGTGTGAAGTTTACAAGGTTGGACAATATATCAATTGTGTCAAGAATGGACTATTGTGAATAGCAAACAATGGATAATTATTCAAGGTAAGGTATATCTCAAAGCAAAGGCAAATATTTTTCAAGCAAAGGATTATAATATTTAAATATTATAAAGAGAATATTATAAGAGGGACAAAGGTTTAAAATTTGCTTGGACAAAAAGAAGGATAAAGGTTTAAAAAGTTGCTTGGGACAAAAAGGTTTAAATATTATAAGAGGGACAAAGGTTTAAAAGTTGCTTGGACAAAAAGAAGGATAAAGGTTTAAAAATTTGCTTGGGACAAAAAGGTTTAAATATCACAAGAGAGGGACAAAGTTTTAAAAATATAAATATTTATAATATTTAAATTCTAAATTTAAATATTATAAACAAAAGAGTTTGAAAAATAAAAAGGTGCCAAAAATTGAAAATAAATTAAGTCGACCTTTCAAAATGAAATCGAAGGAAATGGAAAGCATATATATACATGGCATTATTAAACCTTGGAGTGGAATGAAAAATTGCAATTGAAAATCCATCATCGTGCATGCGAACGGTAGGAAGAAAACGTAGAGGAGAAGACAACAAAAATTGAGGTAGAGATAGACAAAGAGAAATATCATTGTGTGTGCCTGAGGTTTTGTTCACTGGGATAGCCCAGTTGGTAGTGTGGCTTTGCATGGAGCGCTGCTGGGCAGGAGGTCATGAGGTCAAATCTAGTTGATGCCATTTTTTGTTGAGTTTTGCTGAACGAGGAAGACTTGGATAAATATCACTACGAGCACCTTTGGTTTTGACTACTAAGGTAGCCCAGCTAGTTGTTGGCTTTGCATGGAGCATTGTTGGGTAGGAGGTCATGGGGTCAAATCAGGTCGACATCATTTTTGATGAGGTTTTTTTATTGATAAAAGCACAAGGACACGGATATATATCGAGAACCTCCCTTTTGGTCTTAGCTGTCGTGGCAGCATAGCTGGTCACAAAGTGCTTGGGAAAGCGTTGCATTTCATGAGGTCAGGGGTTTGATTCTCAGTTATGCAAAGGTATTAATTTTTTTATTAAATTTGATTTTGAAGGAAAAATAAAGGTCAAGGTGTTAGCATAAGAAATTGTGATTTTTGTAAATTAGAAAAGGGAGTTATAAGGTGTATGGTGGTCAAGTTTATTTGTATTTTTGCATGTTAGAAAAAGGAGAAATAAGGTGTAATTGTGATTAATGTTATATTGTATTTGGCATATTATAAAAAGGGGATATAAGGTTTTTTGTTATTAATAAAGCTTTATTTTGAGAGTTTCAAAAGGGAGATATAAGGTATTATTATTTTTAAGATTTATTATGCACATTTTTTGATAAGGGTTTTTAATGTGAATGATTTGATATCTATTCAAGAAAAAGAGATTTGCTAACCAATTTTGAAGTGGCAAAAGAAAAGAAAATTATTTTTGTCAAGACAGGCACATGCAAAAGAAGACTATCATCATTGAGGCAGATTTAGAGGTATGGTGATTTAATTCCTTTCTCAAGGGTGGTTTTGTTTGAGGAAAATATTTTTGATGTCATATGGTTGGAGGTATAAGGATTGATTTGATGTGCATTAGTGTTGATTGAAATTGGGAATAAATGTGCAAATATTATAGGTCAAATTTGTGAGTAAACTTGTGCATTGGTCTTGATTGAAATTGGGAGTAAATGTGCAAAGGTTATAGGTCAGATTTTGTGAGTAGACTTGTGCATTGGTTTTTATCATTAGATTTGAGTAGATTTTAGGAGGTTTTGGAGCAAATTTGAGTAGGCATTTTGAGCAAACTTGTGAGTATATTTGAGTAGAGTTTTAAGTAGATTTGAGTAATATTTGTGAGTAGGATTGAGCAGGTTTTGTGAGTAGATTCGATCAAAGTTGTGAGAATAATTGGAGAATATTTGAGTAGAGTTGTGAGTAGGCTTTGAAGTAAACCAAAGCAAAGGATATTGGTTTCTACTATGGATAGAGGTCCATGAACTAGAGTAGAGGGGATTCACATCTCCAGTGGATAGTGGTCCACAAACCAGAGTAGAGAGGATTGGTGTCTCTTATGGAGAGAGGTCCATGAACCAGAACAGAAGGAATTGGTGTCTCCTGTGGATAGAGGTCCACGAACTAGAGCAGAGGGGATTGGTGTCTCCTGTGGATTGGGGTCCACAAACATTGTAATAGGGAATTGATTCCCATAAAATTTGTTGAATAAATTTATAAGAAAAATTTCTCCGTGGATGTAGCCCACATTGGGTGAACCACATTAAATTTGTGTCTCTTATGTGTGTGGTGATTTGTGCATTGTTTCATTATTACAATTGATAATATTGGATGATATTTCTTTGGAAAGAAAAGTAAAATTTTTATCTTATTATGTTCACCCCTCATCTCATTATAAGCTTGTGTTCTTCATTCTTGTTGTGATAGTTACCCCAAATGTGAATAGGAAGAAGTGGATGGTGATGATTGTGAGTCTTGAGGCAAATTGATAGGAGGAGAGGAAATATATGGAGTAGTCTCAGTAAGATGAGATTCATATAACATGATATGATACTCCCAATAGTATGCAAGATGACATGGGTTGTGTGTGGGAATTATGAGGTGTTAGAATATTATAATGTGCACTATGCCTTCTTTTTGAAACTTTCATGTTTCTTGACACTTATCATATTTTTTATATAGGCTTATGCCTATATATTGTACTCTTTTCATGTGCAATATATCTCATTCCTTTCAAATCACAACATTTGGTATCAAATCCTAGGCTCTCTCCTACCCTTGTGAGCTTGAGGGGGGATTTCCATGATGGAAATCTCCCCCTTCATTTTTTCCCCCAAATTTTATTTTCCCCCTATTTTTTTCCAAACTATGGAGTATGCTCTCCATCCTTTTATGGATGGATCAGAAACCAGAACTTTACAAAAATTAATGGCTACCCCACATTTTTTTTAAGAGTGATTTTTTCCCTAGGTTTCCATTCACAAAAGTGGTTTTTCAAAAGAGAAATGAAAAATGGAAAAATGAAATTTATTTTCAGAGCTATTAGGGTTTCACTTGTGTATTTTTCTAGCCTGGTTATTTTATGGAGTCCACTATGTTTGGCATAGGCAGAATGTAGCTTCAACATTGGAGAGTTGCTACCGATATTTTTTTTTAGCTTATGTTGTTCTTTTTTTTGAAACCAGTGCACTCATCTATGATGTACTCCCCCTACAATGCTCCACTACAGTACACATGGAGATTCTCCCTAAAATTTGACATGGTAGTGTAGTACATAAAATGGATCAAAGATAATTCTACTATTGGTATATCCTTACTTTCCACCATTTGACCAATCTTTGAAATTGTTGTTGCCATCAACTATTATAACATCAATTGTTGTACTACACTAGGTACACGACATGGTCCTACAAGTTTCTATAGTCCTATCAAGTTGATGTTAGCCATACCACTTAGAAGGCAGAAATAGTTGTGCAAAATATATCATAGCTGGAGCAAAGCATTGTAGATGAGCTTTGTTTCTTGTATTTTAAAAAAAATCTACCATGGATAAATGGCCCTATAAATCATGTTCAGGTGTGAATGGGCTATATTCTATTGAGACAGTTGTGGAAGTCTTAAAAATATGATGTAGAGTATGTTATTTTTTATTGTGAGGAGTTGTTGATAGCCAGCATACTCAGTATCTATCCCTACGTGGTTATCATCAGGATCCCTGACCTCCACATTCTTTCTCGTGATGAAGAGATGCAAGAGAGCTTCAAAAGTTGAGAATTTTTTGATTGAGAGTGAAAATATTTGAAAGAAGGGCTTGAGTGGTATATTCAGTATTTATTTGTGTATATACAATGTTGTAAGAGATGTGTTTGGGAGATGCCCAGGTCGAATCCCTTCCATATCTGATGCAATGAGAGCTGGAAGTGGATGATGTAGGGTGTTGCATCAATACCAGACAACATAGCGATGCCAGTTGGAATGCCATACACATTGGTGAGTAAGGTCTTGAGTTCAATATAATTGACATACAATACAAATATGATATCAAATATGGATTAGGAATAACATGGAAAGGAAATAAAATAGGGAACAATTTACATGACACGATGATTTTTTTTTAATGGTGATGTTTTAGTTGTGATTGCATGTTCGAGTAAAAAAGAAGTTTATTGCTAGTGTGAAGTAGAGTACAGTCCAATGGACTCTTGATAAGCCCATGTGATTGTAGAGTATAGTGTTTTATAGTAATGGTAGTCATCTAATTTACATGGAGTTGGAGGGGATTCACTAAGAATCTTATATTTGCGTCGATTGATAATTGTATGCCCAGTTAGCAAATATTGGTTGTTTGATTTTCCTTTGCATGTCCTCTTTATAGCTACCTGATGACCATCGATGTTGGTAGAGTGTGTGTACCCAATACCAATTTTTTTATGCAGGCTAAGGGGCAGAACTAGCTGTAACTTTGACAACCAAGGGTAGGGCAGCTATGAGATAGGAAGTTGCAGTAATGTGCTCAAGTTCTATAGCTCAAAGTTTTTTCAAAAGTACCAACCATGCTAGCAGTTTCTTCCCTTGATTCACACCAAGTTATCCTAGTTAGAGATAAAGAGGCACCAACATGGTAGGACCCATACTATTGTATTTTGAATCATGCCCTACTCATTGATACCACTAGCATAGTGGCACTGATGAATGTTGAAAAATAATATTATGCTCGTGCTATTTTTAATTTTTTGTTGCTGGAGTTTACTTTGCTACGAGCTAGTGTCATGACATATGGGAAGAGTACAAGTCTTGTTGCATATCATGAAGTTGGCCATGCCATTTGTGGTACATTGACAAAAGATCACTTTAATACCCATTTGGATTGTTTATGGGAACTTAATGTTTATAACATTGGCCAATCATATGCATTTTTAAAAATGCATCTCAATTTTGCATGTTTTCTTAGCAAGGGGGAAATTTTTATAAAGTGGAGGGACCACTTTATTTTTTCTATTGTATGAGAATTTAGAGATCTTGTGAGCATTGACATGGCCTCAATAGCTATTTTTTAATGTATTCCCACATGGGTAGTGGAAGGCCTACATGGCCCTTTGTTGTATTCAAAATATGAAGGCACCATTGACACCTAAATATAGTGGTATTTATAGTCGTCGAAAAGGTTTTTCCATGATGGACATAATGGTGGTGTCCAATTGTACTTTTGAGGGAGTCTTATATGCATTTTTTAGCATTAATTTTTTTTTAACTTGGAGTGCACTCTTGGTTGAACCTGACACTCCCAAGGTAAATTTATATATGATCCTAGTATCTAGTATTCTCCTATATCATGCTTGGTGGATACAGTGGCTAGTTACCTATGCATTCTGGTAAGATGAGGTGATTACCATAAGGACATATATTCTAGGTACTATATACATAGACACCCTAAACTCTATCCAAGGAATTTTTTGGATCAACTTCTAAAGACTAAATACATAGATACTTCAAAATATTCTATTCTCTTATTTCTTCTTCTTCTCCTAAATATTTGGATTCTATGGCTCATTTTATTCTATTTTTTTAGTGCATTTTCGATAGAGATCGATACTCTTATATGGATCATATTTTATTTTGTAGTAAAGTGTATTTTTGGCAAAGACTGATACCTTATAGATTGTGTTTCACCATGAAGGGGGACGATATTCATGGCGAACCTAGTTAGTTACCTACAAGAGGCAACATACATAGAGGATGACTTGCAGAGGCAACATATATATAAGTGGTTGACCCTAAGGCACCCATAATGATCTTGAGGTACTTAGAGGATTGACCAAGAGGTAACATACCCATGGAAGTGGTTGATCATGTGGCAACAAACAAAGAATTATACAATGTTGATCTAGCATTATTCATATTTGGAGAGCCAAGCGCAAAGATCATGAGCCTAGACAAAATTATGTAATAAAGGAGGATGTTAGGGTTATTTTAGAGAAGTCAATATTAATGGGGAATGTTATCTAATGTTTAATTATTTTTTCTCTATAGTTAGGATAGTGCACATTAAGGGAGAATGTTAGAATATTATAATGTGCATACCTTCTCTTTGACACTTGTCATATTTTTCATATAGGATTATGCCTATATACCATAATATTTTCATGTTTAATATATCCTCCTTTCAAATCCCAACATATGATAGATTGAGAAGAAGTATTAAAAATTTGAGGACGAGGGCTAAAGGATCCTAGAAATGGTTGTGTATTAGAGGAGAAAGTAGGAGTAGGAAACATGGTATTCTTTGTAGTGAGATTCTGAGGATGTGATGGTCTAGTAGGAATGCGAGGTAAATATGAGGATGGAGGAGAAGGATTTATAGAAGAAGAAAAATAAGATAATCCTGATAGTGGTTATGATCTATGTCATTGATGGGTAACTGATTGGGTAGGATGATTCACTGGAGAATTAGGAAGGGTAGAAAAGGTTTCCATGGAGGCATTAGTTTATCTATAGGTGATAGGGCCGATTGAACTAGTGCATCAGGTTGAACTATGGTAGAGGTGAATTGAGTGGAATATAAGGTCAAAACATATGGTAGGGTGGCCATATTGCAAAATTTATAGGGATCAACATAAACCATAATGTAATGCACTTTTCTATTATAAAAATATTTCAAGCAATTATGGAGCATAGAAGGGATACATTGCATGTTTCTAATACATGGTCTCCCTAGGAGAATATTTTATTACATATATCATTCGATGATATGGCATAGTATAGTGATTATTTTAATACCTACCTAAATAGGTAGAATGATGGTACCTATTATGGAGCATAGAGAGCCATCAAAATCTCACAATTTGAGTGATGGGATGACAAGATGGCTAGGAAATGCTAGAGGGTAGTGATAAAAATGATGTTCAAAGATGAACTTGTGTCAATTCGGATGCACTTGAATGTTATTACATCAATGCATGATATGACATTCATAGGGGGATTTACCCATATTCCTTCAAGAGTTGTTATTTCATGATCATAAAAAACAATTTAAGGTTGCATGCATGTGCACACATTACTTATAAAATTTGAAAAAGCATTGACACCATTGGTTTCCAAATATATGGATCATAGATTATCTTTTAAAGGCTTGCGGTGAGGCTACAATTATTGCAGGAGGTTTTATATCAACAACTTTACCAAATGCAATGCAGAGTTGGTGAATGATACTACTCCATAAACTTACAACATTACATGATATGAAAGGAGGTGCACCTTGTATTGGTCACATAGTGTAATAAGTTGGTGTGATAGGGGTTGTGATTGTTGATTAGATCACATAGGATATATTTGGCTATACGTGGTGATATTGATCATACCTACAAAACCTTGCTCATATGGAACATTATTTACTTGGCTAATTTGGTGAGATAGTGGTTGTGATGTTGTAGCACTAGCTTAAATTTGTGGTAATTCATGCTTCGGCAAAGGGTTTATGTAGATTCCCAAGTTTTTATTTGGGGGAGCCAAAGGATTTTTGAAATGCATCACTCCATGATAAATGAGGTCTTGCACTAGTTGGTAAATTTAAAAATAATTAGTGATGTCATGCCCCCTTTGTCTATGATATTCAAAAAAGGTATGATCATTGTAGCCTTTTGGTTTTAGATGACTTAGATCATCTGGTCTAATTTTTGATAGCATAATATGCCCTACATCATATAGCTTCTAGAATATATTGGGTAAGTTCTTAGAAATAGGGGTCCAGTTGTATGGTTTATGCGAAGAATATGGTGAATGAGTGAGTGGTTTATTATGTGGAAATAAGAGAAGTTAAGGATTGGACTATTGATATCCTTGTTAACATGGTTGAGTGTATTGTTTTGACAAGGTTGGTGTCACCCTCAGTACAACTTGGTTTGTTTGAGGGGATTTGGATGTGTTGGGATTGGAGGTACTCTTTTTGAATTATAGGGTAGTCCACTTTCTTGTAAATTTTAATCTCCTCTTCCTATATTTTGATATCTTCATTCACTTTTTCTTGAGCAATAACATTTTCAGAATAGCAATGTTGT
Source organism: Wollemia nobilis (assembly GCA_028583015.1). Lineage (NCBI taxonomy): Eukaryota > Viridiplantae > Streptophyta > Pinopsida > Araucariales > Araucariaceae > Wollemia > Wollemia nobilis. The sequence goes on from JAQPPZ010002951.1 coordinate 1,224,681, forward strand.
ATTTGCAATATCATAGATATGTATTTTGTGTAACTCTTTGTAAATATATTCATAAATTCTATTGATGGAATGGAGAATGTTAGGTCATTAATGACCCCATGTTATTTTTAAGCATAGTCATTGATAGGCTCATCATCAAACTATCATAAGCTATAGAGATCTTATAGAAAAATTTTCTTCTTGAAGTATATGGAGAAGTGTTCCAAAAAATAATTGGCTAGTTGCTTGAATCTGATTAGGTTATATTATAGAAGGTTGTTATACCAATATAGGGCTTTACCCCTAAGAGATAAAGAAAATATGCGAAGTATAATGGGGTTACTACCATTTATTTGGTAACACACAAATATATAATTGCTTAGGTGTTCCTTTGGGTCCTCCTTACCTTTAAATTTATCAAATTTACGTATTTCAAACATGGAAGGATAAGGATGAATGCAAACAAAAGTGTTAATGGGGTCATCACAAAGTTGGTTTTAAGTGGAATTTTAGGGACCATAACCACTTGTTCACAACTTAAAGTTTATGTTTGTTCCCTCATGAGTTGTATCTTGTCTAGGGGTGCTTGTAATGTTTGGATGGGATAAGCTGAAGTGTCCATGAGGGACAATTTAGGATGGTAGGTATAGGGGTAGTTGTATTTCTATGGTGGTAGGGATGGATAATATGGATGGGGACATTGGGGATGATATGCAATTGAATGGATTGGAACTAAAAAGTCGAGAAGTTAAAGCAAGAATAAATAACATGGGTGAGGAGAGTATTATTGTTGTTGTGTAGCCCATTTATTTATTAGAGCCATAGGGGGTTGTATTGAAATGAAAGGAGCTTGAAATTGAATTAGAGGAGGTTGATATTGAGATGAAGGAGGTTGATAGTATTATATAGAAGAAAATTGTTGCTGAGGAGGAATTTGTTTTTGAGAAGGAATCTAGTTTGTAAGAGGAATTTTTTGTTGAATACGAGAGATTGAGTATTGAGGAATTTGTGATTAAGAAGGTGGATTTGAGGACCAATAAGGAGGAGAAGTAAAAAAAGAGGTTTTATTTGAATGAGGAAGAGGAGGAGGTTGATTGGAAGAAGAATCTTGTCCATAATATTAAGAAGAGAGAATTTAATTGAGAAGAAAAAAATGGATGAAGAATAGAAGAATTGGGTTGTATAGTGTGTTGAGTAGAATAGAGAGGAGGTTGAAGATAGGGTGGATATTGAGGATTGTATGAAGAAAAAGGAATAGAAGAAGTTGGATTCAAAGGAGGAGTTTGAAAAT